>OZ018323.1:79060918-79664643 GCA_963969495.1 Ceratothoa steindachneri
TGAGGATCACCGAAGCCTCAGTCTCATGCTAGCGAAATTCAGTAAAGCACGAAGTGTTCGGACAGTTTTTCGTCAGCTATTGTTATGTTTATTGCAACTTTACGTGTGCGTATTAACTTTTATTTACCATGGGCCCCAAGAAATTGATGGAGAAAAGTTGTGAGAAGAAGAAGAGAGTTGTTTTGCCCATACAAACAAATCAAGATATAATAGAAAAGTACGAAAAAGGGATGCGTTTGGTTGATCTTGCCAAAGAATATAACCGTAATCCATCAACGATCGGCACGATATTAAAACAAAAGGAAGCCCAAAAAGCTACGACTCCTTCCAAAGGCCTCTCTGTCATTTCGAAGAGGAGGTTGGCAGTGAACAATGAGATGGAGAGGTTGTTACTCATGTGGATAAAGGAGAAAGAGATGGCTCGAGACACAGTGACCGAGACCATAATTTGCGAAAAGGCGACGCCATCTTTAATGACCTCGTAAAGATGGATGCAGGCGAGGGAACTTCGGCGCAAGATCCACACCAGGAGTTTAAGGCATCGCGTAGGTGGTTCGAGAAATTCAAAAGGAGGACTGGAATTCACTCTGTTGTTCGGCATAGCGAACAACCTTGGATCGGATCTTTACAAAACGTCAGGCAAAAACCACTGCTGAAAGTGAACCTGAACTAAAGAAGGCGAAAGGTGACAACGATAGCAGTTAAACAAGAGAACCATTAAAGTAAAAAGGAAGAAAAACACCTTTATTCTTTACATTATGTACAAATCTCATTTTTATGTTTATTGTGCAGTAATTTAATTCTAACATGTATTTGTTACAGGTTTTGATGCATTTTTGTAATTTATAAAAAAATGACGTCCGATTTTTAAGGGGCTTGGAACCGATTAAGGCATTTATAGGGTAAAAAGCGTTTCTACCTACAAAATTTTCACGTTACGAAACGATTTCCAGAACGAATTAATTTCGTATGTATAGGTACAACTGTATATATACATACACACGTATATATATATATATATATATATATATATATATATATATATATATATATATATGTATATATATATATATATATATGTATATATATATATATATATATATATATATATATATATATATATATATATATATATATATATATATATATATATATATATATATACATATATATATATATATATATATACATATATATATATATATATATATATATATATATATATATATATATATATATATATATATATATATATATATATATATATATATATACATTTATATATATATATACATTAATATATATATATATATATATATATATACATTAATATATATATATAAATTTATATATATATATATATATATATATATATATATATATATATATATATATACATTTATATATATATATATATATATATATATATATATATATATATATATATATATATATATATACATACATATGAATCATTGTGTTCCAAAATGATTCATGTTTTTGGAGTACATTTAAGGGGGCGGTTCGTGTGGAGGTAAACACAATGGGAGGACCACACCTCGATGATCCTGAGTTTCTAGACTAATGTGCTAAAATTAACAGAGGTGAATGATTTAACCAAAGCATGTCAGCGCCTTTAATCATTTTGCGAATTATAATGGGGGTGAGGGTGGGGTTCACGTCAAATGACTCAAACGCAAATGAATATTCATGTAGGGGTGAACAAAAATATTTACCCCCAAAATACTTTTGGGGTCGAGTCGCTAATCTATATATTATATATATATATTTATATATATATGTATATATATATATATATATATATATATATATATATATATATATATATATATATATATATATATATATATATATATATACACGAGAGGGGGTCAATAAATTTTGCAATTCGGATATAAGAAAATGAGATATGAGGAAAAGTTTTAAATTATTTTTAAATATATCTACCCTTGACTTCAATGCACTTGCCCCTGAAGCTTCGAATTCCCGACAACAAGAAATCTCCCGACTGCTGTTCAATCCACTCCTAGACGGCGAACTGGACATCTTCATCATCCCCAAACCGGCGTCCACGCAGTGCAGCCTTGAGATGGCGGAATAAAAAGTAGTCGCTAGGGGCCAGATCTGGACTGTTGGGGAAATGGTTGAGCTCCTCGAATCCGCACTTGCGCAGGGCAGCTTGTGCAACTCTGGCTTTGTGGACTTTGACGACGTTGAAGTCGATCATGGGGCGTGAGGTTTCTAGGGACCCAACGAGCAGAGACCTTGGTCATGGATGATGGTGATAACACTTCCATGTAATATTCCAAGTTCTCGCTCGATTTCTTCGACCTTCACCCGTCCTCCATCCTCTCCACACGGGACACATTGTCCTCGTTGGTCACGTGTGACGGGGGTCATCTTCAAGGGACTCACCACCATGGCGGAACTCCTTATTCCAGCGAGAAAGGTTGCATAGGAAGGGGCGGTGTCGGTGTACACTGTAACCATGCCTTCATGGATCTCTTTTGCATTCTTGCCTTCCTTGGTCAAAAATTTGATCACTGCGCGGTGCTCAACCTTCTCCAATGTTGAAAGATTTGTGACTGAAGATCTGCGATCAGCTACTGCTTCTTAAATAGAAGAGGCAGGAGCGTGCGGCTGAAGGGCCTGACTTGTCATAACTTATCCTAACACCCTCACAAACAGCCATCCCTCTTCCTCTGTTTTGCCCTACCCATTCGCAAAACTTATTGACCTCCCCTCATATATATATATATATATATATATATATATATATATATATATATATATATATATATATATATATATATATATATATATATATAATGGGTTAGGTAAGTGTAATAATAAGAATTCCTTAATCCGTTAGAAAAGAAAGTCCCCTGGAGTTCCTCTTCAGGAGCGTTACATTTACGACTAGGTAACCATCCTTTTCTCTAAAAAGATAAATTTTAAGCAGCCTTTTGTATAAGTTAACGTTTGCTTTACCAGCATACGGGGAATGCAAATTTCCGGTTAGAAAGGACGAAGCTCCGGGGGAAAATTCCTATTCCCCGTTTTCTGTTAAAGTAAACGTTAGCTTATACAAAATGCTTCCTGAAATTTCTCTCTTTAGAGAAATTGATGGTTGCCTAGTCGTATATGTAATGCTTCTGAAGAGAGTTGAGGAACTCCAGGCGACTTTTCTAGCGGAATAAGGAATTCTTATAAACCTTACCTAACCGCATTGACTAGAATGTTATTGTTAATTTATACATATAAAAAAAAAAAATAGAAACGGCCAAGATCCGCGGATAAACTCACATTCCCCGTTTTTTGTTAAAGTAAAAGTTATCTTATACAGAAGGCATCTTGAAATTTCTCATTTTCGAGAAATGGATAGTTGCCTAGTCCTATACGTAACGCTCTTGAAGAGGGTTGAGGAACTCCAGGAACCTTTCTAGCGAATTAAGTAATTCTTCTTATTACATTTACTTAACCGTATTGACTAGAACGTTACTTTTCATTTATCAAAAAATTAGAAAGGGTGAAGATCAGCGGGGAAGGAACCTTGTTCTGAAAATGTAGTTTCTTTGATATTCAATAAATGATTCTGTTTACCATTGAGGACAATAAAAAAATAGTAGTTTTAATTGTTGAAATTAATACCAGAAGGTGGTTACACTCCAATGCATTTAGTATGCAGTATTTATTCCACATTAAAATAAGTACACATACAAAAATGTACTGAAATACCATATTGTACACAATGTGCAAAAGAGTTGAAAAGAACAAACAAGAAACAACAGTAACCCTACACTGAAATGGGTGCATCCAAGTGTGTGAATGTCCAAGCCTTAATCATTGTTCCCTTCGTCACTCAAGAACTTGTTGTACTCGTAGGTGGCATGCTTGGCAGCGGCGAGAACTTCGTTCGAGGGATCATACTTGTAGCTAGGGGTGGTATGGTTGATCTTGCAGGACATGAGGGTCTAAAGACTAGAGTTATCCCTGTTCAGCATCTCAAATCAAGGAAAAACGTTTAATCTTTGCCTTATTTCAAAAACTACTTTGTGAAACATACATTAAAAGAAATAGCTAATCATGTTTCTTACCTTTGATAATCTGTGTTGTTTTTGTTCTCCCAGAGGAATACTTCTTTGTGATATCTGAATCAGGAAACATGGCAGCAAGACTTTGGTTAAACTCATTGCTGAATGCCATTGGCAAGTTATCTTTTTCAATCAGCACGGTTATTTTACATTCTGCCTTGGTAAATAGATCAGCCTCCGTCTGTCTTCTAATGAAATATGAACTCATTTTTGGCATTCCCCTCTGTCCTTTTATAGCTACTTTATTTTTAGCAGTGCTAGCATGCTTGATCAAATCACTTTTCCCGCCATGTTCCACACTAAAATCAGCATTCCACGCCTTGCAATACACATGGGGAGTACTACACCGGCTGGTTCCAACTCAAGGGAAGGTCTGAGTTCACGCTGTATTGAATTTGAAGCATATCTCTGTTTCTTTTTCAATTTTTCTTCTCTTCGGAGGAGTGTCACAGTCAGGTGTCATTTTTTCTCCATCCATGTCTGTCCGAAAGCTAAACTGAATTTAACCGTGAATTTAATCGCCAGCGAGTGACTTCTTCTTCTTCTTAATTTCCGGCAGTATCAACGCTACTTGGCGTATCACTACCCCTAGCGAGTGATTGAGTCACGTCACCGGCTTGTCCCGTAAGCGCAGGCAGGCCAGGGTTACGAGATACTGTAACAAATTTTCCCCACAATCTTACTTTTTTCCTTCACTGTAAAATCGGGAGATTAGCAGGAGAAATCACTAAGCGGGAGCATCGCGGGAGAGATGGCAAGTATGCATTAATGGATCTAAAATTTGGGTGGGCTTCATCCCCTTAGCCTCCCCCGCCTCCATGGATCTGCATCCGTCTCGAAGGACATCCTTCTCATCTTTGTTAGGCGTTTCCTAGCTTACTTCTATGAGCCTCTTGAATGTAACGCAACTCTCTTTCTCGTACACCATATTTCTCATGACGGAAGTCATTCTCTTGAGGAAAAAGTGGAGCTGATTCGAGATTTTCAGCTACCTTATTATCCCAAAGCGTTTCAATGTTTCTAAGCAATAGTTAATTTATACTCGAGATTCATTCCTAACTGTGACAAAGTCATTGGAACAATTGAACGTTCTGCTCTCTGCAACTAAGACAAGTTTTCTCTCCAATTGTCTGCTGAGGCGTACAAATAATTTTCTTGCACTAAAGTCTCAACTATTTGGTTGGCCCTCCCTTGAACTGGGGCTCCCATTAGCATTGCTTCAGCGGTCGGCTGACGGTGAAATGCACACAATTAATAATATACCTCTTATCCAGGTGTAACTGCACTGCTACTGGTTGAAAGGAGGTATTTATTGCAAATAGATTCTTAGACATCATGCCAGGTGTAAAACGCCCCTCATCCATCCCTTGGTGGTGGGGTCGCACGGACCCAACATGGTTTGTTCTAAACAGCTAACGGGGAAGAGGAAGAAACGAACCTCAGGAGCTCATCCAGGCTGGCTCGGAGTCTACGGCAATTCTATTCAAGAGATAGGCTCTAGGCCTAGTTCGAAGATACGGGGGCACTCTTCCTAAACCTCACGAAAGACAGAAATCCGGGGACTTTTGACCACACAAGGCGCTATCGCCATCGAGGACTTATTGATGGAGATTTGGTTCTCCAGTCGAGTCTTTTCCTCTATCCGAGCGAGAAACCTTCAGTGGCGGGATGCCACAAGGAGGGTCTCATGACCACCTTCATAGAGTTTGCTTCCCGAGTGGTGCCGCGAGTGAATGAAGAGAAACCTGGGGCCACAAAGTAATAGTATTGGACCAGAATTAAGTTCATGCTCTCTCGTGACTCCACACCATGTAGGGGACCAAAAGTCCTGCAATACTACAACTTCCGAATCGGTTCGAAACAAACTGCCCTTTTTAACCAGCCAGAAAGAGAACCTTCCTGACTAGCTTAACTTCAGGGCAGCAGACAAAGTGCTCGCCCACCCCTCTTATTGAATAGAAAAAGGCAATGGAAGTGGGAATGATGAATTGAATAAGAAAGACAAAGAGAAAAAGTGTCCAAAAAGGATAGAAAAGCTAAGGAAAAGTAAGAGGACCTAATTGAAGAAAATATTTGGTACCAAGATAAATAAGGACAATAAATATGATAGAGTGAGATGGTAAAAGTCCATTTCATCACCCTAAGTGGTGAAGGCGGACTCCCTTCGTCGCTAGAAGGCAAGAGCTCTTCTACAGTCCCAAAACACCGTGGTTGTGGAGGGGAGGGGACAGCAGACGCTTGGGGAGATTGGGATGGGGTAGGAAAGGCTGCTGAGCCCTCTTCCGGTGTTCCACGCCGGGTAGTTTAGTAATTAAATTTGAGTGGGTGACGGCAGGAACGAGGTTGCGACTCTCGTGCTCACCTCTTGAGCAGGGCGACTCTCATGTTGGACTTGGGCTCTAGTCGAAAGGAAGACAAAAGGTGACAGGTGATGGGAAGGGGCTTGTAAAAAAAAAAAGTCAGCGACCGGCAGTGTCCCCACTCCTTCCAGTTGATGCAGTAGCTTACGAGCGACTAGCCTCCGGAAAAACGCTGGCTAAGGGGGAGGGAGGGAGTCATACAAACATACTATGGATGATGACCTATGAGATGGCAGTAAAAACAAACTAAGAATGAAATCATCTCAGGATTAATGAATTTTTCCATCTTGTTCTTTTGGTATAGGCCAAAAAGGGACGAGTGATTTACATTTTATATTTGGTAATGAAATTACATTGCGCGTCATATCCATTACAAAAAATGAGATCAAATAATTCGCCGAGATGAGGAAATTCTCCCCCGGCGTGTCCTGATATTTGAACACACCTTCAACTACAAATTTACCTTTCACCACACACTATCAAGTTCCGCCCTAAACATCAACTTGAAATTTACTTTTTGTCCACAACTTTATTTAACTACCAAATATTACTCATTCTCTTTATATACTCACACTACGTTAGTATTTTAGTTTTACTTTACCTTAAGGTGCAACCAATATCTCGACCACTTCTCAGTTTTCTTCTTTCATGCCTCACACCATTCATATCTTTCTGTTTAACTTCAGGGTTTACTGTACTATCAAGAAACAGCTTCCAAATTCGGTATCTCAAGAGTTTAGTTTAGTTTAAGGGAAAAAACAGGTGGCAGCTGCCCAATCATGGTATCTCAAGAAATTTAACAACCTCTCACACGCTTCTTTTTATCAAACATGGATCGAATGGGCCAATTTCCTCAACTTTTTTTATTCCCCAGTTTAACCTAACTTTACCCACAACTTTCGTAAGCCTCGATCTCAATGTGGAATATTATTTCCTATTTCTTCTTATCGGAAAGCATTGAAGGTTGACTTTGGACACAAGGTTAGGATGGAGCATAATAACATCCTCCACAACAAGAATTACTTGAACTATGTTGCGCCATCCGTTCTTGGCTCGAGGACATCCCATTACCGGATAGTGAAATTCACCTAAAGATCAGAATGACAATACCTGGTGAGCTTGAAGGTACCAGAAACTGGTCCTCATTGAGGAAGGGGTGAGTCCTAATAATTTTGTTTTGTGACACCAACCGACGATCTCGGGAACCCTTCGTGCCTATCATAAGGTATGTGGGTTTGGCAGAGTTCCGGAGGAGTGTATTTTGTTCTGTGTCGGCGGGAAGGGAACTGATAACGGTGTTGTGATTGGCTATGTGCGTGATGGAGGTGTAGTAGCTACCTACTCACGCGGGGGAAGCTCAGGGTATCCGCCAATACCCTGCCACTCCCTCACCTACGCTGAAATTTTGAATCTGCACTAGCTGGGGTGGAACCCGACACCTCGAGGTGAGAAATCCAACGCCGTATCCACTAGGATAGCGAGAACTCTCCCATAATTCTAAAACAAATACCAAGACTTTAAAAGACTAATAAATGCTTCATTATCTTCTATTGTCACGAATTCATTCACTTTTATGTGAGATGCTTAATGAACTACTCATATACACATTTAATTACAAGATCATGTTAACGTTATAATGTATGTTAACACATAACCTTAAATTCACCTTAATGCCAGGCTTTCCTGCCCACAATAAAGCTGTTCATTCCATTCCTTTGTCTTTTCCCGAAACCATACAATTGCAATGGTTTTCAGAGGCAACCAGGCACCTTCTACAGCTACATAAAAGCCATACCAGTACTTCCTGTAGTACTAGTGTGCTTTAAACAAGCGAAAACCCTTTTCGTCGCTACCAGACATAGCCTCTAGTTTGTTATTTGGTATTATCATACAGCTTGCACACTGCACATAGTGTGCATTCATCCTTGTCACTCATTCCTAGAGATTACTCATAATAGCATGCAACCATTACTATCATTGCTCTTTCACAACCTTCCATAATTCCCGCATAACGACTACGTTACTCAAACAGATATATAAATTAAAAAAAAAAGAAGTTATAAACTGCTTAGGACATCTTAAATCAGTCTTAAGTTATACTAAATGGGGTGTCTTAAGATTAAGCAATATTAAGGAATCACGCAATAACATCTATAACAAGCTTTTAAAAATCAATAAAATCATAATATTTTAAATGAGATCATATCTTTGTTACTTTGAGCAAATCCTCCAATTACAAACAAAATCAGTATGATTCTTTTTTTTTGTTGGCTTTAACATAAAAGAAATGCTTCTATTATAAACTAGTGATTTCAGTGAAGACGCGTATTGACGTATCCAAACTACAACTAATAATGCAATGTTGACTAAGTGGACACAATAATCAGGTAGAGAGCAGGTAGAGGATACTATTTCTGATTTGCCACGAATCACGCTGAATATTAAATATAATAATATAAAAATAAAAATCACAGAATCAACAGAAATTTAAATACATTTGAAAATAGTTATAAATCATCGTGCAAACCTTCTCCTAACTTTGAAAAAAATTAGTTCTAGCCAGCCAGACCATTGCGATCTCTTCATGTTCTTCACATTTCCTGCAGACAATAAATAACAAAATATAAGTAAGCAACTGAACATATATGTAAGACAAATCTTTTCAAAACACTAGGAATCACTTCTTGAATCTAGAATCATGCAATTTCTTTCAGCAAGATTGTGTATGATATAAAGAATCAAGAGTGCGAAACAATGCCAATTACTAAGAGGAAAGAGAGATGAAAAGTCTCCCACTAATTTACTCCAGAGAAAAGAAACTTCAAAAACAAGGCATGTAATTAGAAGACCAAAAGGCCACAGATAAAGTAATCATTAATCAGACTTTCCTCACCGATATCGTCAAGGTTTGCTTGAAGGGAATGGTGGCCATTTATCTTCGTTATTCAACTTAATCTATTGAACCATAGCTCAAACAAAAAATAAAATGTCCATATAACCCTAAAATATACTGAAATGAGATCCAAAAATTAAAAATATCACAAAATGGAATGCTTGAGGTTTCTAAACTACATAATTCTATGACTAGAAACTGAGATACTTAGAGACAAAATTACGAACAATGACATCAATGAGTACATACACAATTTCATTATTGACAACGATGGAGAGGATTCCATCGTCGCTTCAAGCCATCTTATCCGTCGCGGGATACAGGAAATGTAAGAGAGAGAGAGAGAAAAAAAAAAGAAAGGATAAAATAAAGTTCAAATGAACACGAGACAATCACATAGGACTCGCATAATGTTGAGACCCCGGTTGGCACTGCGATGGTGTGCTCATAGACTGGCGACTCTCAGCTCCATCCGGTCTCTCGCGAACATCCATCGGGCGCGGAACTCCGTCGTGAGATGATCTACTCACTCCCGCCATCGCACTGCTGACCCCTCCTCCACTGGCCGCATTTCCTGCTCCACTCCCAACCCCACTGGCGCCAACAGCTCCCCCTTCCTGAGCCCTCCCGGGCTCCCTCAGCCTAGTTCGTTTGCTCACGATTACCCGCACGTTGTCGGACGGGTGCACAAGCTCGCTACTATAGTGCCACTTAACGTACTTCCGGTATTCCGCTTCCCGCCGCCGATCCACATAGCTAAAAACGCACGACGCCGGCACCCAGATCAACATCGAAATAATGATGACAGTGCCCACGATGTTGTCACGTAGAAACATCAACACTGTGTTGATATTGATGTCCTCGATGATGTCCCAGAAGCGTTCCACCACATCTTGCACCGTCTTCTCACACTTGCCCTACGACGAAAATAAATAATTTCAACGCATCGCTGACGACGCCTCCCACCCAACGAAGACTCCGTCCGGTAAAGGGGCGATGAAAGGTACAAAAATAAGGCAGTTAAAGAAAAGAAATGAAATAATTGAAAGATTCAAAAAATAAATAAACGTCTCCTGTGGCGACCGCCAACAAGCGCATGACCGACGAAAAAAGCTACCTATTTTTAACCTAATTTAACACACAAAAAATACAGACAAATAACAAAAAGGATAGAAAAAAAAGCACGCTCCGTTGGCCGCTCCTTCAGGGGCCCCGAGTATACACCCCTCCCCCAAAATTATATACCATGGAGGAGACCCGCCTCCTTCCAAGGACTCCACAATTCTACAGTCAGGCGGTCACGTACTCGCTCCGAGTACGAGGGGAAAACGGTAGCGGCGACCCGGATCGTCCAGGTACAGATAATAAGGACGAAGATCTCTCAGACTTCGACATTTTACAAGTATCATAGGAAGTAGCAGCCTCCACTTTCGAGAAATCAAGAAGACATTATTCACACGCACAACTTACCACCAGAGGTTGACAGTCTTCAAGCAACACGTACTGCAAGATCGGTAGTTTACAAGCAATGAACTCATTCAAGTAATTCACTTCCAAGTTCTATCTTGCACTCAATTCAATGCACAAAGCAACATCTCACCTACCTGCTGTACTTCAATAAATACAAATCTATTTTTTTTAGGCCACAAGAGTAATAACATTGAATACCTATTCATCACACATCGCAACAAAATGCTGATTCCGGAGTGAAGGTAAAAAATAAATAGGCAGTGAAACTCCGAAGGGCCTATTTATTTTGTTTACCTCCTTTACCCTTTTCTACCCAGGCACATATTCAAGCTGACATCTTATAATGGCGATGATTACTCAAGATTTTTTTTTCTTGGGAGACGAGGATGAACGCCGATTGAGGGTTGGGGGGGTTGGGGGGGTTGGGGGAAGAGAACAAACACGCAGTTATATCAAAGGCGAGTTGAGACAGAAAGGAGAACGAAGAACGAGAGGGCTTCGGGCAGAGTTAAAAAACAAACAAAAATACAATAAACAAAGAGCAAAAAAGCAAGAAAAATGATGCACACTCCGGGGCAGGATGATGCTAGCCTCCTTCAAAGAATCAGATAGTTGACAAGTCTGTGTAAGAACTCGTCCCGAGTACAAGGGACAAGCGGTAGCGACCCCGCTCGAACCGGTACCGGAACAGGTAACGTGCGCGGAGATCACCCAGACTGGGACATTCAACAAGAATGTGCCTAACAGTGAGGGGGACAACGCAGTCGTCGCAATCAAGTACAGGCGAGCTCTCCATCAGATGGCGGTGCGTCCCGCCAGTGTGCACAAATCGAGACGCGAGAAAGCAACCTGAAGTGGTCTGAAATGGGGAGGATGGGGGAAAATAGGCTCAAAAGAATGTTTGCGGTGCAATGGCACGCAACTTTAAGGTTCCCTAGGTGGTCTCCAATCTTCTTTGCCAATCAGTCAGGCGAGTTGCCCTTATTCCTGACATGTAATCGGTGTGAGGAAGAGCAAAGGCGGTCTGGAAGCCAAGTCCTCGCAGACACTTTGGCTCCACATTCTCGGCAATACTCACATAGCTAGGAACCCAGCAGAAGATAATCTCAACATCTGCCGGGCTCGCCAAAACCGTGGCGTCACGGATATCGCGAACCAGGCGATGCGGAGATTCCAATGCCCCGAAAGCACTCAGGACGCTTTGTGAGTCGCTATAGATCACAATCCGGTCTCTGAACCGGGCACGTCGCGTAATCTCCCGTACCGAGTGGTGTATTGCCACCAGCTCGGCCGAGAAGACAGACGCAGCGCCTGGTAGAGCCCCGCTAACTTCAAACAGAGGGGATACGGCGTGGAAGCTGACCCCCTCTTGGAACTTGGAGCCATCCGTATACACTAGCACGGTTCCAGCGAGACACGGTGTGTGCTCCAAAAAGGTCGAACGCAATACTCCCGGCGCAGTACAAGCTTTGGAAGCAGAGGCGTGGCGACAAATAAGCCAAATGTGGTACCCTCCAGGGTGGCGTCCTGGGCAGAACCAGGGGCGGCACCGGCCTGAGAGCTATATCTAGCTCTCAAAGGAGTTTCCTGGCCCTTTGGGCTTAGGGTATGACTGCCGTCTCTCGGCGGCACCGTCGAGATCAGCTGCGGATGCAGTGAGAGCTGTTGGCGACTGAGGGAGGCGCCGGGCTCGCGCGTACAGTCGAGTGATGCACTGCACGCGGCGCAGAGCGAGTGGCATCTCTCCAGCATCAACCAACAGGCTCTCAATGGGAAAAGTGCGGAAGGCACCGGTCGCAAGGCGAAGGCCGATGTGATGGATCGAATCCACCTTCCGCAATAAACGCTCGGCTGCGGATGCATAAAACTCGCATCCGTAGTCGAGCTTCGAACGAACAAAGGATCGATTAAAAAGTAGGGCAGTAGCCCTATCGGCGCCCCAAGCGCTGAACGTCACGGAACGGAGAATATCCATGGCGCGGGTACAAGAGACCCTAAGGCTGCGAATATGAGCCTCGCAGGTGAGGCGTCGGTCGAATACAAGACCAAGGAAACGGTGCGAATCAACCACATCCAGGCGCACTCCATTGAGAAACAAATCTGGGTCGGGGTGGAGCCGTAGATGGCGGCAGAAGTGCACCACCTCAGTCTTGGCCAGAGAAAACCGAAACCTGTGCGCTTCAGCATAGCGAGAGACGCGGTTCAATGGCTGTTGGAGTCGACGCTCCGGAGTTGCCATCTGGGCCACGCCGAAAGAAATCGAAAGGTCGTCCACGTAGAGAGCAGCGAGAACATCTGGCAGCACCGAGGTGATGCCGTTGATGCTCAGGGCAAAGAGTGTGACACTGAGGACACTTTCCTGCGGGACACCCTCTTCCTGCTCCTTTGGGCCGGAGAGAGCTCCCCCCACCCGTACGCGGAATCGACGATCTCGCAAAAATTCAGATATAAAAACTGGAAAGCGTCCCCTCGGCCCCATCGTGTGGAGTGTCTCCATGATACCATATCGCCATGCGGTATCATAGGCCTTCTCCAGATCGAAAAACACCGTGGCGTAGTGCTGTCTACGAAGGAAAGCCTCGCAGACTGCATTTTCCAGTCGGAGCAGAGCATCCGACGTGGAGTGGAACTTGCGGAAGTCGCACTGTGCGGAAGACAGATGGCCTCCGCTGTCCAGGAAAAAGGCTAGTCTAACATTTACCAATTTCTCCATCAACTTGCACACGCAAGAGGTTAGAGAGATTGGGCGGAAACCGGTCGGAGTAGAGTGATCTCTCCCCGGCTTGCGAAATGCGAGAAAGTAGCAATTCACCACGAATCTGGGAGAAGGCCCTCCACCCAGATCCTGTTGAACAAATCTAACAGAAAGACCATGCCTCGCTCACCCAGGTGTCAAAGCATGGCGTACGGGACATCGTCCGGACCATGGGCGGTGTACGCGCACGAAGCGAGAGCGGAGCGCAACTCACTCACAGTAAACCTGTCGTTGAAGGGTTCTCCGCCTCTGGAGGTAAAGTCCAGCCGGCGGCCTTCCGCGACATCACGACGTGCATTGAATGCTGGCGGAGCAGCATCCCGGCTAGAGAATGCGGAAAAAGCGGTCACTAAGGATTCCGCCACGGACGCAGGGTCCGAGATTGCGGTCCCCTTCTCCTGGAGAACGGGAAGGGGGTCCTGCGAGAACTTGCCCCGAATCCTTTTGACTCGCTTCCACAACTCTGCTAAAGGGGTCCTCCCGTTAAGTGAAGACAAGTATGCCCGCCAAGAAGAGCGGCGGGCGTGCTTCGAAGTATACCGGAACCTAGCCTTAGCCCGACGAAATTCAGCGACAGTGAAATCGTTTGGGCGGCGCTTATAGCGCATGTAGGCATAACGCTTCTGTTTGAGGGCCGTCTCACACTCGGCCGACCACCATGGGAGTGGTCGGCGTGCAAAACGGCCAGACATCCTAGGAATAGTAGTCAGGCCCACGGCGATGAGGTTGCCGGAGAAGAACTCAACGGCCTCATCTACCGACCTAAACTCCTCGACTGAGATAGAGAATTCAGTCATTTCCTGAAATGCAGGCCACCGCGCCGCGCCAAGCACCACCGAGGTGGGCTCTCAGGCAGCAGTTGCCCTGAAAATGATAATTGAATGGGAAAGTGATCACTACCATGGAGGTCATCGACCACCCCCCAATCAAAATCAGGCTGTGCATCCGAAGAGCACAAAGATAGGTCAAGGCAAGAAAATAAAGCCGTTCTCGGACAGTGATGCGTAAACTTATCCACGTTTAGGACACCCATCTCAAGCTCTTGGATCAGATCAGCAAGGACTTGTCCCCTGGGATTTATGGAGTAATCTCCCCAGAGAGGATGCCTGCCGTTGAGATTTCCAAGCAAGAGATAGGGCCTCAGCAACCATGCCACGACGCGGCAGAAGTCCCCCGCGTCGAAGTCAGCTGACGGCGGAATGTACGCAGAAATCAGAGTATACCTCCTATCCAGGTGCAGCTGCACAGCCACTGCCTGAAAGGAAGGACGGAGACATCATGCCGGGTGTAAACCGCGCATCCCCCAGCCCGGCCATCTCGTGGTGGTGGGGTCGCAAGACCCTTATACGTCGGGAGGGCGGGCAGGGGGCACGCGCCTAGCATGGTCTCCTGAAGAAAGATAGCTCACGGGGAAAAGGACGAGACGAACCTCCGCAGCTTCTCCCAGTTAGCCCGGAGTCCACGGCAATTCCATTGAAGGAATATGCCCTCCAGGCCTAGCTCGGAGGAGACGCATGGGCCCTCCTCGAACAGGAGAACCTCACAGGAATGGCCATACGCTTCCCGGAGGCATAACCCCGGGCGCTGTTGGCCGGACAAAGCGCTGTCGCCTTCGAGGACTTATTGGGTCAGGTTGGGCTCGCCATGCGAGTCTTCTCCTTCCCCCGCCTCGAAAACTTAGGCGTCCGTTGCGGCTTCGGAGGCAAGGGGCCCTCTTTTCGAGGAACCACCGTCTCCGAGCCACTCGTTCCACAACTAAGCGTATGCGAAGGAGCCGAAGTTCGTTTCGGGGGACAGCTTTAGGAACCCCGGAAGATGGCCTAGCGACAAACTTCAGGGGTGTTGCCTCCTGTGAGTCTAACGACTCGGTGGAGGCGCGTGGCCGTTTCGCCTTACGGAAAACGGTCACGCTGGGGGAAGAGGGAGAAGCCCTGGTTTTAGCCGGGGCTGGGTGTGAACCCTTTTTGCCGCCAGCTTTACCAGGGAAGCACCCGGGTTGAGTAGAGCGCGCAGAAGTGGTCCGAATGGGCGCGGAAACAACCGTGCTCGTTGGACTGGATGGGCCAGGAGCAGAGGGTGCCTTTCTAACTATTGAGGTATATAAAGTCCCAGGCAGAGCCGGGCGCGCCAGGACCAAGTCCTTAGCCTCGCGGAATGAGAGTCGATCCTGGGCCTGAACGGCCAGGATTTCTTTCTCAACGAGATATGCACCACATTGCTTAGAAGAAGCGGGGTTCGGCTCTCTGCAGTTGACCACACACGATTTAGACTTATCGTGTGCGGCCTTGGAGCAATTTACACAAACTTCGGGTGACCCCGACTTTGCACGTCTACAAAAACGATTCGTATGGCCGAAGCAGTGACAGTAATAACACCGCCGCGGCAGTGGCACGAATGCCTTCACTCGGTAGCGGTACCGACCGGCACGCACCGACTCAGGGAGCTTGTCACAGTTGAACGTGATGAAGAGTATAGGGGTGGGTCTCGAGGCCCCTCCCTGTTTTCTCATCACACGTTCGAACTTGACCGCCCCATGGTCAGCTAGGTCTAAGGTGATGTCCTCAATGGAGTAGTCAGTGAGTTCCCTCACATAAACTACTCATTTCACAAAGTTCATGGTAGAGTGTGGCGTCACACTCACCGGGCTGCCATGAAGTGTCCGAAGAGCACTCATCTTGGCCGCATTCTCCAGAAGGCTCCCTTCTGAGAAACGGGTCACCTTCGGTTCTCTACCAATTGCACTAGCTAATCCTCTCCTCTGATGGATCATGTTGCCCTTGGCCAACATGGTGCCATCAGGGCATCGAATAACGAGGAAGCGTTTGAAGCCAACGGGCTCGAAAACGCCAGGTAACCTCTGAATGAGGGCCCCCGATGTCATCGAGGCTCCACCCTGTGCACTCTTGGTGTTAGTCTTGGTCAGGGGCTCCGCACCCGGTGGGGCAGAGGGGCCGGATGTGCCGATCTTGGCTTGGTCGCTTGCCAAAGTGGCAGCAGACTCATCCGTCCCCGTAGCCCCCGCGGATGGAGAGGAGCCCCGAGTCTTCTTTGTCTTTTTCTTTTTTGGAGAGGAGGACGGGAAATGAACCCGCTTCTCACCTCCGCCGGAAGGAGCCCCCAGGCCAGATGGACCGGCCTCAGCCAGGTCCTTCTCCGAAATGGAGAAGGTCCCGGTAGTCGTGGGAGATCCCTTCCCTCCTTGTACTGCCTCGGAAACCTTAGCCTTTTGAGGAGGACCTTGCATAGGGGCGGATTCAGCTTCGGTGCTTGGAACCGAGCCCGGATTCCTCCCCATGGAAGGCCCTACCGTCTGATGCTAGGTTGCCTCAAGGACCATGTCTACCTCAAGGGGGGCATCCAGTTGGCCATCCTCTCCCCCAAGACATCGCAGGTCCCGTTGGCAGTATCGTCACTAGTCTTGTGTGGGGAGGCACAGGCCTTGACCCCGGCAAGGTTCAATATTCTTGCCAGCAGGTCTTTTGAGGGAAGCGACCGAAGGGGCCTGGCTTCCCTCTCTCCCCTAAGGGGGTTTGCCCTACCGAGCCACCTCGATGTGGAGCTGCTGGCTTTCTTGGCAGTCCCCTTGGAAAGAACAGAGGGGACTGCCGTTGGAAAAAGCGAGGTGCCCGAAAGCACCTCCAGGAAGGATAGGGGGGGAGGGGGAGTCCCCTACATCCGTAGGCGAAGGAGAGGAGTAAGCCTCCTATCTGTTTAGAGAGATATGGAGGGTCCCCTGCGCAAGCACAGGGGGGGGGGGGAAGAGACTTTCATTTTTTCGGTGGAGCTGCCCGAGGGCGGCTCCGTTGATGAGCAAGGGGAAGTTGAAGGTTGATTTTTTATTTGTTCATCATCGGGCATGGTGACGCTTAATTTTCTGCGGGACGCAATAGCGCATCACCTCTCGCAGTAGCCCGCACTGCAAGAGGTGCTTACAGGCCCGGCAGAGCCAGGCGCCGCCATTTGGGATCACCCATCCCGCCTGGTGGCCTGGCAGTCCATCGGCATGGCGGCTCCACCTTGAAAACGGCGTAAAATTGATAGAATGTGAAGAGGAGAGGAAAAGGGATGTGAGGAAGGTATGGGTGGGGATGAAGCAGGTTGTTAAAAACCAACCATCCCAGACCGGAGCTCAGGGGTTAGGGAACATTGTCCCCTCCCCCCTCAGCCCCGATCCGGGACGGTTCGCTGAGAAGAAGGTCAGCATCTACCCTGTGAAATTAGAGGCTAACCAGAGAAAGTTGTGGGAGAGGTTGTATGAAAAGCAAGGAAACAAGTGTTTTGAAGGAAGGAGAAAAGGCTTAGCTGGGGTCGGACGGGGTGCTAGCCTCCATGGTGAGGTGTCGGTCGAAAACAAGACGAAGGAAACGGTGCGATTCAACCACTTCCAGGCAAAATCCGTTTAGGAACTCTGGGTCAGGGTGGAGCGATATATGGCCAAGTAAAAACGAAACCTGTGTGCTTCGGCATTACGAGAGATGCGGTTCAATGAGTATTTGAGTCGACGCTCCAGAGTTGCCATCTCGGCCGCAACAAAAGAGATCAAAAGGTCGTCAACGTAGTGGGTAGCGAGAACATCTTTCGGCAGCACCGAGGTTATACCACTGATGTTCAGGGCAAAAGGTGTGACAGTGAGGACACTTCCCTGCAGAACACCCACTTCCTGCTCCATTCGGCCAGAGAAGGCTCCATCCCCCCCCCCCCCCCCCGGTACGCAGAACGCCGATCTCGCAAATATTGGGAGGCGTCCCCTCGCCCTCATCGTGTGGAGAGTGTATATAATAATAATAAGTATTTATAATGCGCCCTTCAGGGTTGTTAGCCATCCCAGAACGCAGGTTGTGTAGCGAGTGTAGAGAAAGTTTACCGGGAAGAGAAGGCAATTCTGAAGAACATTCCAGAGTCTAGGAGCACAAACTGAGAAGGAACAGTCACCCAACGAGCAGAGGACAGAACGAGGAGTGTTCAGGATGGGAGCGAGGTTAGACCGGAGTGCCCGAGGAGTTTGACGACGGGAGACGGCAGACGAGAGATAAGGTGGAGCCTCGAGGTTTAGGGCCTTGTAGGTGATGAAAAGAATTTTATAGTGGGTACGGAAGTGAATAGGTAACCAGTGTAGCTCCTGTAACAGAGGCATCAAAGGAGAGAACCTGGAGCGGCGAAGGAGGATCCGGGCAGCATAATTTTAAACTAGTTGTAGCGGGCGAAGTGACGAAGAAGGGAGATTCCCTTGAAGAGAAATGCAGTAGTCTAAGCGTGAGGTGACGAAGGCATGAATAGCAGTCTCAAGGCTTCGTCAATCAAAATGAGATCGAACACGTGAAAGTTGCGGAGGAAACCGAGGAAAGACTTACAGATACGATGGATTTTCGGTTTAAACGAAAGTTGCTCGTCGAAAATAACACCAAGATTACTGACGGAATCAGAGAAGGCGACATTGGTTTCCTCAAGGTTAAGAGAGGGGAAGAGAGCTTTAGATTTCTCCACCATCGAAGCGTTACCAACAAGGAGAACTTCAATTTTATCGTGGTTAAGTTTGAGAAAGTTGGCAGACAGCCATTCGTTTATGGAGGTGCAGGGTGAAAGGAGCTTGGTAATTGATTGAGAGAAGGACACGGGATGAGGAAAGGTATATCTGAGTTTCATCAGCATAGAGGTGGAAGGACAGGCCCAAATCGCGAAGAAGGGAGCCAAGAGGAAGTAAGTAGATGCGAAAGAGGAGGGGACCAAGGATTGAGCCCTGAGGCACCCAAAATGAATGGGCGCGAGCTCGGAGAGGTTATCGAGCGCGACCGAATGAGTCCTGGAGGAGAGGTATTAGCGGAACCAAGCAAGTGCGGTGCTCGAGAGACCAAGGAAAGTTTTAAGACGATCAAGGAGGAGAGTGTGGTAGATAGTGTCGAAAGCAGATGAGAGGTCTTGGAGGACTAGAATGGACGTACAACCCCTATCGGCAGTTATACGTAAGCCGTCTGAAACATTAAGAAGAGCGGTTTCAGCAGAGTGATTCGCTTTGAACCTCGATTGGTACGTTTCATCGATATTGCATTAAAAATATGGTTGTTAAGGCGAGAGAAAACCACTCTCTCGGAGATCTTAGAGAGGAATGGAAACTGTGAGATAGGGCGATAGCTAGAGGGTTCAGAGGGATTAAGGCGTTTTTTTTTAAGGATAGGTCGAATTGATACCGTATTGCTATGCAGTATCATAGGCCTTCTCCAGATCGAAAAACACTGCGGAATAGTGCTGTCTATGAAGGAAAGCCTCGAAGACATTTTCCAGTGGGAGCAGAGCATCCGACGTGGAGTGGAACTTCCGGAAGCCGCACTGTGCATAAGACAGGTGGCCTCCGCTGATCAGGAAAAAGGCAAGTCTAACATTTACCTATTTCTCCATATCTTGTCCACGCAGGAGGTTAGAGAGATTGGGCGGAAACAGGCCAGGGTAGAGTGATCTCTCACCGATTTGCGAAAAGCGAGCACAGTAGTGATTCGCCATGAGTCTCTGGGAGGATACCCTCTATCCAGATCCTGTTCAACAAATCGAACAGAAAATCCATGCCCCGCTGACCTACGTGTCGAAGCATGGCAAAGGGTGTGGTGGAGCGAATGCGAGTGTGTGTGTGAAGGGCCATTCTCCAACCCTTTTCACAATACCCTCTCCCTCCCTCTGTGCGAACGGGTGTGTGTGAATAACTGCCATTTAAATTTTGTTTTGTTTTTTTACAATTTTTTTATTGGTTTGTTTTCTCTTTTCAGCGATTGTACTTTGTTTATAATAATCTTTTAGCAAAGCGCCATATTCTGGAAAGATAAGAGTAATCTTGTAAATTACCCATGTAATAGAAGCTAACTATTTATTATTGTTAACTACCAAAGGCCACTAGTATATGACAAAGGTTGAAGGCCGTGTTCTGTTTGACTTGGTTGAGTGTAAAATAGTATAGCTTTAATGAAGGAGGGCTTATAATAGCCACGTAACTGTGACAAGGTCAGTTATCTTAGTCCAAGCTCGGAGGGCGCTAGTTTTGTATACAAAGATTTTGTTGTACCACGTGAGGCCTTCTTTTGTTGTTTATTGACTGTTGTAGTCCAAGTTTTATTTGGGTTGTTAGATTTTTTTATAGAATTGTTTCTTAGGATCGATTAATAGTATTTATAAGTAGGATTTTTTTTTATTGCATATATATAGGGAATTTAGCTGTATTTTTTTGTGAATAGTAACGAATCTCCAATTTAATGACCCCTCTCTATTGTAAATATTATTGTACATTTTTATTGTTAGTAAGGACTGTACATACAATCCGTTTCATTCTCCTTCAATTTCTCACATCCGGATTAGTGTAGGAAACGGGTTGGATCGATTGGGGTTAGTCTAGATTTTCGGCCCGCTACAACGGCACATTGTCCAGACCAGGGGAGGTGTCCGCATACGAAGCGAGAGCGGACAGCAATTCAGTCAATGTAAACATGTCGTTGAAGGGTTCTCCGTCTCTGGAGGGAAAGTCCAGTGGACGGCCTTCATCGATATCACGACGAGGCAGCATGCCGGCTAGAGAATGCGGAGAAAGCGCTCGCGAAGGACTACACCACGGACACGGAGTTACAGATAGTGGGCCCAAGAAATTGCCAGAAATCCTTATGACTCGCATCCACACCTCTTAGAGGGGGCTTCCCGTAAGGTGATTAGACGTATGTCCGCAACGAAGAGCGGCAGGCGTGCTTCAAAACATACCAGAACAGAGCCTTAACTAGACGAAATTCACCGATAGTCAAATTCGGGCGGAGGTTGTAGCGCATGTAGGCATAACGTTTCTGTTTGAGGGCCGCCTCACACTAGACTGACCACCAGGGGAGCGGTTAGCGTGCAAAACGGCTAGACGTTTTAGGAATAGTAATTAGGCCCACGACGATGAGGTTACCGGAGAACAACTCAACGGCCTCATCCACCGACATAAACTCCTCGAGTGGGACAGTGAATTCAGTCATTTTCTTAAATGCGGACCACCGCGCATTTAAGAAAATGATATTTGAATGGTAAAGTGATCACTATGGAGGTCATCGACTACCTCCCACCCAAAATTAGGCTGCGCATCAGGAGAGCACAGGGATAGATCAAAATAGGTAAATGAAGCGGTTCGCGGGCAATGATGCGTAAACTTATCCACATTTCATTTAGGATACTTATCTTCAGCTCGGCAAGGACATGAGCCCTGGGATTGATCGAGTAAAAAGGGGCCTCGGCAATCGTGCCACGGTGTGGCAGAAGTTCCCTACGTGGAATTCGGCTGACGGTAGAATGTACACAGAATAGTATACCTACTATCTCAATGCAGCTGCACTGCTACTGCCTGAAAGGAAGGATTTAAAGCAAAGAGAAGAAAGAAAACATTATGCCGAGTGTAAATAGCGCATCTTCCTATCTGGCCCTCATCCCCTGTTGGTGGGGTCGCGAAACCCTGAAAGGGAAGAGCGTGGGCAGGGAGCACGAGCCAAGTATGGTATCTTGCAAAAAGATGGCTAACGGGGAACAGGAGGCGACGAACCTCCGCAGCTCTTCACAGTTGGTCCGAAGTACACGGCAATTTCATTGAAGGAAAATGCCCTCCAGGCCTAACTCGGAGGAAATGCGGGTCACTCTTCGAAGAAAAGACGTTCACGGGAATGGCCGTACGCTTCCTGGAGGCAGAACCCCGGGCGCAGTTTGGCTGAACAAAGCGTTCAATGTGGTTTCGCCTTCGAGGATTTATCGGGGGAGGTTGGGCTCGCTATGTGAGTCTTTTCCTCCCTCCGCCTCGAAACATTAGACGGGCGGGGGTCCATCCTATGGAGGATCCCCAGTCTCTAAACCACCCAGCCCACTCCACTATGAGGGCGTAGGAGCCGTAGCTCTTTTACTGTTGTCCTCCTTTTGTGGGGCAGCTTTAGGAACCCCGGAAGACGGCCTCACGTCCAGCTTCCCGAGTGTTGTTTCCTGATGAGCGCGGCCGGTTTTAGCCGAGGCAGGGGAGCACCCGAGGTGGGTAGAACCAGCAGAAGTGTTCCTAGTGGGCGCGGGAAAGATCGTGCTCGTAGGCCTGGAGTAGAGGGTTATTTTTTTAAGATTGAGGCATAAGACGTCGCAGGGAGACGATTCGTAGCTTAAACGGCCAGGATTTCCTTGTCCAGGAGATGAGCACTACGATGCCTCGAAGTAGTGTCAGCTAGGGAGGACAAGGCCGCACTTGGAGGCGGATCTTTATGCGCCTGCAGTCGCACACTATTACTTTATGTCGTCGCTATAGTCACAGTAAAAAAGAAAAAAAGGGGGCCTCATGAAAAGTAGATACTATGACCTCCCTATGAGTGGGGAGGTAAAGAGAAGTCTCCATAGGATCTGAAATTCCATAATATGATCATTTACACATAATCGGTCCCGGTCCGGCGTTGATAGACTTTGCCAAACTAGCCCGCCATTTAGGCGAAAATGTCCTGGAACCACCGCCATGGTGGTGAGTCCCTTGAAGATGACGCCCGTCAGACGTGACCAACGAGAACAATGTGGCCCGTGTGGAGAGGATCATCCTCGAAAATCGACGGGTGAAGGTCGAAGAAATCGAGCGAGAACTTGGAATATCAAATGGAAGTATTATTAACATCATCCACGATAATTTGTCCATGACCAAGGTCTCTGCCCATTGGGTCGCTAGAAACCTCACGCCCCATGATCGACTTCAACGTCGTCAAAGTTCGGAGGAGCTGTTACTCCTGTACAACCATGGCTCGGCGGGATTCGAGTCACGCATAATGACAGGTGATGAAACGTGGGTCCATCACTGGGATCCCGAGACCAAGCTCAAAAGCATGGCCTGGAAGCACAGGGGCTCTCCGACCTCCACCAAGTTCCGGCCCAACCCTCAGCCGGGAAGATCATGGCCACCATCTTCTGGGATTCTGACGGAGTGTTGATGGTGGACTATGCGTCTCGTGGAAGGACCATCACAGGCCAATATTACGCCGAGGAACTAGCTGGGTTGAAGAAGTGCATCAGTCAGAAGCGGCGCGGCAAGTTGACAAGCAGTGTCCTGCTCCTCCACGACAATGCCCCTGTCCACAAGGCCAGATTTGTACAAACTGCCCTGCACGAGTGCGGATTCGAGCTCAACCATCCCCCCTACAGTCCAGATCTGGCCCCTAGCGACTACTTTTTATTCCGCCAGCTCAAGGCTGCACTGCGTGGACGCCAGTTTGGGGACGATGAAGATGTCCAGCTCGCCGTCCAGGAGTGGATTCAACAGCAGTCGGGAGATTTCTGGTGTCGGGAATTCGAAGCCTCAGGGACAAGTGACGCAAGTGCATTGAAGTCGAGGGTAGTTATATTGAAAAATAAAACACTTTTCCTCATATCTCGTTTCCTTATATCCGAATTGCAAAACTTATTGACCGCCCCTCGTACGTTCTTATTTGAAAGGTGTGTGAGAGGGGATATGATTGGCCTTTGTAAATTTGTTCTGGGATAACTAGGGACACCACTAGAAAATTAAAAAACAAAGGTCGAGTTTGTATGTGAGATGGTTGGATGGAAAGGTTTACCACAGGAGACAATAAGCAGTCCAAATTTAGATGTTTTCAAGTGCATGTTAGATGATTACATGGGAAGGGTAAGTTATTATGGTTTTGAATTGTATTGGGGAAAATTACCTATTGTAATATCGATATTGTATTGGAGGTGATGTTCTGAATGCATTTCTGTGGATTCAAATTATGGGGGGAAGGATTTCTTTTTGTATAAATTGTATATATTATCGATATTGTGTATTGTAGCTACATGATTCTTTTCAGCATCCTTTGAATTATGTTATGTGAAAATATTTAAAAAATTGCTGATTTGGGAAAAAGAAAAAACTAGCAGATTTAAGCACCTCACTTGAAAGAAAAAACTCAAATGAGCTGTTATATGCACCACTCAACCATCCCACTGGTATCTAGAGAGTTGCCAGATGTATGATGTTTCCAAATGAATGAGCGAGCGTGTTTGGTCTGATCAATTTCCCGTGCAGTGAGTGTATAAGGGGAAAAAAGCTCGCATTTTTTTAGGATGCTCGAATACATTTCAGGGGTACAATTATTCATTTCTCTCAACATAGAAATCTACAACACTATCCACATAAGGTATGGCAAAAGTCCTACTTATTTCATTTCTCATCAGCTCACCTTTTTGTCCAATTCATATCTCCTACAACCATCGTTCTTAATTCTATCCTCCATTCATCTTAAGTCATTCTAGAACCTTTAATCAGCCTCACATCTATCATTACAGGGTCAATAGTCTATATCGACACAATGTTTCACCCTTTTAAAACTTACCTTCATTCACTTGTCAACTTCACACATTAATATCTATTCATTGTGTTATGCCACTCCTCAATAGCACAGCCACACCCACTTTATCCCTCTCATCAAGAGTCAGACCTATATAATTGCCTACAGTTCACTCTATCACATGCAAACTTTTTATTCCCCTTCACATTCACCTCGCATAATGCAAGCATCTGTATTCTGTAGATTACAACGAAACTAGTGTGAAAAAAAATAGAGGGATAGAAGAGATGGGAAAGGATAAATATAAGATGCCATATGACAAGAGCTATTGGCATGACAAACCCCATCATCGTATTTAAATAATTTGGAGAGAGAACATTCCAGAAAGGCACATAAGCAATACATACACAAGGAACTCAAATATACAACTTACACAACCTGTATGAGGGACTAACCTCATTGCAGAAGCCATGGATGCATGGGGTCCCATTCGGAAGAATGTCGGGGGGCGCGATGGCAAAGCAAGTGTCATTCAGGTTTTTGCGACAGCACCGTTTGCAAGCGTCGTCGACTGTTGATAACCGGGAAAGACACAAATGTCATTAGGAATTTGTACAGGGACAGAGTTGCCTTTATCTATGCCAGTGTGAAAGGAAGGGGCGGGGGGTCAATTAGTCCTCTTCTTGCATCATCTTATCTTCCTCGCCTCTAGGAATGGAAAATGAGGTAAGTGAAGGTTGGATTTTTTAAAGGGGTTTAACACCCTCTTTCGCCAATAGTTGGGTCTATCCACACATGAGACTGAATAAGGGTAAAGTAGTATAAATATTAGAGAAGATAATGAGAAAACATCAATCCTAAATGGTAGGGCTGAGAGGACCCAATCGAAGCCCTCCAGGAGCAACTTTGTCCAAACTACTCAAGAGAGCTTGAGGGGCCATTTTTGTAAGCGATTCTGGGCGGTCCAATGTTTTAGGGTCCTTTAATTTTAATATGAGTGATTAATCTTAGTATTTTTAATATTAGTGTAATGATGCAATCTATTGTTGGGTTGACTATAGTCTTGTTGTCGATACTAGGTGACCTCTTAAGGTCCTGTAGAAATACCCAGCCAGTCTATGCCTGTCACCTACTCCATCAAGATAAAGAACGACCTTCTTAAGACAAAACTATAGACACAACTCTACCCTACCTGTTCCTATCATAACCTAAATGATATACTCTATTTACTAACCCCTGCTAACACTTTTATTGTAACACCTATTACTACATCTGATATGTGACAAAATCTATGGTGAGTTGTTAAATTTTGTTTACACTATAGCTATAATTGATAAGGTATATATATATATATATATATATATATATTACAATTAGTGATTAATCTTACTATTTTTAATATTAATGATCAATCTCCCAGTGCTAGGAGGTCCTGGGATGGCATGCAGTCCGCCATGGCACCATGGCTACTGGACCTAACCCTGTACAGGTGGAAACGCATATGGTACAAAGTGTGGGTAGAAAAGTTTGAGGGGATAGAAATCATATTAAATAATTAAATAAATAATAATAAGAATGATAAAACTAACAATAATACTAATAAAAAAGGTAAATTAGTGCTGAGTGGGGGCGAGAGGAAAAAGCACCAACAAATTTCCAGGGCCCATCAGAGAGTTCAAGTCAACCCTGTGACGGGGGTCACTAATTCGCACTCAGGCTGGGAGGATGTGCAGCTCCTCCAGGTACCAAGTGTAACAGGCTAGACAGGGTGGTACCCCTCTGTGGGGATGAAGGGAAGTGGTTATTGGGGCAAAAGTAAAGTTCCGATTAACCATGTCCCCACAAGCCCTGGGCTCTTGCAACTGTAAGTGTTGTTAAGAGATGTTCTAAAGCCTATCTCCTGAGAGGTATTCTGGAACAAGGATGTGGTGTTATGTTTTGAAAATGTGTGGTTTCAGTGGTCATTAATTAAGGCAGCGAATAACTAATGCAGTATGGTAAGGTGAATTCTTCATTAAATACTATTTTCCATACAAGTGTAGTCTTTGCACATCAATGCTACTAAACTACCCACCTTTTCCTGCCCCCTTTAAGCCATCATGACCAAACAAGGTCTGCGGGGGCCCTGCTTATTACTACATTTGCATATTATATGAATGGAACAAAACGTTTAGAGGGCCGCCGCTTCCCTACTCTACCCTCAGAACCCTATTCAGGCTTAGTTCCATTTTACAAGCACCGTAGGATGGTGTACACTACTGAGCAAAATAAGAAAGATTTTCCTTTATTAAAATATTTTAAAAAATATGATGAGTAGGTAAGTTGTCCTTGAGAATAAACTGAATAAAGTTTGAAAGTACTTGGCAGCACCTTTTCATTTTTCCTGCGGGACATTACATTAATTGGAAAACTCACGTGCTACTTTGTGAATTATTCATTTCATGATGAGTAGGTAAATGAAATTTCTCTAGTATAAAAAGACATGCATTTAATATATATTATGAAGATTTCATTTGATACAATTATATATTGACACATGCAAAATGAGAGAACGATCATTCACAGAATTGTGAGCAATCAAATCCAGAAGAAACCAATCAAGATTTGTCAACGATGAAACTTAAAACACTTAATATGAAGTGTTGAAGCCTTTGTCTAACAAAGCATCTGTCATCAGATATAACTAGGTTGAATTTACTTTCATCACTGAAATGAATTCCTTTCCTATCTTCATCTCTCCAAATAACATGAACTTCCACATATTAGAGTCTCACCTTTTCACTCTTCTTGGTTGCTGGAGAACGAGCTTTTAAACCAGATGCCTACAGGGGACAGAACATTGTAAAATGGCTCGTTTTTTGCCACTATTGGTCTTAATTTTTTAATCAATTTCTGCTGCAGTCTCGAATGGATCCTTCATAGAGAAGCACCTAATAGATCTGTCTTCTCAGACGGTTGATATGTGGGGTTGGCCGAGGCTTGCAGGGGATTTATAGATTTTTTTTCCATTTTATAACTTAAGAATGTGCAAAATCACACTCTTGGTTGGACCTTCCTACCTCTCTTGAAATCGCTCTCCCGAAGTCTTCAAGTGAACAATTCTCTGGCAGAGCTCAGGAGTCACTTTCACATGTGGTGGCATCTCTGCAGAGTGAGTACAACAACAATGGCAGTTATACAGTTCTTACCTACTGAGCAAAATGTTGCCAGATGATTTCAAGAAACTTCTGGAATGTTGCTGAAAAAATTGTTCTCATATTTTACACGTGTCAATATTTTATTTTGTTAGTTTATTTAGCATAATTTCTTTAATATACGATTGTATCACACGAAATCTTCATAAAATATATTAAATGCATGCCTTTATGTACCATGGAAATTTCATTTACCTATTGATCATATTTCTAAAAATATTTTAATAAAGGAAAATCGTTCTCTTATTTTGCTGGGTAATAGTGTATGTTCTCTTCCTACACCACAATGTTAAACAAAAAAGGAAACCTTTACTCACTTGTGTCACACATGCAACTCTGCATATCTTGTGTTTCGCAATAGGGCAAACAGTTCCCATCCGTGCACTGTCCTTTTTCAATGCATGGAGTGCCATTCCTCATGGGCCGGGGCTTGGGACACGCCGCCTTCTTCCCAGTGCATCTGCCAAAGCCAGGAAAAATCACTACTGGGCACATCACCATCTCCACTAGACGCAATGTCACCCTACTTTGACACTCCCACATCTCTTTTTGTAGAGAGGGAAGATAAGAAGAAACCCCAGGTGACAGAAGGTTCTTCTTTACTGACATTTTGCTCCGCTGGAGCTTCCTCCTCAGAGAACAAGAAATCAAGAGGAAGCTCCAGAGGCGTGAAAGGCTTGTAAAGAAGAACCTTGTACCACATGTGATTTCTCTTATCCTCCTTCTCCATTTGTTGCAGAAGACACCCATCTCATTTGCTCATTACGGTATTAACACAGGAAGTGGGTGTGCATGATTAAATGACAGAAAACCAAAGCAATAAAATAATTAGATTAAAACAATTTAGAGACACCCTGAGTCTCTGCATGGGAAGCACACAGTTGAATTCTGCTCATCACTTAGGAGAAATAAAAAGTTGGAAATGAAAGTGAGAGCATGGCCGGAGTGAAGAGTGAATGAGGAGAACAGAGGCCAAACAAGTAAAATACAGCAAAGGTGATTTGCAACAGGAAGGTGACTTCAATCCTAAATACTTCAGAGAATGGTCTACTCACAGAATTAGTGAAAAAAATTACAATAGCAGAGTGGTACTTCATGGAAGGAAGTTATGCTTTTTAGTCGAAAATTAAACCATGCATTTTGAGTAGTGATTCGGACACCAGTTTGTCCTCTGGAACAGTTTCAACGCTGAGTATTTTTTATTTTAGGAGCCTATCTGGCGACTGCTGACTCGGGGCATAAGTCGCTGTACTCACCACAGCCTACTACTATGCTATAGTAAAAAAAATTATAACAAATAACAGTAAAAAAAGGAGGAAGGCTGAAAAAAAGGAAAAAGAAAAAGGCAAGGAAACGGTCTCCGGCGTTGGGGGTAGGCCAGCCTCCCCTTGGCGCAAGAACATGCGACCTACAACAAATTCCGAAAAGTCATATGGTCCGAAAATTTGTGTGCACAAACCAGTCCCGAGAAAAAGGGACAACAAGTGGTAGAGACCCCACTCGTCCCGGTAGCGGGCCAGGTAACGTGCGAGATCACCCAGACTGAAACATTCAACAAGAATGTGCCGAACAGTCTGGAGGCCAACGCAGTCGTCACAATAAGGTGTAGGCGAGCGCTCCATCAAATGGCGATGCGTCACACGAGTGTGTCCAATTCGGAGACGAGAGAAAGCGACCTGAAGCCGTCGCAGCATTAGGGGGTAGGTCAATGGGAATAGTCGCGGCTCAATGACACACAACTTTAAGTTCTCCTCGACCGTCTCCCATCTTCTTTGCCAAGCAGCCTGTATTCTTGCCATTAAATTGGTGTGAGGAAGAGCGAAACGATGGTCTGGTCGCACAGTCGTCTAGGACTCTGGCGCCGTCATTCCTCGTAATTCCTACATGTCCAGGAACCCAGCCTAAGATAATCTCAACATCCGCCCAACTCGCCAAAACTGTGGCGTCACGGATATCGCGAATCAGGGGATGCGGAGATTCCAATGCCCCGAGAGCACTCACAAAGCGCCCTGAGTCGCTATAAATCCTAATCTGGTCTCCGAACCGGGCACGTCGCGTTATCTCTCTTACCGAGACTAGCTGGGCCGTGAAGACAGAGGTAGCATCTGGCAGAGTCCCGCTGACTTCAAACAGAGGGGTTAAGGCGTGGAAACCAACCTCCCCTTAAGACTTGGAGCTATCCAGATGCATTGTCACGTTTCCAGCGTGACACGAAGTGTACTCAAAAAAGGCCGAACGCAATACTCCGGGCGCTGTAGGAACTTTGGGAGGAAAGGAGTAATCAAAGGTGGTACCCTCCAGGGTGGCGTCCTGGGCAGAAACAGGAGCGCCACCAGCCAGAGAGTTATACCAAGCTTTCCAAGGAGTTTCCTAGCCCTAAACCCAAACGGCTTAGGGTATGACTGGCGTCTCTCGGCGGCAGAGGCACCGTCGAGATCAGCTGCAGAAGCAGTGAGGGCTGTTGACGAATGAGGGAGGCGCCGGGCTCGCGCGTACAGGCGAATAATTATTTATTTATTTATTTTTTTTTAAGGGGCTATCTGGCTACAGGCGAATAATGCACTGAACACGGCGTAGAGCAAGTGGCATCTCTCCAGCATCGACAAGTAGGCTATCAATGGGGGGGCGTGCGGAAGGCACCGGTCGCCAGGCGAAGGTCGGTGTGGTGGATCAAGTCCACTTTTCGCAATACAAGCTCAGCTGTGGATGTATAAAACTCGCATCTGTAGACGAGCTTCGAACAAACAAAGGATTAATAAAAAAGTAAGACAGTAGCCATATCAGCGCTGAACGTCACGGAATGAAGAATATCAATGGCGGGGATACAAGAGGCCCTAAGGCTGTGAATATGAACCTTCCAGATGAGACATCATTCAAATACAATACCAAGGAAACGGTGCGAGTCCACCACTTCCAAGCAAACCCCATTTAGAAACAAGACTCTGTCAGGGTGTAGTCGTGGATAGCAGCATAAGTGCACCATCTTAGTCTTGGTCAAGTAAAACGCAAGCCTGTACGCTTTGGCATAGCGCGACGCGGTTCAATCAATGCCTGTTGGCATCGACGCTCCAGAGTTGGCATCCGGCAGCACCGAGGTGATGCCGTTGATGCTCAGGGTAGTGTGTGACACTGGGGACATTTCACTCCGGAGGGACCTCCTCTTCCTGCTCCATTGGGCCAGAGAGGGCTCCCCCACACCCGTACGTGGAATCGACGATCTCGCAAAAATTCAGATATAAAGATTCGGAAGCGTCCCCTCGACCACATTGTGTGGAGAGTCCATGATACCGTATCGCCATGCGGTATTATAGGCCTTCTCCAGATCGAAAAACACCGTGCCGTAGTGCTGTCTACGAAGGAAGGCCTCACAGACGGCATTTTCCAGTCGGAGCAGAGCATCCGTGGAGTGGAACTTGCGGAAACGGCACTGTGTGGAAGACAGGTGGCCTCCGCTCTCCAGAAAAAGGACTAATCTAACATTTACCAATTTCTCCATCAATGTGCACACACAGGAGGTTAAAGAGATTGGGTGGAAACAGGCCGGGGTAGAGTGATCTCTCCCCCTGGTCTGCGAAATGCGAGCACAATAGGGATTCGCTAAGAGTCTGGGGGATACTCTCTATCCAGATCCTGTTGAACAAATCTAACACAAAATCCATGCCTCGCTCATCCAGGGGTCGAAGCATGGTGTACGGAACATCGTCTGGACCAGGGGCTATGTCCGCGCACGAAGCGAGAGCGGAACGCAACTCAGTCAATGTAAACCTGTCGTTGAAGGGTTCTCCGCCTCTGGAGGTAAAGTCCAGTCGGCGGCCTTCCGCGACATCACGACGTGCATTGAATGCTGGCGGAGCAGCATCTCGGCTAGGGAATGCGGAGAAAGACAACGCGAAGGACTCCGCCACGGACGCGGGGTCCGAGATTGCGGTCATATTCTCCTGAAGAACGGTAAGGAGGGTGCTGTGAGATCTTGCCCTGAATCCTTTTGACTCGCTTCCACACCTCTGCTAGAGGGGTCTTCCCGTTAAGACGCGTATGCCCACCATGAAGAGCTTCGGGCGAGAATCGAAACATACCGGAACCTAGCCCTAGTTCGAGTGAAATCGTTCGGGCAGCGTTTATAGCGCATGTACACATAACGTTTTGTTTAAGGGCTACCTCACACTAGGCTGACCACCACGGAAGCGGTCGGCGTGCAAAACGGCCAGACATTCTAAGAATAGTAGTAAAGCCCACAGCGATGAGGCTGCCGGAAAAGAACTCAACGGCCTCATCTACCGAGCTAAACTCCTCGATTGAGACAGGAAAAATCAGTCATTTCCTGAAATGCGGACCACTGCGCCCGCACCAAGGAACACTGGGGCGGGTTCTCAGGCGGCAGCGGCCCAGAAAATTATATTTGAATAGGAAAATAATCATTAACATGGACGTCATTGACTACCCCCCACCCAAAATCAGGCTGTTCATCTGGAGAGCAAAAGATGGATCGAGACAGGAAAATGAAGCGTAAACTCATCCACATTTAGGACACCTATCTCCAGCTCGTCGATCAGGCCGACAAGGACCTGACCCCTGGGAATGATCGAGTAATCTCTCCGGAAAGGGTGTATACCGTTCAGATCCCCGAGCAACAGAAATGGAATAGGCAAACGTGCCATGACGGGGTGGAAAGAACCCCGCGTCGAAGTCGGCTTACGGTGGAATGTACCTCCTATCCAGGTGCAGCAGTACAGCTACTGCCTGAAAGGAGGTATCTAAAGCGAAGAGAAGAACGGAGACATGCCGGGTGTAAATGACGGATCCACCTACCCGGCCCACATGCTATGGTGGTGGGGTCGCAAAACTCTTTTACCTCAGGACGGTGGGCAGGGGGCACGCGCCCAGCATGGTCTCCTGCAAAAAGACTGCTAAGGGAAAACGGGAGATGAACCTCCCCAGCTCCTCCCTGTTGGCCCGGAGTCCCATGCAATTCCATTGAAGAAATATGACTTCCAGGCCTAGCTCGGAGGAGATGCAGGGGCCCTCTTCGAAGAGAAGACTCACGAGAATGGCTGTATGCTTCCCGGAGGCAGAACTCCGGGCGCCGTCGAGGACTTATCAAGGGAGGTTGGGCTCGCCATGCGAGTCTTTTCCTCCCTCCACCTGGAAACCTTAGGTGAGCGGGGCGGCTTCGGAGGCGGTGGGTTCTTCCTTTGGAGGATCTACCGGCCTCAAGTCACCTAGCCTAGCACTCGGTGTGGGCGTAGGAGCCGAAGCTCCTCTAGTGCTGTCCGCTTTTCGGGGGGCAGCTTTAGGAACCTTTCATTTTAGGAGAGGAGGATGAGGAATAAACCGGCACCAGCCGGGGGAGGAGGTCCCTCCTCTCCTTGTGAGTCCTCGGGGGCCCAAGACGGACTAAGGTTCGATGCTTAGCACTGAGCTGGGGTTCGACCCTATGAAAGATGCTGCCGTCCGGGGCTGGGTTACTTCCGGGACCACATCCATCTCAGAGGGGGCCTCCATGTGGCCATTCCCTCTCCTACCAAGAGACTACGGATCTTATTCGAGGTATCCTTTGTCTTGTCTATACAATGTGAACCAGCATTCATCGGGAAAGAGAGAGGGGGCAGGTATGCTGGCCCCTTATAGACTGATGATAAATGAATGCAGGCCATTAGGGAGCATGGACCAACACAGCCTGCTATCCCTTGCCAATCAAGTGGGTTGGCCCAAGCAGGCTGCTCCCACTGGTAGCGGGCAATTTTTTGCCACTTACCTGCTTTCTTGGCAGTCCCCTGGAAAAGTAAAGGAGAGAGTGCCGCTGGAAAAAGAGAGAGAGGCGCCTCTTGTCGTGAGTGTTCGGTTCCGTGATCTAGATGAGTGACGGATCATGATCGGGGAGGTCCATGGGCAGGAGAAGAAGGGCCCAACAAAATAGAGAAAAGGGGATTGGAAAAGGACGACGGAAGCCCAGGGGCAAGATGAGGGAGAGTGGGTACAGGAGACGGAGATTAGGAGTAGGCGAAGGAAGGAAGAGAGGCTAAGGTGGGGCTGGATGGGGCGCTGAGTCCTGTAAGAACGGCGGCCAGAGAAACACATCGCCGTGCCCCTTACGGGGGGTTCTCACTGTATACGGTGCCACTCAACTAAGGTTTGATAAGAGGACAAAAATGCGCAGGGCAGCCAGAACCTTTGTGAATAGAAGAGCAAGTTTGGAACGGGGTTAGGTGGTTATGTAATAAGAGAAGTATGGATGAGCAGGTCCACTAACGAGTAGGGTGGATGACCACTGATTATTATCATACCCCTGTGCTAGGTTATTATCCCAGGATGAGGTACAATTCATCCAGGCATCATAATTAGCCAACCGAGGAGGAAGTGCACAAACAACTTATTCCAGCTCCATCAAAGAGTTCTATTCAAACCAGTAGCAGTGCATATATAATTTGCACTCAGGCCAGGAGGAAGTGCACCTCCTCCAGGTACCAAGTGTAACAGGCTACAGCCACCCCCCGTGGGGAAGCAGTTCACCAAGTGACAACAAGGAGGATTGATGATTTGTGCTACTGCAACAAGCTAGTAAGAAATTTCAAAATGGATTCAAATGCGTACTGCAAGTCCTGACTTCCGGAAAATGCATTACAAGATGAGCTTTAAATGGTTATTTAAATGCCCTGATTTGAGTTAGGATGTAGCATGTCCCCATCAACTGGATACCCTGACAGTCTTGCTCATGGTGGCACAAATGTACACATAACAAAAAAAGTCTTTTGTAACTAAAGAAATTGTTCAAAAAGTTCACAGACTATTGAACAAAAATATAATAGTCTTTACATTAATAAATAAGAAAGAAATAACTGAATTATACTTTTTAGTTTTTTTTAGTTAAAAAATAAAATTTAGTATGTATGTATGGATATGTCTAAAAATATATACATACTGATTATACATGCTTTTTTTTCACATCTCTTGGGTTGTATGGTATTGAGAAAAGCAGGGTTCCAAGCACAATGGCACATGACAATGCTTACACCATAATGCTGTGTGCTTTCTAATATTTTTTTAGCACAAACATAACATTGCCTTTGAGCCAATTTCCGTTCACCCACAGCTGGCATTGAAGTGATATAATGTTTTTGTGAAAAACCTATTCCTTGCAGTCTATCAAAGGAATTTAACGAAGGTTGAATACAGAGTTAGTTGGTTTGAAGCACTATTCACTGAGTAATGTTTGCTAAGTAATTGTTTTATTACTTCCATTGAAAATTCTCTGAAAGCCTTTTTTTGTGTACAATCTAAATACATCACATGCATGTTATATGCATTGAGCATGGCAACATAAACAAGATGGTAAAAAGGCTTTCTGTACCATCTGATAGATTTTCTAAGACATTCGACCAAACTGATCATGATATCTGATTTGTCAATTAAGCGCATATTTATATTATAATCCATTATTGCATCCGGTTTCTTTATTTCTTCTTTGGTTCTATGATATTTTTTCCCTGAGTTTACTGACTTGCCTTCATGTAAGGAGGTAATAATCAAAACTTCATGCTTATCAACACATCCAATGGTTAAAATCCCATTATTTTTTTGTAGTTCAAGGGTACCTTTAGTTACGGTTTTGTCTAAGTTGGGCATATTTTTGAAGTTTCTTTTTACTGTTCCTCACAGCCTCGTATTCTGATCAAGAAGGAAAGAGCACAAAGCAGGGCTTGCGTACCAATTAGCTGTATATAAAATATGCCCTAATCTTAGATATGGTTCCATCAGTCTTTTTACAATTGCCCCAGATACTCCTAGTGGATCATTGTGGTCAATATCTGTGGTTCTTCCTGTGCAAAGTATCATATCTAAGATTATACCTGTCTCACAATTGCACAAAACAAAAAGCTTGAGCCTGAAGGGATGTATGTATTGCTTGAATGACAGACGACTCTTGAATAAAATGAGGGATTCGTCTACCACTAGTTTTTCGAGGGGGACAAATGCTCTTTGGAATTTGTCTTTCAATCAATGAAAGAAGCGTCCTAATTTCCACATTGTCCCTCTTATTCCTCCAACAGAATTGTCAGCAAAGTGAAGAAACCTTAAGATTAGCTGATATAGATTCCTTGACATAAAATTCCAAAAAAATAGAAGTTTCAATAAAGGCATCAGTTGACCAGTAGTCAGCTAATTTATGTTTCTTCACATGAGGCATTAGGAGGGTGAGGGCAATAAAAGCGTAAAGCTTACCTATGGATAAATTCTTCCATCTATGTGTGCCATGCGGTGGATGAAGGAGAGAAGGAACGATTTGTTTCCATGCACATGTCTGATAGGATTTCATAATTAAAAAATGTTTCAAAATACTCATAAGGCTTACTTTCTGAGTTTAAAGCCACTTGCGCTTGGATTCCTGAGTGGGCATTGTGAAATATGACCTTCATGGGAAAGAAATTGGAGCAGCGTTGCTACGTTTCATCACTTTGATGATTTTCATCAATTAATTATCAGCTCTAAATTCATCATCGGATGAGTGTCTGAACTATTATTATCACTGTCTGTTACTTCTAAATCAGAATCAAGTTCATAGTAGATATCCAAATTTTAGAAGGATTAGCGATTTTTTAATTAATAAGAAAAACTAATTAATACAAGTTAATAAGTGTGAAAGCTCTTTTTTTTAAAAAGAGAAAGTACATGCACCGTTACTTGAACAAAAGGGTTTCATAGGCCTAAAAACCATCAGAGCCTCAATTGAGGCGCTGGGTACTTGGTCGCCCAGCTTCTTTTGAGTCACTTGGGATCATGAGGGGTAAGAATTTGTTATAGTTGAAAAGATTTGTAGTTGTGACCAAAACCCAAAATAAACTTGTGGAGCATCGTGACAAGGGAGAGATTTATGCAAATAGCAGGCAATTTAACAACAAAGATGATCTTTGGGAAGTCATCCAAGATGCACCAACGAATGTTTCTGCTGATTGCATCAAAACTCATCTTTTATCTAATTTCCCTTCAGTATTTCTTAAAATTACTTCAAGTTGTTTAAACTTGTTATACTTTGTTTATAGTTTGTTTATATATTTAGGTTGAAAACTATGTATTCATAAAATTAAAAATCTGAAAATAATCTCTTGACAATAAAATAGTCAATCCAACAATAATATGTCTTATTTTCTTCTCATATGGCATTTAGATTCCATATATTTACATTATATTTTCTGTTCATTATATTTTCAATATTTGCATATAATATCTACACATAGTTTATACAACAAGAGTTTATTAGATGCTTTGTATTCCTCTAAAATGAAGACGATAGGATGTTATGAATTGACAGGGCTGTTTTGAAAGGTATGCTGAATAAATAAGAAAATATTATGGATGGCTAGTTGTCATCAAACAAAAGATTGTCTTACTAAAAGGGGGATTTCCACTTAAAGACTATGTGCTTCTGTTGGTGGAATTGAAATAATTTCCTTTGCTAAGAAAATGTGGAATGATTTACACATTAGAAATGATATCTATTCTGACAACACCTCAAAAGAGAAATGATAAATATTGTTAGTTTATAAATTAGCAAGGGTAAGACAACCATTTTGAAAAGTAGTGACTTGCCATTGGTTGCCTGATGAAATCAAAAACTTGCTTGCTCTACCTGATGATGTCAATAACCCTCTGGTTGCTGGCTGGCTATTGGCTTCCTGACTATTTGTTATTGTGCATCCATTGAGTTGGTAGTAAGAAACTAAAGTCTCCTATGGTTGAATGTAAAAAGGTGAATGAGTTCAACTATTGGAGGTGAGAGCTGATGGTTGTTATTGTGAAAAATTGTTGTGAACTTTAAACTATTTTAACTTAGTGTTGATTCATGTGAGGTCCCTAGTTAGCATATGAAACTGTCTACTGATATTGAGTTATTTCAGATTTATACACATCTTTGTGCTGATGTGTTTGCTACTCAAGTTTCTTTGTGCACAGAACCCTACCAACCTCTCTCCATTTTCATTCTTTCCAAGTGTAGCAAAAGTTCCAGTTATCCCTCACTCATTCAGTCACCTTTTCATCCATTTATATCTCTTACAACCATCAATCAATACCTATTCCCAATTATATCTACCACTTAGCCCAAGTCATTCCAGAACCTCTCTTTCTCAGCTTCACTTCTATCATTACACGGTTTATACACTACCCATCACACACAGTTTCACCATTGCAAATCTCAACTTCATCCACAATAATTCTCGAGTGCACACATCCATATTCAACCATTGTACCATGCCATTCCTCACATACAAGCACTGCCACACCCTCTTTACTCCTAGCACCCAAATTACACTCATTTTATAAACTCTTCTTTCCTTTCATGTTTGACTTCCAAATAGCAAACATCTGCAATCTCCCTGTTTTTAAGAGGGGGCTACCATTCCCCTCTTTCCCACATCAAATATACCCCTCATATTTCATAAAACCACAATTTCACAGAGATGCAGATTAACTGCCCACTTATGGGATAAAGCATTCAGAGGCGTAGCTTGCCAGGCCAGCAACCACTTATCTGCGCATAGTTATGACACGTGCCAGAAGCCAGTATGGGTATTCTTCCTGCTCCTAATTCCCTGTCCAATTTTAAAAAAATTAAAAAAATGACTTTCCGAGATCCTGATGAATGAATCCTCCTGTAACTCACCTGGAGACGAGCTCACAGGTGGCGGGCTGTTCCTCGCGACACACTTTCCCTTCCTCCATGTAGTGACAGTTTTGGCAGCAAGGTGAGTTCCGGTCAGAGCAGAACTTGTCGAGGCGCAGCTTACAATGCTTGTCACAGCACAGGTCAATGTCATCTTGACCTACTAGGCCTGCATCACACTCTTCCTGACCCTCCACACGCTGATTGCCGCAATAAGACTCCTCGGGCTCCGTGAAACATCGGGATGATTTCGCCATTAGCACAGCACGGATTGCCCTCAGACTACATGGAGAAAAGCGCTAGCGGGACAAAAATACACACCGTTCTGAATTCGCTTTCCGCCAAACAAACTTAGAAAAATTGAGTGTTCACTCATTCAGCATTTGTGGGGGTCAGAGAGTGGGTGAATTCTGCATCTTTCAATGCTCATTGAGTGAAAAAAAAAGTGATTCAATTCATTGCTTATCAAAGAACTAGGAAGCATACAATGGGGAAGGCATTGGCCAAACAGGCAAGAATTAGCTCATTTTATTAAACAAAAAGTGAAGAATAAGTGGAAACAATATTTTAAGTACTTATACCTTCTATAAGTCAAGATGTCTCAAAGAACCACCAAAAGAATTCACATTTTTGTACATTTGGGGTGCTGGGCATAATTAAGTCATGAAAAGATTACTGTCACTATGAATATGAAGGATAAAAGAGCTTTCTAAAATAATGATGACTGTTCCTTATATCAGTGATGTAAGAAAGCAAGATAAATTCTTCTTTATAAAAATAGTCACTTTTATAGATTGATATGCCTATGGAAATGATTGATGACGGAGGTTGGGAAGTTCTCTATCATTCCCCCTATCTTGAAACCATTGAATTATCACTCATTTTAATCACTTCATCATCGGGTAGGAGTAATCCACTGAATAATTATAAAATGAATGAGTTTTTTAGGAAGATCACAATGTGAGAAACTTGGGTGTCATATTAAGTTCCAACCTCTGGCCTAGAAAGCAGTGCATAAGTGCTAGGAAAAGAGCTAATAGGGTATTAGGGTTTAATGGGAGGAATGTGGGAAATATGTCATTTTGAAACTGTATGTGGCATTAGTTAGGCCTCATCTTGACTATGCGGTGCAATTTTGGTCACCTTATTATATGATGGAGCTTACCTTATGGTGAAGGCTTAGGTGACTAAATCTACATACATTACAAAGGAAAAAAAGGTCAAGGGGACTTGATTGAGGTCTTCAAGTGGATAAAAGGTTATAATAGGGGAGGCATAGGTAAGTAAAAAGAATATAACACACAGCAATGGGTTTAAGCTGGACAAGGTTGAGGAAAGAGATTGGTAGAAACTGGTTTATTAATGGATTGGATTGCACACAAGTCCCTTGGCACTCACTGCGGGTGATTGCGCTAGTTTATTAATGGAGTGGTAGATGAATGGAATAGGCTCAGTAGCCATGTGATAGAAGCGTCCTTCCTGGGGAGATTTAAGAATAGAATGGATAGATTTGTGGATGAGAGGTGAAACTCAACTTGGGAATGGGAAAAGGGCCTGCCTCGTATAAGTTATTGATTAGCCTTTTGCAGACTCTTTCGATTCCCATCTCAATGGAAAAAGATATTAATATGAAGGAGTTAGTGATAAAAATATTGACAATAATGGTAGCTATTTTGTTCATTAAATTTCATATTTAATAAGGTCTTTTCCTTTATAGGAAAATGGCACTTTTAATTTCTTCTTATATAACCCAAATGGATTTGAAGGGGCTTCTTATTCCCAGCATTTATGGTAGATAAAATTCCTTGCAATCAATAATCTTCTGTTGTCCTTCCAGCATGTTTTCCATCACCATTACACATTATGCCTTAATACATCAACCCTTTTCTATAGTTTGCCCTGTGCTCTTTCCATGTTTTCAACCAATAATTTACTGCCTCTCTTGAAGCCCTCTTAGAATGAATGATGATTACCTTGTTATTAATATCGTATCCAGACACAGAATAGGTGTACATCAAATAAGAGCCACCTTGGCTGGCACTGGGGCTGCACTCCGGACGATCAGGGTCATGTTCAGAGCCCCAATTGTGCCCAAACTCATGCGCTGTCACCAAGTCTGCTTCTCGGGTTATCACCCTCTGTCCATAATGGTTTCGCGAAGAGCTCAGCCCAGAGTTGAGGTAGAGAGTGTGACCATTCTTGAAATACTCTGCCGAAATGCAAGTGATTCATTTATTAGGTCCTCACCCGACTCCCATATGAATTTGTTCATTCTTCAGGGTTTCATGAGGTTTAACACTCGTTTTGTTCAATCTTTACCAAATACCTTGCCTAAACGTCAGCATTTTCAAATTTAAACATTTGATGGAAAAATATATTTATCTAACTACACTACCCATAAATTGGCAGTTGCAGGTGTCAAGGCCATAGGGAGGGGAAAAGTAGATAATGAAAAGTTTGTTAAGACTATGACTATTTAAAATAGTTGCGAGATTATATGAGAACAGGCTCATAGCCCAGCTTCACAAATGCTGGAAATAGTTGACTTTTACAATGATACAATGACCAGCTGACACTATGGTGTTGCTCTTATTGTCTGACCAAAAGGAGGTAAGGTTTTTTGGGGGGGTTTTTTAAGAGCTCATCTGGCGACTGTAAAAGGAGGTAAGGAATTTAAATATATCCAGACCAGGCAATGGCTTCGCTAGCTTGTGCTTCGCTACTAAGATTAAAATTTAAAATCTGAAAAAAAGCAGCCATGGTTAAATTTTTATAAATCTTCTGAACTTTGCCAATTATAATCATTTTAAAAGGGAACTCTAAACTAAATTTGCCCCTTTTCAAAATATCAGGAGGTTGCTAAAATATAGTTATAGAAGAAGATATATAAAAATAAATTTTCTGAAATTCACCATTTGTAATTCTTTGGGTTTTAAAAAATTCACAAAATTTGAATAGTTATATTTATTTCTGAACTTCACCATTTTGTTTTCACTTCACTAACTCAATAATTTAAGAAGGGGAATTTTGGGGAGTATTTGAATAATAATTTCATCTTAGTTTGATTACGACATGTTTTTTTATCAAAGTTATTTCTAATAATTCTTTTATAATATCAAAAAGCAAAATGGTGAAGTTCAGAAATAAATATACTAGTAAATATTATTTCAAATAAGTGATGAGTCATATCACAGTGAATAATTGATACAGGTAAGAATGTAATGTATATTATACAAAGATCCAGAAAAAGATTAAATCAATCAAGTACAAGAGTCCGCATCAGGTATAAATTTGGATAGTAACCAAAATCTTGAACAGCCTCATACCACCAGTTGCACTTCCTTTACATAATAATTAGTGTCACATTTATTGACAATGGAAAAGAGTATTGGAGAAGTTATAAATACAAATACAAATCTTAGATTAATTTAACATGCACTGATATAATAGAATTATGTATGGATCAAATTTGCATTCAGAAAATTTATTTTTATATCTTCTTCTATAACTATATTTTAGCAACCTGATATTTTGAAAGGGGGGAAATTTAGTTTAGATTTCCTTTTTAAATTATTAAAATTGGCGAAGCTCAGAAAATGTATAAAAATTTAGACATAGCTGCTTTTTTAAAGATTTTAAATATTAATCTTAGTAGCGAAGCGCAGGGGGAGTGGTGAAGCCATTGCCTGGTTGATATTATAAAAGAATTATTAGAAATAACTTTGATAAAAAAAACATGAGTCATAACCAAACTAAGATGATCTCCAGCAAAATATATCTAACAGGGAATGGGAGGAAACGAGCCTTCGGAGCTCCCAGTTTGTCAGGAGTCTGGTCAATTCCATTGAAGAAATATCCCCTCCAAGCCTAGCTCAGAGGAGATGCAGGGGCCTTCTTCAAAGCGAAGACCCTCACGGGAATGCCGTACTCTTCCCGGAGTAGGAGTTGGCCGAACAAGGCGTTGAAAGCGCAGTCGCCTTCGAGGACTTATCGTGAGAGATTGGGGTTAGACATTAGGTGGGCGGGGTGGGTTCAGAGGCGGGGATTCCTCATTTGGAGCATCCACTGTCTCCGAGCTACTCAGTGCAGCCGTGTTTGTGTGTGTGTGGGGGGGGGGGGGCGGTCATCGGAGACAAAGCTCCTTTGGTGTTGTCTTCCTTTCGCGGGCCAGCTTTAGGAACGCCACAAGATGGCCTCCCGACCACCTTCAGGGGTGAGGCCTGGGAGGCGTGCGGCCGTTTCGCGTTACCGGGAATGTTCGCGCTGGGGAGGGAGCCCTGGTTTTAGCCAAGGCTGGGTGTAAACCCTTTGTGCCGCCATCTCAACCAGGGCAGTGCCGGGATACGGGGTAGTAGAAGGATTCGAATCGGCGCGGAAACGACCCGAGGGGCTAGGAGCAGAAGGTCCTTTTTACGATTGAGGCATAAGACGTGCCAGGCTGCGTCAGGCGCGCCAGGACCAAGTCCTTAGCACCGGAAAATGAGAGAGGAATGGTATGCCCTCCCGGCCCCAAATGCCCCTGGAAGTCTCAAACTAGAGTGAGACTACCCAGACTATATTTCTTCTAGACATTTCCATTTTACCCTTTTTGGGTGCTCTTTAGTAATCGTCATGCCGATCTTTTTTGATTTCTAAAAATTAGTGAGACATTTTTACAGCATCAATTTTTCACCCTTGCTCTCGCTGGGAATCAAACATGAATACCTAGGTGTGGGAAGATAGTAACTGGCTGAGGAGAGATGCATGTTATACATATATACTGCACTATGCGGGTGTTGTGTTAGTCAAGCAAATACTTGCTTAAAGGTGTTAAGTTGTGGATGATGAGCGCTTCAGAGACATGCCTAAGTGAACTAGGCATGGCGGGGAGGGGGGTTGTATTCTCTATTGGAATCGAATTTAGGAGACCTTAAGACTAGAGCTGGATCACCTGTTATGTGTGGGTGAATTGTCTTGTGCATGATGGGGGCTTAGTTGGGGGGTGGGAATGCCTTTGAGTACATTGGCAGTTATTTTGTGGAGCATAGTATGGGTGTTCAATGTAATAGCAAGGGTAATTTAGCTATAGGGTACATATCACATTGAAGTGTGAGTGATTTATTCGGGTGTTGCGAACGTATCTCCGTGGTGAGGTGGTGTTCATTAGTTTAGCCTCTGTTTGTTGTTAAGGTGTGCGGGCGTGATTAGGAACCCAAGCCATAATATGGAAGGCGAGTGTGACATGAAGTACTTGCGGGGGGGTAGACCTTTGGTTCCCGCGCCTGGATTATATTTCCTCTTAACATCAACCACTTCCCCGTAAAATGGTTTGGCGCGCATCAATGCTAGTATTGGCATGAATAGACAGGGGTCGTGGCATTCCCGCTATTACATATTGCACTCGCAAGAACAAAAATTTGGGGTGCGCGACTTCCCAGGCCAGCAGCCCTTATCCGGGTTTATTTGCCTCTAACGACACGTGCGGGAAGACGGTGTGGGGATTATTCCTGCTGCACATACATGCTTCCTCTTCTTAATACAGAAATTTTAAAAATGGCTCACCCGGAGTACAAATTCCACCGACCGAGTTTCGCCTGGGGGAGCCCACGTAGGCGAGCCCCAAGATGCCTCCTTCAAACTTGATGTCGGTAAAGAGGTGCGCCAAACAGTAGTCTTTGTGAGAGTATTCGCGGCTGAACACCTGAGCCAAGGAAAGGGAATAATTCAAAGGTTGGCACACTCATTAAACTTTAAGCAATCAAACTCTGGATCTATTTTACTAACCCTCATTATCATCATTAATAACCACTTTCCCGAAAGAAGGGGGCTGAGCCCAATGAACGCCCCTAAAAAATACTCTCCTCACAAACCTTTCATGCTGTTTTCAGATACGAAACCAGTTTTTACTCATCGCCTCTAGTTTTTGAGGTTTACATGAATGTATTTGAAATTTTAGGAATTGTGTTCCTTAAAGCCCTTACGCTACCAATGGGACAATACATCCCAGAAGTTTTTAAAAAATACCTGTAGGCAGAATTCAGCTTAAATTACTGTATATTTTTATCCCAATGGTAGTTCTAATATATTAGCATATTATTGAATATATGATAACTCTCTACTACTCCTCAGTTGTTTTTGATAACCAGTGAAGTGAACACGTGCTGAAAGGTTAGCATTTGTTTTATTAATTTTTTGAGAACTAATTGTTTAATTAGTTCCTAGGTATATTAGAAAATATATATCTTGCACTAACTATATACTTTCTACTCAATATAATATATCTAGAGGCTAAATTCAAACAAACGGGCTGCCCCAAATTTTATTTGGAATAAAAAATATTCTGGCAGTGAAAGGGTTAAAAAAATTAAATCTATTCTTAGATTGTGAGGTTAGGGCTGCTCGACAATCATCCATTTTATATGTTGGACAAATGTCTATATTATGATTTTGCAACCATATATATGATTATTGTTTATTTTGTTTTCCAGATTTTTGTGAATTGATACATATATCTACAATGGCTTCAGGCACTTCAAAAGACCGAGGATGCATCAACAAGGCAAATTCATTCTGTTACGTGTGTGAGGATTTCACCATAGGTGCGCAGCGCCGAACAATTACTTCCCTCCTGAGAACGGCTTACTTTCATTATTTTGACTGTAAAATTGGAGATCAGGACAAATCCTGGGCCCCACACATCTGTTGTAAACCCTGTTACAATGGACTAACAGCATGGTTTAATGGCAAGAAAAAAGCTTTCAACTTTGCTGTCCCGATAGTCTGGAAGTTTGTTTTTTTTTAAGAGCCTATCTGGCGACTGCCCACTTGGGCATAAGTCGCCGGAATCAAGACAGCCTAGCACTAGGCTACTTCAAAGTAAGAACACGAAAACACAACGATAAAAAGGGGAAGATAGCAACAATTAGGAAGCAATCTCGCGCGTCGGGGGGAGGTCCCCCTTCTCCCGGCGTAGGAGCGAGCGACCTACAAAGAAAACAAAAATAACAAAAAAACAAAAACAAAACCTAGTTAAAAAAAGGGAGAAGGCCGGCCTCCCCAAAAGTCTACCAGTCCACCAGTCAAAGAGCACGCACTCGTCCCGAATACAAGGGACAGGCGGTAGCGACCCCGCCCATCCCGGTACCGGGACAGGTAACGTGCGCGAAGATCGCCCAGACTGGAACATTAAACAAGAATGTGCCAAACAGTCTGGGGGACAACGCAGTCGTCACAGTAAGGCGCAGGCGAGCGCTCCATCAAATGGCAGTGCGTCCCGCGAGTATGCCCAATTCGGAGACGACAGAAAGCAACCTGAAGCCTTCGTGGCGTGGATTTTTTTTTTTTTTTTTTAGGAGCCTATCTGACGACTGCCGACTTGGGCATAAGTCGCCGGAATCAAGACAGCCAGCCTAGCACTAGGCTAATTTAAAATACAAATATGAAAACGATAAAAAAGGAAGATCACAACAATGAGGAAGCAATCTCCGGCGTCGGGGAGAGGTCTGCCTCCCCCCAGCGCAGGAGTGTGCGACCTACAAAAAAAATACACAAAAATAACAAAAAAAAAAAGTTAAATACAAGGGAGAAGGCCGGTATCCCCCCCAAAGTCAACAAGTCCACCAGTCAATGTGCACGCACTCGTCCCAAGTACAAAGGACAGGCGGTAGCGACCCCGCCCACCCCGTTACCGGGACAGGTAACGTGTGCGAAGATCACCCAGACTGGGACATTCGACAAGAATGTGCCGAACAGTCTGGGGGACGACGCAGTCGTCGCAATAGGGCGCAGGCACGCGCTCCATCAAATAGCGATGCGTCAGACGAGTGTGTCCGATTCGGAGACGACAGAAAGCGACCTGAAGCCGTCGCGGCATTGGGGGATAGGTCCATGGGAACAGTCGCGGCGCAATGGCACGCAACTTTAAGTTCCCTTCGACCGTCTCCCATCTTCTTTGCCAAGCAGTCCGAAGAGCTGCCCGTATTCTTGCCATGAAGTCGGTGTGAGGAAGAACGAAACGCTGGTCCGGTCGCAGAGTCCTCGTGGACTCTTTGACGCCCTCATAAGAGCGCTCATTCCCCACAATTCCTGCATATCCAGGAACCCAGCGAAGATAATCTCGACATCTGCCCGGCTCGCCAAATCCGTGGCGTCACGGATATCGCGAACCAGGGGATACGGAGATTCCAATGCCCCGAGAGCACTCAGGTCGCTTTGTGAGTCGCTATAGATCACAATCCGGTATCCGAACTGGGCACGTCGCGTAATCTCCCGTACTGAGTGATGTATTACCACCAGCTCGGCCGTGAAGACAGACGCAGCGCCTGGCAGAGCCCCGCTGACTTCAAACAAAGGGGATACGGAGTGGAAGCCGACTTCCTCTTCGGACTTGGAGCCATCCGTATACACTGGCACGGTTCCAGCGTGATACGAGGTGTGCTCCATAAAGGTCGAACGCAATACTCCCGGCGCTGTACAAGCTTTGGGAGCAGAGGCGTGGCGACAAATAGACAAATGTGGTACCCTCCAGGGTGGCGTCCTGGGCAGAACCAGGGGCGCCACCGGCCGAGAGCTATATCTAGCTCTCGAAGGAGTTTCCTGACCCTAAACCCAAAGGGCTTAGGGTATGACTGGCGTCGCTCGGCGGCATAGACACCGTGGAGATGAGCTGCGGATGCAGTGAGAGCTGTTGGCGACTGAGGAAGGCACCGGGCTCGCACGTACAGGCGAGTGATGCACTGCACGCGGCGCAGAGCGAGTGGCATCTCCCAAGCATCGACCAACAGGCTCTTAATGGGGAAAGTGCGGAAGGCACCGGTCGCAAGGCGAAGGCCGGTGTGGTGGATCGAATACACCTTCCGCAATATACGCTCGGCTGCGGATGCATAAAACTCGCATCCGTAGTCGAGCTTCAAACGAACAAAGGATCGATAAAAAAGTAAGGCAGTAGCCCTATCAGCACCCAAAGCGCTGAACGTCACGAAACGGAGAATGTCCATGGCGCGGGTACAAGAGACCCTAAGGCTGCGAATATGAGCCGCCCAGGTGAGGCATCGGTCAAATACAAGACTAAGGAAATGGTGCGATTCAACCACTTCCAGGCGAACACCATTAAAAACAATTCTGGGTCTGGGTGGAGCCGTGGATGGCGGCAGAAGTTCACCAACTTAGTCTTGGCCAAGGAAAAGCGAAACCTGTGCGCTTCGGCATAGCGAGAGACGCGGTTTAATGCCTGTTGGAGTCGACGCTCCAGAGGTGGCATCTGGGCCGCGCCAAAAGAGATCGAAAGGTCGTCCACGTAGAGCGTAGCGAGAACATATTCCGGCAGCACCGAGGTGATGTCGTTGATGCTCAGGGCAAAGAGTGTGACACCCTCTTCCTGCTCCTTTGGGACGGAGAGGGCTCCCCCCACCCGTACACGGAATCGACGATCTCGTAAAAATTCAGATATAAACATTGTGAGGCGTCCCCTCGCCCCCATCGTGTAGAGAGTTTCCATGATAACGTATCGCCATGCGGTATTATAGGCCTTCTCCAGATCGAAAAACACCGTGGCGTAGTGCTGTCTACGAAGGAAAGCCTCGCAGACGGCATTTTCCAGTAGGAGCAGAGCATCCGACGTGGAGTGGAACTTGCGGAAGTCGCACTGTGCGGAAGACAGATGGCCTCCGCTGTCCAGGAAAAAGGCTAATCTAACATTTACCAATTTCTCCATCAACTTGCACACGCAAGAGGTTAGAGAGATTGGGCGGAAACTGGTCCGAGTAGAGTGATCTCTTCACGGCTAGCGAAAGGCGAACACAGTAGCGATTCGCCAGGAATTGGGGAGAAGACCCTCCACCCAGATCCTTTTGAACAAATCTAACAGAAAGGCCATGCCTCGCTCACCCAGGTGTCGAAGCATGGCGTACGGGACATCGTCCGGACCATGGTCGGTGTCCGCGCACGAAGCAAGAGAGGAACTCAACTCACTCACAGTAAACCTGTCGTTGAAGGGTTCTCCGCCTCTGGAGGTAAAGTCGAGTCAACGGCCTTCCGCAACATCACGACGTGGATTGAATGCTGGCGGAGCGGCATCACGGCTAGAGAATGCGGAGAAAGCGGTCGCTAAGGATTCCGCCACGGACGCGGGTTCCGAAAATGCGGTCCCACACTCCTGGAGAACGGGAGGGAGGTCCTGCGAGAACTTGCCCCGAATCCTTTTGACTCGCTTCCAACCTCTGCCAGAAGGGTCTTTCCCGTTAAGGGAAGACACGTATGCCCGCCAAGAGGAGCGACGGAAGTGGTTCGAAATATACCGGAACCTAGCCCTAGCCCGACGAAATTCAGCGACAGTGAAATCGTACGGGCGGCGCTTATAGCGCATGTAGCAATAACGCTTCAGTTTGAGGGCCGTCTCACACTCGGCGGACGACCACGGGAGTGGTCCGCGTGCAAAACGGCCAGACGTCCTGGCAATAGTAGCCAGGCACGCGGCGATGAGGTCACCGGAGAAGAACTCACGGGCCTCATCTACCGACCTAAACTCCTCGACTGAGATAGAAAATTCAGTCATTTCCTGAAATGCAGGCCACTGCGCCCGCGTCAAGCACCACCGAGGTGGGCTCTCAGACGGCAGTTGCCCTGAAAATGATATTTGAATGGGAAAGTGATCACTACCATGGAGGTCTTCGACCACCCCCCAATCAAAATCAGGCTGTGCATCCGAAGAGCACAAGGATAGATCAAAGCAAGAAAATGAAGCGGTTTTCGGGAAGTTCTGCGTAAACTCATCCACATTTATGACACTCATCTCAACCTCTTCGATCAGATCGGAAGCGACTTGTCCCCTGGGATTTATTGAGTAAACTTTCCAGAGAGCATGTCTGCCGTTCAGATCTCCAAAGGGCCTCGGCAACCGTGCCACGACGCGGCGGGAGTCCCCCGCGTCGAAGTCAGCTGACGGTGGAATGTACGCAGGTATGATAGTATACCTCCTATCCAGGTGAAGCTGCACAGCAACAGCGTGAAAGGAGGTATCTAAAGTGAAAGGAAGAACGGAGACATCATGCCGGGTGTAAACCTCGCATCCCCCAGCTTGGCCATCTCGTGGTGGTGGGGTCGCAAAACCCTAATACCCCGGGAGGGCGGGCAAGGGGCACGCGCCTAGCATGGTCTCCTGCAAAACGATAGCTAACGGGGAACGGGACGAGACGAGACGAGCCTCCGCAGCTCCTACCAGTTGGCCCGGAGTCCACGGCAATTCCATTGAAGGAATATGCCCTCCAAGCCTAGCTCAGAGGAGACGCGGGGGCCCTCTTCGAAGAGAATACCCTTACGGGAATGGCCGTACGCTTCCTGGAGGCAGAACCCCGGGCGCTGTTGGCCGGACAAAGCGCTGAAGGCACTGTCGCCTTCGAGGACTTATTAGGGGAGATTGGGCTCGCCATGCGAGTCTTTTGCTCCCTCCGCCTCGAAACCTTAGGCGGCTGTTGCGGCTTCGGAGGCGGGGGGCCCTCATTTCGAGGATCCACCGTCTCCAAGCAGCCCAGCCCACCACTAGGCGTGAGCGAAGGAGCCGAAGCTCCTTTATTGCTGTCCTTTCGGGGGACAGCTTTAGGAACCCCGGAAGATGGCTTCACGAACAACTTCAGGGGTGTAGCCTCCTGCGAGTCTAACGACTCGGTGGAGGCGCGTGGCTATTTCACCTTACGGGAAACGGTCACGCTGGGGAAGGTAGGGGGGAAGCCCTGTTTTTAGCAGGGGCTGGGTATGAACCCTTTGTGCCGCCAGCTTTACCAGGAAAGCGCACGGGTTGAGTAGAGCCCGCAGAAGGGCTCGGAATGGGCGCGGAAACAACCTTGCTCGTTGGCCTGGATGGGCCAGGAGCAGAGGGTGTCTTTTTAAACATTGAGGCCTATGACGTCCCAGGCAGAGCCGGGCGCGCCAGGACCAAGTCCTTACCTCGCGGAATGAGAGTCGATCCTGGGCCTGAACGACCAGGATTTCTTTCTCAAGGAGATATGCACCTCATTGCTTCTAAGAAGCGGGGTGCGGCTCTCCGCAATTGACACACTTGGCCACACACATTTGGACTTATCGTGTGTGGCCCTGTAGCATTTTAGTCATACTTCGGGTGACCCCGACTTTGCACATCTACATAAGCGATTCGTATGGCCGAAGCGGTGACAGTAATAGCACCACCGCGGCAGTGGCACAAATGCCTTCATGCGGCAGCGGTACCAACCGGCATGCACCGACTCAGGGGGCTTGTCACAGTCGAACGTGACGAAGAGTGTAGGGGTGGGTCTCGAGGCCCCTTCCTGTTTTCTCATCACACCTTCGACCTTGACCCTCCAATGGTCGGCCAGCTCTAAGGTGATGTCCTCTATGAAGTAGTCAACGAGTTCCCTCGCATAAACTACTTAAACAAAGTTCATGGTAGACTGCAACGTCACACTCAACGGGGTGCCATCAAGTGTCCGAAGAGCACTTATCTTGGCCGCCTCGGAGAGATTCGCTGTATTCGCCAGAAGGCTCCCCTCGGAGAAACGGGTCACCTTCGGCTCTCTACCAATAATACTAGCTAAAGCTCTCCTCTGATGGATCAGGTTGCACTTGGCCAACATGCCATCAGTGGAGCGAATAACGAGGAAGCGTTTTAAGCCAGCGGGCTCGAAAACGCCAGGTAACCTCTGAATGGGGGACCGCGATGTTATCGAGGCTCCACCCTGCGCACTTTTATTCTTAGTCGGAGGCTCCGCACCCGGGGGGATAGAGGGACCGGATGTGCTGATCTTGGCTTGGTCGTTTACCGAAGCAGTAGACCGATCCGTCCCCGCAGTCCCCGCGGATGGAGAGGAGCCCCGAGTCTTTTTCCTGTTCTTTTTGTTTTTAGGAGAGGAGGGTGGGAAATGAACCCGCTTCTCCCCTCCGCCGGCAGGAGCCCCCATGCCAGATGGACCGGCCTCTGCTAGGTCCTTCTCCGAAATGGAGAAGGTCCTGGCAGTTGTAGGGGCACCGGTCGGAGGAGATCCCTCCCCTCCTTGTACTGCCTCGGAAACCATAGCTGTTTGAGGAGGACCTTGCATAGGGGCGGATTCGGGTTCGGTGCTTGGCGCCGAGCCCGGATTCCCTCCCATGGAAGGCCCTACCGTCTGAGGCTGGGTTGCCTTAAGGACCATGTCTATCTCAGGTGGGGGGGGGGGGGTTCCAGATGCCCCCCCCCCAGGAAATCACAGGTCCTATTGGCAGCAGTGTCATTAGTCTCGTCTTGTGAGGCACAGGCTTTGACCCCCGCTAGGTTTAGTTTTCTAGCCAGCAGGTCTTTTGAGGGAAGCCACCAAAGGTGCCTGGCTTCCCTCTCCTCCCTAAGGGGGTTTGCCCTACCGAGCCGTTTCAATGGGGAGCAGTCGGCTATGAGCTGCCTGCTGGCTTTCTTGGCAGTTTCCTTGGAAAGAAAAGGAGGGACTGCCGCTGGAAACAGGAAGGTGCCCAAAAGCACCTCCAGAGAAGGGGGTGAGGGGGAGTCCCCTACACCCGTAGGAGAAGGAGAGGAGTAAGCCTCCGGAGGTCTCCCCTGTGCTTGCGCAGGGGACCCTCCAAATTTCTCTCCGGTTAGAGAAATTTGGAGGGTCCCCTGCGCAAGCACAGGGGGGACCTCCATTTTTTTCTGTGGAGCTGCCCGGGGGCGGTTCCGTCGATGCACAAGGGGAAATTGAGGGGAGATTTTTAATTTTCTCATCATTGGGCATGGTGAACCTAAATTTTATACGGGATGCAATAGCTCATCACCCCTCGCAGTAGCCCGCCCTGCAAAAGGTGCGTACAGGCCTGGCAGAGCCAGGTGCTACCATTCAGGAACACCCCTCCAGCATGGTGGCCTGGCAGTCCCTCGGTATGGCGGCTCCACCTTGGACACGGCGTAAAAACAAATAGATTGTGAAATGCGAAGGAAAGGGGATGTGAGGAAGGTATGGGTGGGGATGAAGCAGGTTGTTAAAAACCTATCACCTCGAACTGGAGCTCAGGGGTTAGGGAACATTGTCCCCTCGCCCTCCAGCCCCAATCCGGGACGGTTGGCTGAGAAGGTCAGCATCTACCCTGTGAAATTAGAGGCTGACCAGAGAAAGTTGTGGAGAGAGGTTGTATGAAAAGCGATGAAAGAAGGAGAAGAGGCTAAGCTGCGGTCGGACGGGGTGCTGAGTCCTGTCAGCACGGCGGCCAGGATGGCAAATCGCCGCGCCCCTTACGGGGCCGATGGTCTGGAGAGAGCCAAAAAGCCATGCAGATGATTTTTATTTTTGTCTGACAAATATAACTGGTTTCAATGCTTCTTCTAAAAAAAAAAAAAATATATCCCAACCTTCCCTCAGCTATGAGACCGGTTCCCCACTCAGATGATCTTCCTATCCCTACACTCCCAGCAAATAAAGATGTTCCTTCATCCATGAAGAAGTGTTTCAATGTCCGGCTCGATGGATGGGGTAGACAACAGAAGACTGTGATTGAGGTGGCGGTCCAAGAGTTGGGAGCGAAGGTGAGACTTCGTGTACTTCATTTTGGAGAAGAGCTGTTCGCAACAGTAGGTGCTGCCAAACATGGCCACGATGGGTTGAACATGCGCAATGTATTTTGGAAAATTGCTAGAAGGGAGGACGAGGTCGTGGGAGAAGGACAGCGGACAAGAGGTGCGGAACTTCGCATTCAGCTCATCATTGCACTGCAGCTCTACCAACTCCATCTGCAGGGGCGTCGTCCACGGGGAGGTCAAAGGGGGCGGTGAAAAGCTTGAAGTCTGCAGCCAGCGGCTGACTCCTGCGAAACGGGAGGCAAATTCCTCCTGCAGAGAGGCGACGACACTAACGCAAGTGTCCAGGTCCACTTTTGCGGGCCGAATTGCAATATTAATGCAGAGCAAGGTGGCGGGCCAGACGCTAAGCCTTCGCGGGCCGGCCGGAGGTTGCCCACCCCTGCTCTACACCCACCCTCAGAACCTCCTGAGCCACCCACAATACCTAATTATTAGCTAACCTCCCCTCCACAAAACCACATCACTATAAAACACGCATAACACTTGGAAAAAAGCTGCAAACTCCTCCCTGATATTCATCCATCATAAGCAACTCTCGATCGCTGTGTCATCGCCCGATTGGTTTTGAATGGACACAACTACTAGGTTATTGCCACCAGCTAAACCTTTTTATGTGATTTTCAGATTTATTATGGGTGGCGAATGAGTGATAGATGGATAATGGATGGTTGAAGTTCTAAAATGGTTGAAAATTTAAAATTATGATTCATAAATTGTTATAAATAAATTATAGATTTAAAACAATGAGTATTTTAAGATGTAGTACAAAGCTATCAATGAATGAGGGTGAATGGATGAGTAATGATTTATGGATGAATGAATGAAAGTATAAGAGATGGTGAAGGTAAGTGGGTGAATGAGACTGAATAGATGAATTATGACTGATGAATGTATGTAAGATATTTGATTTGAAAAAAAAGTTTAAAAAGTTATTTTAAGATATTTATAGAATAATAAAAGGAGGATGGGGATGAATGGTTGATTGATGATCAGTGAATGGGCGAAAGGAGAATAGATGAAATATATATTAAAATTTATTTTAAAATATTCACATTGTTTTAAAGTAATAATAATAATAAGTGTTTTGCAATGTGCTCTTCAAGGCCTGAGGCCTTCCCAGAGCGCACGTTGTGCTGAGATGAGAATGGAAATTCAAGAGGGGGGGGGGGAGAAGGCAATACTGAAAAGATGCATTTTCAGGAGACGCTTAAATGTGGTAAGAGAGAGAGAAGACCTGATTTCAGCAGGAAGAGCATTCCACAACTTAGGGGCGCAGATTGAGAAGGAGCAGAGGGATGAACGAGGAATATTCAAAAGAGGTGCATGTGATGACCGAAGGGCCCGAGGGACATGGCGTGGCGAGAGGGCAGAAGAGAGGTGAGACGGGGCCTTGTTGTTTAGGGCCTTAAATGTGAAGAGAAGTATCTTGAAGTGAGTACGGGATCTGACAGGGAGCAGTGCAGCAAGGGTTTCGAGGGAGAGAAGCGAGGGCGACGGGGGAGAAGCCAGGCGGCATAGTTCTGTACAAGTTGAAGGGGGCGGAGAGAGGAGGATGGCAGATTCACAAGCAGTGAGTTACAGTAGTGAAGGCGTGAGGTGATGAAGGCATGAACAGCAGTCTCAAGACCTTGGCGATCAAAGTGAGAGCGAATGCGAGAGAAGTTACGAAGGAAACATAAAGAGGATATGAGGCTTAAAGGAAAGATGCTCATCAAAAACAACACCCAGATTCCTAACGCAGTCAGAGAAAGTGATAGTATTATCGCCCATAATATAAATTTTAAAGTCTTTTTTAATTTTTTTTAAAAATTTATTATATATGTTTAAGGAGGCCAGCCTCCTCGCCATGTCAGAATCTCCCTAATGAATACCAAAATAGACCCGACTGATACCACTGCAACCTTAAAATACTGCCCCTATCATTAAATCCTGCCCCCCCGTCTTCACCAAATCAGAACCCTCTCATTAAATCCTGCCCCCCGTCTTTACCATCTCAGAACCTCTTAAAATAACCTTTCTAGGAGACCTCTGGAGTAGCCCACATAGAGTGGCATTTCTCCTGATCATAGCTAGGTTTTATTGAGCAGAACCGGGGGAGTGTCACAAAGTTCCTAATACTAACTCAATCAAACTCGTCGCTCCCTACTATAGATGCCATACTGACTTTGAAGACAGGAATAGAGTAACCTAGAATATCAATTATAGCCAGTAATAAATGGTGGCTAAACTGATCGGCAAGTGGAAATTTGTGGAAGGAATACAGGCCGGGTAGTTTAAAGAGGAAACTACTTGGGGTACTTCAGATAGAGCAGACGTGCAACTCTCCCGAACTTGTCCAGCCTCAGCTATTATGGCAAATCCAATCCCACTTCAGGCATTGGAGTCTGGAGAGCACTCAATCCTCCAGCTAGTTGCAGCATGGTCACTAACTCTTAACCTGTCACCCCTTTGCGGGATCGCTCATAGAAAAAAAAACCCGACACCAATAGTAATGTGTATGACCTACCTCGAGTAGGTTCCTCACATCCCACGAGTCCCTCTCCATGTTGTAATGGACTTGGTTGGAGGCAACGGGGGACCACTCCTGGTGGACCAAGATTTTCTTTATCACGAACCCCATTCCGGAGAATGCAGAGTTGTCGCTCGCGTCCCGCCAAACGGTATTCTCGTAAATCTTGTCCACCCGGTCGATCAGGCTGATCTTTGAGAGTAGTAACACTTAGAACACTCGAAAATAAGCAACATTTAAGTAGCACTGAGAAACAGTTCAGTGAACAAAGAATAACCATAAACCGATACTTTATTTACATAATGACAGCCCCCTTGTGGGAAAGGACAGGGGCTTGATGTCCCGCTCCTCATATATCTATATTTTATCAATGCTAAAGGACTTTGGATGGAGTCATAGGACTAGCCAGCCCGGAACCACCTTTACGATGTATGTACCTCCTATTTATTTATTCCATAGCAGTTACACATAACAACGAAGTATCAACTTGTCCCAAGGTCATAAAAGGCTATGAAACCCCTTTTTTAGCCTCTTGAGATGGTAAAACTGATGAGGGACTGAGAAATAGAGGGGAAAATGATAAAAGAAAATGATAAAAGAAAATGCGAAAAGTAATTGAGAAGGGCATGGATTGATCGAGTAACAGTAGCCTCATCAATCCCAAGTACTCAGGAAATCAAAAGGTAGGCCATGGATGCGTTTCAACCACCCTCGAGGTCATGTTTTTCTGGGAGGCAATTGGTATAACAAACGAGGGAACTTTTACTTGGAGAAAGAATACGAGGAGGGAAAACGATTTAGGAAAATAGTAGATAACTGAAAAAAAAACTCAGTGACAAGGGTTAAAGGAAGAACGAGAGTAAAAGAATTTCAGCAGCGATAAATACGGGCTATTTAAAAAAAAATAAAGAAACAAACAAAAAGACAACCAGAAAGAACAAAAGGCACGCTCCAACATCGGAGGGAGGCCCGCTATCCACCGCTACAGGAGCAAATAAAATGGAGGACGCCCAACCGAGTACAAGGAACAACAGGGAAAGACCCCGATCATCAGAGTACTGGAACATTTTCACTTTCTAGCACCCATCTAACGACTACATTAAAAATCCCAAACATACAAAAGCAAAATCAAAGGCAACAAAAACAAAAGAAACAAAAAAGGATGGATGGATGTTACGCCTGCTTCCACCCGACGCAGGAGCATGCGACCCAGACCAAAGAGAGTAAAATAAATTGGAGGAGGCCAGCAGCCTCCTCCAATGAGCCAAAGAGTGCATAGGTCTATGTGCACGAACCCATCCCGAGAACAAGGGGCAAGCGGTAGTGACCCAACTCATCTCGGTACTGGGAGAGGTAATGTGCTCAATTCAAAGAGGACAGAAAGCGACCTGAAGCCGCTAAGGCATTTGGGGTACGCACACGGGAACATCGCAGCACGATGGCAAAACTTTTTAATTGTCCATCGACCATCTCCCATCTTCTTTGCCAGATAGCCCAGAGGGCTGACCTGATTCCTGCGCTGTACTCAGTGAGGAAGAGCGAAACGATGGTCTGATCGCCTAGTCCTCGCAGACTCCGCCCGGCTTGCTGCAACCGTGGGGTCAAGGATACCGCGAGTCAGAGGGTGTGGAGATTCCAATGCCCCAAGAGCACTCAGGCGCTTTGTGAGTCACTAAAGATCACAATCTGCTCTCCCTCCGAGCACCACGCGTTATCTCCAGTGAAGAACCGCTGACTTCGAACAGAGGGAATGCGGCGTGGAAGCCGACCACCTCTTCGGACTTGGAACAATCCGTGTAAACTGGCACGGATCTAGCGTGGCACGAAGTGTGCTCCATAAAGGTCGAACGCAATACTCCCCTGCCACTGCAAAAGCTTTGGGAGTCAAGGTGTGGCAACAGTTAATGGGGGTACTCTCCAAGGTAGAACCAGAGGTGCCACCGGTCCGAGATCTAAACCGAGCTTTCGAGTTTCCTAGCCCTAAATCCAAAGGGTATGACGCGTCTCACGGCGGCAGAGGCACCGTCGAGATTGGCCGCGGATGCAGTGAAAACCTTTGACGACTGAGAGAGACGCCAGGCCAGGGCGTAGAAGCAGAGCAAGTGGCATCTCTTTGACATCGACAAGTAGGCTCTGAATGGGAGACATGCGGAAGAAGGCACCAGTTGCCGGACGGAGAACAGTGTGGTGGATTGAGTCGACCTTCCGTAATACACGCTTGGCTATGTAAAACTCGCATCTCTAGTCAAGCTACTCGGAGGAGAGGATGACAAATATTATATTTGGGGGAGTAAGTACCAACAATGAGAAGAAGGTACTCAAAAGTACCAACTGTAACCAACTTGTCATATGTGAGGTGGGGTGGGGGTGGGGGTTCTCACCAAGTAATTGACAGTAGTCTTATAATTGGATCCGCCCATCTCGCGGAAGAACCGGTAATCAGCAACGAGGAGGAGCGGGCAGCGTGTCTTATCATTATCAAAGTTAAATGCCTCCGCCTGTTGCCTCTTGACCCGCACCCGCGGACCATCGGGGTCCTCTTCCGGTGTGGGGAAGTGCAAGGATCCATCTTCAGATTTCCCTTCCCAAGTCCAGTCATCCTCTTCATCAAGTTCTGAAAAAGTGCAAAAATTAATCTAATCCTGGTGAACTTCTGCTCCAGGTGAGAATTACAAAGTTTGCCTGATTTTACCCTAGTGCACATCCTCCAACAAGGGCTGAAGACCAAGAGTACCAATCCTTCAACGACTCGGTGCATTATGAAAAAGAGAACAAGGGGGAAAGAACTGAAGGGAACCTATTTATGAATGACAGCCCAGGATCACGGTGAGATAAAGTTGAAGATAGCTATGAAGGCTGGACAATGCAATGCCAAGATCATTCATAAAGAACATGTACTGGGTGCGGACAGTATTTGTTCTCAATTTTCAACTGCAAATTTTACACTTTTTGAAACCTTTGTTGTCAGTCCTTTTCTTTTTTAAAAACGATAACCATTTTGCTTTATTATTTGGCAGAATAAATCACTACGTAAATTTTTTAACCCCTCCGAATTTGTGGAAGAGGCATGTAGTCCCCCTTGAAATCTGAGCCAGAAGGAGGAGAAGGAGATTTCAGACTTCCTCAACGTCAGCAGAAGGATGGTCGAAAAGGTCAGAAAGAAGCTAGAAGATTCAAGATTTGACTATGAAGCGACAGCCGAAAGTGAACCCCACGACCGACGATCTGACGGTATCAGAACACCAGAATTCATCGTTGAAATCCAGATCATCAACAAAGATCCCAGAAAGTTAATCTGTAACAATTTAAGGGACAAAGGTGTGGATGAAAAGCTCACCAGGCTGGTGGTGTATGAGGACATTCGTTACTTTTCCCACAAGAGGAGGAAGGGATAATTTTTGTCCAAGGCAATGTAGGAAAAGCAACTCAAGCACACCAAGAAGCTAATCAACAAGTTGAAACACCCGTTGGAGCCAGAAATGCTATGGTTCTTCTCCCACATGAAGGATTTCTGCCAAGATCACAAGATAAACTCTCAGAACAACAGGTAAGTCGCTGTCATACCCAAGGATGTGCCCAGTCATGCAGATGAAATTTCCAGCAACAATCATAGTCTTCGGTGTCATCAGCAGTAAAGATGATTTCATGGCACCTCACTTCTCTCCTGATGGCTTCAGGCTAAACAACAATAGGTGATGAAGCCCTGGATCAACTAGGTAGTTGCAGGGAGGCTGTACGCATGGCAACAAGGTTGCATCCTGCAACACCAGCCAGAGGACCCAGCCTGGCTGTCAAGAGAATTTCTTCGATCACACAGCAACTGACATTTGGCCTCCCAACTGGCCTGAATGCACCCACCCCCCCCCCCGACCTTTTGTGTGGGTTGCGGTGGAACAAGATAACAAATCCAGCTGCAACATGAACATGTTGAGGGCCTTCAGGGGCCTAATACATGAGATAGTGACGAAGGCCTGTGTCCTGTCCTGAGGTCTCCAGGAAGCTGTCATCGAGGCCACAGGCGGGTTCATCAAGTGAGATCGACAGAACATATAATGAAGACAAAATTACCTAAATTTGATGAATATATTTCAAAAAAATAAAAACATCTTGTTTTTCTGAGACACCATGCATTTATGACAAAGGGGGTGGGTTGTGCCAGCACACATGAAAAGGCCATGACACAATCTGAGGAGAGACTAGATGGCCTTATGTCAAAACAAGATACTCCTCCCCACGTCCCCTATAGAAAGACAATGAATGCATTTCATGAGATTATATAAGAAAATGCTTTACCAGATCAGCTACTCCACTCATTTTATGCATGGTTAGGTTCACATTTAGTCGCTCGTGACATGCAGCTGACACAGTGGCCATATTCTCACTCTCCCACTACAAAGATTAAAAAAATGGAGAACATATTTTAATTATTGGGAAGGAAAAAGAAAAATAATGTAATCCAAAAAAGGACACATTGGAAAGGCTTGAAAACCTCTTTAAACCCAAATGTTGGGGCGAGGAGAGTGCATTCAAAACTTTGAGAAACAATGGAGGAAAGTGTGGGGATGATGGAATAATGATGACACAAAAACTGCTATTGTAGTAGTTTGGTTGTCCGCCTCCCCTCCCCTATGTCTAATCTCTTTCTTCTTTTGCAGAATGTGTGTGGGTGTGGATCGTGTGATCACCGTCTTTACTTTGTGTGGGGGGACTCGATGGATCTCTATCGTGCTCCCCCATTCATCTCCTGTTTTCTTTTTAGGCGGATTCTTTCAGCATATATTTTTCTTTAGAAAGTGTAGGTAAAAGTTTGGGAGTAAAGTTTGTGACTAAGGAAGGAAGAGCCGCCTGGACGGAAGATAGGTGAGTGAAGATTGTGTGAGAGTGGATATGGTTGAATGAGTTAGAAGTAAAGATGTTTGAGTGTGGCAGTGAATAGGTGACTGAATGTGCCTTCTCTTTTCCAGTTCCGTGGTACTGATTGTCGCCGACATCTGGCTTTTGGAGACGGCTGAAGCAAATCTTGACTCTGGTGTGGCAGTAAAGGGACGCATCGATTGGAGCCTGAGCCCTCGCACTTTCCGCTCTGACTTGAACCACCACTTCCTCATCCTTGAGTGCGAATCATTCGCCTTGGCTGAAGTTGAACTTCCAGTCCCTTAAGAAAAAGGAACCTCTCTTCCCTCAAGAAAGCGGGCCCGCCTCCCTTTCCCTCCCCCCCCTCCCATACCGGTAATAGCGCTCCCAGAGCTGAAGAAAGTTGGACAGACTCACATGGTGGCACTGGGCAATCTGGTTGTGAAGCCCTAAACATTTCCTTATTTGCGTGTGTGTGGCCAGGGTAAAGTTGTAAGGCCCAAAATATATATATATATATATATATATATATATATATATATATATATATATATATATATATATATATATATATATATATATATATATATATATATATATATATATATATATATATAAATATCTTTTGGTTGTGGTTAAAGATAGTTAATATTTTGGAAATTGGGTAAATTTACATTTTTGTTTTCTGGGGTTGTGGTTGATTTCCATTTTTTTTGTGTCTAAATTAAATTTAGAAAATACTCTCTCTCCTCAATACCCTCTTCTTGAACCACCGAGCGGACCTTGTCAGGGCGGCGGCAGTTTTAGCTGGGGTCTCGCGAATCCGCCGCCACACTATAACCAACCGAAAATGCAGGCAGGGCACAATTTAAAAACTTACAAAACAAATTTGCAATAAAAGAGACTTTATTAAATCCCTCAATGGGGTTTAAATCTAAAAAGTACCCTTGCACAATAACCCTTAAAAGCGACTGGTATAGATAGCTGTCACTCACCAGTGGTGTCATTGCCCTCTTTAATGTAGTCACACATGCGGCGATTGGTCATGTCTTTGTCCTCCCAGCTGTAGTTCACATCTGAGCCCCGGTAGATGATCATATCCTCAGAGGAGGACTCCGGGACATGGCGCCACGCCGGCTGAAAGAGAGGCACAACATCAATCGAGAAAGGAGGAGAGATAAGGTGGTAGCCCCTGGTATGGCAGTTTTATGAAGGAAGTTAATTCCATTCAAAAGGGAAGGGGATGAAAGGAGCAGATTTATATATGGATGAATTCTTTTTATTATCATTATCATCATTATCTGCTTCACCACAAGGTGAGGGTTGTCGCACATCAAAGCTCTTGCTGGAATGATTAGACAGGGTGTGTAACAGACCCACCTATTACGACCAGTGCTTTGTTGCTCGCAGGAACAAAACATTTCCAGAGAAGCTCAATCTGGAGTGAGAAAGTAGGCTGCCGGTGAGAAAGGCTAAGCACCATTTGGTACCACTTTTGTGAATCAATGGCCAAACATTCAGCAGCATGGCATGCCAATGAAACAAGGGTGAAAAAGGATAGATAGAAAGATGATGGTTCTACAGTACCATCCCAAACTAGAGAAGATACCAGTTTTAATTTCCATTAAAATTGCAGAGAATATTTTTGGAGATTTGCCCTTGATTGTATCCAAGTTTCATTTCATAGAAAGCGGATATAAAAAAATTATGGGGAAAGGAATGAGTATTTAAAGGAAGGATGATGTTTTTCATTTTATTTTAGGAGCCTATCTGGTAACTGCCGACTAGGGCAAAGGTCGATGTAGTCACAGCAGCCTACTACTAGGATATATCAAACACCAAATACCTATGTAAATAACGATAAAAAAAGACAAATGCTAAAAAAAAAAGCAACAAGAATGAAGCGAGCTCCAGGGTCAGGGATAGCTCCGCCTCCTCCCAGTGCAGGAGCATGCGACCTACAACAAACGGTGAAATAAATTGGAGGAGGCCAGCCTCCTCCAAAAAGTCGTATAGACCGAAAGTCTGTGAATAAAAACCAGTCCCAAGTACAAGGGACAGGCGATAGCGACCCCGCTCGTCCCGGTACCGGGACAGCTAACGTGCGCGAAAATCATACAGATTGGGACATTACACAAGAATGTGCCGAACAAACGGGGGGACAACGCAGTCGTCGCAATAAGGCGCAGGCAAGCACTCCCTCAAGGGGGAGTGTGTCCAATTCGGAGAGGACAGAAATCAACCGGAAGCCGTCGCGGCATTGGGGGATAGGTCCATGGGAACAATCGCGGCGCAATGCCACGTAACTTTAAGTTCCCCTCGACCGTCTCCCATCTTCTTTGCCAAGCCGCCCGGAGGATAGCCCGTAATCTTGCCATGTAATCGGCGTGAGGAACAGCGAAACGCTGGTCTGGTCGCCCAGACCTTGCATACTATTTGGCGCGCTCATTCCCCGCAATTCCTACATATCCAGGAACCCAGCAGAAGATAATCTCGACATCCGCCCGGCTTGCCAAAATCGTGGCGTCAAGGATATCGCGAACAAGCGGATGCAGAGATTCCAATGCCTCGAGGGCACTCAGGGCGCTTTGTGAGTCGCTATAAATCACACTCGGGTCTCCGAACCGGGCACGTCGTGTTATCTCCCGTATCGAGCGTTGTATTGCAACCAGCTCGGTGGTGAAAATAGATGCAGGGACTGGCAGAGCCCCACTAACTTCAAACAGAGGGGATACGGCTTAGAGCCATCCGTATACACTGGCATGGTTCGAGCGTGACACGAAGTGTGCTCCATAAAGGCCGAACGCAATACTCCCGGCGCCTTAGAAGCTTTGGAAGCAGAGGCGTGGCAAAAAATGGTTAAAGGTGGTACCCTCCAGGGTGGCATCCTGGACAGAACCAGGGGCGCTACCGGCCAGAGATATATACAGAGCTCTAGAAGGAGTTGCCTAGCCATAAACCCAAAGGGCTTAAGGTATGACTGGCGTCTCTCGGCGGCATAGGCACCGTCGTAATCAGCTGTAAATTCAATGAAAAGGCGCCGGGCTCCCGCGTACAGGCGAATAATGCACTGTGCACGGCGCAGAGCGTGTGGCATCTCCCCGGCATCGAGATGCCCGGGTGGTAGATCGAGTCCACCTTCCGCAATAAACGCTCGGCTGCGAATGCATAAAACTCGCATCCGTAGTCGAGCTTCGAGCGAACAAAGAATCGATAAAAAAGTAAGGCGGTAGCCCTATCTGCGCCCCAGGCGCTGAAGGTCCGGAGCGAAAAATATCCATGGCGCGGGAACAAAAGACCCTAAGGCTGCGAAAATGAGCCTCTCAGGTGAGGCGTTGGTCGAATACAAGACCAAGGAAACGGTGCGACTCAACCACATCCAGGCGCACCCCATTAAGAAACAAATCTGGGTCGGGGTGAAGCCGTGGATGGCGGCAGAAGTGCACCACCTTAGTCTTGGCCAAAGAAAACCGAAACCTGTGCGCTTCGGCATAGCGAGAGACGCGGTTCAATGCCTGTTGGAGTCGACGCTCCAGAGTTGGCATCTGGGCCGCGCCAAAAGAGATCGAAAGGTCTTCCACGTAGAGCGTAGCGAGAACATCTTTCGGCAGCACCGAAGTGATGCCTTCGATGCATCACCCTCTTCCTGTTCCATTGGGCAGGAAAGGGCTTCCCCTACCCGTACGCGGTATCGACGATCTCGCAAAAATTCAGATATGAAGATTACGTGGCGTCCCTTCGCCCCCATCGTGTGGAGAGTTTCCATGATACCCTATCGCCATGCGGTATCATAGACCTTCTCCAGATCGACGTAGTGCTGTCCAAGAAGGAAGACCTAGCAGACGGCATTTTCCAGTCGGAGCAGAGCATCCGACGTGGAATGGAACTTGCGGAAGCCGCGCTGTCCAGAAGATAGATGGCCTCTGCTGTCCAAAAAAAAGGCAAATGTAATATTTACCAATTTCTTCATCAACTTGCACACGCAGGAGATTAGAGATTGGGCGGAAACGTTTGCAAAAGCGAGCACAGTAGGGATTCGCCATGAGTCTGGGAGAATAACCTCTACCCAGATCCTGTTGCACAAATTTAACAGAAATGCCATGCCTGGCTCACCCAGGCGCCGAAGTATGAAATACGAGACATCGTCCGGACCATGGGCGGTGTCCGCGCACGAAGCGAGAGGGAAGCGCCGGCGGCCTTCCGCGACATCACGACGTGCATTGAATGCTGGCGGAGCAGCATCACGGCTAGAGAATGCGGAAAAGGCGGTCGCTAAGGATTCCGCCACGGACGCGGGGTCCGAGATTGCGGTCCCATTCTCCTGGAGAGCCGGAAGGGGGTCCTGCGAGAACTTGCCCCGAATCCTTTTGACTCACCTCCACACCTCTGCTAAAGGGGTCTTCCCGTTAAGTGAAGACATGTATGCCCGCCAAGAAGAGTGGCGGGAATGCTTCGAAATATACCGGAAACTAGCCCTAGCCTGACGAAATTCAGCGACAGTGAAATCGTTCGGGCGGCGCTTATAGCGCATGTAGGCATAACGCTTCTGTTTGAGGGCCGTCTCACACTTGGCCGACCATCATGGGAGTGGTCGGGTGCAAAACGGCCAGACGTCCTAGGAATAGTAGTCAGGTCCACGGCCATGAGGTTGCCAGAGAAGAACTCAACGGCCTCATCTACCGACTTAAACTCCTCGACTGAGATAGAGAATTCAGTCAATTCCTGAAATGGAGGCCACCGCGCCAGCGCCAAGCTCCACCGAGGTGGTCTCTCAGGCGGCAGTTGCCCTGAAAATGATATTTGAATGGGAAAGTGATCACTACCATGGAGGTCATCCACCACCCCCCAATCAAAATCAGGCTGTGCATCCGAAGAGCACAAAGATAGGTCAAGGCAAGAAAATGAAGCGGTTCTCGGACAGTGATGCGTAAACTCATCCACGTTTAGGACACCCATCTCAAGATCTTCGATCAGATCGGCAAGGACTTGTCCCCTGGGATTTATGGAGTAATCTCCCCAGAGAGGATGCCTGCCGTTCAGATTTCCGAGCAAGAGATAGGGCCTCGGCAACCGTGCCACGATGCGGCGGAAGTCCCCGGCGTCGAAGTCAGCTGACGGTGGAATGTACGTAGAAATGATAGTATTCCTCCTATCCAGGTGCAGCTGCACAGCCACTGCCTGGAAGGGGGTATCTAAAGAGAAAGGAAGAACGGAGACATCATGCCGGGTGTAAACCGCGCATCCCACAGCCCGGCCATCCCGCGGTGGTGGGGTCGCAAGACCCTTATACCCCGGGAGGGCAGGCAGGGGGCAGGCGCCTAGCATGGTCTCCTGCAAAAAGATAGCTAACGGGGAGCGGGACGAGACGAGCCTCCGCAGCTCCTCCCAGTTGGCCCGGAGTCCACGGCAATTCCATTGAAGAAATATGCCCTCCAGGCCTAGCTCGGAGGAGACGCGGGGGCCCTCCTCGAACTGAAGACCCTCACGGAAATACCGTACGCTTCCCGGGGGCAGAACCCCGGGCGCTGTTGGCCGGACAAAGCGCTGAAGGCGCTGTCGCCTTCGAGGACTTATTGGGGGAGGTTGGGCTCACCATGCAAGTCTTTTCCTCCCTCCGCCTCGAAACCTTAAGCGGGCGTTGCGGCTTCGGAGGCGGGGGGCCCTCTTTTCGAGGAACCACCGTCTCCGAGCCACTCGCCACACCTCAAGGCGTGGGCGAAGGAGCCGAAGCTCCTTTGTTGCTGTCCTCGTTTCGGGGGACAGCTTTAGGAACCCAGGAAGATGGCCTAGCGACCATCTTCAGGGGTGTTGCCTCCTGTGAGTCTAACGACTCGGTAGAGGCGCGTGGCCGTTTCGCCTTACGGGAAACGGTGACGCTGGGGGAAGATGGGGGAGCCCTGGTTTTAGCCGGGGCTGGGTATGAACCCTTTTTGCCGCCAGCTTTACCAGGGGAGCGGCCCGGGTTGGTAGAGCCTGCAGAAGGGCTCCAATTGGGCGCGGAAACAACCATGCTCGTTAGCCTGGATGGGCCAGGAGCAGAGGGTGCATTTCTAACTATTGAGGCATATGACGTCCCAGGCAGAGCCGGGCGCGCCAGGAACAAGTCCTTAGCCTCGCGGAATGAGAGTCGATCCTGGGCCTGAACGGCCAGGATTTCTTTCTCAAGGAGATATGCACCACATTGCTTCGAAGAAGCAGGGTGCGGCTCTCCGCAATTGACACACTTGGCCACACACGATTTGGACTTATCGTGTGCGACCTTGGAGCAATTTACACAGACTTCGGGTGACCCCGACTTTGCACATCTACATGAGCGATTCGTATGGCCGAAGCGGTGACAGTAATAGCACCGCCGCGGCAGTGGCACGAATGCCTTCACGCGATAGCGGTACCAACTGGCACGCACCGCCTCAGGGAGCTTGTCACAGTCGAACGTGATGAAGAGTGTAGGGGTGGGTCTCGAGGCCCCTCCCTGCTCTAGGGTGATGTCCTCAATGTAGTAGTCAACGAGTTCCCTCGCATAAACTACTCCTTTCACAAAGTTCATAGTAGAGTGCGGCGTCACACTCACCGGGGTGCCATGAAGTGTCCGAAGAGCACTTATCTTGGCCGCCTCGGCGGGATTCACCGCATTTGCCAGAAGGCTCCCGTCCAAGAAGCGGGTCACCTTCGCCTCTCTACCAATAGCACTAGCTAATCCTCTCCTCTGATGGATCATGTTGCCCTTGGACAACATGGTGCCATCAGTGGAGCGAATAACGAGGAAGCGTTTGAAGCCAGCGGGTTCGAAAACGCCAGGTAACCTCTGAATGAGGGACCCCGATGTCATCGAGGCTCCGCCCTGTGCACTCTGGGTGTTAGTCTTAGTCAGGGGCCCCGCACACGCGGGAGGAGAGGGGCCGGATGTGCCGATCTTGGCTTGGTCGCCTACCAAAGTGGCAGTAGACCCATCCGTCCCCGCAGTCCCTGCGGATGGAGAGGAGTCCCAAGTCTTTTTCCTGTTCTTTTTCTTTTTAGGAGAGGAGGGTGGGAAATGAACCCGCTTCTCCCCTCTGCCGGCAGGAGCCCCCATGCCAGATGGGCCGGCCTCAGCCAGGTCCCTCTCCGAAATGGAGAAGTTCCTGGTAGTCTTTGGGGCACCTGTCGGAGGAGATCCCTCCCCTCCTTGTACTGCCTCGGAGCCCTCAGCCATTTGAGGGGAACCTTGCATAGGGGCGGATTCGGGTTTGGTGCTTGGCGCCAAGCCCGGATTTCCCCCCATGGAAGGCCCTACCGTCTGAGGCTGGGTCTCCTCAAGGACCATGTCTATCACAGGAGGGGCCTCCAGTTGGCCATCCCCTCCCAGGACATCGCAGGTCCCCTTGGCAGCGTCAAGAGTCTTTAGGGGGGGGGGGGAAAGGCCTTAACCCTGGCAAGGTTGAATATCCTTGCCAGCAGGTCTTTTGAGGGAAGCGACCGAAGGGGCCTGGCTTCCCTCTCCCCTCTAAGGGGGTTTGCCCCACCGAGCCGCTTCGATGGGGAGCGGCTGGCTAAGGGCTGCCTGCTGGCTTTCTTGGCAGTCCCCGTGTAAAGAAAAGAGGGGACTGCTGCTGGAAAAAGCAAGGTGCCCGAAAGCACCTCCAGAGAATGGGGTGAGGGGGAGTCCCTACACCCGTAGGCGTAGGAGAGGAGTAAGCCTCCTCTCCGGTTAAAGAGGTATGGAGGGTCCCCTGCACAAGCACAGGGGGAGAGAACTCCATGTTTTCTGTGGAGCTGCACGAGGGTAGCTCCGTTGTTTTAGGGGGAATTAAGGGGAGAATTTTTTTTTGCATCATTGGGCATGGTGACCCTCTTTGTTTTACGGGACACAATCGCTCACCACTTCTTGCAGTAGCCCGCACTGCAAGAGGTACTTACAGGCCTGGCAGAGCCAGGCGCCACCATTGGGGACCACCCTTCCCGCCTGGTGGCCTGGCAGTCCTTCGGCATGGCGGCTCCACCTCGAACACAACATAAAAAAGATAGATTTTGAAGACGAGAGGAAAAGGGATGTGAGGAAGGTATGGGTGGGGATGAAGCAGGTTGTTAAAAGCCAACCACCCCAGACTGGAGCTCAGGGGTTAGGGGACATTGTTCCCTCCCCTCTCAGCCCCGATCCAGGACGATTGGTTGAGAAGAAGGTCAGCTTCTACCCTGTGAAATTAGAGGCTAACCAGAGAAAGTTGTGGGAGAGGTTGTATGAAAAGCGACGAGGTAGGATAGGAATACAGGCTATCTGAAGGAAGGAAGAGAGGCTAAGCTGGGGCCGGAAGGGGCGCTGGATCCCGTCAGCACGGCGGCCAGGATGGCAAATCACCGCGCCCCTTACGGGGAAGAGGAAAAGGGATGTGAGGAAGGTATGGGTGGGGATGAAGCGGGTTGTTAAAAAAAAACATCCCAAACCGGAGCTCAGGGGTAAGGGAACGTTGTCCCCTCCCACCTCAGCCCCGATTAGGGACGTTTGACTTGAGAAGAAGGTCAGCATCTACCCTGTGAAATTAGAGGCTGATCAGAGAAAGTTGTGAGAGAGGTTGTATGAAAAGCGAGGAAACAACTGTTTTGAAGCAAGGAGAAGAGGTTAAGCTGGGGTCGGACGGGGTGCTGAGTTCCGTCAGCACGGCGGCCAGGATGGCAAATTACTGCGCCCCTTACAGGGTGCTCGTAGGCCAGCAGGGGCCAGGAGCAGAGGGTATCTTTCTTAACATTGAGGCCTAAGACATACCAGGCAGATCCGGGCGCGCCACGACCAAGTCCTTAGCCTCACCAAATGAGAGACGATCCTGGGACTGAACGGCCAGGATTTCCTTCTCAAGAAGATACGCACATTACTTCGGAGAAGCTGGGTGCAACTCTCCGCAATTGACACACTTGGCCAAACACGATTTGGACTTATCGTGTGGGGCCTTGGAGCAACTTACACAGACTTCAGGTAACCCCAACTTCGCGCGTCTACAGGAGCGATTAGTATGGCCGAAGCAGGGACAGTAAGGGCATCTCCGCGGCAATAGCACGAATGCCTTCAAGCGTAGAGATACCAACCGGCACGCTCCCACTCAGGGAGCTACGCTCCCACTCAGGGAGCTTGTCACAGTCGAACGTGACGAAGAGTGTAGGGGTGGGTCTCGAGGCCCATTCCTGTTTTCTCATCACACTTTCGACCTTGATTACCCTATGGTCGGCAGCTCTAAGGTGATGTCATGAGTTCCCTCGCACAAACTACTACTTTCATAAAGTTCATGGTAGTGTGCGACGTCATACTCACTGGCGTGCCATCAACTGTCCGAAGGGCACTAATCTTAGCCGCAACGGAGGGATCCGACTCATTCGCCAAAAGGCTCCTGTCCGAGAAACGGGTCACCTGCGGCTCTCTACCAATCACGCTAGCTAAGGCTCTCCTCTGATGGATCATGTTGTTATAGTCAACATGCTGCCATCAGTGGAACGAATAATGAGGAAGCGTTTGATGTCAGCGGGCTCGAAAACACCAAGTAGCCCCTGAATGAGGATCCCCGACATAATCGAGGCTCTGCTCTGCGCACTTTTTGCCTTAGTCTGGGGCTCCCCACCCGAGTGAGCAATGGAGCCAGAAGTGCTGATCTTGGCTTGGTTGTTTACCAAAACTTCAGCAGACCCGTCCGTCCCCGCGGCTCCTGTGGAAGGAGAGGAGCCCCGAGTCTCTTTAGTCTTCTTTCGGTTTCTTTTCTTTTTAGGAGAGAAGAGCGGGGAATGAATGAGCTTATCTCCTCTGCCGGCCAGATGGACTGGCCTCAGCAAGATCCTTTTCTGAAATGGAGAATGTCTTGGCTGTCACAGGGGCACCAGTCAGGCGAGATTCCTCCTCTCCTTGTAAGGCTTCGGGGAACTGAGCCGCCTGAGGAGGACCCTGCACAGGGGTGGACTCTAGTCAGTGATTAGCACTGAGCCCATGTTCAACCCCGTGGAAGGTCCTACCATCTGGGGCTGGGTCACCTCAGAGACCAAGACATCACTGATAGCATTTGATGAACCTTTTTTTCTTGTCTTACTAGAAGGGGGCAGGTATACTGAACCCCTATAAGTTACTCGTGCACTCAATTCATTAGGGGGAACAAGTCGACGGGGCCTGCCATCCCTTGATCCCATAACGGGGCGGGTCCTAACAGGCCACTCCCACTGGGAGTGGTCAATTATAGGCCGCCTGCCTCTTTTCTTGGCAGTCCCCCTTAGAAAGTAAAGGGGGAGACTGCTGCTCGAGGGCAACTCCATGGAAGCGGTGAGTGGGAGTCCCCTGCACCTGAAGGCATAAGAGAGGAGTAAGCCTCCTCTCAGAGAAGTTTGGAAGGTCCCCTGTGAAAACACAGGGATGGGGGACCTCCATTGATGGTCCAGGGAAAGGTAGAGGGATAGTTTTTATTTTCAAGGTTTTCATCATCGGGCATAGTGACACTAATAATAATGTGGGATGCAAACGCTCATCACCCTGCGCAGAAGCCTGATCTGCAAGGGGTGAACACAGAGCTGGCAGAACTGGCTGCCGCTATTTAAGGCTACTCCTCCCACCTAATGACCTGGCAGCCCATCGGCATGGCGGCTCCACTTTAGGAACGGCGTAAAATGGATATATAGTGGAAGTAGAAAGAAAGGGGATGTGAGGAAGGGGTGGGTGGGGATATAGCATGTTGTTAAAAACCCACCACCCCAGATCGGAACTCAGGAGTGAGGGGAAGCTGCCCCCTCCTCTCTCAACCTTGATCCGGGATAGTTGGGTGGGAGGAAGCTGGTCAGCATCTACCCTGTGAAATTAAAGGCTGACCAGAGAAAGTTGTGGAGAGGTTGTAGGGAGAGAGGTGAGGAAGTAGGTAAAAATGTAGGCTGTTAGAAAAAAAGAGGCTAAGCTGGGGCCGGACGGGGCACTGAGTCCCATCAGCACTGCAGCTAGGAAGGCAATCGCCGCGCCCCTTACGGGAAGCTCTTGTCTGGTGCGAATGATGAGGATACTTTTACAATCACCAGCGGGCTCAAAGATACCAGGTAGCCTCTCAATGAGGAGAATTAACTGTTCAGAAGCCCCACTTACCCTTTACTTATTTTCGACATTTTGAGGTTGGGGACTTAATCCCTTCTCTTCTGCATCAGAAGGATCCCTGAGGCCATAGGACAAGCCTCAATCTGGTCTCTCACTGGCTCAGGACAGGGTCATCTGTGGAACCACAACCAACCCGGAAGGAAGCTCCTACTTTTTTATTTCTTTTCTTGGGGGGTGGACAGGTATGGCACCCTTTTGCCCCTCCTCCTAAAGGAACTCCAATGCCAGAAACCCTACTGACTCTCAGAGCCCCATTCCCCCTCCCCCACAAAAGAGAAGTCCTTTTTACCATTTCAGCTGCCACCACTCTCCACATAGGAGTGGGATAAGGCTCAGGGGCTCAACCCACCAAACAAAACAATACCACCCAGGGAGGATATTGTCTGATGAGAGGGCACTAGGGGTCTCTTTTGGGTCATCCAAGTACCTGCAACCCCTTCATCAGTCAAAAGTGTGTTCTCATTCCCACTCACCCTAGCACTAACAAGGGACAACCACAGTGGTGGTGCTTCCTCTAACAAGCATCAACGTACTTGCATTAGTTGTGGCCATCATACATTTAAGGGGAAAAAAAGGCAGGAATGGAAAGATGATCGTATGGCCTTCCACTGCCTTGGTAGGTATAGGAAAATTACCCATAAGATCAGAAACAACCAGACTATGATCATATGAGCAAGGATGGACTTTGTCAACCCAAACAAATTTGGTCTTGAATTTCATCCCATAAAGAATGGGGCTGGTAAGGTCACCCTGTATGTGCACTGGGAACACTGAAGATAGTGGGCAGGCTACTACACTCTCCACCTCATACATTCCCAGGTCAATTAAATTTCGGGCTTTGCCCTATGTAGTGACCTCATATGTGTATTCTACCAATGGATAGGCTCAAATATGAGTCAGGAAGTGCACCCAGGCACCAGACTCTGTGTAAATAGCAAGAGAAAAAGTAGTCAGATGTAGTGTGGTGTAGGAAATAATGACAAACCCCCATGAAAGAGAAAAATATGTGAAGAGATTTATAAGGTGAGTGGCAAAAGGGTAAAAGGAAGGTCTAGAAAAAAAGTCCTTCTAATTTCCATCTAGTATGAGGGTACCAGGAGACCACTACTGCAGCTACCAGGCATAACAGTCTACACAGGGGATCTGCCCCTAGGGACAGGGTGTGAGAGAAATGGGAACAAAGTAAATGGATATGAGTGAGGTCATGATGTTTAGGGAGAGAATGAGATGGGATGTGATATTAGAGTCCATGGTGTGTGTTGAGCAAGGGCAAAATTTTGTCTCTAAAGTGTGTCATAAACAATAGTAGTACAGATGAGAGAATGTAATATATATATATATATATATATATATATATATATATATATATATATATATATATATATATATATATATATATATATATATAAAACTGTGTATCATGCTTTATTGCAGGTCAAATGTTTGGCAGATATTTTCAATATTAAACATTGTACAAATGTGAAACTTGGTCCACTGAAATATCCTAGGTAGGTACATACGCAGTTAACATTTCAATCGTATTGATAAGATACATACAAAGTTATGTTAAGTTATGTATTTTGATGTGCTTTCAACTGTGTCATGATTTATTACAGGTGTACGAAAATGCCAATTTAAGGTAATGAAACAAAGTATTATCATTATATTACCATTTTATTGTAATAATGAAACACGCTATTGAAGAATAGCAGAAAAAGATATGAAACAAATACAATTAAATTGTTGGTGCTGTACTTTTATTTGTCTATGTAACTTCCTTGTTTAGAAATGACATCAAACAGTCTTTTGTCCATGTAGAAGCTGTTAGCCGACTAATCTGGGAAGATGTTATGGTACCAGCAACTGTTTTGATCTTTTCCCACAGGGCATCCTTCGATGAAAATTTATACCTCCTTCATACACTTTCCTCTTCATGATCGACCAGAACTGTTTGATAGGGTTTAGGTCAGGAGAACAGGGAAGCCAGATCATAAGTGATTGGCCTGTGATTCCCAAAGTTGCGAGGTACGAAATTGTAGCCTTGGCTGAATGCGAAGGAGTATTATTATGCATAAAAATCAATCGCCGTCGACGTGGCAGATCATAAAACCATGCTGCAAAATACTCCTCCAGATGTGCGGTGTAGGAGTTGATGGTGAGTTTGACGCCCTCTGTAACTTCAAAAAGCCCAGCAAGTTCATTTCCTATGATTCCCACCCAAAACATGATACCACCATCTCCTTGCTGACGCCGAATGCGATGAGGGCGAGAGGCTCCAAGAGGTACCCAAACTTTGGCCCATCCAGAGCATCTCTGGCCTCATCTGTGAAGAGGACATCTTGGAAATTGATCTTCATGTAATTCCATGCCCAATCAATACGCTTCTCTCTGTGATTCTTTCTCAGGGTGGGTCTAGCGATGCACTTAACACTTCTGACAGTCTCTTTAAGGATCCTACACCGGGTGCTTCTGGACAAAGGAGCAACTCCAGCATTTTCAAATATGGCAGCACTTGTGCTACCGAGGTCCTTTCTTACTTGTCTACCTATTTTTCGGATGTCACGCTGGGAAACAGTTCTTCTCGTAGCTTTATCTTGCCTTGGTTTGGTAATGAGATTTTCCACATACGCCTTCAATGTTCTTGTATCCTGACCAAGCTTTGGGCTAATTCTCCAACAGATAAGCCTTCTCCGAGACCTGCAACAATCGTCGTCTCTGTAGCTGTCAGACGTCATTTCAGGGGCATTTTCGTAAACCTGCAATAAAGTATGACAGTTGAAAGCACATCAAAATACATAACTCAACATAACTTTGTATGTATCTTATCAATACAATTGAAATGTTAACTGCGTATGTATCTACCTAGGATATTTCAGTGGACCAAGTTTCACATTTGTACAGTGTTTAATATTGAAAATATCTGCCAAAAATTTGACCTGCAATAAAGCATGATACACAGTTTATATATATATATATATATATATATATATATATATATATATATATATATATATATATATATATATATATATATATAAAGCATGGTACACAGTTTATGGTGCATTAGTAGTTTGAGGACATCACTTTTAATAGCTCTAAGTTTCTTATCAGTATTTTTTTTCTTTTTCAGATTAATAATGAATGACAGTGATGAAGCAAATGAAAATGCACACTGTAATTGTTGCCATAAAAGCTCAGCATAATGATACAGAGATTGCTCACTTTTTAAAATTTGCCAGATCCTTCATTGCCAAAGTTAGAAAAGACCTGGAAGCTGCTGATAGAGATCAAAATGCAAAGTGGTCTAATACCATCAGGACCCAAGAATTTGTGCAGAAAGTACAGGAAAAAATTCAAGAAACCCCGGCAGAGTCAATCAGAGCCCTTGATTGACTTAAAGGTTTCAGAATGCAGCATCTTAAAAGTTGTGCAGGAAGATATCTATTCAAGTCATATGTGATGCAGAGAGGTCAGTTTGTATTAGGTAAGATAAAAGAATTGTTTGATCTGTGCAAAGCGCTTGCTCTCCATGTTGAAACATCAAAAAGCTTCAATGCTTTAGGTTTTTTTCTGATGATAAAAAATTTGACCAGGACCAAAGAGTAAACCCAAGGAATGACGGATGCTTGCTTATGCAATGACAAGTGAGGTTCCACTGTAATGCATATCATGATTTCTGTGATGGTTCTGAGAGTCATTAGAAGTGAGGGAGATGGCATGCCTCCTGTTTTTTTCACAGGGCTTAAGAGTCAATGTTGCTACCCACACAGTGGTTTTGGAGAAGGTTGTGAGGCCAGTGAGGCCCATGATAGACAGTGTGTGCAATGGAAGACCTTACATCTTCCAACAAGACTACACCATCTCATGAGATGAGAACGAGAACAACCCAAGCTTGGATGCATGCCAATTTGCACGACAATGTTCTCCCAGACACACAACCCCCTAGCTTACCTGGCCTCAGTCCACTAGACTTATGTATGGGGCATCATCATCCTCATAAGACCATTCATTCTCTCAAGTCCACTATAACAAAGACTATGACCAAAATTGGTATCATATGATTGGGGCACATCAATGCTTCAGACCCCAAATTGAAGCAATCATTGAGGTGGATTCATTGAATAGGTGTGTTTTTATAAGGATTCTCAAGATTATTTGTACTAATTTTCATTTAGATACACCTCTTCTCTGATGTGCTATGTATCTTTTTCTACATTCCTACAAATGACCTCAAAATACAGATGCACCCTGTATATATAGATTTGAGTGAAATGATAAAAAATGTTGCACAAGAGTATACTGGTTCCAAAACTAGTGGATGGGAATGAGGCAATGGTGTGGAATGAAAAAGAAGAAGAATTTGGTAAATGTTTTATTCACTTATTTAAGATGACTTTTATTTCCTAGTGTGGACCTAAAATTTAATGTGGGATCTGAACATGGGTATCTAGTGCATGAGACAGTATGAAGGCAACCCAAAATAGAACTCCATCCAACATCTTGACACACCCAATGTAGCTCAACTTCCTGTTATCAGAATTGGTGTTTTCATTTAGTAAGGAGAAGGGAAGATCGAGTGTATGAGCAATACAAATGGAAAATTTCAGAAGGAAGTCGATTGTGAGGAATCTAGGTAGAGTACAGGATTAATAGGTGACATACATATGGTGTGAGAAAATGAGATTGTGGCTTAAAATGGTATGGGGATGCAAGAATGGAATAGGCTTGTGAGGACAATTTGAGACAAAAAGGGATGGTGTACAAAGGGTTGGAAAAGAATGTAAAAAAAGATGGATTATGTGAGAGGAGTGTTAAAAGAAATGGCACTAACTGAAGGACAAGTTGATTATATTGTTTGTGAGAGTTTGAAGGTGTTTTGTGGAGGAGTCTGCCTGAAAATGATCATTGACTAGATCAAATGCTGCACCGCATTGCTACAAAAGAGCAATGATAGAGAACAAAGGACAGGTAGCTTTAGGCTTAATAAGGCTTTAACGGATGGATGAGGAAAGTATTCTCAACAGTTCAGTTTGGTGTCAAAATGGGGTTTATAGAGTGGTAGTTAAGGAAAATGAAAAAGTGTGGAAGACACTAAGTAAGCTGGAGCACACAACATTCCTAAATCTGCTCTTGTTATTAAAGACAGTTCCTTTTACAAGGAAAAAATACCACTTGAAAAATGTAATAAAATGAAAGCATCTTTAATGAAAAGTCCTTTAAAAGGGGCTTATGTAGAAGTTTGAGGAAGAAAAAATTATATAAACATAGATCTCCTTATGAGGACATGTGTGGTAAGAGGACCTGTTCGACTTATGGGAGGAACTGAGTGGCTCATATTTTTTTTTAAATACACAATTACATTTGTGAAGCTTACTTCACTCCCTAAACCACAAAGAACCTATTAAGATGTGGGCAAAAACAAACATACTGATTACAAAACCCCTCAAAGTGAAATGGTCCTTACCCCTTACCTCTACATGGTAAGTATCTTCCTGCGTGTGAATCGTCGCTGTCATGATACCATCCTCAAGGTGGGCTGAGACATCTGATGCATTTTCGCCAAACACTCTACCTTCATAAAAGTTCTCATGCTCTGTGTTCCATTCCAAAATTAGGCATTTGTCCCAATGAGAAAAGGAAAAAAAAGGAAACTGAAGTAACCAACAAGGCTATTTCATCGCAGTGAAGAAAAGTTGGCTAAGAGTACAATAACAAATATAACTACTAAGGGAGGGAGCACAATTTATGAATGAATCTACAAGAACAGTTTCAGATATAAAACACACACATTCAAAAATACCATTAGGGGGATATGTAAAGTAACTCCCAGCAAGATAAGCTCATTAATTATTTAAAAAGTAAAGTCTAACCATCTGACAGGTTTGGGGCAAATATTAATCAATGATTAAAATGACATTAATGACCATGAGGCTGTAAATGAGCCATTGCTCATCATTCATATTTTACAAAGAGGTCCTACTTCTATGGTTTCTAAAAACAACCCAGGCTTGGTGCTTGGTTTTCTTAGAACTTCCTATTCTAAAATACCTCTTGGTAGATCTTCAAAAGTGCCTTTTTCTCAACCTGATGACTTCAAATGCCAATCACTAACCCTACCTTTTTTTAATCAAGAGACAAGCTAATGGTTGAACAAATCCTGTCACCAGAGTTAATAACTGAGAAATGAAGCACACAATATTTTAATGAACTTATTCAGCAACTTCCTATAATTTTTTTTTTTTTTAACTCACCAACTGGAATAAGTTTTTCTTTGCCATTTTCATCAACTGCATAAGCCTTGAAATAAGGATCAAGCAATCCCTTCCTTGGATTCAAAATAAGACGGAAATCTCTATCAAACAAAAAGAAATACCCATTAATTCTTACTCAGTAATGTTTAATTTCATTTTTTTTTTAGAAATTTAGGAACACATACTAGCAACAAAGTTAAAATGACAATATAAACCAAAAGACAATGACATTTAACAAGAAAGGAAAAGTGCTTGACAAAGGATAAAAACAGAAGGAATGACATATGAAAAGTCAGCTATTGCAACAACACAGCAAACTATGTGCCTCCTTAATGGAGGAAAATTGGATTTTTTAAAGGTGTCATTTGCTGACTGCCACCAATAACAGTCAACAAAATCAAATCAGTCTATTTATTAGAATATAATAAAAAATAAAATAAAAAACAACAAAAAGTAAAAAATAACCAAAAGGAAACTAAGGACTTAGTGTTTTCTGAGTCATTATCAATTCTGACCATCTCTGAGAACTGGACATAACATTCTCTCTTATACCAAGCAGTGCATTGCAACTAACTCAGTGGTGCCGACTTCAAACAAGGGAGATACAGCATGGAAGCTGACATCCTCTTGGCATTTGGAGCCATCCAGGTACACAGGATTAAAAATAAAATAAAAATGAGAGTCCATCTAGCAACAGGGTACTAGGGCAAAATTCGCTGTAATCACGATAAAGCCTACTAGTAGGCTAGATTAAAAAAAAAGTAACTATGTACATAACAAATAAAGAGAAAGACTAAGCACAAGCTAAAAACAAACCAACAAAAAACAACAAATGAAAAAATTAAAACCATGAAGGCAATAAGAAGGAAGGGCGCTCCAGTGTCAAGATAAGGCTCACCTCCCACTGGTGCAGGAACAAGTGACATACAAAAAAACAGTCAAATAAAGTGGAGGAGGCCAGCGACCTCTAAAAGGTTGTATAGTCCACAATTCTCTGTGCAGGAACTGGTCCTGAGTACAAGGGATAAGCGGTAGCGACCCCGCTCGTCCCGATGTAACGTGCACGATGACCCAGACTAGGACAATCAACAAGAATGTGCCGAACAGTCTGGGAGACAACGCAGTCGTCGCAATAAGGCGCTGGCGAGCGCTCCATCAAATGGCGGTGCGTCCCGCGAGTGTGCCCACTTCGGAGACGACAGAAAGCAACTTGAAGCTGTCGCGACATTGGGGGGGTAGGTCCATGGGAACAGTCGCGGTGCAATGGCATGCAACTTTAAGTTCCCTTCGACCGTCTCCCATCTTCTTTGGCAAGAAGCCCGGAGAGCTGCCCGGAGAGCTGCCCGTATACCTGCCATGTAGTCGGTGTGAGGAAGAGCAAAACGCTGGTCCGGTCACCCAAGTCTTGCGGACTCTTTGGCGCCATCATTTCCCTCAATTCCTACATGTCCAAGAACCCAAAAGAAGATAATCTCGACATCCGCCTGGCTTGCAAAAATCGTAGCGTCACGGATGTGGATTTTTTTTTTTCAAGGGGCTATCTGGCGACTGCCGACTTGGGCATAAGTCACCGCAAGCAAACAGCCCAGTTCTAGGCTACTTTAAAATAAAAAATTTAAAAGAAACAACAATAAAAGGGGATAACAATCAGGGAGCAAGCTCCGGCGTCGGGCGGAAGTCCCCCTCCCCCCGGCGCAGGAGCCTGCGCCCTACAAAAAGTCAACAAGTCCAGCAGTCATGGTGCACGCACTCGTCCCGAGTACAAGGGACAGGCGGTAGCGACCCCGCCCATCCCGGTACCAGGACAGGTAACGTGCGCGAAGATCACCCAGACTGAGACATTCGACAAGAATGTGCCGAACAGTCTGGGAGACAACGCAGTCGTCGCAATAAGGCGCTGGCGAGCGCTCCATCAAATGGCGGTGCGTCCCGCGAGTGTGCCCACTTCGGAGACGACAGAAAGCAACTTGAAGCTGTCGCGACATTGGGGGGGGGTAGGTCCATGGGAACAGTCGCGGCGCAATGGCACGCAACTTTAAGTTCCCTTCGACCGTCTCCCATCTTCTTTGCCAAGCAGTCTGAAGAGCTGCCCGTATTCCTGCCATGTAGTCGGTGTGAGGAAGAGAGAAACGCTGGTCCGGTCGCAGAGTCCTCGCGGACTCTTTGGCGCCCTCATTCCCCGCAATTCCAACATGTCCAGGAACCCAGCAGAAGATAATCTCGACATCTGCCCGGCTTGCCAAAACCGTGGCGTCACGGATTTCGCGAACCAGGGGATGCGGAGATTCCAATGCCCCGAGAGCACTCAGGTCGCTTTGTGAGTCGCTATAGATCACAATCCGGTCTCCGAACCGGGCACGTCGCGTAATCTCCCGTACCGAGTGGTGTATTGCCCCAAGCTCGGCCGTGAAGACAGACGCAGCGCCTGGTAGAGCCCCGCTGACTTCAAACAGAGGGCACACGGCGTGGAAGCCGACCCCCTCTTGGGACTTGGAGCCATCCGTATACACTGGCACAGTTCAGGCGTGACACGATATGTGCTCCAAAAAGATCGAACGCAATACTCCCGGCGTAGTACAAGCTTGGGAGCAGAGGCGTGGCGACAAATAGCCAAACGTCGTACCCTCCAGGGTGGCGTCCTGGGCAGAACCAGGGGCGCCACCGGCCCAAGAACTATATCTACCTCTCGAACGAGTTTCCTGGCCCTAAACCCAAAGGGCTTAGAGTATGACTGGCGTCTCTCGGCGGCATAGGCACCATCGAGATCAGCTGCGGATGCAGTGAGAGCTGTTGGCGACTGAGGGAAGCGCCGGGCTCACGCGTACAGGCGAGTGATGCACTGCACGCGGCGCAGAGCGAGTGGCATCTCCCCAGCATCGACCAATAGGCTCTCAATGGGGAAAATGCGGAAGGCACCGGTCGCAAGGCGAAGGCCGGTGTGGTGGATCGAATCCACCTTCCGCAATAAACGCTCGGCTGCGGATGCATAAAACTCGCATCCGTAGTCGAGCTTTGAACGAACAAAGGATCGATCAAAAAGTAGGGCAGTAGCCCTATCAGCGCCCCAAGCGCTGAACGTCACGGAGCGGAGAATGTCCATGGCGCGGGTACAAGAGACCCTAAGGCTGCGAATATGAGCCTCCCAGGTGAGGAGTCGGTCGAATACAAGACCAAGGAAACGGTGCGACTCAACCACATCCAGGCGCACCCCATTAAGAAACAAATCTGGGTAGGGGTGAAGCCGTGGATGGCGGCAGAAGTGCACCACCTTAGTCTTGGCCAAAGAAAACCGAAACCTGTGCGCTTCGGCATAGCAAGAGACGCAGTTTAATGCCTGTTGGAGTCGACGCTCTAGAGTTGGCATCTGGGCAGCGCCAAAAGAGATCGAAAGGTCGTCCACGTAGAGCGTAGCGAGAACATCTTCCGGCAGCACCGAGGTGATGCCGTTGATGCTCAGGGCAAAGAGTGTGACACTGAGGACACTTTCCTGCGGGACACCCTCTTCCTGCTCCTTTGGGCCGGAGAGGGCTCCCCCCACCTGTACGCGGAATCGACGATCTCGCAAAAATTCAGATATAAACATTGGCAGGCGTCCCCTCGCCCCCATCGTGTGGAGAGTCTCCATGATACCATATCGCCATGCGGTATCATAGGCCTTCTCCAGATCGAAAAACACCGAGGCGTAGTGCTGTCTACGAAGGAAAGCCTCGCAGACGGCATTTTCCATTCGGAGCAGAGCATCCGACGTGGAGTGGAACTTGCGGAAGCCGCACTGTGCGGAAGACAGATGGTCTCCGCTGTCGAGGAAAAAGGCTAATCTAACATTTACCAATTTCTCCATCAACTTGCACACGCAAGAGGTTAGAGAGATTGGGCGGAAACCAGTCGGAGTAGAGTGATCTCTCCCCGGTTTGCGAAAGGCGAGCACAGTAGCGATTCGCCAGGAGTCTGGGAGAAGACCTTCCACCCAGATCCTGTTGAACAAATCAACAGAAAGGCCATGCCTCGCTCACCCAGGTGTCGAAGCATGGCGTACGGGACATCGTCCGGACCATGGGCGGTGTCCGCGCACGAAGCGAGAGCGGAACGCAACTCACTCACAGTAAACTTGTCGTTGAAGGGTTCTCCGCCTCTGGAGGTAAAGTCCAGCCAGCGGCCTTCCGCGACATCACGACGTGCATTGAATGCTGGCGGAGCAGCATCCCGGCTAGAGAATGCGGAAAAAGCGGTCGCTAAGGATTCCGCCACGGACGCGGGGTCCGAGATTGCGGTCCCATTCTCCTGGAGAAACGGGAGGGGGGTCCTGTGAGAACTTGCCCCGAATCCTTTTGACTCGCCTCCACACACACCTCAGCTAAAGGGGTCTTCCCGTTAAGTGAAGACACGTATGCCCGCCAAAAAGAGCGGCGGGCGTGCTTCGAAAAATATACCGGAACCTAGCCCTAGCCCGACGAAATTCAGCGACAGTGAAATCGTTCGGGAGGCGCTTATAGCGCATGTAGGCATAACGCTTCTGTTTAAGGGCCGTCTCACACTCGGCCGACCACCATGGGAGTGGTCGGCGTGCAAAACGGCCAGACGTCCAAGGAATAGTAGTCAGGCCCACAGCGATGAGGTTGCCGGAGAAGAACTCAACGGCCTCATCTACCGACCTAAACTCCTCGACTGAGATAGAGAATTCAGTCATTTCCTGAAATGCAGGCCACCGCGCCCGCGCCAAGCACCACCGAGGTGGGCTCTCAGGCGGCAGTTGCCCTGAAAATGATATTTGAATGGGAAAGTGATCACTACCATGGAGGTCATCGACCACCCCCCAATCAAAATCAGGCTGTGCATCTGAAGAGCACGAAGATTTGTCAAGGCAAGAAAATGAAGCGGTTCTCGGACAGTGATGCGTAAACTCATCCACGTTTAGGACACCTATCTCAAGCTCTTCGATCAGATCGGCAAGGACTTGTCCCCTGGGATTTATGGAGTAATCTCCCCAGAGAGGATGCCTGCCATTCAGATCAAGAGATAGGGCCTCGGCAACCGTGCCACGACGCGGCGGAGTCCCCCGGGTCGAGGTCAGCTGACGGTGGAATGTACGCAGAAATGATAGTATACCTCCTATCCAGGTGCAGCTGCACAGCCACTGCCTGGAAGGGGGTATCTAAAGAGAAAGGAAGAACGGAGACATCATGCCGGGTGTAAACCGCGCATCATCCAGCCCGGCCATCCCGCGGTGGTGGGGTCGCAAGACCTTTATACCCCGGGAGGGCGGGCAGGGGGCACGCGCCTAGAATGGTCTCCTGCAAAAAGATAGCTAACGGGGAGCGGGACGAGACGAGCCTCGGCAGCTCCTCCCAGTTGGCCCGGAGTCCACGGCAATTGCATTGAAGGAATATGCCCTCCAAGCCTAGCTCGGAGGAGACGCGGGGGCCCGCCTCGAACTGAAGACCCTCACGGGAATGGTCGTACGCTTCCCGGGGGCAGAACCCCGGGCGCTGTTGGCCAGACAAATTGCTGAAGGCGCTGTCGCCTTCGAGGACTTATTGGGGGAGGTTGGGCTCGCCATGCGAGTCTTTTCCTCCCTCCGCCTCGAAACCTTAGGCGGGCGTTGCGGCTTCGGAGGCGGGGGGGGGGGGTCCTCTTTTCGAGGAACCACCGTCACCGAACCACTCGCCAGATCTCGGGGCGTGGGCGAAGGAGCAGAAGCTCCTTTGTTGCTGTCCTGCTTTCAGGAGACAGCTTTAGGAACCCCGGAAGATGGCCTAGCGACCATCTTCAGGGGTGTTGCCTCCTGTGAGTCTGACTCGGGTGGAGGCGCGTGGCTGTTTCGCCTTACGGGAAACGGTGACGCTGGGGGAAGAGGGGCAGCCCTGGTTTTAGCCGGGGCTGGGAATGAACCCTTTTTGCCGCCAGCTTTACCAGGGAAGCGGCCCGGGTTGGGTAGAGCCCGCAGAAGGGCTCCGAATGGGCGCGGAAACAACCGTGCTTGTTGGCCTGGATGGGCCAGGAGCAGAGGGTGCCTTTCTAACTATTGAGGCATATGATGTCCCAGGCAGAGCCGGGCGCGCCAGGACCAATCCTTAGCCTTGCGGAATGAGAGTCAATCCTGGGCCTGAACGGCCAGGATTTCTTTCTGAAGGAGATATGTACCACATTGCTTCGAAGAAGCAGGGTGCGGGCTCTCCGCAATTGACACACTTGGCCACACATAACTTGGACTTATCGTGAGCGACCTTGGAGCAATTTACACAGACTTCGGGTGACCCCAACTTTGCACGTCTACATGAGCGATTCGTATGGCCGAAGCGGTGACAGTAATAGCACCGCCGCGGCAGTGGCACGAATGCCTTCACGCGGTAGCGGTACCAACCGGCACACACCGACTCAGGGAGCTTGTCACAGTCGAACGTGACGAAGAGTGTAGGGGTGGGTCTCGAGGCCCCTCCCTGTTTTCTCATCACACATTCGACCTTGACTGCCCCATGGTCAGCCAGCTCTAGGGTGATGTCTTCTATGGAGTAGTCAACGAGTTCCCTTGCATAAACTACTCCTTTCACAAAGTTTCTGGTAGAGTGTGGCGTCACACTCACCGGGGTGCCATCAAGTGTCCGAAGAGCACTTATCTTGGCCGCCTCGGCAGGATTCGCTGCATTCGCCAGAAGGCTCCCATCCGAGAAACGGTCACCTTCGGCTCTCTACCAATTGCACTAGCTAATCCTCTCCTCTGATGGATCATGTTGCCCTTGGATAACATGGTGCCATCAGTGGAGCGAATAATGAGGAAGCGTTTGAAGCCAGCGGGCTCGGAAATGACAGGTAACCTCTGAATGAGGAGCCCTGATGTCATTGAGGCTCTGCCTTGTGCACTTTCAGTCGTAGTCAGGGGCTCTGCAACCGGGGGGGCAGAGGGGCCAGATGTGCTGATCTCAGCTTGGTCGCTTGCCAGATTGGCAGCAGACCCATCCATTCCCGCAGCCCCCACGGATGGAGAGGAGCCCCGAGTCTTCTTTGTCTTGGTCTTTTTCTTTTTCTTTTTTGGAGAGGAGGGCGGGCAATGAACCCGCTTCTCACCCCCGCTGGTAGAAGCCTCTAGACAAATGTACCGGCCTCAGCCAGGTCCTTCTCCGAAATGGAGAAGGTCCTGGTGGTCGCAGGGGCATCATCCGGAGGAGATCCCTCCCCTTCTTGTACTGCCTCAGAATCCCCAGCCGTTTGAGGAGGACCTTGCATAGGGGCGGATTCGGGTTCGGTGCTTTGCGCCAAGCCCAGATTCCCCCCCATGGAAGGCCCTACCCTCTGAGGCTGGTTTTCCTCAAGGACCATGTCTATCACAGGAGGGGCCTCCAGTTGGCCATCCCATCCCAGGACATCGCAGGTCCCCTTGGCAGCTTCATGAGTCTTTTGTGGGGAGGCACAGGCCTTGGCTCCGGCAAGGTTTAATATTCTTGCCACAGGTCTTTTGAGGGAAGCGACCGAAGGGGCCTGGCTACCCTCTCCCCCCTAAGGAGGTTTGCCCTACTGAGCTGCTTACACGAGGGGCAGTCGGCAATGGGCTGCCTGCTGGCTTTCTTGGCAGTCCCCTTAGAAAGCAAAGGAGGGACTGCCGCTGGAAATAGGAAGGTGCCCGAAAGCACCTCCAGAGAAGGGGGTGAGGGGGAGTCCCCTACACCCCTAGGCGTAGGAGAGGAGTAAGCCTCCTCTCCGGCCTGCCGGCGGAGGGGAGAAGCTGGTTCATTCCCCGCCCTCCTCTCCTAAAAAGAAAAAAAAAGAAAAGACTAAAAAGACTCAGGGCTCCTCTCCATCCGCAGGGGCTGCGGGGATGGATGGGTCTGCTGCCACTTTGGTAAGAGACCAAGGCAAGATCGGCACATCCAGCCCCTCTACTCCTCCGGGTGCGGAGCCCCCGACTAAGACTAAAAGTGTGCAGAGCGGAGCCTCGATAACATCGGGGCCCCTCATTCAGAGGTTACCTGGCATTTTCGAGCACGCTGGGTTCAAACGCTTCCATGTTATTCGCTCCACTGATGGCACCATGTTGGCCAAGAGTAACATGATCCATCAGAGGAGAGCATTAGCTATTGTAATTGGTAAAGAGCTGAAGGTGACCCGTTTCTCGGACGGGAGCCTTCTGGCGAATTCGGCGAATCCCGCCGAGGCGGCCAAGATAAGTGCTCTTTGAACACTTGATGGCACCCTGGTGAGTGTGGCGCCGCACTCTACCATGAATTTTGTGAAAGGAGTAGTTTATGCGAGGAAACTCGTGGACTACTCCATAGAAGATATCACTCTAGAGCTGGCCGACCACGAGGCGGTCAAGGTTGAGGGTGTGATACAAAAACATATAATGGCCTTAAAACCCACCCATACACTCTTTGTTACGTTCGACTGTGACAAACTCCCTGAGTCGGTGCATGCCGGTTGGTACCGCTACCGCGTGAAGGCATTCATAACACTGCCACGGAGGTGCTATTATTGTCACCGTTTCGGCCATACAAATTACTCATGTAGATGTGCAAAGTCGGGGTCACCTAAAGTCTGTATAAATTGCTCCAAGGCCAATCGTGCGTGGCCAAGTGTGTCAATTGCAGAGAGCCGTACCCCGCTTCTTCGAAGCAATGTTGTGCTTATCTCCTTGAGAAAGAAATCCTGGTTGTTACAGGCCTGGCAGAGTCAGGCGCCGCCATTTGGGACCACCCCTCCAGCCTGGTGGCCTGGCAGTCCATCGGCATGGCGGCTCCACCTTGAACACAGTGTAAAATGATAGATTGTGAAGAGGAAAGGAAAAGGGATGTGAGGAAGGTATGGGTGGGGATGAAGCAGGTTTTTAAAAAAAAAACATCCCAAAACGGAGCTCAGGGGTTACGGAACGTTGTCCCCTCCCCCCTCAGCCCCGATCCGGGACAGTTGGCTTGAGAAGAAGGTCAGCATCTACCCTGTGAAATTAGAGGCTGACCAGAGAAAGTTGTGGGAGAGGTTGTATGAAAAGAGAGGAAACAAGTGTTTTGAAGGAAGGAAGAGAGGCTAAGCTGGGGCCGGACGGGGTGCTGAGTCCCGTCAGCACGGCGGCCAGCATGGCAAATTGCCGCGCACCTTACGGGGGCCATTGCCAAAAGAAATCAAAGCGACCCAACCTTCTCTATTTGCACTTAGACTGGGAGGGCATGCTGGTCCCCTAGGTACCAGTTGTAACAGTCTATACAGGGTACCCCCACTGCAGGGGAAAGATAGTAAGGATAGGTAAATCATAAATGCCCAAGTAAACAGCACATCAAACAAACTCTAATGCTCTTATTTAAACCTTACTTGAAAGGGATAAAAGAGGAAAGAGATGGTTGCACACAATCAATGGCCTTATCACCCACCTTCCTAAAGCCTTAAAGGAAATTTCTTTAATCTTGTTTAAGCGATGATTGCTCTCTTTCAGGCCTCTCTTGACAATGTGGTGGGTAAACTGGGTTAAATGAAGGGTCTCATAGTACCGCAAATTAGGATGGTCTGATTTTGACTGGAATAAACCTGAAGAAAATAAATATATTAAACTTAGCACAGACATGACCTTGATTAAACTAAGAGGGCAATAGTGCAGCTCAATGGTTATCAAATTAATATTAATATATATATATATATATATATATATATATATATATATATATATATATATATATATATATATATATATATATATATATGCATAACTAAATTATAAATTTAATTATTTTACAGGCTAAATTTATTTAGGGAGCTTATTTCAAATATATTATAAAGAATACAAGAGGAGCAGTTTCACCACTCCTTATATGAGGAGCTTGCGCTTTGGTCTATGGTCAACATTAGGGTGGGGAAACCTTACCCCATGAGACCAATTTCATCGCCCCCTAAGTGATATATTTGTATGCACAAATTTTCAATATGAAATTTAAATAATATTTGTATGTCCAATTTTCATAGTGGCAGTCAATAAAAATGTTGCATATTATTTTTTTGTTAGATATTAATGCATGAGTATATTGCACCATGTAATAAATTAAAACAACATTTACAGAGATACAAGAGTCAAATTCTATTTGCCACCTGCCAACTTCTTTCATTAGAAATTTTCACCCATGGCTCAGAAAAGATTCCCTACCCGTGGTCTACAGTCTATCTGGCTTTAGCAATAAGATTTTGGTCTAAGTAAAAATTACAAGGTTTCCAGTATTCATCTCCTAATAATTTACTCTTGCTCTATTTTTTTTAGATCTATGTTTATTTTCTAGGCCTAAAGGCAAGAAAAAAAAATCAACGGAGCTCTTTTTTTATCCAAATTTGCAGAAAACAGACATGACCTAATTTTAATACATTTTGGGAACTTCAAGATTTGTAATTATTTTTTTAATTCCAAAACATTTGATAATCATATTTGATTTTTCTGAACTCTAGAAAGAAAGTTGATAAAACTTTGAATATACTAAAAAAAACTGGCCTTAATTTTAATAATTGGGGAAAATCTCTCTTTTCCAATCCTTTTTCTTTTAAAAAAACATTGACTAAATATAGCCTTTAATTTCAAAAGTTTTCATTGTTAATTTTTTTAATAAAATTACAATAATATGCAAAGTCACACTTGAACTAAAATATTGCCTTCCTAAAATATACTGTTAGGGATTATCATAGTATGACTATGAAAAATACAAGTTTGACTAACCCATTTATGCTAAAATGTAATCATTATCTTGGCCAGAATTATTTTAAACTCTTTTTACTAAATATTATTTTGTATATTTATTTTCCCTATTAGGTTAATAACAAGAACATTAAAATATAAACTAAATCTGGATAGACACTGACAGTTAACATGAAATAATATGTAGGTATTCTAGTTGTTGAAACTTCATTTCTACTAACCTTCTGTCCAGGATGGTATAGCAAATTCAAGAGAGAAAATGTGATCTAACTGAAGAAAAAATATAACAAAATAATAAAGAACAATGTTAAACAACATTCTTCAGATTGTCATATAAAACAATAACTTCACATTTTAAAATATATCCATAGTTGAATTCCAATACATTATCGTGAAGTTATTTAAAACTATACAATAGATGACATTGTAAAAAAAAAAAAGTTATATTTAAAAATCTGAAAAAGGAAATATTTTAGATATATTTGATTCTTGGAAAGAAGACTTGTAATTAATTGCTAAACTCTATAACACCAAAATATTTGCTATTTTGACAACTTTTATACTAGAATGGACCAATTTTTTGGTATTGCAGGCCACACAAATATAAAAAATGAAGGCGGAGGCTTTGGCTATTATAAATCAGCAAAGAAAAATTTACTTTATTGATATTTTTCATGTCACTAACATATAAGTGAACACCATATTCATAAGTTTTGGATCAATTCAAGCCTAAGCTCATAATTTGACCTATAGAAAATAAAATTACATTTTTTTTAGAAATAGAAAAAAGGGAAGAGTTCTTGACCATTAGAAGCAATCATAAAAGTTTGTTTATGTTGGTACTTTTCATATAATAAACATAAGTGAACACCATATTTATAAAATGCTTTTCAATTCAAGCATTTTGTATATCTTTGCAGTCGTACTAAATGGAGTAAAATTGCAGTGGAGGGACATTATTAGTGAAGTGCCTCAGGGATCAATTCTAGGCTTACTATTATTTGTAATTTATAGTAATCCCCCCAATTAATTCCCCCAGTTAATCAAAATCATGCTAATCAGAAATAGTATTCCATATATAATTGGCTAATCAGTTCTAGTCTTAAACATATTTGCTAATTTTTTAAAAATGTGGTTCATTCAATTGTATACTGCACTACATGGTAAAACACACTATGACATGAAGGTTTTTGAAAGTTTCTATTAGTCAAAAGTTTATTAGAAACAGTGAATTTCATATTTATTTTTAGAAAATATTTCAATAAGAAAGTTCAAACACCATTTTCATTATTCTCTTTTCTTCTAATAAAATTGGCAGTAACACATATTGGCAATCTCCAAATTTCTGCAAGCTTGCATGCTTCACTCAATATCAGAGTCAGCATCTATCATCTGTTGTTTTAAAGTTTCCATGGTGTGAAACATTGCATCTAACTCTTTTAAAGTCAGTTCCTTTTCCACTGGTCCCGATATATCATCTTTTTCTGGCTCATTATATGCACACTACTGCTCTATATTGAGATCATCGTCACTGAGGTCTTCTGCATGCAATTCAAGCAATTCATGTATGTACAACTGATTGTCAGAATTGTGAGTTGTGATTGACTTGAGTTGCTCTCTGTAACATCGCATTAAGTTGAATATTAGGCTCATGCTAATCAAGGTTAGGTGTCAATTCATTACTCACGTTAATTCCTAATCAGGAATTACTGTACATTAATGATTTTGGCAGTTAATAGCAATGTGTCCATTTTTGCTGATAACAGCAAAAATGCATAAATGAGCTTCAGAGAAACTTTAAAGTGTAGAATAATTTGAATAAATTAGTATCCTGGGCACATAAATAGCAGATGACTTTTAACCTTCAAAAATGCAAAGTTAAACATATGGGGAAAAGATAATAGAGAATTTATCTATGAGATGTGTAAATAATACATATGTGTTTACTAATTGTTCTTTGTTGGGAATATAAAGTGTTTATGTTGTTTGGATGTGATGCTGTGCAGTTTTATAGGATCAGCGCTTGTTGCTAGCTACCAAAGTTAATTCATATAGTAAATTAGCATTTGTCTCATTAAAGTTTTAATTAGTGTGCTACGCTTTCATTCTCATGACTGAGGGTGAGCCTAGAGGTGAAAGTGAGCATTAATCTTAGAGTGATGGTGCTGGATGTGGAAGGATAAGAGTAAGGACTAGTTGTGTTGTATGTGGGCTGCAAGAATATGTATTGGAATTAGAGGAGGGAAGAGTGCAGGATTTAGAAAGGATAGCTATGTTGGAGCAGTTAGTCACTGAACTTAGGAAGGATCTTAGCAATAGGCTCAAGAAAGAAGAGTTCTGGGGATTGTAAGGTTAGCCCATTTACATTACCTAGGAGTAGGATTAGTGGAGATAGTAGCAGGTAGAGGGTGGTAAAGAGAGAAAGCAAATAGCTATCTAGCGAGGCATCTCCTGTGGGGATATTAGACCTAGGTAGAAAGTAGGTCTGAGCCTATTATTTGTATTAACAGGTTCAGTGTCTTAAGAGGACTAGGAGAAGGGAGGGACCGCCTCCCTTGTATAGGTGTATGTGAAGCAAATGAAGTACCTAAAGTATTTGTGGTTGGTGATTCAGAGGTTAGGTATTTAGATAAGACTTATGAGTGTGTATGCAAGAGGAAGATGAGGGTTTGTTTGTCAGATGCACATGTAGCAGATGTGAATAAGGGAATTGAAATGATAGTGAATGGAGCTGAAAGGGATGCAGTTGTGGTGTTTTACATTTGGGAGTGAATGACATAGGTAAAACTAGGTTGGAGGAGCTAGTGTCTAGATATAAGGATTATTTAGAAAAGTTTTGGGATAGTAGTAAGAGGCCCTGGCAAGATCTTTCCTCAGATTTTAAAGGAATGTAAAGACAGCAGCAAGGTTTATATAGATAGGATTAAATCTGAGTGCAAGAATATTACCAGTTGGGTTCCTTAGGTGTCTTGTGTTGTTCATGATTTATATTAATGATCTTGATAAAGGTCTAAGTAGTGGAGAAATGGCAAATGGAATTTAACATGGATATTATTTGATACGAGTCACAACATGAAACAAAATACCAAGCATATTTATCTGAATGACTTTTTAAATGATAACATTTCGGTTAATACTTAGAAAACTGTAATCACATAAAAACAAATTTAATGCAGGCTATTATGTCAAGCACATTTTGGCAAATTGATCTATATAGAATTTATTGAGCGGTCGATGTTACTAATATTATAATAATTTAAATTTGATTTTTTTTTTCTCTTCCTTAACCCTATGTCCGAGCTAAATCATCACAAACTCTGGGTGAAAAACACCTGATTTTTGGAAATGAAAAAAAACCCAGTTACAATCAAAATATATCAAAAGTACAAAAATACATGGAAAACATGACTCTGTGGCATTCATTTCCCCTCATAAGAAGTTACTGAAAAATAATAATACTGAAGGGGTGACTTAGAAAAAGCTCACTAAAATACTGAAAATGATGAAATAATTAAATAATAAATTCTAAGGGAAAATAATACCGCAGCTGAAGACTTGAGCATTGGCTGGACACACCCAGGTAATGGGAGCTTCAGCTGGTACAGCTACAACATCCTGGCATCACTCCGGGTTATAGGGGAGATACACAAAAAAGGATATTTTTTGAGAGGCTAAATTAAATTTTAATATTTAATAATTTTAATTAAATAAGTATTGCAGAGAACTACCAATAACATAACTTACTTTATAAGGCAGTTAGCACAGGCAGGGTAGAAATGGCGAGGGCAGCTGTGTTGTGTCTTCTTGTCAGATCCCTTAAGGCACTCCACACAGCACACCAAGGGTCCCTGACTGTCTGCTACCGTTGTCTGTGGTGTCCTTGCAGCAGTGCCAGGTGAAGGGAGGTTGCAGATGGTGCAGATGAGATTGCTGAGGGTGTGTGGCAGATATGGAGAGCTGAGACTCTTCTGTGCCAACTCCTGCATGTACTTCCTCTTAATCAGTACTTTGTCACCTGTCCTCATCAAATTCTCACTGTGTATGATCCAGGAGTTAATACAAGAGGCATTCAGTAGCCCAAAAAACATACATACCAGCCATCAATTGGTCTTTCATCCACATGAATACTGTGCACACATCTGATCAAATGGGTCAACGCCTTTGGTGGCATTATAATTCAATCCCATCATGCTTGCCAGTGTCTCCGAGGGTTTTCTGTGTGTGCATGGAAAACATTAGCAATACCATTTTCTTCTTGGTCTTGGACATTGTAAGGACATGACACCAGTAATATCCATTATGAACAGGAACACACTTGACCATAACTTTTCTATCATCGTCTTCATTATCTCTTTCTTGTTTCCCTTAACTGTTCCCACAAGGGTCATGCTGCAGTTGTCGAGGAGATCTGTTACTTGGGGCACAGACGTAAACCAGTTGTCTGTGGTTACATTCCTGTTTGTCTGGTAGTATCGTCTAGCCAACTCCTTTGTGAAGTAATGGCCAAAGTTTATATTTTCTGGGTGTCTTGTCCCTTGCTTTCCCAGGCAAGGGGTCACACCCAATAAGTACTTGCTTTTGTTGTCCTTTGCAAGAACTAATTTGAGCCCATATTTTGCAGGTTTGTTGGGTATGTATATGTGGAATGAGCACCTGCCTCTGAATAGCAGCAGCTGCTCATTCACAGTAAGGATGTCACTTGGCATGTACATTTTCGCACAATTTCCAATGAAGATGTCACAGATCTCCCTAATGGGTGCAAGTGCTACACCCCACCCTGTCTATACTAACATGGCTCCCCCTCCTTTCTTGCTTTAAGTGTTGTGGAGTGGAACCCTACAACCGAAGTTTCACCTTTCTTGATCATCCCCTTTCACCATAATCTTTAACCTCCTTAGCAATGTTTGTGCATTTTTTTTATCATAGTCATTCATAATATAGATATAAACAAATTTGGATGTTTGTTTATAATTACCAATAAACCTAGCAATGAGATTAATATTAATAAATAGAAATTGAAAAAAAGAAAAAAAAAGCTCTTTACATAGACCTTGCTATTGGGTGCAAATAAATAAATAAATAATAATAATAATAATGAGAGACATCAAACTCCAATTGAAAGGCCCAATAAGCGGAGAGTGTGGTGACCCAATCATCTCCACCTTAGAGTTTAAAGGAATGCGCCTCTGAGCTGGCTTACTCCTTTTCTCACCTTTTTAACCAGTCCATGTCTACTGGAACTCTACATGTCTCGCCCATCTTTAAGAAAGGGTCTTGTAGTGAACCCTTAAACTACAGACCTATAAGTCTTAACCCTATCCCATGCAAGACAATGGAGAGGATCATTACTAAGTCCTTATTCAGTTTTTTGGATGACCACCAGTTATTTGACTATCAACAATTTGGGTTTAGACCCAATAGATCTGTTACTGACCAGCTCCTTCTGACATACAATTATGTTACCTACTGGTATGACAAAGGCCATGTAGTAAATCTCATCTTATTTGACTTTAAAAAAGCCTTTGATCATGTACACCACAGTATCCTTTTGGACAAACTTGCCTCCATTGGGATCTCTGGGAACCTTCTTAGCTGGATTAGGAGTTTCCTTGTTGGTCATTATATGAGTGTCTCCATTAGTGGCAGTGTCAGCTCTCCTAGACCGGACCTAAGTGGGGTGCCTCAAGCCTCTGTCCTGGGTCCCCTTCTATTTCTCATATTCATTAATCACACTTGTTCCCATCCTCAGTGTCAATACAAGATGTTTGCTGATGACCTAAAGCTGTATCTCCACTCCTCATCTTCTAGTTATTACTTGCCTTCACCTGATCTACAACACAGTATTAACACTTCTGCTACTGCCTCTTCCTGGGGTCTTAAATTCTCTGTAGACAACTGTGCTCACCTCCGTTTTGCTAGACATCTTATTGATAGAAACTCAAATTCTTGCTATATCCTTGATGACACACCCTTAAACCTCTGCAATACCCATAAAGACCTTGGAGTCATTGTTGATGACAAGTTAAGGTTTCATCACTACATCAGAAATTTTGTAGGTAAAGTAGGAGGCATGGCTTCTAATTTGCTAACTGCCACTGTTTGCCGTTCTCCTGAGTTTATGTCCTCTCTTCTTGTTTCAGATATTAGACCCCTGTTTGACTTTGCATCCCCAGTTTGGCACTCTGGGTATCTTGGGGATTTAAAGCTCCTTGAGTCTGTTCAGCAGAAGTGAACAAAGTAAGTATCAGGATTAGCTTACTTGCCCTATGTTGAATACACTAAACTCTCTAAAGCTTTTCTCCATAAAGGGTAGGCTACTTAGACATGATTTATTGTTATCGCATTTTCCACAATTTCTGCTCTATCCGTCCTTCTGATATTTTCACTTTATCCCCAGAGGTAGGCACTAGAGGTCACAGATATAAATTTCAAGTTCAACACTGTCAGTATGAAGCTTGTAAACATTTTTTCTCTTCAAGAGTGGTGGGAAGATGGAATTCTCTGGATTTTAAAACAGAGCAGTGTTAATACTACAGTTATCTAATAGAGAGTTATACACTACACAGTTTGCTGCACTATAATCTTATTAATTGAAATTAGTTATGGATCTATATTTATAATTAGAAGATCAATTATTATTGATTTGAGCTTTCAATGCCCAATCTTAGTGATTTTTCTTTTAGAGGATGAGTACCTATGCAAATAATGTTTAAGCGGGATCATAAAATAATTTTAGGCTGTACCTGCTTTAAAATGCTAGTAAAAGTGATGGCTATAGTTAGTAAATTAAAGACCAAGCCCTCTCCATAGGGCTCCAGAAAAGTAGAACCTTGTTAGTATCTTTAATATTTGGGCTTAAGTGTGTTCTTAGCTAAATTTAGGTAACGGTAATATTTACATAGGTGGTTATAGACAGCTAAATTAATTAATCAGGTAGTTATAGGCAGGTTAAATTAATTAATCAATCAAACATCATTTATAGATATTGTTATTTATGGGTATGGCAATAATCCAAGAGGCACCTAGTACCTATTTTTGGTAATATAGCTGTTATTTAAAATAAGTTTTAGAATTTTGACAATTTTCTAGTAGAGGTGAAAAATTTAAGAATTTTTTTTTATCTTTTCTTGGATGTGTGGGCTGAAGCAACCTCCTCCCAGTACAATTTTAAGAGTTATATTTTTTATATTAAGAGAGCTTAGATTGTGTATTATTTTTTGTCTTTTTATATTGTAAGCCTGACAGTCTAATAAATAATGTTTTACTGTTTCAGGCAAATTACATTGGTGGCAGTTTGGTGAATCTTTTAATTTAATTTTGTTTAGATGGTAATTTAAGCCTACATGTCCTGATCTTAGTCTAATGAGTGCTGTTTCAAGTCTCCTATTTCTATCAAAGGACCATGGCTAATGATCAAATTTGTTTTTTATTTCACCAAATTGAGTTGAAGTTACAGATCTTTTCCATATAGAAGAGTATTCTTTTTTTATCTTTTCTTTTAATAAATTTACAATTTTACTTTTAAAGAATGGAGTTATTTCTGCTTTTTCATTTCCTACAATCCCTATATGAGAGGGTATCCAGTGAAAATATATTTTATGATTATTACTCTGAAGAGAGTGCCACAGAGATACTATTTCAGTAACTAGATTAGAGTATATTTGGTTTGTCTTATGTTCTTCTAATATATAAAGGCTAGATTGTGAGTCAGTGAGTATAATGGCAGATGTAGCAGGGTAGTTTTCGCAATGCCAAAGTGCCTTTTTAATGGCAATTTCAAAGAGTAGCACAGTTTTGAATAAAGATTGCAGATGAACATGAGTATTTATCATTTAAGAGTACTTTAGATCCATCAGCAAATATTTTTTGAAATCTGATGAAATTGCTGTTGATATAATCTTCTATTAATATTTTACTAGTACTCAGCATTGATTTTGAGTAAGTTAATGGTAAATTTGATTGTATAGGTAGTTTCATAATTTCCCATGGAGGTATATTACTAATGGAAGATTCTCTATATATAAAGTGGTCCAGGCTAAATTTATTACATAATTTGATAGCTCTATAATAATGTGGTTTATTGTTGGTGGTCCACATAACTTCAGTGACAGCTTCTTTGTAGGAATTAAAGTTTTCTTTCAAAATATGATTGCTTGGTGATGATAGTATTTTTATAAAGTATTTGATGCTGGCAAAATCTCTTTGAAACTGAAGTGGTAGCATATATGTTTCACCATAAAGAGAGGTAATGGGAGAAGACTTCATTGCCCTGATACTAATTCTAATCCCAGCATTGACAATAACATTTAGTTTCTTTTTTACAGAATGGCAGGTAAAGTCATATACTTCACATCCATATTGTATCTTAGTGATGATATATGCCTTAAGAAATATAAGTAGTGACTTTTAATCAGCTCCACAGGATAATTTACTGAAAGATTTGGTATATTCAGCATTTTTGGCAGTTTAAGACAAGGTAATTTATATGATATTTCCAGGTTAAGTGAGGAGCATCAAAGAAGAGACCTAAGAACTTATTTTCTTTAACATCGTTTAATCTTTGGTTATTAATTGATATAGTTGGTTTTCTGAATATTCATTTATTTGTAAAATGCATTAGTTTAGTTTTCTCAATATTAATTATAGTTCCCCATGTATCACAAGAGTCTTTTATTTTATTAACTACCCTCTTAAGATTTATTTCAGCTTGATCATCTGCCTGATCATCTGCAAAACAAGATATATTGCAATTTACTAGTTGAGGCATGTTATTATGAAAATTGTATATAGAATAGGTGACAATACTGAACCTTGTGGTACTCCTCTAACAAAATTAAAGCTATCAGATAAAAATTCCCCAGTGGAAATTTTAAATGAGCGGTTTTCTAGATAATTGACTAAAATAGCTAATAATCTTCCTGATATACCAGATTCTGCAAGTTTGTATATTAAAGCCTGATGTAGCACCAGATCAAATGCTTTTTTGATATCAAGAAATAGTGCAATAATATGCTTTTTTTTTGTTTTAGGTTTATCCTAATAAAATTTTCTAATTTCAGTAATTGGTCAATTGAGCTATGTTTCTTACAAAAACCACATTGGAAGGGTTTTATTATATTTTTTTTTCAAAATACCAATAAAGTCTATTATAAATCATTTTCACAAAGCATTTTTCCAAAATAGAGAGTAAAGAGATTAGTCTATATCAGACCTGGGCAACCTTTGGAACGGGTGCCAAACGTGGCACACCAACGACTTCTACCGGCACACAAAGCCAAATGCTTAACTTAAGAAAACTAAATAAATGTATCTCCAATTTATTTTATATAGCAACCACATTGTGTACAACCTGTTATAAATTATGTTATCAGTGAGGCAGCAGCAGAAGTCTCATTGATGGTAAATAATTGAAAAGGTCCACAATTTTTCTTTCTCTAGTTTGGATTTGTTGTTTTCTGCTTGAAATGATAAAGATTCAATTCTGTTTAATATAATATGATAATAAGTATATTTTTAGGTAAAATGACTATCTTTTCCTTGTAATTTTTATGCACCATAAAGGGTTGGGAATGAATAAAAAGAAAATCTTTAATTTTATATCCTTTCATTGTGTTTTAGTCAAGTATTGGCATGTGAGAAAATTTTGTAGCAAAGATTTGGCCAATTTTGGCACACCCACTTAAAAAGGTTGCCCACTTCTGGTATATATGAACCTGAATTTGCAGGATCTTGATCAGGTTTTTTTATGGGTATCAATAATGTTGCTTTTCATGAGGATGGAAATTTGCCTTGTAACCAGCAAGCATTAAGTATTTTTAAGATTTTCTTTTTATATTACAGTGGCAGGTTTATTAGAAAAGATTTATGGATTAAGTCCAATCCCATGGCTTTTCCTCCTTTTTCTGGAGTGCTGATATAACTATCCATATATTCTTCCCAAGTAAATTCTTTGTTGTCTTCTGATAAGTTTTTTATAGCGTCATTGATCAGTTTATTTTCTTGTTCATTTAAAATAACTGGATCTGCATTTGTAAGAAGATCTGCAAAATTTTGGCCAAAAATATTTGCTTTTTCTCTGTCATTTAACACTGGATTATCATTTTGAATAAAAGGAAATGTTTTTCTCTGTAGGTGCCTCTGAATTTTTCAAAATAGAACCAAATATCTTGAATTGGTGTTCTAAAGTTTATATTAGAAATAAACTTTTGTAGAGATATTTTTATTGCTCTTCTAATTGTCCTTTGTGCTATAGCTTTTTGTTTATTATAGGCTATGGTGTTCTGTAATGTAAAGTTTCTTTCATTAATGCATTTAGCTTTTTGTTTCAGCGCCACCTGCTTGCTGCATTCCTCTGTCCACCATAGTTTGTTATACTTAGTGCTTTTAGGTTCAGTGCTAAGTTTGAAAGTTATTTTGCTGGCATCTATTATATTTTCTGTTATTTCATTTAATACTTCAACTGGATTTTGGGATACATCTGCTTGTATTGGAGCTAGATTTGTTGTCCAATCTGACCATTTACTTACTTTTGATGATTCCGCCTGTTACTGATGAAGCTAAGGTCGGCCTCCACTCGCACCAGGTTATCCTTTATCCACTCTCCCTGCCTCTTCCAATTTGGTGTTTTTCTTGTTTTGGATGTAATTATTTGTTCAGATATGGAGATAAGGATTGGGGTATGATCTGAGCCAAGATCACCCAAGTTAATTTCAGTTTGGTCTCAAAGAGCTGCAGATACTAGAGTGAGATCGATAGTTGAATAAGAGTTATTTTTTGTCATATCTTGTTTTGAGACGAAGAGGAGTAGCTAGAGTTAGATCTGATTGGATGATATAGTTATTGAAGGATACTGCTTGTTGCAGGGGCTCACGTAAAAGATGATTATCCCATGTTGGGTGTCTTTGATTTAGGTCACCACAAATAATTCAAATAGTTCACTCCTCTTGGATGGAGTATGTGTTCCCACCAGACCAGTATTTTTTATTTGTTCTTCATTAATTTGCATTTTTTAAATGGAGGTGTGTTAATGATAGTGAGGTCTAAGAGAGTTAGAACACTACACAGTTTGCTGCACTGTATAATTGGTATAATTATGAGTTTATATTATAATTAGGTGAGCTATTGATTCTCTCTTTTCTTTCCTTTTTTTTATCTTATTAATTTATTTTAATATGTAAAATCTTATTGATTTCTCTTTTAAAGGGTGAATACCTGTATAAATAAGTTTAAAGATATTTATTAATTTTGAGCTACATCTGGTTCCTGAGATAATTTAAAGGGATAGTTATAGTTAATAGAATAGAAACCTACACCAATCTTCACCTATGGGGCTCCTCTCCATAGGGCTTCAGAAAAGAAGTGGAACCTTGTTAGTATCCTTAATATTTGAACCAGAATATGTTTTTGACTGGATTTAGTCAAAAGTAACATTTATGTAGGTATTTATAGACAATAAATACCTAATAGAAAATGTTTTACTGTCTCAGGTAAATGCAGTGATGACAATTTGGTGAGTTTTATAACTTAATTTTGTTTAGGTAGCAATTTAAGCCTACATGTCCTGATCTCAGTCTGACAAGTGCAGTTTCGAGTCTCCTATGTCTATCAAATGACCATGGCCAATGATTGAATTTGTTTTTTATTTCACCAAATTGAGTAGAAATTACAGATCTTTCCCAAATAGAGGAATATTCTTTTTGTATCTTTTCTCCTAATAAGTTTACAATTTCACTTTTAAACAATGGAGTGGTTTCTGGTCCATGTTATTAAAATTGTGGGAGGCTTTAGCTAATAGTCTCTTTTTTCATTTCCCACTATCCCTATGTGAGAGGGTATCTATTGAAAATATATTTTATGATTGTTGCTCTGAAGGGAATACCACAATGATATTATTTCATTAACTAGGTTTGATTATGTTTGGTTCATCCTGTGGTCTTCTAATATATAGAGGCTAGATTGTGATTCAGTAAGTATAACAGCAGATGTGGCAGAGTAGTTTTTGCAATGACTAAGTGCCTTTTTAATGGCAAATAGTTCAGTGAAAAGTACGGTATGATCTCAATCTAATTTCCAAGAGTAACATTGACCAGAGTCTTGAATAAAGATAGCAGCTGAACATGAGTATTTATCATTTAGGAGTACTTTAGATCCATCAGTAAATATTTTTTGGATTCCAGTAAAATTGTGGTTGATATAATTTTTTATTAGTGTTTTGCTAATATTTGACATTGATTTTGAGTAAGTTATTGGGAAATTCAATTGTATAGGTAATTTCATGTTTTCCCAAGGTGGTATATTACTAATATAGGATTCCCTATATATGAAGTGGTCTATGCCAAGTTTATTACATAGATTCATAGCTCTATAGTAATAAGGCGGTTTGTTTCGGGTAGTCCACATAACTTCTGTGACAGCTTTTTTGTGAATATTGAAGTTTTCTGTCAAAATATGGTTATTTGATGATGAGAATATTTTTAAAAAGTACTTCATGCTAACAAAATCTCTCTGATACTGAAGTGGTAGCATACAAGTTTCACCATAAAGAGAGGCAATGGTAGAAGACCTCATTGCTCCAATGCTAATTTTAATTCCTGCATTAACAATAACATCTAGTTTCTTTTTTACAGATTGACAGGCGGAATATCATAAACTTCACATCCATATTGTATCTTGCTGATAATATATGCTTTGAGAAATATAAGTAATGACTTTCGGTTAGCTCCGTATGATAATTTACTGAAAGATTTTGGTATATTCAGGCATTTTTGACAATTTAATACAAGGTAATTTATATGACATTTCCAGGTCAAGTAAGGTGCATCAAAAAAAGAGACCTAGAAATTTATTTTCTTTAACATCTTTTATTCTTTGGTTATTTATTGATATAAATGATGTTCTAAGTATTCTTTGATTTGTAAAATACATTAGTTTAGTTTTATTAATGTTAATTGTAGTTCCCCATGTGTCACATAAATCTTTTATTTTATTAACGGCTCTTTGAAGATTTTCTTCAGCTTCCTGTAGTGTGTTCCCACTGGTGTATATTGCCTGATCATCTGCAAAACAAGATATATTGCAGTTTATTAATTGAGGCATGTCATTGTTGAAAATAGTGTATAGAATAGGTGACAGTATTGAACCTTGTGGTATTCCTCTATCAAATTTAAAGCTGTCTGATAAGAATTCTCCAATGGAGATTCTAAATGAGCGATTTTTAAGATAATTGATTATAATAGTTAATAGTCTTCCTGTTACACCAGATTTTGCGAGTTTGTACGTTAGGGCCAGATGTGGGACCAAATCAAATGCTTTTTTGATATCGAGGAATAGCGCTATAACATGTTTTTTTTGTTTTACATTTATCCTAATAAAATTTTCTAATTTCACTAGTTGATCAATTGAACTGTGTTTCTTACAGAAACCACATTGGAAGGATTTTATCATGTTATTTTTTTCAAGAAACCAATAAAGTCTATTGTATATCATTTTCTCAAAGCATTTTCCCAAAATAGAGAGTAAGGAAATTAGTCTATATGATCCTGGATTTGCAGAATCTTGATCAGGTTTTTTTATGGGTAACAATAATGTTTCTTTCCATATGGATGGGAATTTACCTAGTGACCAGCAGCTATTAAATATTTTTAAGATTTTCTTTTTATATTCCGGTGGAAGATTTGTTAGGAATGCTTTATGTATTAAGTCAGATCCCATGGCTTTTCCTCCTTTTTCTGAGATGCTGATTAAGCTATCAATGTATTCTTCCCAAGTGAATTCCTTGTTAAAATCTTCTGATAACTCTTTTGTAGCATCACTGATCAGTTTATTTTGTTGTTCATTTAAAATAACTGGATCTCAATCTTTGAGGATATTTTCAAAATTCTGTCCAAAAATATTTGCCTTTTCTTTTTCACCTAGCACTGGATTACCATTTTGAATAAGAGGAAATGTTTGTTCTCTATAAGTGCCTCTGAACTTTTAAAAAAGAACCAGATATCTTGAATTGGGGTTCTAAAGTTTATATTAGATATAAATTTTTGTAAAGATATTTTTGGGGCTTTTCTAATTGTCCTTTGTGCTATAGCTTTTTGTCTATTAAAGACTATGGTGTTCTGTGGAGTGAAGTTTCTTTCATTAGTACGTTTAGCCTTCCGCCTCAGAGCCACCTGTTTGCTGCATTCTTCTATCCACCATGGTTTGTTATATTTAGTGCTTTTAGGTTTAATACTAAGTTTGAAAGTTAATTTGCTGGCTTCTATTATATTTTCTATTATTTCATCTAATTCTTCAAGTGGATTTTGAGATATGTCTGCATGAATTGGATTAAAATTAGTTATCCATTCTGACCATTTGTTATTTTTTATCTTCCAATCTGGTCTTTTTCCTATGTTAGATACAGTTATTAGTTCAGATAAATGGATAAGGATTGGGATATGATCTGAGCCGAGATCTCTACCCAAGTTTATTTCAGTTTTATCCGAAAGAATTGCTGATACTAAAGTAAGGTCAATAGTTGAGTAAGAGTTATTTCTTAGGTCATATCTTGTTTTAAGACCTAGAGGAGTTGCTATAGTTAGATCTGATTGGGCAATATAATTATTGAAAGCAGTTGCTTGTTGCAGAGGTTCACGCTTGAGATGATTTAGATCACCACAAATAATTAATTTATTACCTAGTTGAGATGTATAGAATTCTAGTTCTTGTTCAATAGAATTGTTTGCATGGGGATTATATAAATTGAGTATATCTACAGCATTATTATTTTTTAGATAAATTCTGATAGCCTGAGCTTCAAGGGCTTTGTTAATATAGTCATTTAGATTTATTATTTTATAGTTAATGTCTTTGCGAATTAAGATTATTATACCTCCACCCCTTCTATATCTGTCTCTTCTAAAAATTGCATAGTTAATAAAATTAACATTTGATTTGATGCCCAATCGTGTTTCGCATATACAACACAAGTGAGGTTTGTTAGCATATAAATAAACTTTGAATTCCGATAGATGAGAAAATAAGCTCTGGCAATTCCATTGCAAAATTTTTATCTTGTTTGTTTTATTATCCATTTTACTTGGCTTTTTTATTTATAGGTTCAGGTGCACTACAAACGGGTTTCATAAATTTTTTTCAGGTTCAGAATTTAGGGGGTTTTATTTTTACCTTTGAGATTAACTGCATCATTTGTTTCATAATGGGAGGTTTTTGTCTACTTTTATCTGGGGCTACATTTTTATGAGATATAGTGATGTTTAGTTTATTTTCTTTAAGTTTTGGAATACTTGTGTCTTGCCTGACAGTTTTGCCCTGATTATCAGCTTCAGTGAGCATTTCCTGATTTTTAAACCCTTTTTCACCTAATATTAGTTGAGTTTCATTATTAAGCGTTGTATCAGCAGATTGAGAGTGTATAGCTTCTTGTTGCATTTGTTTTGCTTCAACTAATGCTTCTTCGAATTCCTTCTGTCCCAAGAGTCTTTTAAGCAAAGCAATTAAGAGAAAGTTGTAAATATGTGTATCGTTTGCATTATTTTGATGATTACTAATTTTGAGGGGGTCAGTAGAGGATGTATTTGAATTAGTAAGAAAATTTGGATTGCTTGTCTTATCATAAACAATGGGGTTATTAATCAAGGTTTGGTGGTGAATTGATTTGCTATTTGCTGTATTATTATTGATGGTTCTATCTTGTAGGTTAGTTTTTAAGATATGCGCATAGCTAGCTTGGTTAACTTCTTGGGGGTTTTGAATAATTGCAGCAGTTTCCTTGGAAGTATAGGATGGATAAGAGTTTATATTATAAGGTTTATTATTGTTTTCTTTTATTTGTGTTTTAGCACTTTCATAACTAATATTTAACTTTTTTTTTATTCCTGGTATACTTTGCATCCTTTGAAAGTTGATACATGGTTTAAGTTGCAATTTGCGCATTTTAAAGTGACTCTTCGACAGTCTTTAGCAGAGTGGTCATTGCTACATATTAGACATTTTGCTCTTGATCGACAGGAATTAAATGTATGTCCATATTTTTGACATCTGAAGCATTGTATTGGTAGTGGAGTATAATCGTTTACATGGAAATTTGTATACAGTATTTTAATTATAGTTTGCTTATTTTCAACTGAGAAGTCAATTTTAATAAATTGTGTGGGAGTGTTATCTTTTTTTATTCTTTTATTGATAAGGCAAATATGTAGACAAGCGGCCTGGCCGATAAAACGTACTATTTTTGTCTGTGTTCCAAAATGTTTCACATTTTTAGAGTACATTTAAGGGGATGGCTCGTATGGGGGTAAACACAAGGGGGGGACCACACTATGAATATCCTGAGTTTCATTAAATTGGAGGGGGTCTGGGCCGGTATATAATCCTAATTGTTATAATGTTCTGACGTTTACAGACGTGAATGCTTTAACTACATTATGTCAGCGTCTTTAATCGTTTTGCAAATTATAATATGGGTTGGCAGGGGGGGTATGACATCAGAAATGCTTGATTTCAAAATTTTTTTCCCACTTAATAGCTTTTTATTATCCACATTCTGAGTCATTTTTACTTGTCAATATATTTTTCCCCATTTTACTAATTATATTTAAATGTAATTAGCTAGATCATTTCAAGGAACTACTTGTTTTTTAGCAGTTTGGGTGTCAAACATTCAATTTTACGCAGTTTGAAACTGATCAATCAAACATGAAAATAGTATCGAATTGTGAACTTTGTCCATCGTCTATTGCGAAATTATTAACCCTAGTTTCTGATAAAGATAAATTAAACACCTTTTTGGATGTTCATAATTTAGTGCAAATCAAAAGCGAATGCGATATTTGTGGCCGAGCATTAGATATCACCCCTAACTTTGAATTTAGATGCTCAAAAATAAAATGTGATTCAAGTCAGCTAGATTTCGAACAGGATGCAGACGCGCAAAATAAATAGGCTTTCCTCTTCGCTATTTCGGAAGTATAACCACTGTAATTAGTATGGAAACAGCGTGTTTCGTTTGAGTTTTTTCAGGCAATTTTGTAAAAAGGCCTACGTAAACAATGTTTTCAGTTTGTTTACTTTCAGGCATTTTTTTAATACAAAAAGGGGTAAATATGTAGATTAGCGGCCCGGCCGAAAAAAGATTTGTGTGTAAATATTATCATTTACTCGTGTCGGAATATTCATGCGCGTTTGAGTCCTTTTCAAATTATTATTCTATAAACAATTAGGATTATATACTAGGGGGCTGTGCCCCCCAGACCCCCCCAATTTAATGAGCTCAGGATCATCGTAGTGTAGTCCCCCCATTGTGTTTACCCCCACACGAGCCGCCAACTTAAATGTACTCCAGAAACGTGAAACATTTTGGAACACAGACGAAATAGTACGTCCCATCATTCGCGCCGATAATCTACATATTTACCCTCGAAAGGGCGGCAGCTATCATTTGAAGAAAACTCAAACGCGCATGAATATTCAAACACGGGTGAACGATAATATTTACACAAAAATAATTTTTCCCGGCTGCGCCGATAATCTACATGTTTACCGAATAGAGTAGCCTTTAGATATTAATTCATACTTTATTTCCACTACATTCTCATTTACAGCCAATGATCCCATAGGATTTTGGAAGATCTGATAGTAATTTACAAGTTACTTTCCACTCACCTAGTAAGAAACCTGGGTAAACATATAGACGAGCGGCCCAGCTGGAAAAAATTATTTTGTGTAAATATTATCGTTCACCCGTGTCATTTCTGACATCATAACCAACCCCTATTATAATTCGCAAAACGATTAAAGGCGCTGACATGATGTAGTTAAAGCATTCACCTCTGTAAACGTCAGAAAATTATAAAAATTATGATTATATACTGGGGGGGCTATGCCCCCCAGACCCCCCCAATTTAATGAAACTCAGGATCATCGTAGTGCGTTCCATGCATCGTGTTTAACCCCCACGAGCCGTCCCCTATAAATGTACTCCAAAAACGTGAAACATTTTAGAACACAGACGAAATAGTACATATTAGCGGCCGAGCCGCTCGTCTACATATTTACCGAAACCAGCACTATCTAAGAATATATTTTTGATCTTAGTACTGGTACTAATAATGCAATTTTTTGTGCGACCAGTAAAAGTTACATCATGATGTTGGATATCATTAAGTAAATTACTGTTTTTAAGGGCAATGCTAAATTGAAGGGGCTTGTCATTAAATTTATCATCTTCTTCTACAGGTACTATTAAGTATTTGAATGGAAGATTTATATTATCAGGAGGAGACCCATCGGGGTCATCCTCCATTTCAAAGGACCTACCGGAAATCAGTAGGCCTGTATAAGCTCCCAATTATAAATAAGTGCAGCAAACCTTAATTACTACAAATATATATAGAAAGATTTAGTTAATGAAATATTAGTTATGCGGAGCTAATCAGATACGTCAACACCATATCACGAAAACTTTCGGAACTTTTTCGACCCTTTGTTTACATTCCGTGCTGAGTTTTGTTGACAGCCTAAATTGTCATTTGAGTGATTTTTGAGATTCTCCGTTTAGCTTTCGCAGCGCTAGTTCGTGTTTTATATATTATTAAAGGTCTTCTGCTATCACACTAACTTCATTTTACGCTCTCTTGCTTTTTGTTTTCGAAATTCCTGTAGATATTTTAAATTGTATAATGTTGAAAATGGCTATTGGTGCCATGAGCATGTAGTGTACAATCACTGCACACACAAAAAGAAAGAGAGAGAGAGAAGGACAAATACAGACTTTGCCAGGTCGAAGTATCAAAGATGGAATGGTAGGAGCAATAAAATAAGGTCGTTTGGAGACAGTTTGTGAGCTAGCGGAATCTGATTAGAACGTCTGGATTGAAACCAGACCATAATTTAAGGCTATCGCACCCGAGTGTGAGAGCAGGTGGTCAAACAAAGTAATTAAAGCTATCTGGAATGGGGAACAGAATCGGTGACAAAAGATTTTTCACCTTAATGCAAAATTTGATATGGTCATTTTGTAGCTTTAAGCAAACGGAGTCTCTGTGATACCCTCGCAGGGGAGAGACCCCCCAAATTAAGATACGAAGTGGAGAATTTCAGCCAATCACAGGCTAGACTGCAACCAATCACAGGCCCTGTCTCAGCGACCCAAGGAAGCTCTGCTACGCATCGCCCCCAAAATGCTGGCTGGTATAAATAAGAAAACATTTCATTCAAACCATTATTGATTGATTCATTTTGTTATTCATTGATCAATTATTACTCTTAATTCACCGCTCTACGAATCTCTATTATTCTTGCTATTGCCATTATAACTTGATTTAGCATATTCCGTTGGGCAAATTAAATCTTTACCGTAAGTCTAAACATTTCAAAGTGGTATAAAAATACAAGTGTTTAATTCCTTCATAAAGGAGCCTTTTACTTACAAACCTTGATCGGTTAATACCCCTCGGATCGTACATCATGAAACCTGTAAGCAAGCCACTTTACCAAACCCTTATAGGATCGCCTTGCAATCCAAACAAGGCCTACTTACGCCGAACCTATAATTGGCGACCCTATAATCACGCTATATCTTTGTTTTGGCTCAGTGGCTCTGCCAGAGCTGAACATGGTGAAAGGGCTGTTCAGTAGAGTTTCAAACAAAGACCAACAAGTATATTTGGTATACTGAGTGAGTCACAGCTACCACGAGCAGCATCAAAGTAACCGAAAACCAGAGTAAAGGAAGAGAGCTGGCAGAAGTAGGATCTAAATTTGTCCAGAGAGACAAGTGAGCAAGAGTTATAGAAGCACACTATTGAAAAGTATATGGAAGAGAAAGCAACATCCATGTAAATATGTTCCATGAAGCCACCTGGAAATGTTGTCAGGGCACGCGGTCTACATGATAGGTTGGCACGAACAAGATTTCGACCCCACCTCCTATGCGACCAAGCCTGTCTCTACGATGAGTGGAATAACCGTGAAGTTTGAATGAAAGACTGTGGTAGAGCCATGTTTCGCAGAGGCATACCACTTGGTTCCTTAAACAACCCAGAAAGAGGACAAACTCGCCTAGATTGGAGATAATACTCCTGGAGTTCCATTCTACTAGAATGAATGGAGCCAGTATGGACTGCAGGTATGGAGGACTGCGCGAAGAATATCTCTGTAGAGGAAATGGGGAGATGCGAAAGTTGAAGATAGAAGGGATTCCAAGAGCTTAAAAAAAGCTTAAAGACGTATGATCAAAGAAAGGCGAAGAGGTCAGGAGAGGAAAAATGGGAGGAGGATGAGAGCAGGTAGGGTTATCTTCCATCCCAGAAAGCCCAATCTCTCTCTGTTAGAGATTGTGGAAGATTGGTTTCAGAGTGAGCAGAAGGGTCTTTGGACCGTGTTGCTGAGGGAGAAGATATGTATATGGTCCATGCTGCGATCAGGGGACAGGGTCAATAGAAGCTTCCTAGCCTCCTCGGAAGAGACCCTCTTTTCAACTGTCTCTCTCAATTTGTATTGTCTTTTTAAAGACGAGGTGTGAAAGGCCACAACGCAGACAGTTGGAAGAAGAAGCTTTGCGATCTTTTCTTGAGTAAGTAGCACCACATCTCTGGCACTTGGTAGACCTGTGGCAGGTTAGGGTATCATGACCAAAACGCTGACATTTTTAGCCTCGAAGGAGCTGAGTGAAAGATTGGACACAATTTTGCCTAGAATATAAATATATTCTCGGGGAGGGGCCGTTGAAATCTATGCATATTCTTTCACCGGCTATGCGCCTCAGTCTCAAGACTTTCTATGGAATCGAGACAGGACCTAAAACTGACTCAAAGAGGAGGGACCATCTGACCTCATTCAGCTTTAGCTCGGAAGACACTGACAAGATTATCAATGATGAAAAATCTCTCACTTTCTGGGGCTGTGAACCAGGGCGCCATACCTTCCTTCAAAAAGTTCATTTGCTTAGGGAACTCCGTTAGCCCCCTAACTTCAAATCTGATGCCAAACCCCTATCCCAATAACAGAGCGCTGTCTAGTACAATATTCTCATCCACTAGAACCTTCTGAAACATTTTGAGGAACTCGGAGACTAGTGAGGGGTTGTAGAAAAGTGTTCTTTTGCTGGTAATCTTTGCAAGAAGAGGAGAGGCAGAGGTCACACAATTCGAACAGACTTTAAAAGTAGTGCTGTATTATTTGGAAAGTCAGCGACTTTTCTTTTAATGGGTCCAAATAGAGTTACCGTTTATTCGCCGGGAGCTGCTGTCATCTTGGGTCGGGAGAGGGCCCGGGCGCTGGGCGAGCATAATAATAATGAAGGAGTTGATTGTCATGTACGAAAGCAATAAGCCGGAGAGAAACTTTCTCAATTGAATATAGTAGCGTTTAAGTGGTAAACAAGCAAACCTATCTTGTTTCCTCTCCGAATGTCTCATAAAAGCGCCCATATTAATTGAACAGTTGCACATACGAACTACATCCAGTTTAAACATAATAGGTAATAGATGTACACGGGAGTGTTTGTTCAAGAAACAAATGTTTAGGACTTCACGTTATTAAAGGTGATGTTTGGGAGGGAAAACAAAACATCATATTATTATTACATAAATAAACATGTAAAAACAAATCAATTGAATAAAATGAATTGCAAAGTAATAAAAAAAGATATTGTGTAATAAATGAGAAAAAGGCAATAACAAGTTATTGATAGGGGGATTTATAAAGAAATAGTACATTTGAATTACTGATATTGCTGGAGTACTTTAGAATCAAAATATCCAGAATTTTTCTGGATCCGGAAAGTACCTAATTCATTGTTCAAGTCTGCCAAATATTTGTTTTAATCTTCCATAACACTATATTTTAAGAACGGAATTTTATGCAGGTTTTGAATATATTTTTTTTCAGTTTGGTTATGACCTAGGAATATTTAAAATTTTTAGCCAATTTCATTCTATAAGTTACTTTAGAGTTTGAAAACACAAAATGGAGAAGTTCAGAAAAAATAAATATTTTATTCAATGTTTAAAAATTTTAAAAATAAAGCATATTGGTGAGATCGAGGAGCAACTATGCAGAGTCGTCAGCAAAAATTTTGACCATCGAGTGGAGGTGTGCCACCGAAGCTTTGGCGGACACTTAGGCGATATTATTTTTCACACATAATTGCCATGACTCATATAACATGACCCAATAGTGAAATCAATAAATTTTCACCAATAACACTGTTTTATTTACTGCTAACTTCGATCCGTCTTAATGGAACACCCTTTATAAACTAACTCAAAGACAACAAAGGAATCCCCCCCAAAAGTAATTAAATGTGAGAGGCCTGATCACCAGGCACTAGCATCTCTTTGCGCCCTACCACACTTCTTTCTCTGTTCACTACTTGTCTATTTTCCGCTATTTGTCCCCACACCCTATCTCTATCCACTACCCACACCTACTCTTACAACAATTCAAATAAAGATTCATAGGTTTTGAATTCTTGAACGAAATAAATTTGCGATTGGCATGCCGCTACCGGGTAAAGAGGGTAACGGTTATGACAGTCCAAAAATGCCTTCGTTCAATAAAGAACTGTGAGGACCGATTTACTGTGAACCAATTATAGAACTCCATAAGACTTCAAAATGCTCGTTTTTGAGGAGGTAGTTTTGAGTGAGATCCGATTCCATAATGTGTTTCCAGCACCACAGTCTCATCGAAGTTATTTCTAAAATCGATTTTCAATTTTAATCTTTATCAGGAGGAAATAGCTACTGGCCCCCTAAAAACGAGTAAAGCAAAATTATTTTTTTAGAGCAAATTTAGATGGAGAGAAAAAAAGAATTGTGAGGATTATTTTTTCCGTATTTAAAAAGAATTCCGATAACAGTTTTTTCTGGCCTTTAGGCCTAGAAAATAAGCATCGAGGTGAAAAATTTACCAAGAGTAAATTATTATAAGATATGTATAGGTTGGGTAGGCTGGGTAAGCCTCTTCGAGAGTGGTCTCATTACCAGAGGTGATTTGTCACTGAGTTTTGGTATTACTCTTGTGGCAACCAAATGGGTTTCTTAATTCGGCTGGGCGGCTGCCTGTTTTCTTATACTGAGAATGCCTGATATTCACAAAGAACTGACTCCAAAAGAGTAGAAAGCCATCTTCTTGCTTGTATTATAGGCTGGGTAAAGGTGATCAGAGATTTCTTCAAAGGTTAAAGGAATCTTGTAGCTGGATTCAGTTTTCTTTACTCGGCCGTAATTTGGAAGTTCTTCATATGTTTTTTTTCTTGATAAAAGAATTTATAGGTGGTAGGCTGAAGTAGAATGAGGTAAGCCTCTTCGAGAGTGGTGTGATTACCAAGGAGTGATTTATCGCCGAATTTTGGTACCACTCTTGGGGCAGCCCAATGGGTTTCTTGGTTCGGTTGGGCGGCTGCCTAGTTGCTTCCACAGTGAATGCCTTGTATTCACAGGGCTATGACTGAAAAATAGAAAGCTTCTTCTTGTTTAGTAGGCAAGGTATGTGGTGATCGGAGATTTCCTCAAAGGTAAAAGGAATCTTGGAGCTGGATTCAATATACTTTATTCAGCGGGAACGTATGGAATCGTCTTCAGGTGTCTTTTCTTGATAGAAGAATTCATCATTAAACGCAGTCAATCTTCTTTTTTACATAACAGCTCGAATGCATGAATGCGATCTTTTAAGAACCACTTATAATAAATTTATATATTTAATCGTTTCCCATAATGTAGCAGAATGAGGTCAAATGGCGACTACGTGCTTCCCTGCACCCACGTGGATCCGCAGATCACCACATGGAGCTGGTGAAAGCATGGGAGCCTAGGCAAGGAGGCGGCTGACACTGTTATCACTCGCCCCAGCTGTATTTTCCTAGGGACCAATGTCATCCCCCCCCCCCCTCTCACGCGGCCCACCTCTCCGCGAGCATCATTCGGGCATTCTGCTCAAAGATTGGAATCCGTTGGACATTCCAACGAGCGTTATCAAGATTCCCTCTTCCGCCGAAAGAGCCGCCGACTTTTCCTCTAGATCGCGCGCGCCTCCTCTCCAGGCACCTATATAACGCTTCGACTAAGTTTAGAGAGCAGCACTGTTAGACTTCACACCTACTCCAACGAACGAGCTAAAGGATGCCCCCCCCCCAACAGCGATTTCGATTCGAGTGAAGGCTAAATCGATCCGAAGAACTTTGCCTTAGTCAATCGGCAAGCTTCGACATCAGTGAACTCTGCCCTAGTCAATAGGCAAGGACTGACAAATATTTCCAACTCCGAATACGACTAGTGCCCCTTCATATGAAGCCAGAGGTAAACCAACTTCTTCCGTCGCTTTCACCGTACCCCAACTGGCCCCTTTTCGGCAACGAGCACATAAGGTATTCGTAACCGTTGCCACCTGCGATTGATCTTAAATGTGGCTTATCCAATTGCTTCATTATTTGTGTGAACGCCCCAGTTTAAAATCCCCCTTTAGATCACCAACTGTACCTGACCTCTTTAATCCCTTAATTAACCTACCTGATCGCATGTAGATATTTAACCCCGTTTGAGCGACCATTCCATTTAAACCCAATTTCTATGTAAATAGATATATTCTTTTGTTGTTAGCAAAGTTATATTTTCGTCATTGTCTTTCTTTTGCAACCCCAGCGCGTACCAGCTACCTGTTAATCTTTGGCCAACTTGCACTCTGAAATATTTGTTTGAAAGGACCCCGCGAAGTAACAATAAACCATCCTCCCCCTGGACTCCTAACAATTTCTCCTTTCACTATCGGTTTTCAACCCACTTTGGGCCAAGCCTCAAAGTACCTACGTATATATAAATATATAGTCTGGCCATTCCACGACACATAACATAAATTTGGTTCTCTCAACTTACATTAACATATGTTATCAATTCTTACATAACTATCAAGTCAAACAATTGATATATAATAATACAAGGAATAAATATAACAATTTCATTAAAATCAGAAGAAAGAATGGCTTGCTTCATAGGCCTTGTATTGTTGCCAAATGTCACCATTTCTCTTATTTTAGGCGATCTAACCTATAAATGCTCTTTGTTTTTATCAATCAAACCCGATTTATATTAAATATATTAAAAAGATAAAATGAAAAATACTATCAATAGACTTTTACATGAATTTTATATTTATTAATCAAATTTACTATATTCCACTCTTTCGGTTTTTTTTCCTTTCTTTAATTCGTTTAAAGTTTCTTTATATCTTGGTAATAAAAACTATTTTGTTAATGGTAAAAATAAGCAAGTGATTGAGAATGACAATGATTTGGAAAAATATAACTAAGCTGTTTAATTTAGATTATAATGCACAAGAGAAATATTTACAATTTCGGAACAGTGCTCCCTTAACTGCACTTATCATTCTCGGATTCCCTATTCATGGAATATTAGTTGGTTAAAGCTGCCCCATTATAAAAGAATTTATGAAACTTAAAAGTGCTGATTTTTGAGGTATCTTTGATTGTCCCATTCTGTCTTGCAATGTGAGCGCTACATAACACTATAAATTCATACTTTAAGCGCATTCCAGCTTCCTTCTTACATACACGGCCCCCCAGTGCGACTTGCGACTGCTACTATATTTCCCCGGTGCGACTCCACTAGATTACAAAGTAAACTTTAGAGCGATAACAGAAACATGTTTTTATAAGGCAGAAAATACATATTTATTATTTTATTTTTTAGTTAAAACACGACCTAAACTAATATCTACAGGTCCTCCTCCTCCTCCTCCATGTCCCCCTGGACCATCTCTACGGTCAGAGTCTCAGGTACAAAAAAATGCATGTGGCTATCCCTGTCACTGCTCTCACTTAGCATAGGAGTGCTGCTCCTGAAGCTACTACTGGCTGCACTGTCGCCAGAAAAACTCCCGATCCTATCCCCGCTCTTTGTCACAAACTTATCCATGTCTATGTTTCAGTTTTTCCAATCTGTAAAAGAACAAAAAGTTTACAAGAATTTTCAGTAACTAATAATAAATTAAGCTACAATCAAAGCCACAAGAAGAAAGTTTGTTAAAAACACCCATGCTACAACCACTCGCATGGTGGCGTCGGGAAAGAAAGAAATGATGAAATAAGAGATTCAGATCGGCGAAGGACATCACTCTTAACCTTTACCGGTTTAAGTTACTAAACAATCGAGATTTTCTAAGCTCATAGGTTGGCCTAGTGGATTGAAAGAAAGATAAAACCATCTGAGTTTAATAGGCTATATCAATATGATCTTTGAATTTAGTACCAAGGCTTAGTTTATATACGATTGTCGAATTTTTACTTATATTGTTTAATTTTAGGAATGTTAAAGGGGGAATGCCGTTAGATTTCAATTACTTCTCACACTTCACGGTAATTTTTTCGTCTTAGCCCCAAGAAAAGTAGAAGCACATATTAAAATACGAGAAAATGAGATTAATTCGCACGATGAACGCCACAAGGCATGACACGTTCTCTACATTTTTAACTGACAAGACAAGTTTAAAACTTGGTTCACGCCTGAAAAGTGTATGTAATTTTACTAATTTATAATAAAATTCAGAGTGACCAACCCTTTTTGGTACGTTTAGGTAGTTTCATGTAACCTCAGGCTCATATAATGTGAATAATTTAACTTATCGTAAAAGGAAAGTTAAAAATCATATAAAAATAAAGTTAGCTGTTACCAACTCAAATTTGACATTTTTAGCTTTAAAACTGACTTAAAACAGCTACGGCAGTTTCCTTCAAAAAGGTCGTCTTTGTTCCTATTCATAGTCGCGGAAAATTGGCGGTGCGACTCTGCGTAGTCCGACTTTTTCAAAACATTTGCCACTTCGAAATTCATAGTGCGGCAAAGTCGCAACTCAATGCCACAACGCCCAGCTCTGAATTATACTCGATTTATATAAAATATATAGAAGAAATAAGATTGTAATTATTTTATATAGACTTTTACACTATTTTTATATTTACTAACGCAAAATTACTATATTGCAGTCTTTTTTTTCTTTTTTAAGTACGTGTAAAGTTTCTTCAAATAACGAAAAGAAAAATTATTTAGTTAGTAGTAAAGATAAGGAAGTGATTGAGAGAATGACAATAATTGGAGAAATACGCTCTTTCTAGAGCACTTATCATTCGGATTGCTCTTCTTCGAATGTTTTTTGAGGGGTTTATAAGATTTTTAAAAACTTCAAAGTGCTATTTTTTTAGATATCTTTGCTTGTCTTATTCAATCTTGTAATGTGAGCACTACATATACCACTCTTCGAAAAAAAAACGAAGTTCTAAATCAAGATTATGTATGTATTTAGAAATAATTCAGAGGTTATTTGGAGCTTTCGGACTCAGGAGCTGCAACTTTTCAATGCGAACAAAATTTTTTTTACGTGTGTATGCGGACCACAACTTTATTATTTTCACTTTTATTTTGCATCATTTTAATTTTATTTATCGGCTGCAACATAAAATTCAATACTTAAGCGCTCCTGATGGTTTTCTATTATTTTCTATTTTTTATACATACAGCTTTGTGAGCGCGCACCACAACATTATATTTTCTACCTTATTTCATTTTTGTTATTCTTAACTACAAAACATAAATTTCATAAGCCTCAGCAATCTTGAGATTCTTTGTTTAACCTATCTTATGCCAAGCGTTTAAAATTTATTTGAATGTCCGCAAGCATGAGCTGCAGTTCCTTATCGCGAAATAAACATCTTTCTTTGTGCATTACTTTGTGTGTATGCACTACGCCACTTTTTTAAAACAAAAGAAGCTTAGGAATACGAAGTTAACTTTAAATTAATAATTACAGGGATATTGTACACTAAATTTGTTCTAACAAAATTAATATTATTCTTCTTACCACCCGACATTGGATTTTTCGCTGTTTACATTTTTTTAAATAAATAAGCACTAATCTACACCGTTAAACTTATTTGCACTGGGAGATTTTTAACACTATTATTGTTATTAATTTTGAACACTGTGCCCGAACGAATGGCGTTAGTTCGTTTGTTGGTTTTTCTTGGTCCAGTGTTGTCCTTTTGAGCTGTTATGATTGGTGCTGTTTTCGAAAGTTGGGACTGAAAAACTTTTGCCGGGCTAGGTTTCAACCTATGCCCACTTGCCGTGGTTGTCCAGGTTGCTTGAAGTAATCTGGTGCGTAGAAATGAGCTCCTCGAATCATTCATGTTGCTACCGAGTCTCACAGAGCCCAATGCTTTCAGTTCTTAAGAGACTAGCTCTGCGAGGATGCGATCGTCGGTAGAATTCAATCCAGCGTCTCGGGCGGCAAAGCAGCAGAGATCGACGATATTTAACCATCCCGTAACGATGCTTCGTTTAAGAAGGAAGGCCGATGGTGATGGAATTCGCCAGGTCTTATTCTTAGTTGGTAAAGTAAGCAGCTTTTTTTGCCTCTTGCTGAATCCATCTTCTTCCCCACCATCCTTCGGACGGGGTCACCGGTTATGGATGTTGTCGTAGAATGGACTCTCGAGGATATACCATATATGACTATTCGTTGAGGGAACTTATTTAACTATCTTTAGAGTGTGTGGTTGTCTGGGTTGACCGATATTATTTATCTTAGATATGCTTAAGAAGTGGAACTGAGCTCAAGGATAATAATATGGCTATCATTAATAAAATAGAGTTTTATTAATAAAAACTATCAACAATACACAAAACGGAAAATATTGACATACACAGAGAATGGAAAGGGTCGTGGGAAATCTAGCTAATCCGATGATTAAGAGAGATTTAAAAAGGTAAAACAAATAAAAGTTAAAGGGATGGGATGGTTCGCTAAACCATTTAAAGCACAGGATAGGGTTGACAAAAGGGTTAAATACTCAAAGGTAACGTTCGGCTTACGTAATTACACTTGTTGTGCAGAGGAAGTCGACGTGAAGGAATTTTCGGTCCGCTGGCGAGTTCCAGCCGAAGGGGGGGGGGAATTAAATGATCCTGACGTGGGTCTTGGGAATGAGAACTGTTTCGTGACGAACGGGCTCGAGAACAATGGCTGTTCTAATGTTGTTCTCTTCTGAACAACAAGGGGGAAGGGTGAGAACCGTTTCTTGGCAAACGGGCTGGAAGAACAATGGCTGTTCTACGTTGTTCTCTTCTGAACAACAAGGGGGGGGTGTGAAAACCGTTTCTTGTCAACGGGCTCAAAAGAACAATGGCTGTTCTAACGTTGTTCTCTTTCTGAACAACAGGGGAAGCCTTGTGAACTTATCGTCACGAAGGCTCGAACCTTGGCACTCAAGGGATATTGTCCTTCTTCTGGACAAGTGATGGTGGATCTCGAGGTCGAGGACCCTTGGAGCACAAGGTGAGAGTGGATCGTAGTGATGTTTTGCGAAGAAAATCTGGATCTCGAATCTGATCTTAGTGGTAAGGTTTCCATATAAATAGTCAGGACATCCCCTTGGCGTAGGGGACAATGGAGTGGGAGCTTCGAGGGAATGCACAGCCGCGCCTGAGTGCAATACCTTATCTGCCCATAAGCCTAACTCAATCTGGCGAGGGCGGCGCATGGGGTGACCGGGAGAAGATAAACCTCTTTGTTTAAACATTGACTCAGGTGGCGGCTCTAATGCGCCCGGCTTCAAGGCTAAGATGCACGTGGGTAGCCTCGTGTTTTTAAACAACATGTGATCGCGGTTGAAATTAAGTGGCCTCAAACCGTTCTATCACAGATGTGTCTACCTCTTTCAGAGAGGAACTCCCCATAACCAGTGACAGATCTTCTTCTGTAGCTCGGTATTCTGGGATGGTGGCGAACTAGGTTCCTTTCATGGTGGTGACCTCTCCATTCCGTAGAAACGTCTTCTGATGTTACTCTCTCTTTACGTATGTAATTTCCCTTTTTTCTTGATATGTAGAATTTATCCTTTAACACTTTAAAGCACTCTGTTTATTATATGTACCACCAACTAAACTGCTTGAATACATGGTGGTACAGTATTCATACCACATAACTAAAAACTTTTATAGCCAAAAGCACAGTAGCTCATAATTCGTACCAGTTAAAATACTCAATTTCTATTGGTGGAGAATCATATGTGGGAGGAGCTAATTCTTTTAAAAGCATAGGTAGGCCTAGGAGTGAATTTAATATCGCGGTTTATGGATTGTGGAAGTGATAATGTCTATTTATTTAAATGTCCCAGTTGTACTGGAGCCTCTTACATTGGCAGCACTGTTAGGTCTCTTGGAGCTAGGTTCTCTGCTCATATGGGGATTAGTTGGCGCACAAACAAAATATTAAATTGAAAGGAAAAGTCATCGATTAGGGAACACACCATAAGCTGTCAAACTAACATTTCTATTGAGAATTTTAAAGTATAAGCCTTTAACAACAACAAACATTGCCTAAGAACCCTCGAATCTCTATATATAAAACACTACAAACCTACACTCAATGAAGATTTAAGTGCAATATCATAATTTATTAACTAATGTTAACTACAGTTTGTTAGTTGGTTTGCCTTTTAATAAACCAAGCGTCACTGTAACTTATAAATACTAGCCCCTTGTTAAACCCACCATTCACTCTCTAGGATGGATCCGATTTAGTAAGTACCCAAATTTACCGTTTTTATATTAAATGTTTTTTTAACTCTTACAGTCTTTACAAAATTAAAAACAAAGTTTAAATTTATTATCTTTAAATAATGCCAAGTCAATTTCTCTTATAGTTTGTAATTAATTTCTGCAATAATCCTTAAATTTATTAACTAATTTTTGAGTCAGTCTTAAAGCAAATTTAACTGTTGCCAAGTCATATTTAATTTAACTTATAGTACTTTTTACTGATATTTTGTAATTGGTCACCTTTTAAAATAATGTCTTGTTGGCCTTTTCAAGTTTTCTTCATATATATTAACTTTGTAAACTTATTCTAGCCTGAAGATGAAAACTTGTAGTTTTCGAAACGTAGTGAAAAATTAAAAGATGCTACATCCGTTTCTCGTGGCTCTGGGATTTATCCTCAATATTATATATATATATATATATATATATATATATACAGTGGCGGCAACAAAAAAAGTGACATGTGACAATTCGGGGAAAATAAAACAGAAAAATGTAACTTACATATTTTATTATGAATATTTCATGAAAGTTATTACTTGGTCATGTTGCCCTTGCACTTGATGACCATCCTGAGTCGATTGGGCATTGATTCAGTGAGGTTTGCGAAGTAGGTGGGGTCGATCGTAACCCAGATCTGCTTCAGTGATTCTATCAGGTCCTTGATGCTGCTGGGTGCTGTCTCTTGAACTTTGGATTTCATCAGATTCCAAGCATTCTCAATAGGATTTAGGTCCAGGAAATTACCAGGCCACTCCAAAACACTAATATTATTATCATTGAAGAACCTTTTTACTAACTGGGACCTGTGAGCAGGGGCACCATCATACATGAAAAATTCACACTGATGAATTTCCCAAAATGGCAGCATGTGCTGCCTCAAAACTTCAAGATAGTTAGTGCCCCTCATGGCTACATTCTTGGCAAGGAAGTACAGACCTCCTCTGCCCCTTTTTCCACTAAAGGCACCCCACACCATCACACTATCAGGGTGCTTCACAGTTTTCACGGTATATTTCGGGTCATCCCGAGACACAGTGCTGGGACGACGCACGATCTTTGACTCTCCTCTGACCAGCCTAAAGGTGCTCTCATCACTGAACATGACCTTCTTCCAATGGGCAGCTGTCCAATGTTTATAGGTCTTGCAAAAATTGAGCCTTTCCATCTTCATAGCCTTGGTAAGAAGTGGCTTCTTGGCAGCGCGGCGAGACGGTAGGCCTAAGTCCTTCTGTAAGCGATGACTGATGGTCCTGAGGGCAACGTTCTGGAGGAGGTCTGGGTGTTTTTTCTTGATTGAAGCGGAGGTTACAGAAGGGTCTGACATCACTTTACGCCTTAGGATATTATCAGTCCTTGGAGATGTCTTCCTAGCTGCACCAATGCCCTCCTTCCTCTTTGGTATGGTACCTGGTGGCAATAACTCAGCTGCACGTTTTAGGCGATGAATCGTATTTTTGAGGTTACTAAATCTGCTGCTACATCAATAAAAGACTTTTCCTGCTCTAATAGGGTCAAGGCACGGCTTTTCTCTGTCATAGAAAGCTTTTTCCACCCCATTGTATCCACTTGCACAGAAGTTATAGCACGTCAAATGTAGGCACGAATGCAGATAATCAGCACGCTGGAGTGCCATATACTAAAACCTCGTTGTACGAGCTCAAACGAGACACTGAGTTCCAATAGAGCGCAGTTCTGTTGTCTTAGCCCAGGAGAGTCGTCCACTTGCGGCATAAGCTCCGCACATTTTCATTGAATTGATGGCAAGTAAAATAGTGAAAGCGATTTTGTGTATCGATTTCTGTTGCCAATATTCAATGTCACTTTTTTTGTTGCCGCCACTGTATATATATATATATATATATATATATATATATATATATATATATATATATATATATATATATATATATAAAATCAATTGGTACAAATATTAAATATTCCGTCACTTGTGTCGTGCAACAGATAGTTAACCCCAAACAGACCAGCTTGTCCCTTATGTGACTGTGCTTACATGACTAATTTCATATTGTTGAGTATGATTTAGATGTTTTATTCTACTATCAGATCTACTTTCTTAAACAATCAGAAAAATTGTAAATATGATGACATCAATTGTTCCACGCAAGATAACGATATTAAATACGTCACGGATAAGCCGATGAGAAATTGTACCAGAGAGCATAAGTTCAAGTCCTTTATAATTGACAAAATATGAAGTTCTAAAAGTGCTTCTGAACTTTGCCTTTCCGTTCGTACAGCTCGTTCTCTTCTGGTTGCAGCGTCTATCAATAGTCGCCCATCATGTTAGGAGTAAATTGTCCCTGATGACTGCTCTCCATTATGGCGATGTCTTGATGAATTCTTTCACTGTGTTCATCACTAATTTCTCCAAGGTTTCTGGACAAAAGTCATTATGTGAGTGGAAGAAATGCAACTTAAAGGAAATCCTTGCTCCCAATAATGATAATTCTGCAGCATGGTTGTGTGGTGCACACAATATGTGCACACACAAACTCATGAAGTAGTAATTGTGTACATTCAGCCAATGTAAATAAATGTATGTGTGTGAAACGAAACAAAAAGAAACTCAAATGAAATATTGTAACTGGTAACAAGATATTTTAGAACCGTTCCCATTTTGACTTCAAGAACAGACCAAAGTCGCGGTAAAAAGGTAAAGTGTGAATGAGACTAATTACTCTGTGGTTACAAAAGGGAACCTTAAAATGGGTTAGCCTGATCGTAACGACACTCGGTGGGCATCAAGTTACAACCACAATATTATATTTCTATGTTGTTAAAGAAGACAACACCAAGCTATCTTCTAAAATTAAACAATCAGAGGCCCAGGTAGTCTCAATAATTGTCAATGCCCTTTCACACATCCCTGAAAAATGCAAGTCAGTGATTCAGAAATACAGCTCAATATGCAACCCGCAACAAGTAGACGTTGTTAATCCTCAACCAAATTCCGTGTTTCATACCATTGAGACACGAAGTTTACCACCAACTTTTGCTCGCTCAAGACCCCTTTCTATGGAAAAGCTGCAATTTTCCAAAGCAACATTTGATTCTCTATTGAAAGAAGGCGTAGTGAGACCCTCAAGATCACTATGGGCATCACTGATTCATATGGTAGAAAAGAAAAATTCAAAAGAATACAGAGTGGTGGGTGATTTTCGCTCGCTTAACGCGATCACCAAGCCCGATCCTTATCCTCTCCCTAGAATTCAATCTATGGCTAATCATCTTCACGGCAAAACCATTTTTTTCCAGTCTCGACCTAATTAGAGGGCACCATCAAATCCCAATGAATAAAGCAGATATAGAAAAAAAAAACACGCTGTCATAACTACATTTGCACTTTGGGATTTTTAAGACTCCCATTTGGCTTGAAAACTGCCATTTGCACTTTTCAACGCCATATGAACAGTAAATTCCGTGATTTGGAATGTATATCTGTCTATATCGACAACATCCTAATATTTTCCGAAAACAAAAAAAAACACGTCGAGGATTTAGAAAAGGTACTTAAAATTTTAGCCGAAAACGGACTTCGTGTTTCAATAGAAAAATGTGAGTTTATGAGAAGGAGAATCGAATTCTTAGGACATCATATCTCAGACTCGGGAATAAAACCACCACCCCCCCCAAAATCAGAAATCTCTAATATGCCGTTACCTAGGCATGTTAGGTTACTATCGAAGAAATATGCCTAATTTCGCTACAATTACCGCTCCACTTACGGAATTAGCATGCATACAATTAAAAGCTCGAGTACTCATATAGAATGATGCCGCACGCGAAGCCTTCCATAATACGAAGGCAGCCCTGGTAGAATCAATCACGCTAAGACATCCCCTCCCGAATAATTCTTCGTATCAGTTAGTGACTGACAGTTCCCAATATGCGGTGGGTGCTGCTCTTCATCAAATGGTAAATGGTTTTCCTCAACCTATAGCCTTTTATTCGAGCAAATTGAGCAAGATAGAGCAAGTTTATTCAACATATGATCGTGAATTTTTAGCAGCATTTCTAGCAGTCAAACACTTCCGACACATGATCGAAGGTCGACAGGTAACTCTATGCACTTATTTCCTCTTTCTCAACACCGTTACGTGTGAAAACTGAGAGACAGCGAAGGAATTGGACAGTGATATTGGAGTACATCAACAACATAGCCTACATCCAAGGAGAAAATAACGTAGTTGCTTAATGTTTGTCGAGAAAATGGCGAAGTCTTAGAAATTCCAATGTAAACTTAAACCATTTCCATTTCCCGAGAATATTACCCTCTGGTGTGATGTTTCCTCATAATATCCCAGACCATTCGTTCCTTCGGTTTGCAAAAATGACATTTTTAGCCAACTGCATAATCTATCACATCCCGGCATCAAAGGGTCCCTTAAATTAATTAAAACTAGATATTTCTGGCCAAATATGGACAGGGATATACGCTCATGGACGTGAGGATGCATGTCATGTCAATCTGCAAAAATAAATCGACACACGAAATCCCCAGTTCTCCCCATCAATATTACAACGTCGAGATTTGAAACCGTACAAATAGATATCATTGGAACCCCTTCCTCAGTGTACACCTCATGGCCAATCTTATCCGTCTAATAATCGCTATATACTCTCATGCATTGACATAGCGACTAGATGGATAGAAGCAATACCGATTCCCGATATAAGCGCGGCCACGGTAGCTTTGTCCTTCTTAGACGGCTGGATTTCCCGCTTTGGAGTCCCTCTGTACGTGACTACCGATCGAAGAACGCAGTTCGAATCCGAACTTTTTAAGTAACTCTCGACCCTCGTTTATTTTCATCGTCTGAGAACAATTGCCTATAGACCGTCCACGAACAGATTAGTAGAAAGGGCACATCGTACTTTGAAGTCTTTCATTATTGCACGTAAACAAGGCTGGGTAATGGCCCTTTCATTGTTCTATTGGAAATCAGATCATTGCCCAACGAATCCGGTTTTTCTCCATTTACCGTTGGCAAAGGTACCACTTTTCTTAATCCTAGACCACTTGTTACTTCCTCATCATCTTAAAGTAATTCAAAATTTGTGACTGAATTAGCGAAAACAATGACACAGATAGATTTCGCTCAAATGTCTCAAGGACACTTACATGCGAAAACAAAAGTTTTCGTTCCTAAAGACTTGTGTGACCCTACGCATGTTTGGGTACGTGTCGATCGTATAAGAAAGCCGTTAGAAGCGCCATATGCTGGTCCATTCAAGGTTATCGCTCGAAACGACAAAGTGTTCGAAATAGAACTCCCTCGTGGACGTGCTGAAACTGTCAATAGACAGACTAAAACCTGTTAGAACGCCACAAGTAAATCATAATTCTGTAAATAAGTCTACCTATTCCGGCAATGACCATATCTCTGTAAATATCTCCGACGATATAAGTGATAGTGAAGTTAATGAAGATATTTCAATAGAGAATAGCGAATCTAATGTGAACAATCAAGCAAATAATGATAATACCACAAATGTATGTTCGCGTTTTGGTAGGCGAATAAAGTTTACAAGAAATTCGTGCTATCATTATTTTTAAAGCATGTTGTGTACCGATAGACTCATTGTGGGCTAATAACTAAATGCATTTTATTCTGTATTTCCTTATGTTATAAAGATGTAAATATATAAATAAGAGTATAGGATATGGTTTGTTAACGCACACAAATATAAAGTGCACATCCGTTTGTACAACTATATTATCTTAGTCGAACTGGTGAACCCCGAACTATGCTTGTATATATGTTCATTAGTATATGATATGCATATATTCTATATTAAAGATACTAAGTATCTCTCTCAGGAGGAAGTGATGTGGTGCACACAATATATGCACACACAAACCCATGAAGTAGTAATGTGTACACTCAGCGAATGTAAATAAATTTGTGTGTGAAACGAAACAAAAATAACCTGAAATTAAACATTGTAACTGGTAACAAGATATTTTAGAACCGTTCCCATTTTGATTTCAAGAACAGACTAAATTCGCAGTAAAAAGGTAAACTGAGAATGAGACTAATCACTCTGTGGTTACAAAAGGGAGCCTTAAAATGGGTTAGCCTGATTGTAACGACACTTGGTGAGCATCAAGTTACAACCACAATATTATATTTCTATGTTGTTAAGGAAGACGGAAAAAAGCGTTTGACCAAATTTAACCGTTTCGGTGTATTTTCTCACGAGAGAAAAGGGTTTCAAAAGTATTGTATATATATATATATATATATATATATATATATATATATATATATATATATATATGTTTGTAAATGTATCCAAATATAAAACGAGCAAATCGAGGAGGAGAGAGATCATTTCGAGGAGCAGTTTGCCAGTTTCACATATCGCTCGGGGGTCATACCAATCAAGTCATTTACTCCGTCCGCAGTAGGAGATATCATTTACGCAACTGATCCTACATCAAGACGAGTCTTATTCATTCATCGTACCAAAGGACGAAAAATTAAGAGAGTTGTATTTAAGCATCATCAAAGATAAGCCAGTGAAATCGACAATCAATCTAATTCGAACTCCTCATCCATTTGCTAACCAAAGCTACTAAATAAATAGAACTGCAATCTTCTTGTTTTCAGCACCATTTTGCTCGAAGGCAAAATTATATCAGAATTTCTGCTTATCGCCCAGCCAGGAATATTCATCATTACCTTTTGGAGTCAGGTAATAATTTCTCAGAACGTTATCGTATCACCCAAATCCGGTTTAACGATCAACGTTTCGCAACAATCTTATGGGGAGCGTAATGGCAAAGAGGATCACAAAACGAGGTGGAATATTAATATACTTGGTGACGAAATCTTCCAAACCTCGCCCCCCCCCCTATAGTTGTAACGATTTTATTTGTAGTTGTCAGTACGATAGTTTCCAAGAAAATGCTTTGACACATTGGTAAATGATTCCCATGGTGAATTCGCTATCATGAACTAGTATGCGAATATGTAGTCCATTCAAGACACCTGCTTTCAACTTGGCTTCGGAGACCACACCACCTAGTTTCTGAAATATATATCGAAACCCAGCACCAGATTGATCTGTAGTATTGCGAAAAATGTATCAGAGAAAAAATTCCTTCCAACTCGATAATATAAATAGCCGATAAATTTACTAACTCAAAACAAGCTAAAGCCGGTCTTGAGGCTAGAGTATTGGCGTTCAAATCCAACGGTACCGCGTTCGAAACTCAAGAGTCCAAAAAATTTTATGAAGATCTGTCAAGAAAGAAAACAGAAGCAAACGGCTTGACTAACTAACCAAACAAGAAGGTCCAAGAAATCATCAACTCAAATGTAAGGCAAGAATAATATTGATGAATAAGTGAAAATAATAATGATATGCCCCCATCCCCCATAACTGGTGACCCTCAAAGGCCGAACAATCTTCTGATCTTCGTTACAACTGCACCTGCCCTCCTACTAGAGATTTTGGAAAAAAAGTGCTGCTGGAAACTTCGGAGACCCGGGGAAGGAGAAGCCATTGCTCATTGATTAGAGACAAGACTTCGTTCGCTCTCCTCAATCCCACTGAATTAACTCTACTCATCCCGCAGACTCGGAGGCCGTATGAAGGAGAGCTACTACTTCTCGATTAAGAAATCCAAGAATAGTCTCTCCCTAATCCTCAAATTCGCTCTGCTTTCTAGAAAGGCACCTGCGTAGGGGTGCGAAAAATGTATCAGAGAAAAATTCCTTCCAACTCGATAATATAAATGGCCGATAAATTTACCAACCAAACAAGGACTAAAAGCCGGTCGTGAGGCTAGAGTATTGACGTTCTAATCCAACGGTACCGCATTCGAAACTCAAGAGTCTAAAAACTTTTATGAAGATCTGTCAAGAAAGAAAACGTTCGAAGGACCAACTCATCTAGAAGGACCAAGCAATCATCAACGCAAGATAAAATGGAAGAAAATGAAGATGCATCAAGAAAGAAAAACGAAGATTAACGACCAGCCCAGCCAAGAAGAATAGGAAGTCAAGGAAAATTCAAGACAAATGTTTGAAGGACCAACTTAAAGAAATAAGGAAATTCAGTCAAAAACAATAAGAAGAATATGGATTCGAGGAAGACAACCTTGCATCGAGGAAACCAAGTGAAAAGCCAAAATGATATTTATAAATAAATAAACGGGGATAAGAAGAATATGCTCCCCCCTCCATAGATCCATAGCCTTGATGATTTTTTTTTTAGCCAAACCGAGCTTTAGATGCAGTGGAGGCAAATTATCTTTTCTGGATCTACAAGCGAATTGTGAACACAGTTGAACTTTCCAGGCGCATCTCTTGGTCTTGTTGGCCATTACTTGCTCACATAGTGCTCTGCATCAGCTCTGTTTTCCCACAAACACAAAAAGCGCATGTGCTTTGTGTAGCCGAAGGCCCAGTAGTACACATATGACTTTGAGATGCACACATATCTTCCACTGGTGCTTCTCATACTCTTTAGCAGCTAACAAAATCTTCATTGTTTCATAGCTCTCAGCCATCTTTGTTGCATGTGCTATTGGGACCGATGGAAACCGATTGGCATTGTGTAAAAGAACAGCTTTCAGAGAGTCTTTTCCAGAGTCTTTAAACAGTCTCCAATCATCTGACTTGTATGGTTCAGACTTGCAGAATTGTTGAATGAGAGATACTGCGTCCTCACAGTAACAAAGGTTGTTAGCTATCTTGAAACATGCAGCCAGCTCTCTATGTCAGTAACGAGCTGTAGTGATACGCACTCCAACTTCAAGCAGGTTACGCTGCTTTAGTCTGCCTCCCAGAACTTCGGCCTTTTCTTTGGACAAGTCTAGGGTTCTAATGAGATCATGAAGTACTTTTTGAGTAAAGAGTTTAGGCCTGGTATTTTCAGAGTCATTTGTAGTCGTCTTCATTTGAGGTAGAATTAGAATCGGAATCACTCAGCAATTCTTGTTCAGTCGGTGGATTTGGGACTGGGAGTTCAGGGCTGTGCAGAACTGGTCGGATTCCAGAAGCAATATTTGGGTATTGCACCTTGCCTCGTGTCTTTATGGTTATTCCCTAGATGTTTGTGAGACAGAAGTAACAGTCACTGCTTTGGTCTTTGGCTTCACGCCATATCATTGGTACAGCAAACGGCATTCCTGAGCTTCGCTTACCACACATCCACTTGCTCAGGTGGTTGACACGAGACTTACAAGCTATATGAGGGGCCCATTTCGTGTATTGGTCACCCATAGGACATTCGAAGTAACTTTTGTAGTTCAGTCGAACAGCTTTTGTGATTGGTTTCCTGAGGCTACCAGGAGTGAAGGTGCTACATATGTAACAAAATCGACCAGCATCGTTCGCACACTTGCCCCGTTCCATGTTTTAAGTTCAGAATAATTAGAAATTAAGCAGTTGTAAATATGCACTATCATGAACCAGCAATCTGAAACAAACAAAAAAGCACAAATAGGAAAAATATTGCATAAGTGAAACCAATGAACATATAAATTAGTGTATGAATAACATGGTGCACTAAATATATAGATATGCTGGTTCCGGAACATTAAGCCCAATACAGCTATAAGAATGTCATTATTGAATTCAGCACATACACTTACCCTAGCATCAGACTATTTTGATCCAGAAACATGAGATTTTTTTTGTTCCCTAATGTTATCTTGAGACTTTTACCTAATTTTATATTTAATGACCCCAAATTATTATATTCCAGTCTTTCGTTTCTCTTTTAAGTTCGTTTAAAGTTCCTCGTATAACGGAAAGAAAAGTTATTTAGTTAGTGGTTAAAAATAAGGAAGTGATTGAGAGAATGACAGTAATTTGGAGAAATACATATGACTAAGCTATTTAAACTAGATTATAATGCAAAATAGAAACAGTGCTCTTACTAGAGCACTTGTCATTCGGATTCCCCTTCCTCGAATGTTATTTATGGTTTAACGTGAACCCATTATAAGATTTTTCAAAACTTCGAAGTGCTCAATTTTAAGGTATCTTTGATTATCTCACTCAATCTTGTAATTTGAGCACTACATATGTACTGCAATTTTTTTTTACACTTGGAATGGCACTTGGAAGGAGAATATGGAGAACCTGTTGAAGAGATGACCCGGATTGGAGGTATTTTGAGGTGATGCAGTGGAACATTCTAAATCACCGGGGAGAATAAATACAATGGGGAATCTTGAGAAGATAGGTTCTCAATGTAATGGTATAGTTTGGAACGTTTTTTTAAGGGGAGTGGTATATTTAACGTAGATGTATGGAGAAGGGGATGTAGTGGATTGAATTACTGATGTTTTATGAGATTTTGTCTTGGTCATACTATGGGCAGGAGAAGCGGCAGCCTCAGGATAATTAGGTTTTAGATTGCAGTTAGATTGTATTGTCGCCTTTGGTAGAGGGGGAATATCCATTTTAATCTCAAAGTAGAACCGCTTTACCGGGTAATGCAAAATTCCTGCTACACTCGTTAGAACGCTCTCAACAAAGGGCACAATTATAGTTTTGATGCAGTAATACAATTTTTTTTATTATTTTGACAAATAAATATGTGTTTAAATTGTAATATTATTTAATGAGATTGGCATCAACGGCGAGCACGCACTCCAGGCGACACCTGAAGGCCGCGCACACGTTGCGGACTAAGTACTTCATCAGGCTGGCCCACAGGCGGTTGACAGAGAAGTTCTTGCCTTCGATATACGCCCACGCGCTGCAGTCGAAGATATTGAGGTCAGGCGACTGTGTGTGAGCCGGAGCAACGTCATGCCGAAATAAGTAGTCCGCCTTATTCATGATATTTCTCGCCTATCCCAGGACTTTCGTGGCCAAAATGTACCTGTAATCGGCTGCGGGTAGCCATTAACCGGCCGTGAACCACACCGGCGACATCTTCTTGCCATTCGATGCCACGATACCAAGCATCATCATGGAGGATGTGTTCTTGGGCGTGGACACGTAGCGGACCTCGGAGATGTCCTGGTCGAAGTTTACCACACGTTCGCTCTGCTTGTCGATGAACCAATCGACCGTGAAAAGTTTTTTTCAATAGCAAAATGAGAATTCGATTGCCATGACTATTCAAGTCGTTGAGAAAGCGACAACAGAGCTCCTGACGTTATTCGGTGAGCAGAGGCCTTTCTACGCACCTCAAGCTCTTGCTTTCCCCATCCTTGATGGCTATAGACACCATGGCCATCGAGATGTTCATCTTTTTCACGAGCGCAGTCATTTTGAGCTTCGGAGCACTTTTGAAGGACTTTCTCATAGCCAAACAGTTGAAAACTCGAAGTATACCTAAAAGAGCCCGATCTTTGAGATCTTCCTCACTTGAGCCACCCTTTGATGTCAGACTTCTTGTGGCCAACGCTCAGGAGAGCCGGGATATCGATTTTTTCCACTTTCATCTCGACACATCTGCACACAATGGAAAACACCTTTTAATGACACGTGCTAGAAAAGTAGAGGTAAAAGTTTCTTTGAAGGAACTTTTTGTATCATACACGTAAACCTCTTGAAAAATATAAAAAAACGAGAGTAACAGAACTTTTGCAAAACCCGGCATCTCCTAACCTAACCTTTGTAAATTTATATTTAAATAGATTATGATTTTTCATTTTTCACTCACTACTCGGCCATATTTTAGGAATAAATCAATAATTCAGCACCTGTGTATCTCAGTGGTTGTTGAAGAGTTGATGGTTGTTGGCGTTATTTTCAACGTTTGGATTTATCCATAATCATGTCGGAAAACTAAAGTGAAAATACAGAGGTAATACTTCGATTCGGGGCGCACGGTAGGTGGCGCTGTTAGTAGGCTACAATTTTGGGCTACAATATATCTCTTATGACGTCAGACGGTAGCTTCAGATGTGACCAATCACGGCGTTATATTTTTTTGTTGTTTTGGGGATATGTAACTTTTAGTCTGTATTATTTATTAAATATCTCCGCCTCTGCTCGTTTATAGTTTGTTCTAAGTTAGGTAAGATTCCTTGATGTCTTTTATTGTTTTTTGTTTTGTTTTCGTATTTTTTGTTTGCTGCGAACGATAACAGCTTCTTACTCGCAACGTCGTAGCTTATAAATAGGACCCGTTTTGCAAATGTTCTTGTTTTGTTATGGCGTTTTCGTGCTCTCCATGTGCTTCTTCGTTATTCGAATTCGGCTTTAGTTTGTATAATCGTGAAAAACTTTTAGATTATCTCGAGGCGCATAAATTAATCAAGAAACCTATAAAAGTAAGAATTGTTTGTTATTAGGTTAGGTTTTTCTGCCAGTAAAAAGCAGTTGGGGAAAACCCCCCAGTAAATTCAAGAAGACTGCTCGTGGGGGAGATATCACTGCGGGGGGACCACCCTACGATGATCCTGAGATTCATTCAATTAGGGGAGGGGGTCTGGGGGCGCATCCCCCCTTTATATACTCATATACAAAAATATATAATGCCGTAATTGTTCACATCTGACGCTACCGTCTGACGTCATAAGACATATATTGTAGCCTATAAACAGCGCCACCTACCGTGCGCCCCGAAACTGAATTGTTACCAATACAGACAGTTTAGCGTTAAATATTTGAAGCTGTGATTTATTTCTTCTAATAATGAAGAAGAGCCAATGTGTCTCCTTTGTGAGAAAGTATTTTTGAAAGAGGTTATGAAGCCAGCCAGGCTTTACGATCATTAAAAAAATCCATCCTGTTAAAGGGAAATGATATTTGTTATATTTAAAAACCATACGAGATAGATATCACAACAGAAAATCTATTCACTCATTTATGACAAACCAATAAAGAAAATGCGACGATGGACCGGTTTGCTCATACAACATCTCTAATATGAATGCCTGATCGTGGAAACCTTATACAATTAGAGAACCACAAAAAGGTGCCGAACAGTCTGAAGAACAACGCAGTCGTCGCAGTAAGGTGTAGAAAGGCGCTTCATCAAATGTCGGTGCATCCTGCGATTGCGCCCAATTTGAAGACAAAAAACGACCTGAAGCCGCCGCGACATTGTGGAGGGAGGTCCATGGGAACAATCACTGCGCAATGGCATGCAACTTTAGTTCCCATCGGCCGTCTCCCAACTTCTTTGCTAAGCAGCCCAGAGGGCTGCCCTGATTTTTCCCATGTAATCGGTGTGAGGAAGAGCGAAAACCTGGTCTGGTCGTTCACTTCTTGCGGACTCTTTGGCGCGTTCATTCTCCGCAATTCCCACATGTCCAGGAACTCTGCAGAAGATAATCTTGACATCCGCACGGCTCGTGGCAATCCTGGTGTCACAGATACTGCGAACCAGGAATGTGGAGATTCTAATGCCCCAACAGCATTCGGGGCACTGTGTGAGTCTCTAAAGATCACAATCCGCTCTCCGAATCGGGCACGACTCGTTATCTTCCGCACCAAGCGGTGTATTGCAAACAGCTCTGTCGTGAAGACAGACACAGCGCCTGATAGAGCCCCGCTGACGTCAAACAAAGAAGATATGGCGTAGAAGCCGCCCCCTTCCTGAGACTTGGAGCCATCCGTGTACGCTGGCACGGATCCTGTGTGACACGGAATGTGTTCCAAAACGACCGAACGCAATACTCCCAGCGATGTGGAAGCTTTGGGAGCAGAGGCGTGGCAACAAATAGTCAAAGGTGCTACTCTCCAGGGTGGCCCCCTGCCGACGACATTGAAGAGACCTTATGTAACATATATCTTAAAAATCAACAATTTGGTTTACAAGTGGGCGAATCTACTCTCCCTGACAATGATACTAATTTTAGGATATGTTCGTTTTATTAAAGATAAAATTGTGCAAGAATTACTGTTTGCAAAGGAATTTGAATCAAGCACTAAATGTAAATCCATGTTTACTATAGTTGAGCAGTTTACTCTTGCTCGCATACATCCTCAATGTTCTCTTTCCTCTAATCTATTCATCCCATTTTGTTTGGGCCTACTTCCTGTATCCTGCATTACAATGCCCTCTCCTATGCATTTTCCCTAACATGGTTCCAGAGATAGGGCCAGCCCTATGGTTGCTGGCGTCCTGGGCAAGCAGATGTCTGGAACCTATTTTAAGTATAATTCTAAAGATTTTCACAAGGCACAAAATATATATAATAATAGAAATGAGTTTATTACCTGGGTTGTTTTTTAAAAAAACAATGAACAATAATATTGTCTTTCTTATTCTGGATTTTGGACAGTATGAACAATTAGCCTACCTGAAACATTTTTTCCTAGCCTTTAGATCAGCAAATCTTTTCATGGCACTCTCTATATTTATATTCTTTGCAATATCATTTTCTATACTATAGAAAAAATTGCCCAAAGAATCCATTCTATCTTGAGACATGGATCTCTAAGTATGTTTTAATAAGCTTTATTTTACTAAAGCTTCTCTCGCCAGCGGCCACACTAATACGTATTGTTAGCATTATTCGTAGAGCAACTCACAGATATAGCATCACATCCTGCAACTTATTAGTGTTTATGAACTTAGCGGCTTCTATTGGAAGCTTTACATCATCAGGAAATAATTATTTGCCTATATCTAGTTCATTCAAGAGGTCACATTCATTAATATCACTATTTTATTTGTACTTTAACTTACGAGTATTCTCCAAATCTTGACATGCTATTTCGAGTTTATATTTATCTGGCAGATCTTTTAGGTCATGTAAAAATCCCCGTTTTATTGAAACTTTGTAACTGTTCAAATCTTTTTGATAAAGAATTAATAGCTCTGTACAGTAAGGGACAGTTTTAGGTTGGCGGGACCTTAGAATCAGCGCTCTTGAGGCGCCATCAAATCAATGGGGGAGCGAATCGTTAAAATAAAATTTCTTTTTAGCCAATATCCAATTTAGTGATAATTAATTAGCCAAATGATTATTTCACAAGTGAATATTGCACATTTGTTTTGTTTTTAGTTTAACACTACAAAATAACTAAATAATAATAATAATGATGAAAAATAAAGTGGTGCAATGAGTGCGTTTTATCTATTGCTGGGAATTCGTTCCGTTCACTTGATTATATCTTAGTCCCAACAAATTTCCAGTCTTCTTACTTGCAAACTCTTTGATGACATCAGTAAAATTAAGCTCTCTTAATTTCTCGAGCTCAAAGCTCAAGAGGGTAAGTGAAGATAAACGGTCCTGCCCAGTGGTGTTTCTTAGATAATTCTTGATTAGCTTCATCTTAGAGAATGATCGCTCACCATTGCGGTTTGTGACAAACATACAGAGATAAATTTGTAATACAATTTCAACATTAGAAAATGTTTCTAGCATGCCATGTTTGTGTATTATTTCTTACATTTCTAGCTCAGGAATTTTTGCACCCTTTCTGTCACGTGATGAATTAGCACTTTCAGGTGAATCTCTTGGAAATGAAATGGATTTAATAACATGTGTAAATTGTATAAATTCCGACTCCAACTCAGCCTCCAAGTTCTTAGAATATGAAGACACAAGCTTTTTAGCTGATGATTTAAAGTCAGTGTTTGCATTGTTTGAGATTTATGATAAAAGCCCAAATTTCTCTCGAAAGACGCTGTAAGTAGCAATGTGTTGTTGCAGGCCAGCACAGAGCTTGTCAATGATGGGCAAGAATGCCGTCACTCTAAACTTCTCTCTCCCTGTCAGCGTAACATCCTCTGCGGAATCTAGTTCATCAGGATGAAGCTTACGCTTTTTAATACGCTGCGTGTCGGCGTAGTATGCATCATTACTCGATATGTCACTGGGCTCACATTTAGCCATAGCTTTTGCTTCAAAGTCATTGAACTGGGATCTCAGGTCTTTAGCAAATTGTAATAGAGACTCTAGCAGTGTGACAGCTGCATTGAGAGATAGCTTAGATTTTTGAATCTGGATATTGTTACTCTGAAATCTTTCCAATACGGTATCCCAAATTTCAAGGAGAAGCACTGTTTCAAAAATTTCAAAACTTTCAAAAGACCACTTGCTCCTGCTCTTGTTTCAGCGAACTGATTCTGATCTAAGTAAAGCTCGTCTAGAACAATGATATTTTCTTTGTATGCTCTTTTGAGAGCAGCTACAGCATCTGCTCGTACTGACCAACGGGTGTTAGAAGGTATTTTAACAACTTGCAACTTTTTTCCTTATTAGTATGTAGTATATCACGATGTCTCCTCCAACGATAAGTAGATGCAAAAAGAAAGGAGTACATATTTTGACTCAGAGCAAACAATGACACTGTAGCAGGACAACTTTCTGCAGCACACTTAGCCACCAAGTTTGAGGAATGAGCCATACATGGCAATTGGTATCTACTCAGCTTCACCACACTCATTTTTGATTATCTGTTGGGTGTCCTGATATTTACTGGAAATTTTGCTGGCATTGTGACAGGACTGTCCTCGGCAGTCGACAACTGGAATGTTCTTCTAAGAAAATCAAGAACAGCTGTAGCAATATCTCTGCCAGTGTGGCTTAGCATGGGAATGAACTGTAAAAACCTTTCAACTGGACTTGTAGTAGGCAGTATATAACGTATTGTAAAAGTAAGTTGATCCATGTGTGAAATATCAGGTGTAGAGTCAACAGAAATTGAGAAGTACTTTGCTGTTTTTACTTCATCTGTTATTGAGGACATAACGTTTTTTGCCATTATTCCAATAATTTCCTCAGAAAGGCTATGGGCCAAGTGGGAGGTATGATCACTACCTTTGTTTCCGTGTTTCTTGATATGTGCTAACAAGGAACTGTCGTATGTGGTCAGCAGGTCTAGAATCCCAAGATAGTTTCCATTGTGTACTGATCCAATTATCTCATTTTTACCTCGAATAGCTAGCCCGCGTTCACAAAGTTACTTTAAAACATCTACACACATCCCAATACTGCTTGCCAGTACTCACATTCACTTCCATATTGTTGTACTAGATTAGAGTCAATACGGGCACTCACAGTCTTTCGATATATCATAATTTTCCTGTGTTGATCTGACCTACAGTGCGATTCTATGGCATTCTAAGCATCCTTCCAGTCATTGAAGCCAATTCTTAAGCTTTCCTCCTTTGCCATAAGGGTGCAATCAAAACAATACACTTTACAAGTTGTTTTATAGTAACAGAACCATTTGAGATTAAGTTCTTGGCCAGATAATGAATGATTTCGAGTGAATAATGTCTTTGTACAGTGACGGGTTCTGTTTAGCTCTTTCACAGCTGACTCTTTGAAGTCACCATCGAAATGTCTACATTCTGCACTCCCCTTTTTCAACCAAATAGCCAGACACATTTCCAGGAAGTATTTTAGGCCATAATCCAAGATTAGTTTCAAATCTTTTTTCAGTAACTGTATTCATAACTTTAATTTCTTCTTGTGTCTCCTCGTTGCTAATGTGTTCAGGTTCAATTGCAATAACTACACTGTTCACCGTGAGCTCAATAGAGCTGGATATCATGAAATAGCTTGACTGACTTCTCCAGTTGTTTCAGGCATAATTGGTGTCTCAACTGATTCAAATTCAGTTTGAGTTTGCAATTTTTCCGATTCAGATATTGTAGGCTATGTCAACCATTTAGTTATTTTTGGTAGTTTTTTTTATTCTTTCGATGGCTTCTTCCTTTTCTTGTCTTTTAAATGCACCCACCAGCTTGATTTCTCCATTGTACCTCAATTTAGTCTCACTGTCTTATCCTGAAACAGAAAAAAACATTTGTAGTAATACCTTTTAATTATTATATATCTATAAATAAATAATTATATATATATATATATATATATATATATATATATATATATATATATATATATATATATATATATATATATAGGCTTTGGACAAAATAATTGGATCAGTAGAAATTTAACACTAATATTTCAATGAGGCAATATATTACGAATATCAATCCAAATTTCACTGTGAGTGTTTTGTTTTTATTGTAGATACATAGTTTTATTTATCAACTTAAATGATTATTTGTATTTTTTTCAGATCGTGGTATAGATGCTAAGATGTGTGACCTCACTGAGTTCGAAAAAGGTAAATTCCTGGACCTCGAATTGCAGGAGCTTCCGCCACCAGAACAGCTAAACTCCTTGTTTTTTCGAGAGCTACCATATTAAGGACCATGACAGAAGCAGGGCAAAACCTCCAAAGGAGGACTAATTCCGGCATGATTTCGAAGCTCGCTGAAAGAGGCCGACGAGTGTTGAAACGCATTGTGATGAAAAATCCCCCTACAACTACTTATAAAGTGACTGCAGAGTTGAATCAACATCTTACTAGCCCAGTTTCGACCAAAACTGTTCGCCGTGAGCTCAATAAAGCTGGATATCATGGAAGAGCCGCCATCAAGAAACCTCTGCTTTCTCATCAAAACATTCAGAAAAGGCTGAAATGGTGTAGAGATCACAAGGGCTGGTCGACAGACCAATCGAAGCAAGTAATATTCTCCGACGAGTCCAGTTTTTCTCTTTTCCCAGTGCAGGCCAAGTTTATGTGTGGAGGCAGCCCGGGAAAACTTTTAATCCTGACTACATTCTTCCTACAGTGAAACACAGAGGAGGGTCCGTGATGGTTTGAGTAGCCATATCTTGGAATTCTCTTTGTCCAATCATTGCCCTGCATGGTAGGATCAACAGCAACGAATATCTGAATATTTTGGAAGATCAAGTCCATCCCATTGTCCAGACATTATTCCCTAATGGTGAGTGCTTTTTCCAAGATGACAATGCCCCAATACACACCACTCATGAGGTTAAGAATTTGTGTGAAGAGCATAGAAGTGACCTACAATACATGGAGTGGCCTAACAATCTCCGGATCTTAATATTATTGAGTATTTGTGTTGCGTCTTGGAGCGACAAGTTATAAGTCGTTACCCTCCACCTTCGTGTCTGAAACTGCTGGAGCAGGTATTGCAAGAAGAATGGCTCAAGATTCCTCTTAATGAAGTCAGGAAGCTGCATGAATCAATTCCAAGATGCATTGACGCTGTTCAGAAATCAAAAGGAGGACCAACTCCGTATTAAATAAATATTCATTGAATTTAACACGTGTTCCAATTAATTTGTCCACCCATATATATATATATATATATATATATATATATATATATATATATATATATATATATATATATATATATATATACGAGGGGCAGGCAATAAGTTTTGCAATTCGGATATAATGGAACGAGATATGAGGAAAAGTGTTTTATGATTTTTCAATATAACTACCCTCGACCTCAATGCACTTGCGCCACTTGTCCCTGAGGTTTCGAATTTCCCACAACCAGAAATCTCCCGACTGCTGTTCAATCCACTCCTGGATGGCGAGATGGACATCTTCATCGTCCCCAAACCGGCGTCCACGCAGTGCAGCATTGAGCTGGCGGAATAAAAAGTAGTCGCTAGGGGCCAGATCTGGACTGTAGGGGGAATGGTTGAGCTCCTCGAATCCGTTCTCGCGCAGAGCAGCTTGTGCAACTCTGGCCTTGTGGACTTAGACTACGTTGAAGTCGATCATGGGGCGTGAGGTTTCTAGGGACCCAACGGGCAGAGACCTTGGTCATGGCTAAATTGTCTTGGATGATGTTGATAACACTTCCATGTGATATTCCAAGTTCTCGCTCGATTTCTTCGACCTTCATCCGTCGATTTTCGAGGATCATCGTTTCCACACGGGCCACATTATCATCGTTGGTCACGTCTGACGGGCGTCCTAACCGGGGGTCATCTTCAAGGGACTCACAACCATGGCGGAACTCCCTATTCCAGCGAGCAATGGTTGCACACTGTCGGTGTACACTGCAACCATGGGTTCATAGATTCCTTTTGCATTCTTGCCTTCCTTGGTCAAAAATTTGATCACTGCGCGGTGTTCAACCTTCTCCATTGTTGAAAAATTTGTGACTGACGATCTGCGATCAGCTACTGCTTGTTAAATAGACGAGGCAGGAGCGTGAGGCTGCAGGTCCTGACTTGTCATCACTTGTCCTAACACCCCCACAAACAGCCATTCCCCTTCGTTGTTTTACCCTACCGATTCGCAAAACTTATTGACCACCCTTCGTATATATATATATATATATATATATATATATATATATATATATATATATATATATATATATATGGTCTTTCAACAAGGACGCTGAGTTTGTCAGGCGATAGTTGCCATGTTGTTAAAGCGACATCTGGCAACCTCACTGTGAACTGTTCAGTAGTACTTGGCAAGTCACGAGGGAAGGTTATAGCGTTGAACAGCGTGTGTAAATCATCAAATGTTATTATCAAAATCAGTACTCCATTCGACAAACGTTCCGCGCATTACGTGATTTCTATCATTTTCAACGACGAGGCCCATTTTTGGATGAATGGATTTGTGAACAAGCAAAATTGTCGGATTTGGGACGAAAACAATCCATATAAGATACACCAGTACCAATTGCATCCCAACAAAGTCACTGTTTGGTGCAGATTTTCGTCTAACGGAATCATCGGTCTGTATTTTTTTTAGAACGAAGATGGGATTGCCATAACCGTCAACGGCGAGACCTACAGATCGATGATAAGCAACTTCTTGCGGCCTCAACTGGATTATATGCTTGATATGGATACTGGCGACATGTGGTTCCAACAGGACCGCGCTACATGCCACACTGCGCACGTCACGATAGACATTTTGCACCAGCGATTTCAGGGCAGGGTCATCTTCAGCCAGATTTATGCGACAAACTCATCGAAAATTCGGCCTCCCGAATACGTTCCACCAAGCGAAGCCACTGCGACATTTGAACGACGTCATATTCCACACTTAATCCCACAAAATGTATTTTAAATTAAAAATAAATTGAGTGCATATCTCATACACAACTTGTTTTATTTACATTTAAAAATTGAGCGGCCTTATTGAAAGACCCTTTATATATATATATATATATATATATATATATATATATATATATATATATATATATATATATATATATATTATCACTTATTAATCACTCACTATTGATCATTAGATAAGGAAATAGTCCTTCAAGCTTCCCTAAAAATAAAATTATAATAAAACTAACTAACTAATTAAAACTAACACTAAATTGTCTATACAAGCAACAAGAACAGGAAATAAGTAGAGGTCAAATATTCACCAGGTGAAATCTACAATAAATGCTTAAAGTATGTATTTAACTTACGGCAAGAAGACTGGTCTAAGAAAAATCGGGATCTAGCAATAATAAAATCTCACTTAGGAAGCTGGAATCACATGTACATAAAAGACAACCAGAATGAATTAAGTTGTTCTAACTTAGAAAGAACTTTCTGTGACTAAGTCATGGAGAGAGCGGTGTATATTAGTTTGGGGAGCGTGGACAGACCGAATCTTACGTTCATTGCGGGCCTCCCGAAAGATGCTGATGTCTGTCCTTCACTCTCTACTCGATATACACCGCAAACTTCCCAGCCTCTGTTAACCCCACTTGCCTCAACATTCAATACGCTGATGATTTCACCCAGATAATACAGTGTCCTTGGCGTAATACGCCTATGCAAGCTCGTCTGACGGTGCAGAAATCGAAAGATTATACATCTACGAGGCTAAATGGACCAATGAACCAAGACAATGAGGGAAATTGGTCTTTTGGTAAAACTGAGCTGCACTTTCTAACCAGAGTCGTTCTGTCACGTCGGGAAAACAAACTGCCATCACTCTTTCCCAAATAGCCTTGCAGACTTGCCGGGTGATGTTCGAGGTGGTAGATATGCCTAGTCTGTGCTGGTAGTGGAGGTCAGTCATGATGTCACCGGTGTCCAGATACCTGTAGCAAAAACCAAAGTAGATATAGGTTAAATGTGACTGCAGCATACACACACAAACACACGTATAGACATACTGACGTCGTGCAGTTTTCAAATCATATTTATAATGATTATGATTTCTCTTTATGTCAGTTGTTGTTGTTTAGAAGAAGTGATAAGGTCATTTGATATTATTTCCGGGTTTTTATACAGTTTATCATGCACAGTACGGCACTTCGTTAAAGCAAGCCACGAGGCTAGCGGATCTTGGAAATCTGGCGTGGCTTCTGGCTCTTTTGTTCTGGTTAATCATTTGGAGGATTTCATCAATCATTTCTTGATTAACTTGTTCCTGCATATTCTTAGTCCGTTATTCAATTACTACGTTAATGGGACTTAACCCCGCATCCCTGTGCAGCTCTTCTTGAGGTCATCTTTCCCCCCTACGTGTACCCGCAATTAGATACACGACTTGTAGTCTCTCTTTTGTGTCTTCGAGGAACAGGAGAGGGTGGAAGCGTGCTAGAGCAGTGTAGATCTTACAATTGCATTCTAGATCTTCTTCTTATTCCTCTCAAATAAGTTTCTGAACATGTATAGAGTTCTGATTGCGGACGAGGCTTTCTAAATTCGAGCAGTGACGTGCTTCTTGTACCCGGATGAAGTAATATTCATTCCGAGTACATTGTAGTCGATGTTTAGGGATAGCGCCTATGTGTGCCACCTTAACATCTGAAAGTAGTCTCCTTCCAATGTGAACTACCTGGGAAATTCGGGGAAATTCGAACAAACCAGGAGAAATTCAAGGTAGTTCACATTGGAAGGAGACTAAAAAGTAATGAAGTTGAAAAATGTCTTGCAATATTCAGATTTATTGAAATCCTTCAAAATCTTTGCTAATGTCACAGAAAGTAATTAAAATCAAAATATCACTGTTTAAAACAATAACGTCGATGGATAAATGAATAAATTGCTATACTATTCTAATAATGTTGTTTTAACAATACTTAGTCTCTTTTCATTCTCCTTTACTGAATGACAAAAAATACGCGACTTCATACTCCCAATCCGTCTCTGGGGCAATTCAATTTACAACAACTTCCATGACTTCAAAATTGCTCTTTTCAGTTCTTCAACAGTTGAATATTGCTTGCTCTCTTTGTATACAACATTTGTGAGCCATCCTCAGGCATTCTCTATGGATTCTACTGGGGGTTCTTGCTGCCCATTGCAAAATTTCAACTCTAATAACATGGAGAAAGTTTGGCATTTATCATACGGTATGCGGCGTTGTCTTCTTGATAAATTAACGTTTCTCCCCAGAGCCTTCTTCGCCAAGACGTGATCCATCTAATAAATCGATAGAAAATCGATATCATGTGGCATTGAATCATCTATCTATAAAAAAGTCGTAACTTCCCATTTGCACATAATGCTCCCACACCATTACGCCTCCACTTTTCTGACGCCCGAATAAGTAAAATTCGGGAATAAGTAAAATTCAGTTATAATTGTAACCACCAGAACCTAGCAAGGCTCATTTGTTCACGTCAGAGAAGAAAATCTAGGACCAATCATCATCCCAGGTTTAATGCAGGCAAACATGATCGAATCTAGCAACTTGTGGGAAGAGGACAATAGCGGGTGGCCCGGTCGTTTGTTAGATGAAAATCGTGCTTCAAGAACACACTACTCTTCGTATAGTGGGTCTAGAGGCTTTCACCCGTGCTGATTTGATTTTTGGAATTGAAGAACAATGTTACTTTTTAACAGTTAAAAAAATTGTTCACCGGAGTTCTCCTTCACCCACTACTTTTGGCAATCTCGCTGTTACTTAATCCTTCACCTTTCTGTATCCTTCGCACTGGGATACAAATCCCAGTGCGAGGCTTAAATAAATAAAGTCGAGTGTGGTTGGCCTAAATAATCAATTCTTAGAGTTTCTGGGATTAGAGAAACTAATAGTAGAAAAATATATAACTTTACTATATACAAATAAAATATTAATAGCACAAGTAAATAAATGACAATAAAGAAATTGAGACCCGGGGTACCAAACGGGGGCAGGGGATACAAATGACTCGACGGGTACCAGAGTCCGAGAGAGGATGGATGTTGATTGCTTCGAGAGAAACGGTAGAGTGCAATTATCGGGGAGACTGACGCAAGGCCCAATTGACTGGAGGCTTGAATACGGCGAGTAAACGGGGCACTGCAAAGTTGAACTTGCAGAATTCCTTCTTCTTTAACCTCGCTGAGAAATGAGCGAGGGAGTACTCTAGTCGTGAACGAAGTCGATAACCGAGTGATAGATGCCTGTCCGTGTCTATTGCCTGTCGGCAGGAACTCTGGCCTTAGATACGAGCAAGGCCGGGTAGAGGTGACGCGTCGCGTTCGTAGCTGGAAGCCGTTGGGAGGCGAAGCAGGGTATACGAGACTACATGGCTGCTAACCAGGACGGGGCTGTATGGTGCTGCTTTCTCAAAGCTTTTCTCGAAGTATTTATACTGTCTCGGGGGACGGGGATCTCATTAGACTTGGCGCGCCAGGAGGGAAGGGGGGGGAGGATGGTCTCGGCGGTCTCACAGCTTTGCGCAAAGGTCTTTGTCGCTGTGGGTCTGGCGCCGATCAGAGGGTGCGACGGCGAGGAATGGAACCCAAACGGATTATGAGGTACCGCGAAAACTTCGGGCTCCCTAGGGGTTGTCTAGCCGTGCAGATGTGTTTTCTCAGGCGCCACAGGTAGACGTTGGGTTCTGAGGTGGGGGGGGGGGGAGGTAAACCTTCTCTCTCTCTGACACACTGCATTAACCTTTCCCTGCTCAACGTCCGAGAGTTATATTGCTTTAGGCATACTAGAAATGTTATTCAGATCTCAATGGACCGATCTTATATCCAAAAAGATTTGAATAAACCCGTAAATAGCCAAAAAATTAGTGGCTGTATAGTTTTGAAGTTATGATGAGCTAGACAAAATTAAAAATATCCTAATAATTCATAAATTAATGAAAATGTAACATTTTTATTTTAGGGTATTTACTAAAGTATACAAGAGAAAAATAGCGGGCGGCCTAGTCGTTTTTTCAGTACGATTCGATCCTAAACTAAATTGTAGTTTTATAGATCGAACTAGGATAGGAGAAGCCAGATAAGTTTATTCCCGCTCGTAGCTTTAAAAGATGACAGGGTGCTCGCAACTCTGCTAAGAATAAACTTTATGTTCTTTGCTCTCGTCCTCGTGAGTTGAATAGAAAGCAAGGTAAATTTTAAGGAGACGAAGAGAAAAACATTAATAGTCGTGCAAAAACACAAAGGCCTTGAGGAGCTTCCGAAATGATACAGTTAATTCGTTGCATTCACGATTTTGAATATAAAATGCTTTTTATTGTATCCGTTATAATTGAAAGCGATTTTGAACTTTGATGTTGTTAAGCAAAGAACAAAGTCAACAGACCTAAGTCGCGTGCTCTCAAATATTTTGACTTATAACCTCATGACCATATGAGCTTATGACCTTCAAAACTTTCAATAATTCCCGGACTAACTTTGAGATGACCTTGACAATTATATCATTTGATAGAGAATGTAAAACAACATAGGTAATTTCAATCTCGTTAGAATCGGCCGAATAGTTACGATGTTATTACAAAAGAAAAGAATCATTGAAAAGTACGAGTAAAACGGTTACCATCCGACCGACGACATAGTAACTTATAAAATCGCGTTCACGCGACTAAAAAATAATTATTTCGGCCGCAGAAGAAAAAATGTGTGCAACGAAAAAGAATAAATCGTCAATTAGAATTAAGTTTACCATACGTCTCGATTTGACTGGGAAACTGCCAGTTTCAAGCAGCGTCCCGCCGGTATAATTTCGTCGGAAAAATATTAACTTTTTGAATATAAACTTACTAGAGGAGCGGCTTCGCATATTGCTCTTCACAGGCAGACTTTTGATCTGTAGCCTACGGCATATCCGGCTTTGGTAATAAATAGCCTTTTGGTCTAAAAATTTATTTTTTAAATTTTCAAAACATAATTTACTCGGTTTATTTTTTTGACATCGATGCTTATTTTCTTGGGCTAAAGGGCACAAAAAACTTTTATCTGAAGTCTTTTTAAATACGAACAAAAAAACAATCTTCACGATTGTTATCTTTTCTCCATCTAAATTAGCACTAATAATTCCGTCGTTGAATAGGGTAAAGTTAACCCTTTCTGCGTTTCTCAGCCGAGGTCGATGAGGGCTATGTGCGTGGGAGATTTATAATACAAGCAGAGTGCAAATTAGCTGAATGTATGTTGGCCAAATAGTCAAGTATCTTGGAAGTTTCGGGACAATAGAGAAACGGGTACAAAAATAACTTTACTAATATGAAAATTAATATTATTTGACAAGATTAAAAGGAGTTTTAATCTTAAGTTTAAATAATAGTCCGAGGGAGTAATCCTTGTCTTAGCGCAAAGTTTAAATAATAGTCTCTTGACAATGACTATTACAGGATGAACTTAGATCTTGCTTTCGGGTTAGAACACGAATCAAAACTGGGCGCGTTGCGTTCGAGGAGCGTGTAGAACGAGTACGGGGTAGACTCACGTGAATTAATCTAGAATACCCGGATCTTAAGGGGTCCTGCGAGAATTGTGCAGAGTCCAACGGGATGCGAATAGCGGGTACTGACAGGGTGTGGGCAGAGGATACTGACGGGGGGTGCAGGCCGCGGATACTGCCTTCCAACTCTGGCTCCGGAGGATTTATAGTGGGGTCGAATGGAGGTTACCCCCTTCGTCCGAAGGGGAGGGTTCCAGGGTCCGACGCATCGGCAGGCGAGAGTAGTTTCGCCCTATTAGCACGATCGCGAGAAGTTTCCTAAGTCGACGAGGCGAAACTTTGTCCGACCCCAGATGGGACCTTTTGGGCCCTCAAACTTGTTGTGGCTTTCTGCGATAGCGGTCTTTTAGGCCAACACGGTGTCTCATGATTTCGCACTTTCATCAGCGCAGACAAAAAGGGTCGACTAGGTGTTTGTGTGTCTCTCTCTCCATTGAAGGCGCAGCTGCACGCATCTTTTTTTCTCTCTCTCTTTCTGATCTCTGACACTCCTCCATCCTTAGATGGAACTTCAGGGACAAAAGTGACATTGGAAAATTATTAATGGGGGAGGGGGATATAACTTAAAGTCGCATGACAATAGCGGATAGGGTTGAGAATACCTAGGACGAATTTTCAAAATGGAGTCAAAGTACAAAATAGTGGAGCCAGTGGGAATGTGTGGGTGGAGTTGCACCATACATATACACAAGGTTATATAATGCTACGGCATGGTTGCCGAAGGATATTTTCCTCTGATACCATTAAGTGAGGCTCACTGGCCGAGGGTGAGTTTATCCTACGATTATACAAAACTAAAAAAAAAATAAGGATATAAAAGGAATTCATTGTACACATATAAAACAAAAGATATATATATATATATATATATATATATATATATATATATATATATATATATATATATATATATATATATATATATATATATATATATATATATATATATATATATATATATATATATAATAAAGGAATACGCGTTTCCTTATTATATGGTTAAATTTGCAAATTTATTTTCTGAAAAGAAATTAATACATGGATAAAAAAAAGGAAATAACTCAGAATTAGTTTGGGAAAGGATCTAACGGCTTTCTACTTAAACTATCAGCCATACAGTTATCGATGCCTTTTAAATACAAAATTCGGAATTGGAATTCCTGAAGAACGCATCAATCGACCGTATTATTTTTGGCGTTACGTTGGTATGATGAGGGTTTGTGGTCCGTTTCCACTATAAATTCCTTGCCTACTAAATACATTCTAAATTTACGGAGGCCTCAAATGATTGCGAGTGCTTCTCTCTCGATTACCGCATATTTTTTTTCGCGCGCGAGTAATTTTCTGCTTGCGTAAGCGATGGGGAAACTTTCGCCGTTATTTTCATATTGGAGGAGGACACATCCTATGCCGTCATTACTGGCATCGGTGCGAATACCAAACAGTTTGAACGGATTATGGAGGCGAGGGATATGAGCGGATGCCAACTTCTCCTTGAGTTGGTTAAAGCTGTGAGTCGAAAGTGGCGTCAACTCGAGGCATTCGGGGGTCTTGTTCTTTAATAGCTCGGACAGGGGGGGCGGAGATAGTCGCAAAGTTGGGTATGAAGCAACGATAGAACGATGCAGAGCCTATGAAGGATCGCAGCTTCTTTTTGTTAATGGGCAAAGGCATGTCCACGATGTCCCGGATCTTTTCTTGCTGGGGGGGCTAACCGATTATTCCCGATATGGAAGCCGAGGTAATCGATAGTGCCAAAAGCGAAGTGGCACTTGCCAGGGCCAATTGTCAATTGTTTTCCCGGAGTCGATACAGATGGGCTTGAAGCGTGGTTAAGTGTTGATCCCAATCTTGAGTGGCCATATAAACATTATCAAAATAGAAGGTGACGTTGGGTAAGCCTTCTAAAATCCTCATCATCAGGTTATAATTGCTGCAAGCCGTCACCAGATCAAAAGTTAGCCGTCAGAACTGCATAAGCCCTTTCTGAGTGGGGAAAGCAGTAAATTTCTTCAATTCCTTCCTCAGGAGGATCTGATAATAGGCCTTGCATAAATCCAACTTGGAGATGAACTTGGCCTTCTCAAAAAGTTGGAGGTTCTGATCTATGGTGTGGATCGGTTCAGCATCGAATACGGTAACCAAATTTAGCTTTCTAAAATCGATGCACATTCGATAAGAACCATCGGCCTTCTTTACCATGACAACCTGGAACAATAGCTCGACTCCAAGGGTTCGACGATCTGCAACCTTAGAAGTTTTTCCACTTCGTTATCGAATGTTTCCCGGAGGTGAATAGGCAGGGGGTACGGTTTGGAACGGATGGGTTCCAGGGTGGTTAGTTGGATATTGTGCTCAAAGTGGGTAGCACAACCGGGGATCTCGGTGATAACGTCATCAAAACGACTCAAGAGCGCTTGCAGTTGATCCTTTTGAAGGGATGATAGCTGATTGCATATCTTAATTTCCGCAGGTGGGGAAATATTAAAGTCGGACAAGACATGCAACAGGTATTCCTTATATATCTCCACGCAGGCGATTAGATTACGCAAAGGGGGTCCTCTTGAGCATATTAACATGAAAAGCTTTCTTCCCGAGGGGGTTTCAATAAGGTAATGGATGGGGCCACCATCTCGGCCATGTGGTAGGGGCCCTTCCACTGGCTCAACAATTTGTTGTTGTCCGTGGGCAGGAGAAGCAAAACTTCTTCTCCGAGGTTAAATTTTCTTTCTTTGGACTTGCAATCGAAGTATGTCTTATACTTGTCAAAATTGATGTCGGCGTTCTGAGACGCAATTTTGGTGCACTTTCCAGCCTCCCTCTTAAATCCAGTAGATACGAATAAGAAGTCTGGATATTTTGATCCAATTTCTGATTGAATAAAGTTCCTTTAGGATACTCAAGGGGCCTCTGACGTTTCTACTATTATAAAAGTTCAAAGGGGTCGAATTCTAATGTACGATGGGGAATTTCTCGGTAGGCAAAGAGGGCTACCGGAAGGAAGCGGTGCCATTCAGTGGGCGGATATGTACAAAACTTCCTGAGAATGGCCTTGAGGCTTCCATTTAGCCTTTCGCACTTCCATTACCACTGGGGTGAAAATGAGTGGTAAACAGGGGCTTCATCATCAATAATTTACTAACGTACTCCATTAATTCGGAGATGTATTGACGACCACGATCCGAGAGGATTTCTTTGGGCAGGCCCACACGGGAAAATATGGAAATAAGGGCTTCGGCGCAGGAGATGCTATCGATTTTCTTGAGGGGCACAGCCTCGGGGAATCGGGTGGCAAAGTCGACAAGCGTTAAAACGTAACTATGGCCTTCAATGGATCGGTCCGATTAGGTCGATAGCTACTCGGGGGAATGGTTTAGAGATTAGTTGTCCCTTCTGCAAAGGCGCAGGTCTGACTGGTCCTTTTATTGCCGTCTATTGGCAAAAAGGCCGCACGAACTACAATATCGCAGAGTTTCGTCGGTCGCACCAGGCCAATAAAAATATCTGAGGATCCTCTGATCAATCTTCGTGTGACTAAAGTTAGCAGCAAATAGGCTATCTGAGCCGTTTGCAGGATTGGATTGACGTGAGAGTGGGGTACACATAGTGTCCGGGACTCGGTGTCGTTTTCCTCGGTGCACACTCGATAGAGGAGGTCGTCCTTGATGAGGAAGGAAATCACCTTATTCCCTCAGACGGTTTTGCGTGTTTTGATCTGGGCTTTGGAACACAAGGGGCGAAGAGAATCACATTCCCTCTGGCTTTTTGCAAAGTCATAGGTCATCGCACTCTGGAATTCGAGGGCACACGGGGGTTCCAGAGGTGTAGGGGCTTTCAGTTCCTCTTCGAGCGGGAACGGGTAGTAACGGGTGGAGCCACGGGGGCGGAAGAAACCCGGGGAAACTGACCAATTAGGACAGAGCAAAACTTGATGGGGGCTGCAACGACTTCAGCCCAACCAGTAAAATATGCGCACTCAATGTAGCAGCGAACAATGGGGAATTTATTGGCGCTCCCCAAGCAATCATGCACTACGGCAAACTGATCGTGGTCCGGAGCTACAGGGAGAGGTAGTTCATCAGATACAACAATGCACGTGCACCCTGTATTACGGACGAGGGTGGAAATCCGGCACCCATTCATTGCTACAGTTTAAAATTGGAGGGCCCCAGGGGTACTTTTATCGAACAAAAGGTTTACTTGGTGGTCAGCAGTATTCAGCGAGTTTGAAGAAGAGGGGGCTTCATTTTGCGACGGTGCGTGAGTAGAATTGGCATTGACCTGGTGTATCTGGTGAGAAGGAGGGGTGCCGCCTCTAACTGCGAGTTTTGAGGGCAGTTGGACCTCACGTGGCACGGAACTCCATAGGAATAGCACACGATGGTCTTCCTGGGGAACAGCGAACGACGAAGCAAGGGGGGGTGGGAGCAAAAGGCTTAACATCACGGTGGTTCGATGAAAAGAGGTTTCGGTTTGGTGGGCCCAGTCACCTTAACGAACTTATTCCCATTATTAAGAACAAATTTGTTCTTTCTTGAACCCAGGAACAAGAAAAAAAAGGAAAATTTTGTTACATAGTGTTATTATAATTAGGCTTACTCTAATTTCAGAATGCGAAATCGGGACAATATCTAACTGTATATATATATATATATATATATATATATATATATATATATATATATATATATATATATATATATATATATATATTATATTATATATATATATATATATATATATATATATATATATATATATATATATATATATATATATATATATATATATATATATATATACATACCGATTTTGGCATATTTTTTCGCGATAAAAACAAAATGTATTAAAGTTACTGTAAAAAAAATGCTAGTCATTTCTCGCGTCCGTTATTGTTATTCTTTCAAAAATTTCAGCCAGTCAGTTCAATATTCAGTTTGAAATAGAGTAGAGCCTCTTTCCTGCCACCACACATTGTTGATAAGAGAAAATGCCTCTCAACTTGAATCCATGTAACTGGGAGACATAAAATGCGTCACAATATTGCTGAGGCTGGAGAGAGAAATATTCAGGTCCTTCAAATGATTAAACATTTGAAGCCATTAATCCTTGATAGTAAACCTTTCAGTTTTCCCAAATTCACACTTTCGACACCAAAAGGCCTTGGCAAAAAAGTCGTCTAAATTTATTACATTACTTCTGATTGCTTCATTAATTTTACCAAGAGATGTTTCGATTTCAGGTCAGGCAATATCTGTACTATTTATTCAAACAAAAGATTCAGGCTCTGCAAAGCTCCCACAGTTCAATGTAAACACGGCAGCGATCATAAAAATTCTTAAATTCTTGCATGACTATTGCAGCATTAATATTTCCATTATCCTTAAGTGTCCTGAACAGGGTTTTGGGTAGGCTCTTTGGGGTAGAAATTTATTATCTCGCCTTTCTTCTAAATTTGTTTTCATTTTTTTTGCACCTGCAAGAATATAACGGGTACTTCCTCCACAGACAAGATTTTTTTTTATTAAACAGATTTAGCTGTCAATAAATGAACTACGAATTCATTTCCGTACATTCATCCTCAAATATATATATTTTTTTATCATCCCGGGTCAGTCTACTTGAGAGCAAAAGTAATAATTCAACCCTTCATTTGTAGATTCATTCATTAGAAGGAAGTAGTGAAAGGAATCTAAAGGTCATCAGTAAATTTATAGCTTCGTTTAGACATTTTACCTGGCTAACAACAAAAAATTATCTATTTCATTGGCAAACACTGATTAATTAACCGTAAACTGTCTTCACTTTATAGATGCTTAAACTCTATATTTCTATTATAGCATTATATGAACACCAGGCAATAGCTTCGCCACTCCACCCTTACAGGGGGAACTTGCGCTTCGCTACTAAGATTAGAATTTAAAATCTAAAAAAAAGCAGCCATGGTCAAATTTTGATAAATTTTCTGAACTTCGCCAATTATAATAATTTAAAAAGGAACTCTAAACTAAATTTCTTCCCTTTCAAATTATCAGGTTGCTAAAATTGAGTTATAGAAGAAGATATATAAAATTTTTTTTTATGTTTTTCACCATTTGTAATTCTCTGGGTTTTAAAAATAACTTCGATAAAAAAACCTAAGTCATAACCAAACTAAGATGAAATTATTATTCAAATACTCAAAAAAAAATCCCCTTAAATTATAGTTAGTGATGATGATAAAAAAGCAGGTATGCCTAAATTCTAATAACTTTTAATAACTTTTCTGAAATTCAACAATTTTAATTCTTTTGGTTTTAAATTTTTTTTAAAAATTCTATAATCATATTTATTTATTCTGAACCTCACCATTTTGATTTTTTAAACTGTAAAGGAACTCTTTTGAAATAAGTTTGAATAAAAAAAATAACTATACCTACATCTGGGTCATAATCGAACTAAGAAAAAAAAATCTATTATAATTCAAACCCTCTTAAAAAACCCGGTTCCTATTTTAATAAATTCTAATAAATTTTGCAATCATATTTATTTATTTTGAACTTCACTATTTTATTTTTCAAACTCTGAAGGAACTCTTAGAAAGAACTTTGATAAAAACTTAAAATAAAATATACCACGTCATAAGCGAACTAAGAGAAAAAAAATTATTATCCAAACACTCCCCCCAAAAAAATTGTTCTTAAAATATAGTGTTATGGATAAAGTTATTACTAAATAACTACGAGTATACCAATTTATCACTAACTCTATAATTTAAGAAGGGGATTTTTTTGAGTATTTGAATAATTATTTCATCTTAGTTTGGTTATGACTTAGGTTTTTTTATCAAAGTTTAGAAATAAATATAAGTATCAAAATATTGTGATTTTTGTAAAACCCAAAGAATTACAAATGGTGAAGTTCCTAAAATTTATTTTTATATATCTTCTTATATAACTATATTTAAGCAACGTGATATTTTGAAAGGGGAGAAATTTAGTTTAGATTTCCTTTTTAAAATTATTATAATTGGCGAAGTTCAGAAAATTTATCAAAATTTAACCATGACGGCTTTATTTTTAGATTTTAAATTTTAATCTTAGTAGCGAAGCGCAAGCTCCCCCGTAGGTGGGGGGATGGAGTGGCGAAGCCATTGCCTGGCTTTATTTATTCGTATATTCCCAAGTTTTTTCGAAGTTATTTCTAAAATAGATTTTCAATTTTAATTTTTATCAGGATGAAATAACTATTGTCCCCTAAGAACGAATAAAGCAAAATGATATTATTAGAGCAAAATTAGAGAGAAAACAAGGAATTGTGAGTATAGTTTTTTTTCCGTATTTAAAAAGAATTCTAATAGAAAACTTTTCTGTTCTTTAGGCCTGAAAATATACATCGATGTGGACAATAATAGACTAAGAGTAAATTATTAGGAGATATTTCTTGAAAATTTTTTAAAAAATTTTAGACCAAAAGGCTGTTACCAAAGCCGGATAGACGGTAGGTCACAGACCGAAAGTCTGCCTGTGAATCACAAGCTCCTCCTTTAAGGAGTGACGAGGCCGCTCCTCTTGTTTATTTTATCTTTTCTTATATTCGAAAGTTTTGTAGAAGTTATTTCTAAAATAGATTTCCAAATTTATTCTTTATCAGGACGAAATAGCTACTGGCTTCTAAAAACGAGAAAAACATCAAGAAATTTGTCCGATAGAGAGAAAGATGCGCGCTGCAGCGCCTTTAATGAAGAAAAGGAGAGAGAGAAACAACAAACATCTGGTCGACCCATTTTGTCTACGCTAATGGAAGTGCGAAATCATGAGACGCTGTGTTGGCCCGAAAGCCCGTCATCGCAGAAAGCCGCGACAAGTTTGAGGGCCCAAAAGGTATCATCTGGAGTTGAACAAAGTTTCGCCTCGTCGACTTAGGAACCTTCTCACGATCATGCTAATAGGGTGAGACTACTCTCGCCTGCCGATCCGTCGGACCCTGGAACCCTTCCCTTTGGACGGAGGGGGGGGACCCCATTAGACCCCACTATTAATCCTCCGGCGCCAGAGTTGGAAGGCAGTATCCGCGGCCTGCACCGCCCGTCAGTATCCTATGCCCGCACCCCATCAGTACCCGCTATTCGCATCCCGTTGGACTCTGCCCAATTCTCGCAGGACCCCTCAAACTCCGGGTATTCTCGATTAATTCGCGTGAGTCTAAACGGTACTCGTTCTACCCACTCCTCGAACGCAATGCGCCCAGTCTCGATTCGTGATAGTAATATTTATTATATATTAAACTGGTGTCAGGTCTGGGGTTAATCTTGCTCAATCAATTGATTGAAATTTGATCAATCTATTGGTTAACCTTGGTTAAATTGTTAATTGTTGGCTAATCTTGGTTCCGCTTCTTGAGTTTAAAAGGTGAGAAATAACCATATTTGTATATGGTTATTTGTTCCCGTATTTGCAAGAAAATTTGGGGAGGTAAGAAAATTGTTTTTTGTAAAAAGTAAAATATTAAATGTCACAAGTATTTGAGCTACATATTATGCTTGCTTGTAAGCCAAAAGGTAATAAAATATATTTTTTTTTATTTTTACAGGATAGTATAGAGGGAAAAGAGGAGCCATGAAGTTTGCCATTCCCAGGATTTAGCTGGCCTGAAGCCCCTGACACCTAGAGCAACTGCTACTTCTGCATGGTGGACCTTTCCAAATATCGAAGTGGCAAAATGGAACCTGCTATTTCCTAACCCGATCTTCCATCTTCTATTACACCAGTACCACAGAGGGCTGATCTTCCTGTACCTACACTCTCCAGAAAGGAATAGGCTAATTTCAGAAGAAAGCAATAATTTAGAAGGTGAAAAGATCACTGAAATTGTAGACTAGTGTTGAAAGGAACCCATTTCCTTCCACACCAAAGAGACCTTAATGACCTTGCAAGAGATCTTGGTTTATCAAAGTCAAATGCTGAGCCTTTGATTCCAGCCTCAAAGAGTGGGATTTGGTGGATGAAAATGTGCAAGTGACAAGCCAAAAGAAACGTCATAAACATTTCCCAAGATTCTTTAGTTATACAGCTTGGCTATGCTACTGTGATGATGTATTTGGTCTGTTTGATGAAAATAGAATAATGACATGTAATCCAGATGAGTAGAGGCTCTTCATTGGCACCTCAAGAAGCCCTAAAGTTCTACTTCTCTATCATTGAAATAAGCCTCCATCATTTCCCTTGGCTCATTCAGTTTGTCTCAAGGAGGATTACAACAAGCATAATAAAATTCTATGAATTTAATTCTGTATTTTTGTTTTTAGCAATACAATCGATGAAAAAGCAAAAATTGCATATTTTTAGTATATATTTCATCATACAAGCTAAAAAGCAAAGTTTAAAACAAATAATGACTTTTTCTACCTTTTTGCAATAAAATGAGATGGAAAATAACGCTAACTGGCCAGTGACAAAAATTGTGGTGTACGGAAAAATAACGGAAACGACATTCGATCTTCACGTTTTTCTTGGGAAATGTTACACATAAATTTCTCAGGCTCCCTTTTTGTACTTCAAGGTGCATTTTGAAGTGTTAATTATTTCCATTCTTTATTAATTTGATCATATTGTTCTCCTTCGGGAATTATGCTGGGGAATTTCATTCCAAGAAGTAAAATTGACTTCTGTTTTCTTTCCATCTAAGGCTTCAGGGCATGAGCGTCCGCAGAAAAAAATGCAGGAGGGAGGGGGGAATATGTAGATATGTCGTGTCGTGAGCATTGGCTGTGTTCATGGCCGTCCACAGGGGGGCAAGGATGGGCATTTTCCCCCTTAGAATTTATTATAAATAAAAAAATGCATGGAGAATACAAAATGAATACAATACCATGGACATTGTTCAACTGTTTATTCAGTTTTTCACTATTCAAGTATTATTAATAGTACTACGTGAACAGAAATGGAGTCGTCGGGGATCTCTTCCAAACTTGTCAATGCCCCTGTTCATTATCTATGTGTTCTGGCTGTTTACGTTTTCACGGTGGACACTGAGCACACAGAGCACGGACAAACGTTGATCGGTCATTGTTGACCTTAACCAGGTTTTCACCCTGCGCATTGTGCTACTATCACCAAAGCGACTTTCTAGAGACTGAATCAAGGAATCCATGTACATGATATATATAGTGCAGTGATAGTACTTCTCAATTGAGCCTCCTACATTTGGCCGATTGATCTAGCGTGCGCATCGTCGAAGCATAGTGAATTCTATACCAAGTTCTCCTGACAATATTTTCACCTCAGGGATGACATCTTCTGAAAACACACGATCCGCTTCATCCCGGTGATCTCGGAAAGCTTTCATTAACAAGTCAATGTGATCTCGGACTCCTATAATGTCCATCTCGACTGCCTGTAACTGTTGGGTCACTGGCTCCAACATCGCTGAGTATTTCGCAATAATCTTGAGACAGATGAGGAACACTGTGGTACCTGCTGCACTTCTCAGCTGATGTGCCGTCTAACGGGTACTCTTTGACTCATGTTGGCTTACCTCTAGTTGCTCCAGTTTTGCATAGAAATCACAAAAGTTCTCTGAAAAAACGCGTATGCTTTTGTACTTTGTGCTCCATCTAGTGTCACGCAACAAAGGTAGATTTGGAACCAGCCTATGGCGCTTGGGACTGTCACGGAAAAAAATTGATGATAGATTTCACAGTTTTAGTTGTATTCCGAACATTTGCGACAGAATTCAGATCATGAACCACCAAATTAAGTCGATGTGAAGAGCAGTGCACGAAAACGGCTTTGGGATAAGTGTTTCTTATACGGGCCTGTACACCATTGTCTTTTTCTGCCATAGTTGAGCATCCATCGTATCCTTGACCATGAAGCTTGTTAAGGTCAAGACCAATTCTTTTTGCTTGGTTGATGATAGTATCTGCAATTGTTGCAGCGTCCATCATCTCCAGTGGAACAAACCCAAGGAATTCTTCGGATATGATGACTGAATCATTCCGTTTCTCCTGCAGCTCAACAAATCCTGCAGCCTTCACAATATCTTCTCTTATCACTTCTTCGGAGAGAAGTATCAACTCGTTCTGTACACGAACTGATGTGTACCTCGCATCTTTATTCGCGCTCTCCATGTGATCCTTCAAGACCGTGTTTCCTGCTTCTATCCTGAATCGCAGTAGGTCACAGAGGTTTCCAGATGTACTTTCCTTTTCCCTCAAAGCAATGTCATGACTGCAGCAGAACAGAATACTAGATAGGATAGCGAACAGTTTCTCACGGTTTTGAGTGACTGCTTGGTTCATCTGGCTTACGATAGTCGACTCTAGGTTTTTCATAGTGGTGAGGAAATTGTTGGCATCTTGTAGTGCGCCTTTGTGCCAGGATGAAAGCATATGCTTCCTCGCGTGTTCATTGAAGTCTTTGAATTTGACGAAAGGAGTCACGATGAAAGCACCCATTAGACCTCGGTGCACTGGTTGAGGGAACAGCACATAGTATTTGCACAGAGCACCTCTCAAATGACTTGAGTAAGACAACCATGGAGAATATTGGTTTATCCACGGGTGACGGAGTTGAAGGAGTTGAGGAGAGTTGGTACAGAAAGGGATGGAGAGGCTAAGCTGGGGCCAGACGGGCCACTGAGTCTTTCAGGTCATACCAGATCAAATAAAAGCTAAAAATTCAAAATACATTTTTGGTGATAGGCTTGCTCAATTCCTCTAATGTTGTTGCTGTGTGAGTGCCTTCGTCGAGGGGGGTTGAAGTGAAGAATAAGGAGAGCATTCCAATGTTTAAAGATTATTTTCACTACTTGTCAAAAGAGAGCCAGTGGTGTGTGCAGCTAGCATGAATGATTTTGTGGGGGTTGTTATCGGTGAACATTTGGAATTCTTTAAATTCGCGCAAGCACTTTGAACTGTTCGATTAAAAATAATAGATTCCTAGATACTTCTAGGTAACTTGGCAGTTCAGAGCAGGATTAGAATTACTACTGCACTGAGTGGCAAACACAAAGTTGAATGAAGAGTGATAGAACTTTTTGCTTCAACAGGCTGTGAACACCCTTTTTTGTTCATCATTGCGCTTGCGTTGTCACTGACAAAGCCAATGAGTTTTTCCATGGAATCTCGTGTTTGTCAAAAAATGAATTGATACAATTTTAAATTCCAAGAGCCGTGGAATCTTTGACGTCCAAAAGACAAATATTTATCTCCTGGTTTTTGGATATTAATATCATAATACTTTCACAAAATTACAAGCTGCTTTTGTGTTGATATATCAGTGGTTTCATTCATTATACTAGCCAACAAATTTTAACTTTGTCTCTGCTACTTAAGTAAATGTTGTTGTAACTAACTAATTTCGGTGCGCTGATTCCTGAGTTATGAAACTAGGCTATATGGCTCACTTTGTCACCTTGGATCAATTAATAATATAATTATTACGAGTTTGAGAAGAATGAGATGTTTCTGGGCAAAGGTTTGGAATCGGGGCACCCTATTTGGCATTATGTACGTCCTTTTGCAGACCCAGACAAGATATATATTACATATAAAAGAGGTAGTACTCACCTAAGTATAAATTTCTTCAAAAATGTTTGGGACTCTTGCTCTTGCACTTGTACGTGGATATAGGATCCTTTCCTTGTCGGAAACAGCAGTAGTCACCCATTATGTTTTCGTTGAAGCGGCTTTGATACCTGCTTTCTATCATTGCGATATCTCGGTGGAACCTTCCCACATGTCCGTCAATAATATCACCCATATTAGATGGAAAGAAATCTAGATGCAAATGCAAGAAATGCATCTTAAGAGACATCTGACACCCCATTCGTTGATAGGCCTTTAGCATGTTGTCCACTAGTTCTTCATGGTTTTCAACCCTATGATTACCAAGGAAGTCCTACACTACATGAACAAATGAATCCCATGCTGCCAACTCAAGTGGAGTTAGTTTATTTCTGAACTCCCTGTCACGTATCAATTCTCTGATCTCCGGTCCTACAAAAATGCCAGCTTTAAGTTTAGCATTGGTTTTCTTTGCACCAAATTTCTCTTTGAGATACTGGAATCCATCAGAATCATGGGCCATTGCTTTAACAAAATTCGTGATAAAGCCAAGTTTGATATGAAGTGGTGGAAGGTAGATCTACTGTGGATGTACCAAAGGCATGTGCTTCATATTTTATCGGCAAACTATGTGTTCTCTTTCGGGCCACTTTTTGACAATATAATGATTCCTGTCGTCACGGCTGTTCCATAGGAATAAGAAGCACATATTCTTTGTATATCCTAGCTGTAGTCCAAGAAGTAAAGAAATTAACTTTAGATCACCACAGGTATTTCACTTATGATGCGAGTAATGAACACCTTTCAAAATAAATTTCATTTAGTCAAATGTCTCTATCATCCCAACAATAAGTGCGACAGGAATTGAAGGTCTTTTGTTACCAGTGTGTAGCAACACAGCTTTGAGGCTAGTAAGGCAATGCTTGCATCGATGAATAGTCTCTATTCATCAGGTAAATGCTCGTTTCCTAGCTGATTCATGAGGCCATTACCATCAGTACAGAAACAAGCACCATATTCTTCTCTATAGAAGGCAGCTAAGACCTCATGGCGTTTACGGAAAGTAGATATTTTTGCACCGTCCTCTAGAAGATTCCATTGCTGTAGTCTGGAGCCCAACAGGTCTCCTTTGACAATGACAAATTCCTCACCAAATCATTCAATCTTTCTTGATTTATCAACTGGATCTTCTTTTCCTTAGAATCATCCTCATACATTTCATCGTCATTGTTATCCTCCTCTTCCGGTGATGAATCATCTTCTTTAACTACACTAACTGATGGATAAACTGAGATTGGCATCTCTATATTATGGGGGACCGGTTTTATAGCTGACTTACAATCTGGATATACAATTTTTGACTTGTTCTTATTTGGTAATCCCGCAATATTTGTCATACAAAAGTAGCAATCAAAAATAGAATTTGTTGGCTCACGCCACACCATTGGTAACGCAAAAGGCATGCCCTTCCGTTTGCCAATTAACTACTGCGTGAGCCCCGTATAACACGCAGTACAAGATTTGTGAGGCGCCCAGGGCCTCAAATAATAATTGTATGCAGTTTTCACTCTTTTAGCTAAACTTTCCGCTGGTTGCTTGGAGTATATCTTCCAGAGATATTACAAAATTTGTTTTGGCTATTTATACATGCTCGCCGATTCATGTTTTTAACTTAGTTTGTATATATCCTGTTATATACTTTTGTATAATCTTATTTCATTTACAAATTAATTGAGAGATGAATCTGAAAGAAAAATGCAATTAATCACTGCATGTAAATACCGTTTCAACACTACTAATATAATGGTTAAATTTGACAACGTGATAAAGCAGGAGTGTAACGCAGAAACCAAACACACACAACACAGCCCATATGTGTAACTAAATAGTATGTGTGTAACTCAGGAACCTTACGTGCTAGAACAATTCTAATTACAGATTCGGAATCAGCATACTCGATTTAGTATAAATCACTATGATATTTGGTTATTAATGGGATTTATATTAGTTATTAAATCAGCCTAAATAGCTATTTGGAAACCATTACCATAAATTTTGAGTTTGGTTGGAAAATAGTCGTCTGTTGATATTTAGGCCTAACGAATAACGTGAAATGAATTTAGGACTTATGAACTAGGTTTGTAAGAAAAACAGAAATAAACAAAAATATATTTACAAAATCATCGAATGCACAATGAGAGAATTGAATTAGGAATACAGCGTAAGATATGGTAAAATAACTATGATTTAAAGTAACAAGATGTAAAATAAGATATGAAGTGAAAATGAAGTAAAAGTGAAATAAAAGTGAAAGTGAAAGCGAAATAAAAGTGACTATGATGGCATGTGAATTGGGATCTGCAATGAGAGAGAAGTAACGAGAATTAGGACCTACTCTCGTATGTCAGTATGCAGAGAATAAGTGTGAGGGGATTTATAACTGACTTTGATTGGAAATAAAATCGAACCGGAATGGATGGTGACGCGTAAACAAATGAAAGAGTGAGTTCGCGTTATTTCATAATTGGTGAAATGCGTGTGTTTGTATGTGCGTGAAATTCTAATAGATGTTGTTTGAACCAGTGCGTTAAATGAAATCAGTTTCTCATCACGGGATATTTGAATTATTAAAGGTTACATAAAATAAATGAATTGCAAAAAGTTATGCATAAAATAATTGAATGATTGAATTGACAAAAGTTAAGTAAAATAATTGAATGAATTATTAAGTTGTACATAAATTTGCATGAATGATTTAATTGACAAAAGTTAAGTAACATAAATGAATTATTAAGTTGTACATAAATTGCATGAATGATTTAATTTGCAAAAGTTAAGTAAAATAAATGAATGATTTGGATTTTATACAAATATATATATTTAAGTTTCCCAGGAGGATTTTATTATAGGAATGCCCAGAGGGCATTGCTATAAACCCAAGTAGCAAAATCATTGTTGACTAGTGTTATGAATGAAGTTTTTGTGACCTTCAATTTGGATATAAGATTCTATTGCAAAACTGATCATTTCTTCCATTCTTGCGCATTTTATATCCTTTGTTACTTGTGAATTAGGGCAAACGTTTGCGATTAACCGAGGTAAAACCTCAACAATGGTATGGGAAAATTGTGCTCTGCTATAAATGGATATAATTTCAGTTCCGCTGCTGCCACCTGATTTAAATAAATTTAATATTTTTTGAGGTCATAAACTGGGTGACCTTCGAAATTTGAGAGTTCAATTTCACGTTTTTTGTTTTGTTTTTTTTGCTTTACCGTGTCTCACTTTTAGTTACGCTTAATACAATTTCGCAATATCGTAGCTTACAGAATGCTGTTTTGGTTTCTCCTACTTCTTTGGATCCAAGTTGAAAATCCTCCATGTTTTAATAGTTTTACTGATTACACTGGGTAACACTTGTTTTGTTTCTTTAAATGTTTTAGTGCTTCTAAGGTTTTTTACCTCCTGATTCCAAAAATACCATTGCAAATTTTATAACATCGATACTTTTAGAGATAATAGGAATTTTGTATATAAAACTAACCATAAATAGCTGCGACATTTCACTTTATTTAACATATTCACATTGTCCATGAATAATAGCTGATAATATTTTGTCCTTGTATTCCTTTTTAAACTAATGAGAAAATGTGATTATAAGAAATAACTTACTAAAAGTGCACTGAAGAACGTGCTTTCTTACTGTGAGCTCCTTGATCTTTACGCAGTCCTCTCCCAACAGATTCCATTCATTAAGTCTGGATGCCAAAAGCTCAGCTCCTGACTTAGTGAGACCCAAGTCCCCGATGAGATCATCCAGTTCACGTTAATTTGGAAAGTGTGGGCGAGTACTCATTCTTAGCTCAGACGTTTCATCCATTTCTTTATTGTCACAACCTTCCAACTCTCCTGATGAGAGAGACCTCCATCATACCCTCTACCTGAAAAAATATATATAAAAAGAGATGTATTTAATAGCTGGAGCATAAATATGGATTGCATGTGTAATCGCATTACAAGAAACCTTAGCTAGATGTTTTGAATATTTCAGTATTGATTCTGTTAGAAAAGAATATAGCTTACAATTTGATAGGATTTACTTACATTTTCTGGCGGCCTTGGAACCAATAAGGTATCATTATGTGACACAGGTGCAATAGTGGATGAAATGTTGGGATATGGAAGGAATTTTCTTCCCTTAACTTTTCTGTACTTTGATATGTCAATCATGCAAAAATAGCAATCATCGTTATGATTTTTTTGCTCTCGCCATACCCTCTGTACAGCAAATTGTATTGCTTTTCTTGCACCTCTCAGCCATGCATCTAAATTTGATCGACAACTTCCACATATCACATGAGGGGCCTATGTTTTTTCTTGGTCACCCATACTCATTCCAAAGTACATTCTATAAGCAATCCAGTACTTTGCACCTTTCAAAATTTAATGTTATACATGCTTAGGTCCAACATAGAAACTACACACAAAACAGAACGAATCTGTTGAATTTCTGCATCCTCTTGTAGCCATAATCATGAAAGTCAATGTTTATCATAAACCTGAAAAAGAAAATAAATAAATTAGCGACAAATGTAAGTGTGCTTTACCCGTACCCCATACTTTATTTATATTAGCATAATTTGTTATATCTTTCAAACGGTCGATGGTAGAGTAAGGGTAAGGGCATATTTGGAATCAGCGCAAAATTTAGTATTAAAACACTAAAAAAAATAAGAGAAACAAAATTTTGTGAAAATTTGTTAGCTAGTGTTAAGTTATAATCCTAAAGAAATAAAGCTTTTTATCTTTCTGAACTTAGGTAGTGAGTAAGCTTATGACCCAATTTTAAAAAGGTTTAAAACGACTGTTTATAAAACTGAAATAATCACCAAATATCCAAATTATCATATCAGTAAACAAACTAAAGTTAATATTACAATATTTTAGCACAACACTCTTGCACAGATTCCCGTGAACATGTTTAGCACGTGTCTCTTGATACTAGGGCCCAAATCTTTATCTTGTCAGATTAGTTTTATTTTGACCTTCCCAATCTATGCTACCAGCCATCACTAGTATTCCAGCTGCCATTGTGAAGGGCTATTAATATGATTAAATTATGCTCAATTATTGTTCACTTAGCCCCACTACATACACTACATGCTATTCAAGTGATGACCCGGCATGAATGCCTGTGTGAGGCTCTAGGCTATGTAGCTTCCACACATCTTCACTTTCTCTATTTTCACCACTTTCTTTACAATCTGAGCCTCCCCCCACCCTCCCTCTCCAAAGATGGATGAGCAAATACTTATCAAGGTATCTTTGGAGGAGTTTTTTCGGTGGTCTCCGCCGATTTGCACTATTCTTTGACACATTCTTTATCGATGGGGTCTCTAGAATTTAACTTAGAATCCGAACCACAGGTTTATACAATGTATGGAGGCCGCCTTCTAAGCGACCCGAATCGGACTCCATTCAACGACTTGTCGCTCCTGGTGTGAGTTAGCTTCGCTGAGAGGTAAAATTTGTGTTTCCACTTGGATGTACCTTAGCCCGATTACACATTAGTGGCACTTCAACAATCACTCAGTTCAAATATGAACGTTTTGTGGCTTCTTCACTGATTTTGACCAAAGTAATTAGAAACTATCCGTTTCTAAAGAAGTTGGTCATGTGGCAAGGACCGATCAATCGGGTATGAAAGAGATCCTTTGTCTGCGTTGATTAAAGGGATTGGCACAAGCTATGGGTGGACCGTCAAGAACCCCCTCGGGTATCTAATACGAAGGCTACGGCGTAGCCCAGTGGAAACACTGATTCAGATTGCAGCGAAGTTAAGTCACATCCGCTGTGACAAATGCCCGATCGAATACCGTTTTGCGTCCCCTTCCCGTCGGCTGCTATACGTTGTCGATAGAAGTGTTAAACTATCGGTCCCTACAGATAGATAAAAGTCATCATTAATGAGTGGAAATCAAGGGTAAAACAGCCTCCTTTTTTATATAAAATAGCAAGTGGATATGATGGATGATACGGCAGGTTTTTTTTTTAATTTTATGCAGCCGGTATCCGATAAAGTTCGTGTTTTTGCCTCAGTGGCATTACCTTCCCTTTTAACACTTTTTCCTGCCAGTTATCTTCCCTATATCTCTATATATTGATGATCGTGCCTCTATTAATGGCCGCTAATTTGCTTTCTCTTCAGAAATAATTGAAATCAAACATGGCGGCTCCTCGCTCGAATCGGGCAATGGTGTTGAGCGCGTAATTCCATTTTGAAGCCACCTTTAATTTAAAATAGCAATATCGAAATCTAAATTAGGGCTGGACGAGAATTCTAACTGTAAAAAAAAGTATCATTACGGAGATAATAGAAGCTGATTTCTCTTTTAAAAATACATATTAAGAACTCAATTTCTTGGCGGAGCATTAATTAAATTACCGTTACTTAATAATGCCTGCGTGTGGTCTATTCACCCAGGAGGCATCGGTGAGCTAGATTTTATGAAGAAAAGAGACGTTTGGGAGGAGGCAAAAAGTTTAGAAGGAGCTCAGAGGAGCAAGGGATAACACAAAAAGATAAAGAAAGTCGAGTATATAAGAAAAATGAGAAGAGACGTGTATCGACCATTCCTGATGTAAACGGTTATAGTGATCTAGAAAGGGCTTTAGAGTAGGCAATAGAAGGCTTGATTGTTTTGGAAAAAATCTGCCTTCTTCAGAGATGCTTCAAGGTGAGTGAAGTCCAAAATTATCTCGTTACTTGCTAGATAGTTGTAGAAAGGAGTGAATTTGGGTCTTCTAATATTGAAGATAAAGGTGATTAAAGTATGATAAATGCAACTTGCGTCAAACTGCATGTTCCCGCGTTTGAAAGAGAGGTTGCTACAAGCCGCAAAGACTCGATTGAAAGCTTGAAACAGGGTGAGATGAGGAGTTTGATAATTAGATTTGATAAAGTTAATGGACTTGAAAAACCTATATACCTGTGCAGTCTGAGATGATTTGGAAAGGTCTTGCAAGATAACCAAAGTTTCCTGTAACGTTAAAGTATTTGACGATATATGGAATACCAGGACAAAACAATAAATGTAAAACAACCTTGCTCCACTCAATACAAGTGTGAATCGACTTACCGTTAACACAATCAATATTAAAAATACTTAATAGATAGGAAGTCAATTGGAAAGGTGAGATGTGAAAGCATGGGAAGATGAAGAGTATTTTGAAAGCGACGCTGGTCCTTGCCTTCTCCCAACGTAAATGCTTTCGGTGGACCACAAAAGCATGAATATTCGTCGCAAGAAATCTCTCACGTATTGGATTTTGAAAATGTTTAGCGTATTAAAAGACTATGGTTGGGCGCGACTTTATTTTTTTTAGGTGCGACTTTGCGGAAAATTGCGACTGCGACTGCGACTGCGACTGTTTGTCCGATAACAGAAACATCCTTTTATAAGGCAAAAACAGACATTTATAAAACAGCCGCGGCAATTTCTTTAAAAAAAATCGTCTTTGTTCCTGTTCAAAGTCGCGGAAAATTGCGACTTTGCGACTGCGACTTTTTTTTCCTTGTGCGACTCCGCTAAATTACAAATTAAACTTTAGCACGATAACAGAAACATGCTTTTCTAAGGCAGAAATCACATAAAACAGCCGCGGAACTTTCTTTCAAAAAAATCGTCTTTGTTCCTATTCAAAGTCGCGGCAAAAGTCGTGGAAAATTGGCGGTGCGACTTTGCTTAGTCCGACTTTTTCAAAACGTTTGCGACTTTCGATTTTACGACTTCAAAATTCATAGAGCGGCAAATTCGCAAAGTCGCAACTCGTTGCCGCAACGCCCAGCTATGAAAAAGACCCTATATAACCCCAATCCACCGGAAAGGAGAGGCTCAAGATCGAAGGTTCCGCCCCTCCCCCTGTTCTTGTTTCAATTTTCAAAGTGTGCACCCAATCACTCTCGTTGCCTAGGCGCTGATTAGTATGCGCTTGAAGCGTCGAGGGAGATCACTTGTAAGTATGAAGCAAAGCTTTCTTTCAACCCAATTCCATCCTTCTCCTGATTTCTTTCGATGCTCCTCCCATTAGGAGTCGTCGACGTTTGCCTCTGCATGCCACCTTGAAGTGACGGTTTCCTCTTCTGTGCGCGTTCACGAGTGTAGCATAACAGACTTCCACTTATCCGTTGGAGGCAGGTGTAGGTGGGTAAGCTTGGATTATTTTTAGGAAATAGATATTTAATATGTTAATTACTTAGAACAGTGAAAGTAATGTGATGGCAAGCCATATAGATAGGATGTTATTGCCAAAACCTCATTGAAAAGTAAAATGGTTACCAACCGACCGACCTACGGACCCACATAATAACTTATAGAGTCGCCACCACGCGACTAAAAACTTTTACCTATTTGGTCTGGTTAGGATATGTAGATGATGTTTTCTCCTGCGTGGCCTTCAATAATCTCCTAAACTTCAATAGATTCTTTTAAAAACCTACCAACTTATACCTCAATATTACATTTAAGGTCGAATAGGAACAAAATAAATGTTTACCTTTTCTTCACAACAAACTTATGATAGTCACTAGTTCATGGTAGATACCGTAAACCAACAAATTCAAAAGCTCCTTCCTACAACGTCCCCAAGGAGGGAATATATGAACAGACGTGGCCAAAATCATGGAGTAGCACTATGGAAAAGTATTAGTAAGTAATATCACTCATCGTAGGTGAGTCATCGAAATTCCCAAACAGTTGCACTTTGATACCCCGTGCGTGAGCAACGTCTGAGCAACGGCTAGGATTCTTATGGCAGGGCGACGTGAATTGTCGGACTTTCATTGGATATGATAGTGGGGGCCAGACGGATGGGACATTCTATTTCTGAAGTTGTGAGAATACTCAACATCCCTAGAACTAAGGTATCACGCGTCCTGCGACAATACCTATTAGAAGCCATTGTCCATCGTAACAGACACGATAAATGGAACATTTCTTTCCTAGGAAAGAAGAGGACATTGTAGTGGGCCGAAAATCTATACTCTAACTCCAATCGATCCAACCAGCTTCTTACACTAGTTCGGACGTGAGAAATCGAGGGAGAAATGAAACGGATTGTATGTACAGTCCTTTACTTACAAAAAAATATGGGTAAAATATTTACAAGAGATTTATAAATTTACAATTACAATATATACAAGATCAAAATAAACAGTACTATAACCAAACGAAGTTTTATCTAAACAGTCCAAAAGGAAATCAGTTAAGCAAACAAAACAAAAAATATTTACAAAAGTACTTAAAACCAAAACAAGAGACAAAGAAGGGTTTGCCGTTTCCCGGAAAGAGTCTTGCCAGCCGCCACTCGTGGGGGCTACTGCGTACGACTTTTAAGGGCCTCGGCCTCCGAGCTCATATAATAATGCGATCTTGTCGCGTATTCGTGGCTATTAAAAGTTCTCTCTGTCCTGTCTGGACTCATAATCACTTATTGACGTACAAGGTATATTCTCTTTCAATATTGCATATCTTGCAATCTCAGCCACCCTTATTAAAAGATTATTACAGGTCAAGTACAATCTAACAGAATATTTTGAGTGGCTCTTTGTTTGCAATAGACTGATATATCAAAACTACGTCCTGGAGAAAAAAAAGAAAAAGAAAAATATTAAACAAAACATGAAATCCATAATAAATAATATATATATATATATATATATATATATATATATATATATATATATATATATATATATATATATATATATATATATATATATATATAAATAAATAAATAAATCTCCATTCATACATACATTTTTACAGAGGGAGGGAGGGGGTATTTGAAACGGGGTGGGAGAATGACCCTACAATCACTCTCACATTCGCTCCACCACAACATAAGGCGTGAATCAAGACTATGACTGTCAGTTTTTCTACGCTGCTGCCAGACACAATCACACTCATACACCAGGTACGGACACGCAGTACCAACCCACTATGGGTAGAATTCAATGATGAAGACCTCCTTGCCGAACTCAGGTCAGAGTACGGCACTGATGTGATCAGAGAACTACACTATGACCGCACCAAACAATGGGCGGGCTTAACAGTATCAGACAAAAATAACGCAGACAAACTAATCAACCAGGGCATCAAAGTCCTTGGTACACTACTACACGCTCACGCAATCAAGCAACAATTCAACATACGCCCCCAACAATGTATCCGCTGCTACAAAGATGCGCACACAACAAACAGAGCAGATCTACTCGAAATGCAATGTGAAAGGCCACCTTTTACACTGCTTGCACCAGCATAACATTCCTGTGCATCAACTGCGCTGGTAATCACACCGCAGTGAATCTGAAATGCCCATATCTCGCAGAAAAGCGGGCTAAGGCGATCTCGGAGTTGCTCAGGCAACATTCCCCCCATCCACCATACACACTTTGCCTGCCCCCTTCTACCCCACTAATGAGATCCTTCGCTGCCGCTCGCGGAACCACGGATAGCACGCACCCCCCTGCCCACATACCCTCAAGCCTATTGAGCACGAGCACACACACCATGAACTAAATCACACATTACCGGTACACACACCACCCGAACACACATACATACACAGTCGACCCAAAAACACACACATGCTAACTGAACACACACTACTCACACATACATCAACACTTCTTCCACACACACACATATCCTATGTCAACATACCAACTTTCTACCAACCAACAAGTACACAACTGACAGACTCCAAGGTGAACTTGGCCACCGTTCTTTCACGGATGGCACAGGACTAGTCTGGAGGAGATCCTCACATCTACGCCACTCTCCTGAATCAGCTCTTCGACACAAATGGAATCGGGCTATCGTCTTCCCGGAGTCGACATTTGCCACCATTCAGGACCACCAAAACAGAAGGCCAGCCCTCTTTCCCACCTCAATAAACACAACGATCCAATTCATCAACACCGCACCTGGCCGCCCCCTGTCCACCTACCCCACTCCGCTCTCAGATCCTTCGCGAACCCCCCTACTATCCCCATCCGCTCCCCAACCCCCTGCTTCACTGTCCCTACTGCCACCCCTGCTTCAACCTCTGTCCTTACTTCTATCTCGCCACCCGCTCCGGCCCCCACTTTCTCCCACTCTTCCTCCTTCTGCTCCTACGCCCCCCTCACTCCAACCTCTGCTTCCATTAATAAACCGACACCCGCAACATTGGCCTGTGCACCCACATCTACCCACACGACAAACCCACTCTCACTGCTGGCACCGCCAGGCAAACACACTCCACACGTGTCCAGACTCCCAAAACTCTCCCATCTACTACCCTGACCACACTCCCAAAACGAACATCCTCAGTCTCACACACGCACCGCACACCGAAACACCAAGGTGTAAAAGTCATTGCGGCGCCCCCTACTATCATGCAGAGTGTCAAGACATGGGGAGTCGTAAGACAGCTACACGTTCGCTGCGCTTTAGCCCGGAATAGGTTGTTTGAGCGTAGTGCAACTTTACGTACGCAGTTGGTACGGTGTTCGCCACACCGTCTACAACTGGGTACTAAATACACAAAACCATGATATAATATTCCTGAACTCCACCAGCTTGGATCCCCCAGATATCTAACCCCACAGGCGCTACAGTTAGGCTCGGTGATCCTAATTAAACGCCATATAAACCATGCTCTTATAGACAAAAGAGGCGAAGAATCCTTCATTGCCTGAAAAATTAACATAGACACTGGCCCAATCCTAGTTGCCACACACTACAGACCAACCCCGTCTACAATTACACACAGATGTCACAATCCGGGTGCTGTTAAAACATAATCTTCCACTCTTCTTCCTTGAGGACTTAAACGCACATCATCCCACATTTTTTTCTAACACAACAAATGAGTCGGGAAGCTACCTGGTCCGTGCCTTGCAGCGATTTGGCTGCGAACACATTGTTCCGGCCTTCCACGCATTCTTCGGCCAGCGCAGTGGGACCTCGTCCCCGGACGTAGTCCTCCGTAATCACTACGCCACAAGAATTCACACCCACATACATAGTCCCGGGTCTCCATGTATTATCCGACCACATTCCCATCTCTCTTCTATTATCTACTTCTCCAATACTAATCCTCACACTGCCTCTATAAGAATACAATAACACAAACTGGATAGAGTTTGGGAACCACACACACACCATTCAACCTCAACTCGAAGATTCTTATGGACACCATAATAACAGCCCGCAACATTTACATGCCACGCAAAACATAAAAATGCATAAAACACTTCACCTTCTCGATACATACACAAAGACTCATTGCGATATATATAACAATCACTGTCAAAGGCACACGGCAACGTAATATTACACTCTTTCTTTCCTGCATCCTAGAATGCGTATTGCTAGACCGGAACCCTCAGTACCACTCGGTCATCCGCGTTACGTAGAATGCTCGCTTCACTGAGCCCTCTTTCTTCTGGCTGTGCATCAAGAGTGAGATGAGTACGGACCCTCACAACCCCATAAAACTACAAATGCTTACATGCTTGCTTATGGAGGTCCATAGAATTCCGATGACGACGTCTCTCCTCTCGTGATGGGTGGCGATGACTAGTCGTGTGACTAGATTTGTGATGAAGATGAGATCAGTTTTGATGGCCCCGGTGACTTCTTTGATGGCTACGAAGTCCAAATTCGGAAGCACATCTCCCACATGTGGGGCATGCAATTCCCTCGCCTGGAGGGGGAGGATCTTCATTTTTCCGCTCATGCTGTCTTTGGCGCTGTTCTTCACGGGCATGCACTCGGGCTGCCTCAAAGTCTTCTATGGCTCAGAAACAGGTTTCCATCCAGGTGTTCCAGTTGTTGGCAAGTTACTCTAAGCTGGATGGGTACACTCCACACTTTATGAGGGTTGTTTTGAGGTGGTCTTTGAGGCGCTTCTTTTCCCTCTTACACTGCCGCGACCAGTGGCAAGTTCTCCATAGAGGAAAGTGCGGGGGGGGGGAGTCGGTTTTCTGTCATACGATAGACATGGCCAACCCATCTAAGCTGGTGCTGGATGATGAGGGTTTCAATGCTGATACAACTTGTGTGCTGGAGACTGGTGACATGAGGAAAGCGGTCTGCCTAGGTTATCCCAAGGATTCGTTGGAGGCATCTGATATGGAAAGCTTCAAGACTCTTAATGTGCGCCCTGTATACAGTCCAGGCTTCATAGCCATACAGGAGGACAGAAGTGCACACAGCCTTATAGACAGCGGCCTTGGTGGGGATGGTGATGTTGCGATTGAGGAAAACCGGAAATTGATAGTCGCTCAAAGGCACTCATGGCCTGTCGGATTCTGTTTTCTACTTCGTCATCAATGCAGGGGGATGATGACAAAATGCTGCCAAGGTAGTCAAAGTTGTTGGTTTGGCTAGTGTCATCCTCTCCAACCCTGAAACCTGCGGGAGGGGGTTGGTAATCCAGATCCGAGTGCTGGTGGAGAACCTGTCTTTCTGGCATTAATGACGAGCCCTTTGCTGGTGTAAGTGTGATGATGGTGGCGACCCCGTCCCCAGCCCGACAGTGGGTCGGGGACCCTCACACCTATTCCAGGCCCCACCCAGGCTCCCAGGACAATCGTAGGAGCAGACCCGCCGCCTCCCGGGGTATCTCCCAGAGATCCACCGGGTCCAGGTCTGTGTGTATCTGTGGGCAGTTGAAGAGATATGTGGTGTCATGTAACTGTGTTAGGCATTTGGGGCAGTTTGGTGTTGTATAGGTGGTGAGAGATATTTTGTGCATGCATGATGTTAGGAGTAGTGATTTGCTCGTTCGTATATGTGCTAGTGTTCTTCACTCTGAAACAGTGTGCATAGGAGACTCTGTCTTTTCAACTTCGACACCATAAAGACTGGTTTGACGAAAATGCGAAAGACATTCAAATATTGCTGACGTAGAAGAACAAGGCAATGGAGATGGACAAACTGCCCACTTTTAAAGAAACTCTTGACGCCATAAAATCCTTAAAAAATAATAAATCACCTGGCCCAGATGGCCTTCCCTCTGAACTTTACAAAAAAAGGTGGCTATTTCTTGCACTCAAAGATACATGAGATCATGTCAGTCATCTGGAATATCGAAGAACCTCCACTAAATTTCTGAAGTCTGACATGGTGTTTGTGTACAAAAAGGAGGGTGATCAAGCACTCTTTGAAAATAGCAGATGAATCTCTCTACTGATAGTGCCCTCTAAAATTCTGACAAGAATTATGCTTGTCAGATTATGTCGCCATATATCAGAGAGCACCTTGCCAGAAACACAATGCGGATTTCGTAAAGACAGGAGCACCCACGACATGAGATTCTGTGCAAGACAACTACAGGAGAAGTGCAATGAGCAAAACACAAACCTCTACATAGCTTTTATTGAGCTTCCAAAAAGCTTTTGATACAGTCAATAGGAAACTACTATGGATCGTTTTAGAAAAGTCTGGCTCCCCTCCAAAATTCCCTTCAATTTTGAAGAAACTGCAACAGTACTTGCCTCAGGAGAAAGATCCGAACCTTTCAGCGTTGAAGTTGGTGTCAGGCAAGGATGTGTCATAGCCCCAGTGTTATTTAACATCTTTATATCTGCTATCACCTTACTCAGTCAGAACGCAATTCCTCAGGTGGACAGGGTTGATATCCAGTACCGACATGATGGCAACCTATTTAATTTAAGAAGACTTCAAGGCCGCACGAAAACTGTGACCAATCATATTCTGGAACTTCAATATGCAGACGACTGTGCGCTGATCGCACACACACCACTTGCTCTACAAAGATCCCTCAATGTCATAGCCTGCCTTTACGAAGCAATGAGTCTGAAAATGAATGTCAATAAAACAGATACTAATGCAACGACAGAATTCAGAACCACGTCTAACTTTCCACATCAACGGTGATGACATTAAACAGGTCACAAGTTTTAAATATCTGGGCAGCATCCTGTCGGATAAGTATAATATAGATGAAGAGGTCTGCAACAGAATAAATCAAGTCTCCGTAGCCTTTGGAAAACTGCACATAAGAGTCTTCCAAAACGATAACCTCAGCCTAAAAACGAAGATAGCAGTCTACACCACTGAAATATGGACTGTTTACAGAAGGCATATAAGACAATTGGAAGCATTTCATATAAAAAAATCTGCAGAAGCTTCTCAAGCTAACATAGAGGGACAAAATTCCCCATGTAGAAATCCTTCGACGCACCAGCATAACCTCAATTGAGACAATGCTTGCACGACAACAACTGCGATAGACTGGACATATAATTCACATGAGTGATGACAGAGTACCTCGATAAATCCTTTATGGACAACCCCAGCTGGGACACCGTATACAAGGTGGGTCTATGAAACGCTATAAAGATAAAGTAAAAGCAACCCTAAAAAGTGTAATATTGAACCCCTGACTCTGGAAGTCATAGCCAGTGACCGACCAGCATGGAGATCGACGTGTATGAAGGGACTGTCGCACTTTGAACAGTCCATCCACAACGAGAGAGAGACGAGAAGACAACAGCGCCACAATTCACCAGTCCAGCCAAATAATCCCGGAATAGAGTTTTATTTCTGTGGCAGACTGTGTGTATCGAGCATCAGACTACATAGTCATCTTCGCTGGCACAACCGACAGCAACCATAAATTCAGTTCCATTTTCATCCAGTGAAGCTTGAGTCGTCTTCCTATTCAAAGGACAGCCATAAGACAAAGTGTTCTTCTGATCTTCTTTGTGTGTTTGTTCTGAGTTGTGTATGGTTGGAGGTGGTGCACTTAATGTTTTGTTGTGGGTTCTGTGTGTAAAGTATTGTTGTGTGATCTGAGAGTGGATTGTTCTCATGTTTTCTTGATTGTGTGTTCAGTTGGTGGTTTAGTTGTTGTTGTTATCGAAAATGGCCTGTTTTTTTCTGTGTCGGTGATTAGGTGTTTGTCGAATGATGTGGTGGAGGGGATGATTTGGATGTTGCGTTTTCTGCCTGAGTTGTGGTGCATTCAGTTTTAGGTGATTTTTTATTTGTAGAATGTTTGTTCGTCTCGTCGTGTAGATGTTGAGGGTTTGTGTCAAGAGTACATCCTGTGGCAGTGCGGAAGGTTGTGTTTTGAATTGTCTGTAGTTTTTTGGTGTTGGTCTCTGAAATGATTGTGGACCAGATTGTGTTGGCGTATTCTAGTACTGGTCTTGTGATTGTCTTGTATGTGTTAATGAGCGTTTCCTTGGTTTTCCCCCAGTGTGTAGTTGTGAGTGTTTTGATAACTTTGAGTGTTTTCGTGGCCTTACTATTGTGTTATGTATGTGTTTTGAGTATGTGAGTTTGGGGTCAAAAGTAAGGCCAAGGATCTTTGGTGACAATTTTTACTGTTTGTGGCGGAGTTGGTATATCTCAGATATAGATATTGAAAAGTGTTGGAAAAGTACTCCTCGTTGGGGAACTCCGGATTTTGTGTGTCTGTGTTTGGATTTTGTGTTTTGTATTTGAGTGTATTGGAGTCGTCCCTTGATATAGTTTGCTATGTACTTGATGGGGGAGGCGGGTATGGTGAGTTTGTGGATCTTGTTGATTAGTTTATGTATTAGGTTGAGGAATAAGTTCTTGCGATTTTTAATGTTGTGTTGATTTAAGTTTTGTTGACGTGATTTGTGCACATATTAAGAAACCATAATAAATAATGAGAACAAAATTTGCAAAGGTTAGGCTACGTCTATTAACAGCGTAGACTATTAAGCTTTTGCTTAGGCTACGTCTCGAAGTTGAATAATAAGTCATTGCGGTTTATTTAAAAGTTGTGTTAATTTAATTTTTGTTCTGTACCCTCAAAATGGAATGTCAAGTTGAAAGAAAGGCGCATTTTTGACACTTGTTAAGATTCATTTTCAATCGAGACTGGAACAAGGCAAACGAAGCCAAAGCTTTTCGCGATATTTGTGCTGTGTACGGAGAAAATGCTTTATCAGAAAGGACAGCTCAATGGTGGTTTTCACGTTTCAAAAACGGTCATTTCAATCTTAATGACGAAGAACGTTCTGGTCGCCCCATTAAGTAGGATGAAGATCGATTGAACGACCTTCTTTATGAAAATCTTCGTCAATCGACTAGAAAATTGGTTGTAAAGGTGGCGCGTGATCAGAAAACTGTAGTGAATCACCTTCATTCGATGCGGAAAGTTCAAAACCTTGGTGAATGGGTTCCGCATGCTTTGAGCGAAAGCAACAAACTTCAACGCTTCACGATTGCCGCAGGTTTGCTTGCTCGTCACAAGGCTACTCATGGATATAAAGACATATTTCTTCACCGCATCATCACTGGCGACGAAAAGTGGTGTGTTTATGTCAACATGAACCATCGAAAACAATGGCTTAGCTCCAATAAAAAACACTTCCGCGATTAAAGCAAGGACTTCATCCACGAACGACGATGCTGTGTGTGTAGTAGGATCGTGAAGGCATCTTTTTTTATGAGCTCCTTGCGAACAACGAGATTGTCAATGCAGAACTCTACGTTCAACAAATGTATCGACTCGCCGAAGCTATTCGTGAAAAGCGACCTCATCGACGTTATGGAGTCCTTCTGCAACACGACAATGCTCGTCCTCACATTGCCAATATGACAAAAGACGCCATCCAAGCGCTTAATTGGGAAATCCTACCACATCCTCCATATTCGCCAGCCTTGGCCCCATCGGATTTCCATCTGTTCCGATCGCTCTTCGACAATTTGCGCGGCGTCTCGTTGATTACTGATGTGGAATTAAGAACCTGGTTAGACGACTTCTTCGAGTCAAACTCCAGAGATTTTTATTGCAGAGGCATCGAAAAACTAGTTGAACGTTGGAAAGAAGTAGAAAATAACAACGGAGAATACATTATTGATTAAATTGCATATTGTTATCAATTCAAAATGAAGTTTTTCTAAAATTGTTAATGGTATTGAATAAATTGGATAAAATCGCAAGAACCTATTCCTCATCCCAATATGTTTTGAGGTTTTGTTGTAGCCTGAAGTTTGTTTTTGTGTTTAATGTGATTAAGATGGGAAGATGATCAGAGGACAGAGCGTGTGTCGTGTCGCATGTGAGGTGTATGTGTAAGGGGTTTGTTGCAGTGGTGATGTCTGGCGAAGTGGGTTGTTGGTTGGGGTGTGTGGGTATGCGGGTTTGTGTGTCTGTGTTTAAGGTTATGTTATTTGAGTTTTGGATGATGTCGTCAATGAGTTCTCCTCTGTGGTCTTCTGCGGGTGAGTTCCAAAGTTCTGAGTGTGCGTTGATGTCTCCTGTGATTATGGAGTTCGTGAGAGTGGTTGCGTGGGTGATGAAGTTTGTTATGACTGCATCTTCATTTGGTGGTTGGTGTCCGTGATGTTTCTGCTGGGATGTAGGGGTTTGTGAGGTGTAAGTGCTTAGTTTTGCTTAGGTGGATTTTGGTGATTTGTGCTTCAGTTTTTTGTGTGTTTATGTTGTTTGGGAGAGGGGGGTGTCTGTGTATAGGTGATTTTGTTTTGGATGTATGTGATGAGTTCTCCTCCCTCTTTGTGTTTTCTGTCACTTAGGATTGCGGTGTAATCTGTGATTTGAGGGGTTTTCTGTTTTTCTGTGGGTTTGGTTTCTTGGAAAGTGATTATGTCTATTTTATGTTTGTTTGTGAAGTGCTCGAGTTCTGTCGTTTTCTTGTTCAGTCTATTTATGTTTATTTGAAATATATTTAGGTGTTTGTTGTGTGTGTTTCTTTTATTTGATCGTTTAGGGGTTTGTGATGTTTGTGGGAGTGTGGGTTGTGAGTTTGTCGTTTGTGGTTGGGTGGGCGTTGATGGATGTGATGCTTTGTATTTTGGGCACATTCAGGGTTTTGTGTATTGTTTGAATTTAGTATTTGTGGATTTGAGATGTACCCAGTGTGTTGTGGTGTTGTTGCACATTATGAGCGTTTGTCTTTTTGTGATGTATTTATTACATAGTGTACATGTCCATGTTGTGGGGCCCGAGTTGGTCTCCACGTCCACCCCGAGGAGGAGCAGAGCCGCTGCCCACGTGACCAGGTCCACGGGGCAGAGCATCAAAAAGGTGATATTGGGCCCCCTTTGCGGGGGGCAGGAACTTCTTAAGTTATTTGAGTCTCGGTTTCTGCTTCCGTCTCCGCCTTCGGTGTTCACGGCTTCGACTTCCACTTCGGCCTCGGCTACAGTCTGATGTCATTCACGCCAGCCATTTTTGGACCAATGGTGTGGTGTAAGTGTCGTAAATAGTGTCAAGTATCCTTTGCATCCCTTCAGCTGAGTGATTGATAAAGGTTGCTTCGGCAGCGTACTGTCGGTAGAATACAGTCACAGTTCTGGTTTTCGTGGTGGCTTAGAGTCGTCGCAGATTGAATAGACTGCCATCCAAGCGTCATCTATTTGGAATCTATGCCGATATATATGTGTTACTGTTGTCATGTAGATGTTAAAAAGGACCGGGGCAAGGACACAGCCCTGTTTCACACCTACCTTGACTTCAAATGGCTCTTACTCTAGGCCACCTACAACTACACGGGCAGACATTCATGTGTGAAATTCTTTTAAGATATTCATAAATTTGGAGGGACAACCAAACTTGGCTAGAATCATCCATAGGAAAGGCCAGTTTGTGGTATCAAAGGCCTTTCTGAGGTCAACTAAGGCAGCATACAAGTCTTGATGTTGTTCCTTGCAATTTTTTTTGTATAAACCGGGCCACAAAAATCATATCTGTGGTGGTCCTCTCTTTGCGGAAGCCACATTGTGTTTCTGGTAGCACTACCTCAACCAAGAGAGAAAGAAGGCGGGTTAGCATGATCTTAGCTTCGATTTTAATTCCCGCAGATGGACTTGTCCCCTTTTCTCTTGTAAATGGTGACGATGTTGGCATCCTTCCATTGTTGAGGGAGACGCTAGGCTTCTCATAGGTTGCAGATGAACAGGTGGAGTTGTCGATGGAGCAGGTATCCTCCGTACTTAAAGACCTCACCGGGGATTTCGTCAGGTTCTGCCGCTTTGTTATTTTTCAGGGCCTTAATAGCTCTTATGGTTTCGTCGAAGGTCGGAGTGGAGTCCATTTCATTTATTGGAGGGAGGCGGGGGAGACAGCTGATCGCCTCAGGGTCTGCTGGATTAACATGGTTCAAGAGCTTGCCGAAGTGCTCAGCCCAGCGTTTTAAGATGTCCTGACGGTCCTTTATAAGTGTTTGGCCGTCAGCAGACCTCACAGGTACCGTGGACCCTTTAGTTAGACCGCATATTGATTTAACAGCGTTATAGAAGCCATGGAGATCGTGGTCATCAGCGAGGCGCTTGATTTCACATGCCTTGGCAAACCACCATTCATTCTTCATTGTTTGGGTAGCAGAGCGGTGTTATAAAAATCTGGCACGCAATGCAGGGGGAGCTGTTTTTTTATAGCTGAGGGATTTCAGGAGAGTTGTTGTCAAACCAATCTTGGTGGCGTCTTTGAGTGTGGCCCAGGGCGGCTGTAGCAGCCCCCATGATGGTGTTTGTCAAACCGTTCTATGCATCTATTGGTGAGTAGTTATTTGTGGGATCAGATTTAACTGTGCGAGTTGGGATAGCTGTGGCTAGGGCACCCCCAAGCTCTTGCCGCAGTCTTGGCGTTTTTCAGGGTCCCGGAGGACATCACGGTTCATTTGTCAACTTCCACCCCGCTTTCGGACAGGTGGTCGTATCTTAAGGAGGAAAATGGAGCGGTGATGGCTATCAGCAAGAATGTCGAGAAAGACCGACAAATAAACAATCAAACACAAATACGGATAACATACTCAAAGCATTCAGTTCCCACTAGCATTGAGTACACACACATAGTCAACCCAAACCACACGCACAAGAGCACTTCCAAGAAGTTCAGGAATGGTACCAGTTCCATGCCACCGAGTTGGAACCGGTCCCATAATTAAAATGGAAGTGCTCGATGACACAACCACATTAACCACTCCAATTACCATCGATGAAAGAAAACATTACATCAAGGCCACACGAAAACGAGCCCCCGGCCCCTCCGGCCCTCCAACTACAATCATTCATCGCCTGCCAGACAACATCTACCGAACATTAAAACACCTCTACAACGCTGCCTTAGCCTCTGGGTATTTACCGAAAATATTCAAGGTCTCACACAACATTCTATCCACAAACAACACAAAGATCCATAAACAACCAAACAGCAACAGGCCTATTACTCTCTTAGAGCACTTAGGCAAAATATTAGAACATATGGTGAACACCCACCGAGGAACTTCCTGGGGGGTAAGGACTGGTTCTCTCCCTGTCAAAAAGGCTTTAGGAGGGGCCGGTCCAACGGATCAGTGATCACTATCGTTGACGACACCATACAAAAAGCACGACAATCACGCCTAAAAACACTCGCTAGAAGCAAGAGAATCGAAAAAGACTTCGACAAAGTGTGGCACGAGGAGCTCCGTTGGAAACCCGCCAACAACACGGAGCTGCCTTTCTGCACCAGAAGATTCCTTTCGCACTACCTTACGGATAAGGAATGCTACATACGATAAAACAACTCAACATCACACCCATTCGCGCCATGTGCTGGAGTACCCCAGGGCATCGTGTTGGCATCCACACTCTTCATAATGACTCACATACAAACCCGCAACAAAAATATTCGGGGCAACATTTGACAAGTACTTACACTTTCACACACACCAAAACACCACACAAGCCAAAGCCAAACGAATGAACAACATACTAAAGAGGTTTTACCCCAGCAATACAAAGAGGCAGCTACACCTATATAAAACACTAGTCAGACCAATACTTACATATGCACCAATCACACTAACGGCTGCAAGCCACACATTGCAGAGGAGCGCACAGCGTTTCGGTGATGTAGGCAAGCCGTCGAACTATCAAGATATTTACCTCTCCTGAGCAGATCATCCAGTTCAACACCCTTATTGTACAACATACCGACACATACTTCGCACCGAGAAAAGCCACCGACCTATTTATCTTCTTCTATCTCCTCATAGGTAATTTCCAAACCGCTCCTCTCTGACTAAATGATCTCATGTGCTGTGGCAGTGCTCCCTTTCTTGTTATGTCTATACTTGCCTTGCCTTGTAACAGAAACCATTCCGCTGTTGGACGCCGCACTGCTCACTTCTTTGAAGAAGGACCCTAGCTTGGGTATGAAAGCTCAGAAATAAACCCTCGAAAGCTCAGTCGTTCCTATTTTACCTTCAACGTGTATCCTGAGCTACAAGTATTCCGCGATATATATATATATATATATATATATATATATATATATATATATATATATATATATATATATATATATATATATATATATATATATATATATATATATATATATATATATATTTAGGAGAAAGGCCATGTTTTATACAGGAACAATTAAATTCGACAGCAAAGAGGCACCTTTTCAATTCATAAGTGAATATCCCTTGAAGGAAAAAGGATCATAAAATATCATTAAAATTATTTATTATCTGCCCGAGATACCTTTCGACCATACTGGTCATCTTCTGGGGCTACACTGATAAATATAACGAAATTAAGCTATATAACTATAAAATATGTGTAGAGGAACAATTAAGATAGAGTTAAATATAAAAATTAAATTTGAAATTATATATATATATATATATATATATATATATATATATATATATATATATATATATATATATATATATATATATATATATACGAGGGGTGGTCAATATGTTTTGCAATTCGGATATAAGGAAAAGTGTTTGATTATTTTTCAATATAACTACCCTCGACTTCAATGCACTTGCGCCACTTGTCCCTGAGGCTTCGAATTCCCGACAACAAGAAATCTGCCGACTGCTGTTCAATCCACTCCTGGACGGCGAGCTGGACATCTTCATCGTCCCCAAACCGACGTCCACGCAGTGCAGCCTTGAACTGGCGGAATAAAAAGTAGTCGCTAGGAGCCCGATCAGGACTGTAGGGCGGATGGTTGAACTCCTCGAATGCGCACTCGCGCAGGGCAGCTTGTGCAACTCTGGCCTTGTGGACAGGGGCATTGTTGTGGAGGAGCAGGACACCGCGTGTCAACTTGCCGCGACACTTCTGACACATGCACTTCTTCAACCCAGCCAGTTTCTCGGCGTAATATTGGCCTGTTATGGTCCTTCCACAAGGCGCATAGTCCACCATCAACACTCCCTCAGAATCCCAGAAGATGGTGGCCATGATCTTCCCGGCTGAGGGTTGGGTCTGGAATTTAATGGGGGTTGGAGAGCCCCTGTGCTTCCAGGCCATGGCTTTCGAGCTTGGTCTCGGGATCCCAGTGATGGACCCACGTTTCATCACCTGTCACTATGCGTGACTCGAATCCCGCTGGGTCTTGGCTATACAGGAGCAGCAGCTCCTCCGAACTTTGACGACGCTGAAGTCGATCTTGGGGCGTGAGGTTTCTAGGGGCCCAACGGGCAGAGACCTTCGCCATGGCCAAATTGTCGTGGATGATGTTGATAACACTTTCATGTGATATTCCAAGTTGTCGCTCGATTTCTTCGACCTTTACCCGTCGATTTTCGAGGATCATCCTCTCCACACGGGCCACATTGTCCTTGTTGGTCACGTCTGACGGGAGTCCTGGTCGGGGGTCATCTTCAAGGGACTCACGAACATGGCGGAACTCTCTATTCCAGCGAGCAATGGTTGCATAGGAAGGGTCGGTGTCGGTGTACACTGCAACCATGCGTTCATGGATCTCTTTCGTATTCTTGCCTTTCTTGGTCAGAAATTTGATCACTGCGCGGTGCTCAACCTTCTCCATTGTTGAAATATTTGTGACTGACGATCTGCGATCAGCTACTGCTTGTTAAATAGACGAGGCAGGAGCGTGCGGCTGAAGGTCCTGACTTGTCATAAATTGTCCTAACACCCTCACAAACAGCCATTCCCCCTTCTCTGTTTTGCCTTACCGATTCGCAAAACTTATTGACCGCCCCTCGTATATATATATATATATATATATATATATATATATATATATATATATATATATATATATATATATATATATATATATAGAGAGAGAGAGAGAGAGAGAGAGAGAGAGAGAGAGAGAGAGATGCAAGAAAACCCACTGTTTCCCATATCATCTTCAGCCGTTAACTAAAAGAAATTGACAAAATGCTGAAACTGGAATATATAATAACAGCCAACTGACATTAATCTGTAGGCGTCAAACTTTAGGTGATTTACAATATCTTTTAAAATGAGGTATGATACATAGGGACTACTCTTCTGACAAATTGAAACTTTGAATTTCTTTGATTAATTAGGATTCAATAATTTTTATTTTGTTATAATCGTTACAATGGTAAATTATTTAGGCACTGGGGAAATCTTTTATATGATTGGAGTTTTTACATGGTTAAAAATACTAAAAGTATTCCTTGCTTTACGAATATCCCGGCCTATGTTCATATATGTTAATACATTAATCGCACAAGTTTGTCTTGGAATTTTTTCCATCTTTGGTATGTATTTAGTTTAGGCAGCGCTGTTATATTTATTAAATATGCAGTTTTCTACGATGGTAAACGCGACAAGGGGATACTTTAAAATGTCCCTTTCTGGGTGGGCACTATAGAAGGATTCCTTAAGTGTTGTCTTCCAGTTTGAGGACGAAGGTAGTCACGCTGGACCTGAATTAGAGTCAGTTGTCTAAAGATGTTAATACATTAACCGCACCATATATATATATATATATATATATATATATATATATATATATATATATATATATATATATATATATGGTTTGTGAACGCACGTAAAAAAAACAAAAGTAAGTTTTTACCACATGATCTTTATTTGGAAATTAAACTTTTAGCAAACCCAGAAGAGATTAAGGTATTGATAAACTCGCTCTTGCATCCATTTCGAGAGATTACATTTGCACAACTTCGAGTGAACTCGAATTAGAAGTACCGGGAATTTCACTGAATAACGATGAATGACAAGCGAGTTGCCGGTAACGGCGTGGCGAACACACAATGATTAATATAGCCGATAGTTAAGCGATCCGGATCTAAGGATTCAATAGTAACAAATATCCAAACCATCATTCTTTTTCTAAGTTGTTTTTTTATACAAAATATATTCGCCAAATCTTTCAAAGCGTGTCTTTTTAATTTGTTTGAACAATGCCTAAACCTGTCTTCGATCGATTAAATGTCAGAAGTTAGATTGCGGGCAGAGTCCAAGTATAGGCACTTATCGATAGATTGTGCACATGTACAGGGTACGAACGATATTCGTTCTCAATTTTCAACTGCTAATTTTAGTCATATTCTTTTTTACCTTCGTTGTCTTTTTTCATTTTTAAAACAATAATAATATTTTGTTTTATGTTTTGACAGAATAACTGACTAAGTAAAATTCTTAACCCACCAAGCTGTGGAAGAGTTATGGAGTCCTCCATGGAATCCACGCCAGGAGGACAAAAAAAAGAGATTTCAGACATCCCCAACCCAGCAGAAGGATGGTGGAAAGTGTCAAAAAGGAGCTAGAAGATTCAGGATCCGACCACAAGGCAACAAAGAGAGAAAACCTATGGTCGACGATCTGACGCCATCAGAACGCCGGTCTTCGTCGCTGCAATACAGGAGTTCGACAACAATGATCCTAGAAAGTCGATGCGTACATTTGCAAGGGAAAAGGTATATATGATAGGCTCATCTGGCTGGTGCTGCATAAAGACATTCGCTACTTTTTATACAGGATGAGGAAGGGACAATTTCAGTCCAAGGCGACACAAGAGAAACAACTTAAACACATCAGGAAGCTGATCAACAAGTTGAAACGCATTGGAGTCAGATATGTTGTGGTTCTTTTCCGAAGAGAAGAATTTCTACCAATTCCAGAATATCAATTCCGACAAAAACAAGTAGCTCGTTGTCGCCCCCAACGACGTGCTAAGATGAAATTTCCAGCAACAATCATGGTACTTCGTGTCCTCAACTGTGAAGGTGACGTCATGCCACTCCACCTCTTTTCTGAGAGCCTCAGGCTGAACACCGATGCCCCAATCCGTGTTCTGAGCGATGTGGTGAAGCACTTTATCACCAGAAATCTCAGGCCTGGCTGTCGGAAAATTCCCCAATTCGTTTGCCTGCAATCATCTCGACTTCTTCGTGTTGGGTGCGGCGTAACGAGAAAACAACAAATCCAGCTAAAACAAGAGAGATGATTTGAGGGCCAGGATAATCAAGGCCTTCATTGGCCTAAAATGGGAGATAGTGACAAAGCCTGTGGCCTGGAGTCTGTCATCGAAGCTACAGGAAGAGCCATCGAGTGAAATCATAGAACATGCAATGAAGACAAACTGACTCAAAGGTGAAGAAAATATCGAAAAAGCTAAAAACACTGTTTTATTTTTTCCCTTATTTCTCAATTGTCTATTTCGAATCGGCTTTTTTTTTGGCATTTGGATGGTGTCGAAGGTTGGGATGGATATGATGAAATGTTTACTTATTCCAAGATTATCATGTCAAAGTTATTAACTTGAGATGAAAGAATTTTTGGAAGGCGTCTGAACCGTCTATCGTGAGAAAAGATTCATAAAGCAGTGAAGTAATGGGAGATGCCACCCGGCACTCTGCTTAACGCTATGGTATTAAAAAAATGGAACAGAGGCGAGAATCCGGCAGGACACCTAGTTTTTTGAGATAATGAGAAAAGGAAGGAATGAAAGGAATCCCGCGTATAGATATGTTTTTGAGTCTGACATGAATTGAAAGTCGAGCAATTGATTTGTCAAAACATAATCTACAACCCCTTAGAGTTTAACCTCATAAAACCTTTTTGAAAATGTAGATATTCAAAGGAACCTTATACATACATGATATAATATAAAATGAACACTAATTTTGCACACTATTCATCTTGCCTATTTATGATTATGACACAATACATAAAATAACTGTTAGATAGACATGCTAAAATAGCGTATATTGAATTCTCAAGTGATTATTTTGAAAATTGAAACCATTGTGCGCATGTCAGTCAGAAGAATTTAAAATAATGACAAATAATTGGAACAATTAATGGAGTGCTGACCACTTTTACATGGCACGTGCTACAGCTAATAACAACAACCCTTTGTAGCGACCAATCCTTGGGCATTGAGATAGCTATGGGAAGGAGTGTCGCCCATAATTAGGGAATCTCCGGACACTTGTAATGTTGAGCCTTCGTGTTATCTTTTCAATGTATTTGAAGGTGTTGGACCTCGAGTTCCATTACACTGTCTTCTTCGGTCGTGGAGCAGGAACTTGTAGGTTTTGTGTAGTGTTATGTGTTTGTGAATCCATGTGAGCAATATTGGCATTACTTAGATGTACACGAATGTTTCTCTTGTTCCCTTGTAGAGCATATGTCACTCATGTGACGTCGCCCCCAGTCTTACAACGTGTCAGACCATCATATTGCCACTCCTTTCACGTCGCTACCTCACCTTATGGTGTCAGACCATCATGGTGCTACTTTTGTGACTTCATAACTCAATCTATGAGGTGTCTCGCTTTATTGATGAAATTCTCGTGATTTCAGTATCTAACAAAACGTTCCAGGATAGGCCTTTCCCCTCCCACCTTTGAACACCCTTATTCCCAATTCTCCAAGTAGTCCCCTCTTCTGGTTACATACTTTCATTTTCACTATTTTCACCATTCTAGTAAAATATTTCGTTGATTTTTCCCTTTTGAATATACCCCCTCCCCCTCCCTCCCGACCGTGTCTTAGTCCGGTGGCTTGTGCCTTAGTTACCTGGTGGCAGGTCTGAGCGTAGTTGTAACCCGGGTTCTTACATGCTAAGGACAGGGTTCGACTCCAGTGTTGATTAAGGCGTTCGCATTCTCCCTATTTAGAGCGTGATGGAAATGCATTAATAGTAGTATTGGGGGGCGGTGGGTCTTTTGTCTATTGGTTTCTTTTGATTTGTGTAAGTTTGCAGCAGGCACCCTCGAAGACAATGGAGGGACTCTAGCCACTTTAATTCAGTAGCGGTGTCCAACTCCAGCATCGAGTTGGGCTTCAGGTCCGGCATTCAGCGATGAGCTTAGAGAGTTCTATCCTTCACCGGCAGATGTCTTCCTTAGTCGGTCCCGTCATGGCCGTCGGCCTTCGTTGTCGTTCGTTTCTTCCCAGTGAGGCAAAACCCACCCCTTTTCCCAGTGTCCAAGTCTTATTTTCCGCCCGTCATTTCTCGCATCACCCATTTTACTATTTGCCGTCCAGGGGCTTGCGTTTGTGTGTGTACTGTGTACATTATGTGCCTGTGACGTTTATCACTAAGATGTGTGTGTGTCTGTCGCTCTTTGTAGTCAACTGCAAGAACCGGCCGCGATTTCTTTTCCACCGACATTGGCGCTCTTGCATCTCTATAGAACAAAATTAAATCTTTCAAGCGCAGAATATCTTTGCGCCCCCCCCCCCATCCTATTTCTCCTTTGATAGAGTTTCAATAAACTAGCTGTTCATCGACACTTCTCCCGCCCTAAGGCAGAACGAGCGGCGCCAAGCTCGGTCATAAGCAATGAGGGATTGGCGTGACGAGAAGGGGAATGAGATCGAACTCCATTGAAGTGCCCGAGAAAAGGGAACGGGGATCCAGAGTTCGAACGATATTCCCTCGTAGCGAACTCAGAGTCAACGCATCCGGCTATTTACCCACGGTGAAAATGGGGGATTCTCTCGCTCCTGCGGATTGTAGATGGGCAGACGTGTGAAAGCCCGCCAGGAACAAGCATAGAACGAATCAAGCGTGAAAAATTCACAAAATTAGGACCTATTGAGGGCGTACAATTATATAAAAGGCAGAAAGGGAAAGAAATAAATAAAAAAGAGATATTCTACCTATTCTAATTATCAATTCATCCTTTTTATTCTAGATTAACGTCCGGAACAGGGGTGGGGGGAGAGATATAGGGAGAGAGGGGGATAAATAAAAGAATTTGGTGAGAGAAAAGAAAAGAAGTGGGGGGGGGGGGCAGGGTAAAAAATGTTCCAGTTATTCAACCATGTCCTGATAAAGACGAAACCTGCTGTAAGGAACAGCAAGTCTTCCATCTTGAATTTGGATGTTATCTCCCGCATGGAATTCTTCCCTACAGTCGCGAGGTCGCGCGTATCCTACAGTTCTTCCCTACAGGGAAAAAGTACCTGAAATGTTGGGGATGGGGGGAAGGGCGGTGTTGGGCTCGTAGTCTCACTGTATACGCTACATAGGAACCAATTTGGAAATGCCGATAAGATGCCCGAATGAGTGGCGTTTCAGATTAAAGAAAAAATGATTTCATATTTTAACGAGGTTCAAAAGAGAGGCAAAGACTTGTCTCTATGGTGACTAGTCTGACACACAAACACGGGTACAAATACATCACGCACGTAACAACTATACATTCACGTACATACAGATGCAAGTATGCAAATTCATATAGGCACGATGTAGATAACCACACACGTATCCTAAGCGCGCATCATGCACAAATATACACAGACTCTGAAATAAGACACACGCTAACTTCCTCCTAACTTCTAGCTAACGTTCCTCTACCCTACGCACCGTAGGGGGACCTATGAATAGTGATGTCACTATCTACCCGCCTTCGTCATGGTTAAGCCACATCGGGTGGTTAGTAGTCTCCCCATTTTTAGTTGCGTTCGAGTCAGGTCGCGAGCGACTCTACATCTCACTATGACGGTCGGTCCCCTTTTGCTTTGTTGTTTGGTTGTTGTAATAACATTGTAACTATTCGGCCGATTCTAACGACATTCGAAGCACTTATTTTGTTTTGCATTCTCTTTCAAATAATATAATTGCCAAAGTCCTCCCAAGGTTAGCCCGGGAATTATTTTGTTTTGGCAATAACATCATAGCTTTTCGGTCGATACTCGTCTAGACTAGACTAGGCTATAATATGCTATACTCTGCTAGGTAAGCCTAGAATAGGCTATGCTATGCTAGGTTATTAGAAGCTAGGCTATACTATGCTAAGTTATGCTAAGATATAATGTACAAGGGTAAGATATACTATGCTAATTTAGGCTCTAATATGGTATGCTAGAATAAAATAAGCTAGGCTAGGATACACTACGATAGACTCAGGTATACTATACTAAGCTAGGTTATTCTAATATATACTATGCTAGGCTATATATACAAGTCTATACTAGGCTCGGCTAGGGTATACTAGGCTACTCGAGGGTATATTATGCTATTCTAGGCCATCCTATCCTATGATATACTAAGCTGTGCTATACAAGGGTATGTTATGCTATGCAAGGCTATGATGGACTATACTACACTAAACTAGGCTAGATTATAGTGTACCATGCTAAGCTAGATAGCCTAGGGTAGGTTAAGCTAGACTATGGTTAGGTGTGCTATGCCAAGATATACCATGCTAGAATAGGATAGGATATACTATGCTAGGCTAGGTTATACTATACTTATACTATACCCTGCTAAGCTAGATTAGGGTAAGGTAGGCTATGGTAGAGAGGCTATATTATGCTAGGCTAGCCTAGGCTATACGAGAATAGGCTAGGCAATACTATGTTAAACTATACTAGGTTAAGCTATACTATACTATTCTAGGCTGTACTATGATAAGCTATACTATGATGAGCTTTACTATCCTATATATGCTAGGCCATACTAGTCTAGGCTTTACTATGGTTTCTAGGCTAAGATAGGCCATACTATACATTGTCCGCTAGGCTAGATTAGTCTAGGCTAAGTCATACTATGCCTGGCTAAGCTATACTATGTAAGGCCAGGCTATACTATGCTAGCTACGCTAGAGTATGGTATGGCAAGTTCTACTATTCTAGGGAATCATAGTCTAGACTTAGTTATACTAAACTAGGCTAGGCTAGACTAGGTTATCAGATGCTAAGCTATGACATAATCTACTATGTTAAACTATGATATACTATGCTATGCTAGGCTAGGTTAGGCAGGATTTACTATGTTAGGTTGTACAAGTCTAAATACCGCGTACATTAGTGTACGCAGAAATACGCCGACACAAGCTGCGTGTCCCTCCCGTATTCCAAATTCACCTTTCGCCTCGAATCCCCCCACCCCCTTTCGCGCTTTCGAGACAACCAAATTCCAGACGGCCGTTCAGGAAAATGTCTGCAGCTAAAAGACATGCTAGCCGATGAAGGTCCGAGTTTTCGCGCCATCGTAAACTGCGACGTGGCTCGAAAGTGTGAAAGATTTACTCTGTCTGGCAGCAGATGAAAAGGTCTTTCACGCAGCGATACGGATTTTATGAGAATTCGGTGCTCTCTCTTGATATCTGCTCGTGAGAGAAATAAAAGGGAAACTTCTCCCTGGAGTCAGGCAGAAGACCTTGGACCTACGTTGAGTGTATGTGGAGCTCGTTCCACAAAGGAAACAGTCCGCCCGTTGCAAGGAAGGAAATTCTCGTGGAATTGGTTTTGCCGTCACGGTACTTGTAGGTGCCAAACTTCTCTCATCCCCACCCACCCCCCTTCAGTCTGAAGTTACACAGGACCTTCCTCTGCGGATTACCCTAGACGTAGCTAGATAATCGGTTTTGGCTACCCACTCCAGGAGCCGAATAATCGGACAGTCACTTCGAGGAAGAAGTCCGATTTTAGCCACAGTTTGGCTCGCCTTCGTGATCCGGCATAGGATCAGTATATCACCGGTCTAGGATTACCTTCTCATTCGGTAACCTCGGACGGCCGGACTAACTGCGATCATCGTCACCAAAAGAAGATCTTCACCGTCATTCTAAAAAATACTTAGGAACTCAAAGGTATCGTTAAATTGAATTATCCCCTCCCCTAACTTCACCAGTTTATTTGTCAACTAGAATTCCCATCCCGAGCCCATAACCTCGAGTATTAGAAGTGCTTAATTCAGTGTTTAATTCAATAATACTATTCCATTCATTCTGTCGGGTGCCATTAAGACGCAAGCATTCTAGTGAGTAATTGTCAAGTATAATCACCAGGACATTTTTGTAGACTTATTTATTCAGTGCAAAGATTAATTCTATTAATTTCAAATTCATGTACATTAAAGTTTATTTTTGTATCTGTTTGTTTAACTATTTTGGACGATCCCTTGGCAATTATTAAGCAATCCAATCGGCTTAAATCTTAATACTACACGCGTCCATCCATGACTGGCTTTTACTGAGTGGGGACACACTCAGGATAACATCATCTTAATTTTGATCGAAAGGGAAGCAGCGGGGTTAATCTTATTCACCGCAAGTGGCTACGGTGAATAATAAAATATATGGTGCGGTAATAAAATATATGTCCAGGAAGTGGGACTCGGATTACCCACTCACTAAACCTCGACATAGGTAATCTAGGCTAGTCTATACTATGCTAGGCTTTATTATGCTAATGAGGTAATAATATGGTAGGCTATCCTACGGTAAACTATGTTTAGCCAGGCTACTATTCGAGACTATAATAGGCTATGCTATAAAATGTTATACTATTTTAGAGAATACTAGGCTATGCTATGCTAGGCTATACTATGCTAGGAGATACTATACTACATATATTATACTATATTATACTTTACTATGTTTTGCTATGCTATAATATACTATACCATGTTATACTATGCTATAATGTGCTATGCTATACTATTCTAGACTATAGAATTAGGGTGTGACCCTTTTTTTTAGCCTTTCCAATTCCATAAATGAGGTGTGACAAAAAGTTAAGGCTCATCATTTTAATTAAAAAAAATATATATTTTATTATAATTTAGTTCTACTTTTTAATAATCTTTTAGACCACCCGAGCTCAAGCAATTAAAGAATCGGAAGCGTCCGCACCTCTGGAAACCCCTAGCGCTTCAGATTGCCCAAATGTCATAAACGAGGATTTTCGGAAAAATCAGAAAGATTGCGAATCTCTCCACCACTTATGGATGAAAGCGCAAAACAAGACGCCAAAGAGCATTAGGGGCAGCAAAATAATCTCCTTGGTTGGTAAGGATGACCTTCTTTACCGAGTGTGCTCATGCAGTCAATAACACAAGTATTATGCAAGCCCCGCTCCCATGTCATACCCATCCTTCAAACCACCCACGATAGTCTATTCTCGGGTCATTTTAGTCACACCAAAACGGCACAACGGGTCTTTATATACTTCTATTGGCTAGCTGCATCGGACGAAATCCTGCCTTATTGTCGTTCGTGTGACATCTGCCAGAAAACCGCAATTAGAGAGCGAGTCAAGCCTGCAGCCTTACAGAGGAGCCCATTAATCTCCAAACCATTCTCCAGAGTGGCGATTGATTTGATCGGGCCGATTTACCCACCTTCAAGTGAGGACCATAGTTATGTTTTAACTCTGGTTGATTTCGCAACTAGATTCCCTGAGTCTGTGCCACTTAAGAAGATTGACAGAATCTCTTGTGCGCCAAAGCACTCATCACGATTTTCTTCCGTGTTGGGCTGCCGAAAGAGATATTGTCAGATCGGGGCTGCCAATTTACTTTCCAATTGATGGAATATGTGGGCAAGTTGCTTATGATAAAACTGCTGTTTACAACCCCGTTCCATCCAGCAGGAAATGGGATGTGCGAAAGGTTAAATGGCAGTCTTAAAGCCATTCTGAATAAATTATGTGCCTGGCAGCAAAGAGATTGGCACATATATGTTCCGGCAGCTGACTTTGTGTATAAAGAAATTCAACATTGCACCTTGGGTTTCGCTCTGTTTTAATTACTATACGGAAGAAATGTACAAGGACCCCTTGAGCATATTGAAGAAACTCTATGTGAATCAAAAACTGGATCAGGACATTCAATCCTCGTACTCGTATCTGCTCGAATTACGACAGAGGTTGAAAAAATGCGCCGAAATAGCGTATCAAAATGCGGTTGTTAACTTGGATAAATATAAAACCTACTTCGACAACAAATCTGAAGTTAGAAAATTTAAGCTAGGTGAGGAAGTCTTGTTATTGCTCCCAACAGAAAACAACAAATTACTGTATCAATTGAAGGGACCCTATCAAGTGATCGAGAAACGCGGTCCAATCGATTATGTACTTGATTAAAACGCCAACAGGAACGAAGCTTTTCCACATAAATCTCCTAAAGAAGTATCACTGAAGCCCCTGCTAGCGGCCCGCCTTCGCACAAGCGTTAAGGTGAGCTGCATCCCAGGCTGTGGGAATAAGCAGGTAAGAGCTGAGGCCGAGAAGTCTCAGATTTCAGAGACTTCAGTCGTTGCCCTTATGGTAAGTGGCAACGACCTCTACCTCAGAGGAGGTAGGGTAGGCCCTACAGGTGAGATTATGAGGACAGTTATGGGTGCTGTTGACGACTGTGGGTTGAAAATCCGGAGACGCGTCGTGGTGGGGATGCTCCCGAGGTGGAGTCCAAGCCGGACTGCCCACTTGAGGAACATGTCGCTAAACAGGCGCCTTGCAGACCTCTGTACGGCTGAGGGGGTCTTTTTTGTGGACCCGTACGCCGTATTCTATGGTAGAAAAGACCTCTACTAAAGGGACGGGGTGCACCTCTCCTTTAAGGGCAAGGCGTTCCTAGCCAACCTCATCCAGGATGTCGTGGAGCGCACCCCAAGGAGTGTCCGGCCCATTGGGAAGGCGGACGTACGCCAGTACGCCCGAGTCACTCCCCAAAAAACCTTCTCGGAGGTTGTCAAAAATGGTGCCACCGCGACAAACAAGAAGCCGGGAAACGGAAGAGTATAGGGAGTCTTACATTAGGGGACTCCCTGAAAGTTCTTCTGTTCAATGCGAGGTCAATCAGGAGCAAGTTTCCTGAGCTCCGTGGCCTCGTAGCGACGGAAGAACCCGAAATGGTAGCCATAACAGAATCGTGGATAAAAACGTCAAACCGAGACTTTGAAGGCGAATTCACGGTTCCTGGCTACCAACTCTTCCACAAAGATAGGCCAGACAGAGAGGGTGGCGGTGTAATGTTGAATGTCAAGGATACAATCAAATCTACGAACTCCAACGTTATATCCGACCACGAGCTCCTAGGTGTTGACCTAGAGATCGGTCCTGTCAGATACAGGACCCTGCTGCTTTACAGACCCCCTTCCCAACCCGTCGAGAAGGACAGGGAACTGTACCAGCTGCTGGGTGAGCTGGTTCAAGGCAGAGTGTGCATCGTTATGGGCGATTCCAACAGCCAAGTTGACTGGGAAACCAGAGCAGCTTGTGGCGAGAGCGCGCTACTCCTGGAGTTCGCCAACAACGAGTTCCTCACTCAATGGGTCAGAGAACCGACGAGAGGAGACAATATCCTCGACTTGGTCTTCCCCTTTGAGGATGATATCGTTGAGGATCTCTCTGTAGGCGAAGAGCTCGGTGGCAGTGATCACCAGCTAGTTAGATTTAGCGTCAAGATCCCGAAGGTAAGGTCTGTTGCCAGTCAATCAAAGAAACTTGACTTGAGAAGAGCAGACTTTGCAAGCCATCGAGCTGGACTGACTGACGTGAGGCTAGAAGTGTGCGATGCCGTTGAAGACTCGTGGAATAGTTTCAAAACCACATTCATGAGTCTTCAATCGCGTTTCATCCCTTCTGTTCAACCTAAGTGGTTTAATCGAGAAATAGGCCAACTGCTTAGGGAGAAGAGAAATGTGTACCAGCAATCGAAGATCTCGGGTGACTTTGACGAATACCGGAGGCTAGCCAGGAGAGTGAAGTCCAGCATAAGGGCGGCTAAGCGGTCTGAGGAACTCCGAGTGGCGAGACTCTGTAAAGAGAATCCCAAGGAGTTTTTTGGATATCTGAACAGCCGTAAACCAATCCGTCGAACGATTAGCCCTTTGAGGAATGAGGAGGGGACATTAAAGCATTCAGATGCAGAAAATGCTAACCTCCTCAACGACTACTTCTCTTCAGTGTTTACTGAAGAGTGTGGTCCCATTCCCCAGCCGACGGATTCCTACTCGGGGAAAAAGCTGGAGGCAATGGACTTCACCGAAGGAGAAATAAAGAAAAAGATCGCTGACCTAAAGACGAATAAGTCCCCTGGACCGGACGGGTTTCTACCTAAAGTGTTGAAGGAAGTGTGCGATGAAGTATCACGACATCTGTGCGCTATCTTTAGCATGTCAATCCGGACCAAATGCGTTCCTAGAGACTGGCGTGAGGCGGAGGTGACTCCTATCTTCAAGAAAGGAGACAGTAACCAACCGTCGAACTACCGACCTATCAGTCTGACTTTGATAGTCGGTAAACTCATGGAAAGCATCATGGTGGACAAAGTGACGTCGTATTTAGAGTCAAACCTGCTACTGAGGAGTTCCCAGCACGGCTTCCGAAGGCAACGGTCATGCCTGACGAACCTTGTGGAATTCTTCCACTTCGTTTTCAGTGAGCACGATCGGGACAAGGCGGTGGATGTGGTCTACCTAGATTTTCAGAAAGCCTTTGATAAGGTACCACACCGCCGCCTTCTCCGGAAAGTGCGACCGCTTAGCATAGACCCAAAGGTAGCCGGCTGGATCGAGAACTGGCTAAGTGGCGAACGGCAACGGGTGGTGGTAAATGGACAGTCTTCTGAGTGGGTGCCCGTTACTAGCGGGGTGCCTCAAGGTTCTGTCCTGGGACCACTACTATTCGTCATCTACGTCAACGACATGGACGGTGACATGGTTGCCAAGATTTCCAAATTTGCCGATGATACCAAGCTTGGTATGAACGTTGCAAAGGATGGAAATAGAGCCCGCCTGCAGGAAGATCTTGGGAAGATTGGGGAGTGGTCGGAGTGGGAAAATGCAAAGTGATGCATATCGGCCACAGAAACCCCCAATCTCAGTATATTCTTAAGGGCACTGCTATGGAATCCACCGACACTGAGAAGGACTTGGGTGTAACAATCACTAGTGACCTCAAGTTCTCGAAACAGTGCATTGAGGCGGAGAAAAAGGCCCAAAGGATGCTAGGCTATATTAAGCGCCAGTTTGGTTATCGGAACCAGGAGATTGTACTGTGCCTATACAACTCACTTGTCTGACCGCACCTGGAGTATGCCGTACAATTTTGGAGTCCTTCATTGCGAAAGGACATCGTGAGATTGGAACGCGTACAAGCCAGGGTAACCAAGCTGATTCCCTCTATCCGACATAAAAGTTATGAGGATAGACTAAGGGAATTAGATCTGTTCTCGCTGGAAACCCGTAGACTGCGTGGTCAGCTCATCGAAGTTTTCAAAATACTTCGAGGGTTCGACAATGTTGACTACCGGGATATTTTCACACTGAGTGAGAACAGAACGCGCAATCACGGCTTCAAACTTGAACTGAAGCGTTACAACCGCAATCTGTGTGGAAATTTTTTTAACCTACAGTATCTGCGGTAAGTGGAACGCACTTGCAGTGGAAGTTGTCAACAGTGAATCTGTTGACCAGTTCAAGTCAAGACTAGACAAGGTCTTGAAAAGTGGCCGTTTAGGGACGCAAAACAATTGAGCAGCCTTGTGCCCGCTCGATTGCAAGTCCAATGGTACCCTCTTTGAATGGACCGTAAGGTCTCCTAGGGTACCTTCTTTCCTTGCTGTTACTCCTTGTTGTTACACTGACGCGCCTGGGCTAACCAGATTGTGGCTATAGATGCAGAATCGCCTATGGAGTCTAATTATCCCATAGACCCCCTAAGTCTAGTACAAATCTCCGTCATAGAGCAAGACGTTGGATATTCCCTACACGTCTTACCAGACGCACCCCGAGCTTTCGTCGGCCGAACTAAAGGTGAGCGACCATCTTTCGCCGCCTCCGAAAACTCAACTGCAGTCCCTCCTGTAACAATTCGGTGACGTCATCTCTGAAATTCCTGGTTCTTCAGCGCAATTTGAACACAACATCCAATTGATCACTCAATAACCCATCCGATCTAAGCCGTATCCGCTGCCCAATACACCTGAGAGAAGCATTTAATGCTGAGATGGACAAGCTGTTAGATTTTAAAATAATAGAGCCTGTAAAATAAAGTGGCCTTAGAATAATTCGTTGCCTTATTTTACACACCAAACGGACAATTTTCAGTCATGAAATTATTAAGAGGCAACGATAGGAGTTTGAAATTCTAGATTATAATGATCACTATCTATTTACGTGTGTACAATACTTACAGAAGGGGCAATCAATCGAATGCCGAGGGTATAACAATAACACGGGAAAGGATTATAAATGAAATTCTATAAGAAGAACAGCGTCTTTAGGGCAAGAGCAAATTCATCGTAAACCACGCAGGGCGATATCGAACCAAGAAATGATGATATCTAGGGGAAATTTCCCAGACATAAATTACTATATTTACATTTACGATTGGCAAACCGTTACAGACAAAAAGAAGAAAAAAATACAATAATTAATTGTCAATGGGGAACAATAATATACACGGCAAGGCTTAACACTAATTAGTTTGAATTTATTATAAAATTCCTGTATGTCAGAAGAAATATTTTCGACACACTTGGAGCTGGGACAAAGCATTTAAGGGGGAAAAAATCCCCAATACATAAAATTGGTAGAGAATGTCAATGGTTCAATGGTTACACGTTAAGGGGTAAATTCAATATTTCCTTTATTGTTTTTCGAGCTAGAGAGGCTGCTAAAGTTCTTAGGCGTAGATTTTCGCAGGTGGGCTCGAAAACGAAACCATGCCCGGTGGCATTTGACCCGCAGGTGGGCTCGAAGGAGAGATTGTGCCTGACGGGAGTTGACCCGCAGGTGGGCTTGAAGGAGAGATCGTGCCTGACGGGAATTGACCCGCAGGTAGGTCCGAGGGAGAGATTGTGCCTGACTGGAGTTGACCCGCAGGTAGGTCCGATGTGGAGACCATGCCTGACGGGAGTTGACCCACAGGTGGATCCGATGACGAAACCATCCCTGGCGACAGTCGACCCGGAGGTGGGTCCGAAGGCCAAGCCTTGATCTCTAGTGGGTAGAGTTTCGCCAATGGCCTTGTTATGATCCCGGTCTTCATTCGCAACGTTGCCGAACAAACCTTGCCATCACCTCCCGTGTGAAAATCGGTGATTCTTCCCAATTTGCACTTTAACCTGAAAGTTTCGTTATGGACAAGCACCACGTCACCGACAGCAGGACTCTCTCCCTGCCTAGATGCAAGATTTGTATGCGTCAGAGCTACCAGGTACTCGTAGTGCCATCTAGTCCAAGCTCGTTGGCGCATTTTCTCAAATTCCGCCTGACGTCTGGTTAAGGCAAAGGGCCGACCGTATTCAGGATCATCATCATCATCCCGAAAGCTACGCTGCAGAGGAACCCTCCTAAAACCATAAAGAAGATCAGAAGGGGTTAACGGGTCCAGATCATCGGCATCATCTGCAACATACGTTAGAGGCCTGTGGTTAAGGAAATTCTCTATTTCTGCTACGAGAGTATAAATTTCGCCCCATCCCACTATCTTGCTCCCCAATATCCTTTTAAGGGTATTCTTAGTCAAGCCGACAAACGTCTCCACGAAACCTGTGTACCATGGCGCTTTGGCCGGGTTGAACACCCACCCAGTACCTTTAAATTCTTTCCCATTCTGCACGGTATTTAGGTATATGGCTGTTGCACGAAATGTAGCGGCATTATAGCTATACACTTTAGTAGGAATTGAATATCTAGCCGAAAATCTCCAAAAAGCTCGAATAAAGGTTTCGAGACCTTCATCTGCTACTAACTTAAGATGGCTAGCACGAGTTGCGGTGCAGGTAAATAATAGGAAATATACCTTTTTCATCCCCCTCATTTCCTGTATCTGGATAGCTCCAGTGTAGTTGTCGTAGAATGACCCTTGGTTTTGATCCCTCTACTCTTTGACACCCTTTTAGTAGCGGTATGCTTTAAGGGGCGTGAGTTACTTCTATGATGAAGTAAGCTTTGTTCTAAGAGTGCTATTTTAGTGGTTTAGTTCTTAAGGAAGAGCTATTTTTAAACACATAAGGATAAGAGGAAACACCAGAATCTACCAAAATAAACATGTATTTTAAGTTAAATATTACAAACCAACAGTAAACACATTTCTATCTTTGGCCTCAAAGATCTTTCAATGACAAACATAAACAAGTAGGCTTCCAATAAACATACCAATTGCCAATTAGTATTTTTATCACGACCCTATTTGATTAGCATAAAACATTAAATTAACGTACTCTCATCTACAAACACATATGACCTAGGTTCAAGAATAATGGTTTCTACTCTCCTTTAAAACGTGGGACGTACTAAACTTCTATTATCGCAATAGAGATATAAATGTTATTGTTAACTTACAGGTAGGTATTAGGGATTGCTGGATGTCGCTGGAGGACTTATCTCTCGCTTTGAAGTGTAGTGGTCGCTAGTGGAATTTTCGTCGCCTGTGACGGGGGCTAATTCTTCAACGTAATTAAAGAACGGGAGCTCGTTGTGGCAGGGTTCTTCTCCTCTCACTCTTACGGTGCTTGAGATGTGAGAATCACTCGAGTGTGAGCGGCTTTGCTTTTCTTCAGTCGGACTTGTTTGCAGACTGAAAAGGCTTCTTCGGTATGGCACCGATATAAAACTTGACTATTTAGGTTAATACGGCCCTGAAAGGGGGGATCGATTTTCTCAATCTGATCCTCTCGTTTCTCACTGAAATAGTCTTGTATGGCTGAAGGATCGATCTTCACGAACTACCCTTCTTCTGGCGTATCGACTTCTAATCTTCTTGTCTGGCTGAAAGATCGATCTTTACGAACTAATCTTTCTTCTGGCGAATCGACTACTAATAATCTTCTTGTCTGGCCGATGGATCGATCTTCACGAACTAATCCTATTCTGGCGTATCGACTTCAGATAATCCCCTTCTCTTTCTTTGCGGGGCTTATTTATAGGCGGATTGCCGCCCCATCTAAAGGGGGAAGTGACCAGGCCACAGAGGCAAAAGGGGGGGGGAGCGAATGGTGAGTTAGCATCTGGGGAAAGCGAGAATTCCTGAGGTGGCACTGGGGTGCCCAAGTCAGCTCGCAAATTATAGGCTCGCAACCGCACCGCTACTTGGCGTGCCTTCTGACTCGCACCGCTTTTTTTTCCATAACCACGGGTTTATGGGTCTCGTAGGTAATTCGATCGTTAGAGCGTCGTTTAAGGACCTTAGGTGGTCACCTTCAAACAGATGTTAGCTCCAACTGCCCACAGCGGCGGGGAGATCACACATGGTAAGCATTTTCGCCGGCAACCTTTTCCACGCTTCTCCTCATGAGGGGGGGAGGGCTTGAATGTACCTATACTCCTCCATGGTGCTTAATGTAGCCATTTCTCCACATTTACCTCCATCCTTAAGAAAATAACGGGAGGGGGGGGGGTTCTAATCCGACGCTTACAATAATATACATGGGTAACTTACGGAACATTATATTATACAATAAATTCTAGTTCACTCGGGAATGCCTCGATAACATTTCACCTGACCTTACATTAATTCCTATATTACTGTGCCAACTTAGGATTTTCTTACCTACCACTAGGGGGTTACTCGCCCCTACTTACTTACAATTCTACTGATTTACACTTAACTTTGCTATAATACAATAGTTGGGCTGCTCCTTAATCGTCGACAGGGTTCCGACTTAACGAGTCGGCCATACAATTGTTGGACCCTTTTATATAGTGAATGGAGTACTGGTACTCCATTAAGAGTAAACTCCATCTCAGGAGTCTTCCATTCTTACACTTATTTTTACCTAAGTATGACAACGGTTTATGGTCGCATTCCAACTTAAACTCGCGCCCTATTAGATAATATTTGAATTTACCTATGGACCATATTATGGCCAAAGCTTCGATTTCGATAGTAGCGTAGGCTTTTTCTCTACTCAACAGTTTCCTACTGACATAAGCTATGGGATAGGCTGTTTCGTCATCTTCGTATTGAAGCAATACTCCGCCTAACCCGTCCGGACTAGCGTCCGTGCGAAGGCCGAAGATCTTGTTGGGATTTGGTAAGCGAAGAATGGGCGCAGTTACGAGTTTTCCTTTTAGAACCTCCAACTGAGTTATTGCATGGGGGTTCCACGTGACAGGGTCTGACGCTCTCCTTTTTAACAAATCATTAAGTGGGGCCGCAATGGAAGCGAAGTGTGGTACAAAACGCCTATAGAACGAGGCCGCTCCCATAAACGATCGGAGTTGTTTCTTTGTTTTCGGCCGGGGCATCTTGACTATGGCGTCCACTTTTTCTTGCTGGGTAGTCAAGTGTTTTTGTCCTATTTTGAATCCCAGGTAGTCAATGGATTCGTAGGCAAAATAACACTTGGTCGGTCCGGCGGTTAGACCTTGCTCCTTCAATTTCTCCAGCAATGAGCGTAAGGCGTGTAAGTGTGACTCCCATGTACGGGTAGCTACGTACACGTTGTCGAAGTAAAACGACACGTCACTTAGTCCAGCGATAATTCGCCTCATCATCCTATTATAATTGCTACCGGCTGTAAGTAGTCCGAAGGGTAGCCTGGTAAACTGTAACAGACCTCTCTCGGTCGCAAACGCCCTCAGTTTTTTGGACTCCTTAGCGAGAGGTATTTGATAGTACGCTTTACACAAATCCAATTCGGTGATGAATTTAGCGTCTTCAAATAAATGGAGATTTTGATCTATTAGTGGGATGGGCTCGGCGTCGAAAACGGTCACTGAATTCAATTTTCGGAAGTCCACGCACATCCGAAATGATTGATCCGGTTTCTTAACCATTACTATGGGGGAGCAATAATCGGACTCCGATGGCTCTAAAATTCCCAATTTTAGTAAATTCCGGACTTCCTTATTGAAGGCTTCTCGTAGGTGGATCGGTAAAGGATATGGTTTGCTCCGAACCACTGAATTAGTTTTTAGTTTTATTTCATGGATAAAATCCTTGGCACATCCGGGGTTTTCAGAAATGACTTCTGGGAATTCCATGAGCAAGTTCAACATTTCCGCTTTTTGTTGAATTTCTAAGTGGGGATTTATCTTTAAATCCACCCCAGGGGCTTCCGGGGTAGGTGAGAGCGAGGAAAGTTCGTATTCCTCGTCTTGTTCCACACACACGGTGTGTATGACTTGCAGGGGCGTACCCGGGTAAACGGCATCCATCGGTTCTTCTTCGTCTAGAAGGGTAATATTCTTTATGCACGCGCGGCGGTGATATTTTTTTAGCATGTTTATGTGATAGGTTCTTCGCCCTGTTGGGGTATCTATCAAGTAATCGACTGGACCCCGTGCCTCGATTACTTCAAACGGTCCCTTCCACTGGGCCCATAACTTATTATTTTCGGTCGGGAGTAATAATAAGACTTCATCTCCTGCCTTTAATTTTCGAGCCTTTGCTTTCATATCGAAGTAGTCCCGATATTTGGCTAAATTTTTCTCGGCGTTCTCTCGAGCTAAGCCAGAGCAGTATTCTAGGCGCTCGCGCATATCCATCACGTAGGCGTAAGACGATTTGATTTCTTGCTCGAGCTTCGCGTTGGAAAATAATTCCTTAAGAATACTCATAGGACCTCGCACATTTCTCCCGTATAATAGCTCAAAGAGCGAGAATCCCAGCGTCCGATGAGGTATTTCTTGGCAGGCGAAAAGGGCTGCAGGCAGGTATCTGTGCCACTGTGTAGGGTTGTTTTGACACAACTTCTTCAATATATTTTTGAGAGTCCCGTTTAATTTCTCGCAGATTCCGTTAGCGGAGGGATGAAATGGACTCGTAAAAATTGGCTGGACTAACAGTAGTTTGTTAAAATACTCCATCAATTCTGAGGTGAATTGGCGCCCTCTATCCGATAGAATTTCTTTAGGCAGGCCTACTCGTGCAAAAATTGAAATTAATGCTTCCGCGCAGGAAATAGTGTCAATCTTCCGTAGGGCCACGGCATCTGGGAACCGGGTGGCACAATCCACTAGGGTGAGGATGTAGGAGTGTCCTCCACTTGAAGGGGGGTGAATTGGTCCCACCAAATCAATTGCCACTCGAAAGAATGGTTCGGTTATAACGGGCACCTTTTGTAAGGGAACGGGAGGTACCCGTCCTCTGGAGGGATCCTTCTGACACACGTCGCATGATCGGCAATAGGCCACAATTTCCTTGGCGGCCTGGGGCCAATAAAAGTGTCGGAATATCTGCTGCGCCGTTTTGTTGTGCCCAAAGTGACCGGCTAATATTCCATCATGCGCGGTATTCAAAATTCTTTGCGTGTATTCTTGAGGTACACACAGTGCTTTCTTGTTCTCCTTATCCTCCTCGCTGATAGTACGGTAGAGAAGTGAGTCTTCTACGATATACTGGATAGGCTTCTTTCCTTTCACTTGTAGAATTTCACCTTTAATAGCTTTCTCCCATAGAGGTTTAAGAGTGGGGCATTCCTTCTGAGCACTGGCGAAGGAAGTCAATTTGAACCCATTGTCTTCGAGGGTAATCCTCGGGGTCAACTTAGCAGGTTGCTCTTTCCTCTGGGCTTCTTGTGCCCGTGTGACTACTTGTTGAGCCACTTCTTGCTGGGGAATTAGGGGGTTTTGTCCGATTAGTACTGCGCAGAACTTAATCGGGGCTACTACCACGTCCGTCTAACCGGTGAAATATCTGCATTGTATATGACATCTCACGACGGGGAATCGATTGTCGCGTCCTAAAAAGTCGTGGACGATTGCGAATTTCTTATGGTTAGGGTTTACTGGGGGCAGCAACTTGTCGGATACCACTATGCACGTACATCCGGTGTCTCTGACTAAAGTGGATACTCGGCACCCATTAACAGTGCCCTCTTCAAATTGTAGGCCGCCTGGCGAACTTTTGTTGAATAGAAAGTTTACCTGTTGCTGGGGCCCTTCGGATGTTGGCGCGGGGACGTAGGACGAATCAGCTTGTCCGGCTGGGATCGCGGCAGTCAGGTTTTGCACCTGTTGTCTCGAGGTCTCCCTCAGTCGGGAGTTCTGTGGGCACTGGAAACTAAGGTGACCTATTATCCCGCAGGAATAACAAGTGACGGGCTTCCTGGGATACGTGCCGGTATTAGGGTATGATCCTTGTGGAATCCTACCTTCTTTTTGATTTTTTCTCCTCCAAAATTTGGTTTATAAGTTCCTTTTGCTGCTGAGAACTTAAAGGGCTTCTTCTGTAAATGCCTGGGTGGCGGCCTATTTTTCTTTGGGGAGGGAGCCTTTTCTTTCTTGTACTCTCTAGGATATAACCGATGATTTACCGCGTGGAGGTCAGCCTCGTCCAGACACTCGTTGAAGGTAGAAGCTTTTCGGTCCTTAACGAATGCACGGATTTCCTGGGGTAGTGTACTTAGTAACTGATCTCTAAGCATGAAGTCGACGACCGCAGCGACTTCGTTCTCTACCCCTTCTGACTCCATCCAAAACTGTAGGCTTCGACGAAGCTCAAAGCCAAAATGTTTGTATGTTTGTCCAGGTCTTATACGAGACTGCCTGAACTTCATCCTATATTCTTCCGGGTTAAGGTTTGTTGCTGAGAGAAGTTCGGCTTTGAGAGTGGAATAGTCCACAGTCGCTTCTGAGGGTAAAGATACGAATATCTCTCTCATCCTACGATTGAGTAGCGGTAACAGTCTGGCGACCCCATCTTCTTCTAGGTCCCAATTATTGACTTCAAATATTTTCTCAAAATGGGAGGGATATGAGCATAAATCTTCATCGTCCCTGTATTCCGGGAGTTTCATGCTGGCCGCTGGTGACACTCCTGTTCTGGATGACACTGACTGCACCTCTAACTCGTCTTTGCTAAGAGCTCTTTCGTGGGCCCTTATCTTCTCTCTTTCCTCAGCTTCCATTTTCGTCTTTTCTCTTCTTTCATCAGCTTCCATTTTCGCCTTTTCTCTTCTTTCATCAGCTTCCATTTTCATTTTACGTTCCTCTGTTCTTTCTTCTCTTTCATTTCTCTCTTTCTCCTGAATAAACGAGTTCAGCTCGGTTCCTTCCAGTCCGAGGCTTTGACCTTGCTTCCGATAAAGGTCAAACAATGCCATCGCGCTTATGTCAGTCATCTACCTTGTTTTTAATCAAGCCTGACCTACTCCACCACCGAAACTTACCACTTGGCCTAACAATTACCTTTAGATGGTATCCACCTCTAACTTTACCAATTTTCCACTCGTCAAATATTCTATTATTCCTGGTGTTCCTTTTATGTGTTAGCTCTTCCTTAAATAGACACTGCTGGGTTCTTTCTAATATAAAACCTCTAAACCTGACACCACTTTTATTATATGTCGTAGAATGACCCTTGGTTTTGATCCCTCTACTCTTTGACACCCTTTTAGTAGCGGTATGCTTTAAGGGGCGTGAGTTACTTCTATGATGAAGTAGGCTTTGTTCTAAGAGTGCTATTTTAGTGGTTTAGTTCTTAAGGAAGAGCTATTTTTAAACACATAAGGATAAGAAGAAACACCAGAATCTACCAAAATAAACATGTATTTTAAATTAAATATTACAAACTAACAGTAAACACATTTCTATCTTTGGCCTCAAAGATCTTTCAATGACAAACATAAACAAGTAGGCTTCCAATAAACATACCAATTGCCAATTAGTATTTTTATCACGACCCTATTTGATTAGCATAAAACATTAAATTAACGTACTCTCATCTACAAACACATATGACTTAGGTTCAAGAATAATGGTTTCTACTCTCCTTTAAAACGTGGGACGTACTAAACTTCTACTATCGCAATAGAGATATAAATGTTATTGTTAACTTACAGGTAGGTATTAGGGATTGCTGGATGTCGCTGGAGGACTTATCTCTCGCTTTGAAGTGTGGTGGTCGCTAGTGAAATTTTCGTCGCCTGTGACGGGGGCTGATTCTTCAACGTAATTAAAGAACGGGAGCTCGTTGGGGCAGGGTTCTTCTCCTCTCACTCTTACGGTGCTTGAGATGTGAGAATCACTCGAGTGTGAGCGGCTTTGCTTTTCTTCAGTCGGACTTGTTTGCAGACTGAAAAGGCTTCTTCGGTATGGCACCGATATAAAACTTGACTATTTAGGTTAATACGGCCCTGAAAGGGGGGATCGATTTTCTCAATCTGATCCTCTCGTTTCTCACTGAAATAGTCTTGTATGGCTGAAGGATCGATCTTCACGAACTACCCTTCTTCTGGCGTATCGACTTCTAATCTTCTTGTCTGGCTGAAAGATCGATCTTTACGAACTAATCTTTCTTCTGGCGAATCGACTACTAATAATCTTCTTGTCTGGCCGATGGATCGATCTTCACGAACTAATCCTATTCTGGCGTATCGACTTCAGATAATCCCCTTCTCTTTCTTTGCGGGGCTTATTTATAGGCGGATTGCCGCCCCATCTAAAGGGGGAAGTGACCAGGCCACAGAGGCAAAAGGGAAGGGGGGAGCGAATGGTGAGTTAGCATCTGGGGAGAGCGAGAATTCCTGAGGTCGCACTGGGGTGCCCAAGTCAGCTCGCAAATTATAGGCTCGCAACCGCACCGCTACTTGGCGTGCCTTCTGACTCGCACCGCTTTTTTTTCCATAACCACGGGTTTATGGGTCTCGTAGGTAATTCGATCGTTAGAGCGTCGTTTAAGGACCTTAGGTGGTCACCTTCAAACAGATGTTAGCTCCAACTGCCCAATGCGGCGGGGAGATCACACATGGTAAGCATTTTCACCGGCTACCTTTCCCACGCTTCTCCTCATGAGGGAGGGGGGGGGGCTTGAATGTACCTATACTCCTCCATGGTGCTTAATGTAGCCATTTCTCCACAGTAGTCAATGACTATAGTGGAAAAAGGGGGTGCCATTTCTACTCTACTGGCTGGTAACGCGGAGGCGTCTGGTGTCCCGTAACTTTTTACTCGTAATCAGTGGTAGGTGTAATAACTTCTGGTTACTCTTTTTATTACTTGCCGGGCACGAGGCACTCAAGACTTACTACGGATGATCATCATCCATTGGCCGACAGTTGGTGTCCGTAAGACTGGTGGAGATTTAGTGACAATGGCTCCACAAAGCGATGGTCTCCTGCCAACAAAACTGGGAATAAGCGTAGCTGGAGAAGTCGGTTCATGGGCATATTAGGCTTGGAAGAAAGTCCTTCTATCTCTTCTCCGTATTTTTCTTTTTGTACTTCCTTAATCCAATAGTCCATCGCTGCTTCGTATTCCTTTGCCGTAATGTTGTGACAGTAGGATCTTGTAGAAGAAGACTTAGGAACGATCTTACCTTTCAGAAGGAAAAAGAATCTGAAAACTAGTAATGTTACTTTTATCACCTTGGAAATGGAGCCTGTATCTGATAAGATCAATTGGGGGTAGCTGTAAGGTAGATATTAGCATTTTCAGGCATGCGCCCTGTCTCAGTCCACAATTCGTTATTCAAAATCCATTGTGGTCCTTTAAACTATATGGAATTTTTCATTCTTTTGGTTTTCATTTTTCTAGTGACCAGATCACAAGGATTAAGGTGCGATTCTACATGACGCCACTATTGGCCATGAGACAGTGCTGTAATTTCACTCACCTTGTCCTTCACGTATGGTTCCTCGATCGAATCTGAACAAAACCATTGAAGGACGATTTGACTGTCTGACCAGAGGACAATTTTACCTAGAAATGGATTTGGATTCCATTGGCCTTAGAATAAAGTGGCCTTAGAATAATTCGTTGCCTATTTTACACACCAAACGGACAATTTACAGCCCTGAAATTATTAAGAGGCAGCGATAGGAGTTTGAAATTATAGATTATAATAATCACTACCTATTTACATTTGTACAATACTTACAGCCGAAAGAGCTTCGGTATATACACTTTCAATATTTACAATAAGGGGCAATCAGTCGAATGACGAGGGTATAACAAGCAACAGTTATACCCTATTTTTATTTCTTTTAATAGACGAACCCCGAAAAGAGCGGTTAATTCTAATTTGGGCACAGTACTAGGTTTACCTATGGTTTTCGCTTTAGTCATAATGAGGCAAACCTTATTGCCGAATACAGAGCAGACCACGGCCCCATATCCTTTAGAACTAGAGCCCACAAAACAATGTAATTCTAGATTCTTAGAGGGTAAAACTTGCCTAGGAAATGAAATATGAAAGCATTCCCTTAGTTGGGGTATTGAATGGTTCCATTGAGCCTGGCTCTCTTAGTGTAAAACTTTTGTTTAAGTGATTCCGCATTTCTCCTTTATACCTTTAATGAATTTAAAGTAAGAATCAGCCACTATTAGGATAGAAATATCCTTAATGGTTTCGTCATTGGATGGATCGGCCAATTTTAGGTTTAACGCTGCAAGCCTATTTTTCGCCTTTCTTATTCCTGACATATGGACATGATTAGGTAAATATTCTACAAAAAGTGTTTTGATAACAATAGATTTATGTTTAGTATTGACTTTAAATGACACTTCGTCATATAATTTGTGTACTCCTTTGCTTCCAAAACCACTTACCCGTAATTTAGTCCTACGAATTTTGAAAGGAGGAAAATTTAGTTTAGAGTTCTTTTTAAAAAAATTTATAATTGGCGAAGTTCAGAAAATTTATAAAAATTTAACCATGGCTGCTTTTTTTTAATTTTAAATTTTAATCTTAGTAGCGAAGCGCAAGCTCCCCCCAGCCATTGCCTGGTAGATATATATAAATACTTAAATGAATTTATTTACCATTTTGTGATGAAATAATTACATTAGCTTTGAACTAACACTATCTTACAAGCACACAAACACAACATCGCACATGGGAAAATACACAACACACAAAAACTACTCCATGAACCAATTAGAAACCTCATAGCACAACGCAACAACACTAGAAAACAAAACCCATCAGACCTCAACATTTTAGAACAAAACAAACAAATCGATCGCGCCATACAAGAGCACAAACAAGAATTATGGAAACATCACCTAGACTAGCAATGGGATCACAAAACAAACACACACAAACCCTGGTAAACAATTGCTAGCCTCACAAACAAAAAACCAACACAGCCACAAAACAACACCATCACCTTCGGAAACAAAGAAGCCACAACACCCATACAAAAGGCAGAACACTTCAATAAACAATTTACAAACACAACCATACACTAAGCGAAAAATGAAAACAGGAAAATAGACAGACTTACAAAAAACCTCCCCAAACCACAATTCACAACCACAACAGAACAGACTATCAGAGCCATAAAACAAGCAAGAGACAACAACTCCACCGGACCTGATGACGTAAACATCAAACAACTAGGTCAAAACGCCATAGACCTCCTCACGCCCACTTACAACCTCGCAATAAACATAAACAGCATACCTAAACAATGGAGAGTAGGAAAAATAATTCCAATACACAAACCAAACAAAGACATAAACAAAGGAGACTCCTACAGACCAATAGCGCTGCTTTCCCCCATAGCCAAATCACCAGAAAAAACATCCTACCCTACATCACAGCCAACATCCCAAACACACCACACCAACATGGGTTCAAACCAATGCACTCAACCACCACATCATTACACACAATAAACAACATAATCACAAATGGATTCAACAAGAAAATTCCACCACATAGAACCATAGCAGTCGCCCTTGACATGTCCAAAGCATTAGACACAGTAGACCTACATAAACTAATCAACAAGATCCACAAACTCACCATACCCACCACGCTCATCAAGCACATAGAAAACTACATCAAGGGACGACTCCAATACACCCAAATAGAAAACACAAAATCTAAACACACTCACGAAATCAGGAGTTCCCCAAGGATGAGTACTTTTCTCAACACTTTTCAACATCTACACCTCAGATATACCAACTTCCCCACAAACAGTAAAAATTGTCACCTACGCAGACGACATTACAACAGACCCTGCAGAATACAACACAACCTAAATTTAAACCTAGAAAACATAACAGTATCCACCATAAAAGAACCAAAGATCCTTGGCCTCACTTTTGACCCCAAACTCAAATACTCAAAACACATACATAACATAATAGTCAAGGTCACGAAAACACTCAAAGTCATCAAGGCAGTCACAACTACAACCTGGAGGAAAACCAAGGAAACGCTCATTAACATATACAAGACAATCACAAGACAAGTACTAGAATACGCCAACACAATCTGAGCTCCAATCATTTCAGAACCCAACGCTAAAAACTACAGGCAATGCAAAACACAGCCCTCCGCACTGCCACAGCATGAACTCTTGACACAAACACCCAACATCTACACGACGAGACGAACATTCTACCAATCAAAAATCACCTAAAACTACATGCATCACAACTCAGGCAGAAAACACAACATCCAAATCATCCCCTCCACCACATCACCAGGCAACCTCCCAATCACCGACACAAAAAAACAGACCATTTTCGATAACAAATAACAACTACACCACCAACTTCGACACATACCCTAACACAACAACAGCAGACACAATCAAGCAAAACATGAAAACAATCCACTCTCAGATCACACAACAATACTTGATAAACAGAAGCCACAACAAAATATAAAGTGCACCACCTCCAACCATACACAACTCAGAACAAACACTCACAAAGCAGATCAGAAGAACACTAGCACATATACGAACAAACAAATCACCCCTCCTGACCTCATACATGCACAAAATATCCCCCACCACTCATACAACATCGAACTGCCCCAAATGCCTAACACAGATACACAGCACCACACATCTCTTCAACTACCCACAGATACACACAGACCTAGGCCCGGGGGCTCTCTTGGAGAGCCCCCGGGAGGCGGCGGGTCTGCTCCTGCGATGGTCCGGGTAGCTGGGGCGGGGTCTAGAATAGGTGTGAGGGTCCCCGACCCACTGTCGGGCCTGGAACGGGGTCGCCACCACCACCATTTATATATGTTCAATAAAAAAGGGTTCTCATATAGGGACACGTAGAAACCCATTTTTTAAACCCTTATTTTTAACAGTTGATTGATATTAAATCATAAACACTGACATCTTTAAAAAAATGGGTGGGGGGGGGGGGTACTTTGGATCACTATTTCGGAAATTGCAACCTTTGTTATGGATAGAATCATATTTACTACACAATCCGTAGAAAATGTAATAAATACACAATAATCAAATAGGCAGCCAAAATATTTATATATTTTTATAAATTATTATAACGCAATAAAGTATTCTACACACATGCTTTACTTACATGTATCGTGAAATACATGTAATTACAGCATGTGTGCAATCTGCGCTCATACGTGTACAAGTAAGTAGATGTTTCATCAATGTAATTTCAGTTTGAAGGCCATAAAAACCCATCCCCTTCCTTACTACTCCCTTATTGGCTTCTGCCATGGAGAAGTCTTAGAGGGATTTGTGGATTATTTTAAATTGAAGATTTATATGAATTGTAAACAAAGCTTTTCTTTGCCTTTCTCCAAGGAAGGGGGGGGGGGGCAAGGCTCACAAGAAAGCAGCCTTTCCAACTAAGCTTTTAATCCAACTTCCTTCCGGAAAAATTTCCAAGTCAATTTAAAAGACATGAGATGACAATCAAAAGATTAGTGAAACGGGGCTACTGGTCCGTTTCCAGGTCAGAGTTCAAATATGAGAAGATTACCACTTAGTGGGTAATTAGCACAAGGGTATAGTCGGTCAAAATTCTTCCTCCGGAAGTTCAGCACGCCCAATGACCTGCCTGTTCATAAATAGTGTCATTATTATCTTGTCGAGTACCACTCTAAGTCGACACCAGTAGCAGGCTCAGTCAAAATAACATCTGCATCGTGTGTTTACTCGCATAAATAGTTGATTTCTAAATTTAATTATCTCTTTAACCCATAATGAATTGTGATATTAGTTTTGTGAAAACCAAAAGAGGAAAGGATAAATTGCGTCATAATGGATATTATTACACAAAAAACAATTCAACAAAATGTGTAAGCTATTGGCGTTGTGAAGATCACAAGTGTTCTAGTCGTCTTGTGTAAGCCAAAATAAAGTAATTAAATGTTCCGATCATACTCATGCGAGCAGTAGTGCAAAATTTCATATTTTCAAAGCAATGAACACTATTCAACAAAACGCTAAAACAACGTCTGAACCTCCGGCTGCAATTATTTCTGAATTGCCTGAGTGTTCCCAAAGTGTTCTTCCTTCAAATGAAAGTATAACCAGAAATATTAGGAAATTAAGAAACAAAATGCTCTCTAAACTCCCTACAACATTGAATGAAGTGGACCTACAAGGTAGATTTAGCACAACTATTCGAGGTGAAAACTGGCTAATTCCTGATAGCGGAAAAGATGATGAGGAACGATTTATAATTTTTGCAGCGGCTCCCGTTTTACGAATACTAGCTTCGGCTAAACACTGGTATGCTGATGGGACGTTTGAAACATGTCTTAGAATTTGTTATCAAATCTATACTATTCATGATGAAATCCATTGGGAAATTCACCCTCTTATTTTATATTTTTACCAAACAAGACAGGAAATTTACTTTAGAATGTTGTCAGCCCTTGTTGATTGTGTTGAACGTTATGGATTGCAAATTGAAGTATCAGATGTAAGTGTTGATTTTGAAATGGCTGCGCGAAATGGTTTTTTTTTTGCGTTTTCTTGGCGAAATCACCATACATTTCTGTTTTTTCCTTTTCGCCAACTTGGAGAAAACTTAAGCAGTTGGGTCTTTCTAGCCTTTATATTAGGTTGAGGAATAAGTTCTTGCTTTTTTTTAATGTTGTGCTGATTTAAGTTTTATTGACGTGATTTGTGCAAATATTAAGAAACAATAATAATTAATGAGAGCAAAATTTGCAAAGGTTAGGCTACGTCTATTAACAGCGTAGACTATTAAGCTTTTGCTTAGGCTACGTCTCGAAGTTAAATAATAAGTCATTGCGGTTTATTTAAAAGTTGTGTTAATTTAATTTTTGTTCTGTACCCTCAAAATGGAATGTCAAGTTGAAAGAAAGGCGCATTTTTGACTCTTGTTAAGATTCATTTTCAATCGAGACGGGAACAATGCAAACGCAGCCAAAGCTTTTCGCGATATTTGTGCTGTGAACGGAGAAAATGCTTTATCAGAAAGGACAGCTCAATGGTGGTTTTCACGTTTCATAAATGGTCATTTCAATCTTAATGACGAAGAACGTTCTGGTCGCCCCATTAAGTTGGATGAAGATCGATTGAACGACCTTCTTCATGAAAATCTCCGTCAATCGACTAGAAAATTGGCTGTACAAGTGGCGTGTGGTCAGAAAACTATAGTGAATCACCTTCATTCGATGGGGAAAGTTCAAAAACTCGGTGCATGGGTTCCGCACGCTTTGAGCGAAAGCAACAAACTTCAACGAAAAGTGGTGTGTTTATGTCAACATGAACCATCGAAAACAATGGCTTAGCCCCAATAAAAAACCACTTCTGCGATTAAAGCAAGGACTTCATCCACGAAAGACGATGCTGTGTGTGTGGTGGGATTATGAAGGCATATTTCTTCATGAGCTCCTTGCCAACAACGAGATTGTCAATGCAGAACTCTACTTTCAACAAATGTATTGACTCGCCGAAGCTATTCATGAAGAGCGACCCCATCGACGTTATGGTGTCCTTCTGCAACACGGCAATGCTCGTCCTCACATTGCCAATAGGACAAAAAACGCCATCCAAGCGCTTAATTGGAAAATCCTGCCGCATCCTTCATATTCGCCAGACTTGACTCCATCGGATTTCCATCTGTTCCGATCGCTCTCCAACAATTTGCGCGGCGTTTCGTTCAATACTGATGTGGAATTAACAACCTGGTTAGACGAATTCTTCGAGTCAAACTCCAGAGATTTTTATTGCAGAGGCATCGAAAAACTAGTTGAACGTTGGGAAGAAGTCGTAAATAACAACGGAGAATACATTATTGATTAGATTGCATATTATTATCAATTCAAGATAATTTTTTTCTAAAATTGTTAATGGTAATGAATAAATTTTATAAAACCGTATAAACTTATTCTTCAACCCATTAATAATGAGGAAGAATTTTCCCTGTTTGCAGAAAGGTTAACGCTTTAGCATTTCTGCCTGTTGCTGATGTACCAAAAGAAATTGAACCTTTGCAGCAAAATGTACCTGAGGAAGCTCTTCCTTTCATTAAATATATTGAAAAAATTTATATTTTAGGCAAGCTAAAACTTTGATCCCCCCTACTCGAATGGAATGTTTATGAACTGGCTCTACAAGGTTCCCCCTCGTGCAACTAACTCTGTTGAAGCTTGGCATAGAAGATTTGGTGTTTTAGTGCGAGTCCAATCACATATATTTATGTTATTGATGCTTTGAGGAAAGAAGAGAATGTAATTAGAGCAAGAATTTCGCAGCTTGATATAGGAGTAAACCAGAGGAAGAAAAACCCCAATGCTGGAAGAAAAGAGAGACGAATCATGAATATTGTGATAGACTACAGCAATCGTTCTTTGGAGAATTACATTCGGAGTATTGCTTATAACCTGGTTTCATTCTGAATGTTTTTTAATAAAGAAATTTTGTTAATTTCATTAAAAAGGAATAATTTTAGATAATACTATTTTTTATATAAAATACCTAGCTGGAAAACCTTTTAGACGAAAGTTCCTTTAGACGAAAGTTCCTTTAAACTAAAATTCCTTTAGACCAAAGTTCTTTAGATGAATGTTCCCCAACTATTATATTTAATTCCATAGCCTTTAGGCTACGTAAGTGGCATTCATAAGCCGCGTGGAATTCTCCAAGTGATTGTGGGTTATTTTGCGGTTCGGTTAAGTCGAGGATAGCATGCACAAGAGATTGAATTATTATCCTTTTATCCCCGTACGTTTTTTTAGCAATTCGTACGCTCCTAGGTATTGATTACCTGGTCTGATAAAGCCGTCTAATAAACGGAGGGCTGCTCCCTTTAGTTGGCCAACTAGGTAAGCGAATTTTGGGGCATTTGATATTTCATGTACATAAATTGTGTTGTAATAGAGGTCATGGAAATTAATCCATTAAAAGACATTTCCATCAAAAATGGGTAGGTTACCTCTTTAGATGGTAACCCATTTTCGACTTGTGAGCTTATTGCTTTAAAACAATCTTCAGCCTTTGTAATGGCTAATCGGACTTCCCTATTTACCTTGCAAGCATTCTTAATTTCATTAGTAATGGTATCCTCGTTATCCCAACCTTCTACAATTTTGTCATCCAAGAGAAATATTTTTTGGAAATGATATTCCAGTGATTTTAGCTCCGCTTTAAGGCTATTTGCATCGAGAGCGGTCTCCTCGATTAAAGAAAGGATTTTTTTAACCAAAAATTATGCGGCCGCTCTATGACCACCACGTACCTTAATAAGAGACATCTAAAGGATCCCATGTCTGATCACCAAATGTAAAATAAAGTGGCCTTAGAATAATCCGGTGCCTAATTTTACACACCAAGCGGACAATTTACAGTCCTAAAATTATTAGAAGACAGCCATAGGAGTTTGAAATTAAAGATTATAATAATCACTACCTATTTACGTATGAACAATACTTAGAGCCGAAAGAGCTTCGGTATATACACTTTCAATATTTATAAAAATGGGCAATCAATCGAATGCCGAAGGTATAACAATAATACGGGAAAGGATTATAAATTTATCGTAAACCACTCAGGGCGATAGCGAACCAAGAAATGATGATATCTAGGGGGAATTTCCCAGACATAAATTACTATATTTACATTTACGATTGGCAAACCGTTACAGACAAAAAGAAGAAGAAAATACAATAATTAATTGTCAATGGGAAACAATAATATACACGGCGAGGCTTAACACTAATTAGTTTGAATTTATTATAAGATTCCTGTATGTCCTGATTTTCGACAGAGCCGTCAAAATCAAATTATTGTTATCTGATTGTTATGGTTAAGAAACAAAATGGATCATACCGGATGAGCATCGATTTTAGGAAATTAAATTCATCTTTTTGAGAAAACCAAATTCATAACCGAGCTGGATTTGTGCAAGGCTTATTATCTAATTACACTACGAGAAAAGGTCAAGGAATACACAGCTTTCCCAACTGAAAAAGGGCTGATGCAATTTCGACTACTCACTTTTGGCCTCATCACTGCATGAATTAATTATAATCGGATCATGAGAAGGATATTAGATGGGTTGCCAAATATATCATTCTGCTTTGATCATATTTATGTGGCTACGAATGAGTGGAATCAGCACCTGAATGCTCTACAAGAACTTTTACCGAGACTTCGAGAGCATAATTTAACTATTGGTCCCAGTAAGTGTCACTTCGCCTACAATAAAATCGACTATTTAGGCTTCCGAATTGGAGATAACCAGCTAGCTCCCGAGGAGGATAAAATCCAATCCATTGTTGAAATGCCTCTGCCCGCGACCAAGAAGCAATTAAGATCCTTTGTGGGTTCCGCGTTCTTTTACCGGCTGTTTATTCGGAATTTCGCCTCACTGTCCGCTCCTTTATGCAAACCTTTTTTTAAAAGAGCTCCCGTTCACCTCGTATGGAAACCGCTGCCGATTAAGAGTTTTGATCAACTCAAGGGAAAACTTGAGTCTGCACCCATATTACGCTTGCCCAATCCCGAAGAACGATTTGACATACGAACAGATGCAATCGCATATGCAAGTCGGAAATTGTTACCACGAGGAAAGAATTAATTACGCTGTGATTGAACAAAAGGCCCTCGCGATAATCTGGAAAATACAAAAATTTAAAATGTTTTTTTTGGTAGGGAAAGAGTTAATAATAGAAACCGACCATAAACCTTTATCCTACCTCCGAAATGTAAAAAAAACAAAAATGGTCGTCTAATGGGCTGGAGGGTGTTTAACAAGAATTCCAATTCAGGATCCTGTATATTAAAGGCTCCGATAGCTGTATAGCCTATAACTTGAGCCGGAATCCAGTGAATTCCTCTTCGAACTGCTTCTGATTGAGATTAATTTTTTCTAATTTTAAGATTTAGATTTTTTATGTACATACTCGTATGCTTATGCAATATACCCAATTAAGTTTAAGGAAGCATGTACCCTTTTGATTTATTTTCTCTGTATAGTGGACTGATTGTGTTAACATTATATTCCTTATGGACTCGAGGCAGGCGAGCCTACTTCTTATAGGTATTCATTCATAATTGTGGTTATTGTCGATTATTTTATTTTATAATGTTAATCCTTATACATATGTACTCTCCAGTCTCTATAGTTGGACATTTTTCCCCCCACGAATTTATTGCCATGCATTTTTTTTCTGAATTACGAGTCCTGTATCCACTTGCTCGGCCTAGGTGCCACCGTAAGTTTGAGTTATTATTGGATGTCACTTCCTTCCGGAAGTTTTATCTTGAGGGGGAAGGAGATGCCAAAGAAAGAGAGAGAGAGAGACGTAGGCCGGGAATGCTACACATCAATTATAGCAGATTAGCTAATTTAGTACAGCAGTCGGGCAAAAAAATTCGAATAAAAAATGTTAATGAGATTGGCTTCTTTTGAAGACACTTAACTTCCGTCCGAATAAGACGTCCCATATAGCGAGCTTAATTGTAACAATGGGAGGTTCCGCGAGATGTCGTGAAGTGTCTAAAATTCACTTCTGGCGGCTCTGTATAAATAGTAAAGCATCGGCCTGGGTAAAATTAGTATTTTGCAGAGCGGACACGAAGCATAAGCTTCTTTCTCTCGACCTCACATACCCCAAGAGCCCTAAGACAAGAAAAAAGAAGAAAACTTTTTTTTCGATGTAATTTTCCTAGAGAGGGGAGAAACTTCTACACTTCCAAAATTGAACTCAGCTTACCCCCAGAAAAATACTCCCTCGATCCCTACTTTCGAGGCTGGCAGTGGTTACTGGAAGACAGGTTGTATCCTCCGTCATAACTTCGAACAGGGTAAGTACTAATCGGCCCTAAGTGCAAACTCAACCCGTGCTGTTGGAAAGTAATCAAGCTCGACGCTCATACACCTGCTCCTCTGGAGCAACAAAATCTTTGGGTGGCAGATCAACATGGAATAGTAGTCCCTTTTGTCGGTCGCGTGCGGATGCTTGTGTATACTCACGGCCCCCACCTAGAGCCAACATTCTAAACCTATTCGCCCAGTTATTCCTTTGCATTTATCTTAGATGTCCATTATTTTATTTTTGTTTGTACAGTAGTAAAGATTATTTTGTTTCACCCAGTTTGATATCCAGAACCTCCTAGATAGTTGATTTAATTCTGCCAAGGGTAGTTGTTGTCATAAGGTAACTAATCACTCATACGAGATTTATTGCAACCCATAACTAAATTGCAGCATTCGGGGCAAGGCCTAACTGCAGAGTTGCCTTGCATGCTATCCGCTATCCTTTCCGGGACACGGAAAGCAAACGGAAGTCAGGAGATCTAACCTGAATAACGACAGTATCTTCAGTGACATATTGCATCCGAGATCTTGGTAGCACTTAATTAAGCTCTCCACTCTACGCTCTTGCTGCCCCTTGGTGCTTTCCCAGAAGTCATTTGCATACATCTTTGAATGCATGCCAGGCCGCTAGCTCTCAGTTTTATTCATTGTCGCCTGGAAGTCCTCATCAGCTATAAGTTGACAAATCTGAGGGCCTACGAATATGCCTTCTTTAATCTTGGCATCACTTATTTTTGGGAAGATCGCTTTGAGGTACTGGAAACATGGCTTGTTATGTTGCAGTGCTTTGGTAAATTGCTTCATTAGGCCTAGTTTCATATGCAGTGGTAGCAAAACATCCAGGCGCCATATTTTCCCGAGGTAACCATTCTGAGCGTACATAATGTTCTGATCTGACCCTGCTGTCCTATTTGCAAAGGAAGCAGATAAACTTGGTTTATCCAGTTTATAGCTCATTAAGTAGTGCTACTACTTTCAAGTCCGCACAAATTAGCCATTAATGATCCTTGTAACTTATGCGGTATAGAATAAAAGCAAGGTATAGCGTACGAGAAGTGCAGGCGAGCGGCTTAAAAGCTTCGGTGGAATGAGTCTTTTTTGAAACTCAGGATAGCCGAGTGGATTCGCCGCTGGCTAACAGTGGTCCAGCGACGCGGGAAGCTGTTCACAACTCGCCTACGCTATTATTTATTCTTTGCCTCCTTTCCTACTCTCCTCTATTTACACAAGGTACTCATATGTCTCTCTTAAAATGACCGATTGAGCAACTGGAACTAAAGATATGGTGTTCCCAATGTGCAACAGAACCGCTTTTATGCTGTAAAGGTAGCATCCATGAATACCCTACACTCATTTAGTTCATAGGTCACCTCAAGGACATTGAATGGGCCTTTGATATCATATCAATAAGTCAAGTTGTTTTCAAAAGCGAAAAATTGCTGTAGATCTGCAGAACGCTTCCTAAATACTGTAATTAGAGCATGTTCATCCAATAGGTTCCATTGTTGCAGACGTGAGGCCAGGAGTTTACTCTGTTGCTTAGTGTTAGATAACGAACTAGATCATTGAGTTCTGGTTGGGTGATGAGGTGTGGTTTCTTGTTAGATTCAAGCTGTGACACATATGGTATATCTTGAGAGTCTGAATTGTCTGAGTTGCTGTGGTACAGGAATAGCACTTGAATATCGAACTGGGCGAATAGCAGACTGAAAATCTGGATACATGATAGATTTCTTGCCTTTTCTGTTGCGACCTGCAGTGAAGTAAAATTAAATCAGACTAAAAATGGATATTGCAGAAATAGTGGAAGTACAACATAGTATGTATTTTGATATTTTTAATTTATACAACTCTTGAAAATATATTAAAGACCAGGAAAGAAAACACAGTGAATACCCACCTTTAATATCTGTCAAGCCGAAGTAACATTCCGTTGAATGTTCCTTTGGCTCCCTCCAGACCCTTGGTACACTAAACATGAGGCCAGGCCCTTTGCCTTTCACCCAGGGAAAAAGGGCACTTGTACACCTGGCACGACATATGTGAGGTGCCCAGCGTTTATCCTGGTCACCTACTTTACATCCAAAGTACAGCTCATAAAGTTTCTTCCCATGCTTAGCCAACTGTCTCCTGTATTGTCTTAATGTAACTGATCCACATATATAACAGAAACTGTCTGGGGAATTTTGCATTCTCTAGGCAATTTAGCTCTGTATCCTGTAAAGAAAAAACACTGCAGTATGTGAAAAATACTATAAATAGTAACAACAACAACAAATATTAAATAAAAAAGTAACAATAGGAAGCATTTATAGTAAGTTACAAAATTATCAAGCGTTACGTAAGAGTTAAAACGGATTTGGACCCATGTAACTAAAAAAATATTGAGTATACTTTCAGAAATTTCAGAGGTTGGGTTGAAAAATACCTTAAGAACACCCCTATTAAAATTATATCAAAATCCGTTTATAACTTTTAGAGTTGTCAGTTTCGGCTCAATCCTGTTTGCATTCAATCACTACGGAATCATCTGTGTATTTACCGTAAGTAACATGGTAATTTACGAAAAACTGGAGTGTCGCAGAAAGAGACGGATGCTATATTCGTGATTTACGAAAAATATACCCCTAGATAAGGTTATTCTCAGATCCGTTTTTTTTCATTGTTGTACAGTGTAATATGAGTACTTGGAGAAGCAAAGGAATTTACCTAATTTGGTGGAGAAATGTACTTGGCATTGGAATGGTCAATGGGTCTTTTCAAGGAGGTTTTTGTTTGAGCTTAGGTAATCCGAAAATTGCAAACAATTAATCTCATAATGGCACTTAAAGTATCCACAAATTTATCCTGCTTTTTTTCGTCTGACCAGTAGTTTTTCATCTTTGAAAATACCCTCTCGCTTCGCACATTTGATTCTGGTAGACTCAAAGAGGATTCTAATACTTAGGAATGGTTTTCAAATAGAATATTCTGACTTCTGAAATGTGCAACTGTTTCAACTCATCTACTGTCAATCTTAATTTTACAAAAATATTTACTTCATCGAAATTGAACATTATTATTTATAGGGAAATTGAGTCTTTTGTCAGCAATAAATTGAGGTGTTACTTTAACTTCTCTCCAGAGGATTAAATTGCGAAGAAGGATCCATTTGAAAATTTCTATCTCTTTAAAATGCACAGTCCAATCGTTCAAATATTCCATACATGCATTATATAATGACAAAGTAGTTATTTAAAGCTTTCTCCATCCTTTCCTTGTCTCTCTAAATTCATCAGCATTTTATCCAGTTAAGGGCACAAAATGACTCGTGTTTTCTTTCAATTAATTTTAACTTTAAATCTTTAAGAATATAGGTAATACCTGTCAAAGAGGCCTTTTGAGATTCCACTTTTAGAATGTAATCATGGAATACTTACGTCTGATTATGTACAAAATATAGAAATGTTTCGGTAAACGGGTTTTCCAAAAAATGTCTTAGAATAGTAGGACATTTTTTCTGAGACAAGACAAGACTCGAATAACTCTTTTAACGACTGGCCTCAAAGCCGAAATTATGAAGAACAAATTCGATAAATATTCAAAAGAAAATAAAGTTAAAATAGTTTACAAATATTAGAGGTGTTTCCACCCAAATTAGCTTTATTCTTAATAGGGCCTACCATGTATGAGATCTTATGGCTCCCTGTAGGTGCCAATAGATTGTTTGTTTGTTTGTTTGATCATACTGTATCCCAATATTTGTTGAAGCCTCAGGTCAACAGAATCACAAATAAGTTTTAGTTCTTCTACTCTCAATGTAGAAACGTAAAAGAATGGGTAGATTTTTAAAATTACAACTTCTACATCAATAGGCAAACTATCACATGAACTTTTCAAAGTGTTATTTAAAATATGGGCTGGACAATTGACATAAATTATTTTTTTACCTAAACTTTGCTGTAGTGTTGCAAAACATGATTTTTCCACCTCTTGATGATCCCCCAAAGTTTAATTTGTATTGTCCGCATACTTTTGTACTTTATTGGACAAATTATGAGAATCTAAATTTTTCTGTATGAAATTAAATAATATTTTAGATGTCTCACCGACTAAACTTGCCACTTCTATTATTTTTACATTTACTCTCAACTTGTAAGCAAAAAATACTCAACTAATAAAACTCACACTTTGACATTCCCATGGTTAAAACAATCACTGTAAATTGTTATGTAGGTAGCAAGTGAGAGATCATTCTCTAATTACTGCAGAACCTCAGGCTGAAAGAAATTAGACAAAATTGCTGCTTTTTTAGTTTGAGAGCACAATTTATTTTTATTGAAGAATTTTCTTATCAGGCTTGAAGTGCAATGTGTAGATCTAAAAGGTTGGTTGTGTTTGACTAAGCTGCAAACCCAAGTTCTTCCTGCTACAACTGTGCTTTTCTTCCTCATCAAAAGTTTTAATTTTAAAAACGATTTCAAAACATGTTTGATGACGCACAGACATCAGCTCCATTATGCTTATCCGAGATCAAATTGTATTTAATATCACGTTTCCTGCCACTTACAATTGGGTAGCTAGAAAAATAGGTCACATCCTTCCAATCTTTGCCTTTATAATAAGAGGATATATTTTCTCTAAGTCTTCACTAATTCAACATTTTCTCTGTGAAGCCATCTTAAAAATAAAAAGGTAACACGAGTTGAGGAATGACTGAGTAAGGAATGAAAGAAATAATTATTAGTGAGTCGAATGCCTAATGACCCCAGATTGAGTCATGACAGCCCAGAATAGGGTAACTATTGTTCGACGCGCCGTTTCAAAGTGTTGCAAAATCTATAATAACATATGATTGCTGGTCATCCTTTCGATGGCATTTCCCAATGCTGGACTTTACATTATCCATTATTGGGTAATGAATTTTGCTGGACAAAAGATCTAAAAACCATAAAATGCCGGACGCCGGGGCATCCTAATGGTTAGTCGCCGGATGTTGTCCAGATTCGCGTCGCCTTCAAGACGACTGCCATAGCCTTCAAGACGACTGCCATTCGTTACTGCAATCCGTGGTTTGGATCCCACGTTAATCAGTAGGTCCACACTCCAGAATAAAAGAGATTTTACATAATATTTTAAAAAATTGTTTTTTATAGTGATATGCCAAACAGTGTACCTTTTAATTTCGGAGGTTTTAATAGCCTTATAACTTTTTTTAACGAAATCAAATAAAATTTAAACACAACATAGGTATATACAAATAGGCTGTTTACGTTAAACTAAACTGTTTTATGTGTATAAGTGAAGAAATGGCGAATATAATGACTTTGGGCCTATACGAAAACGGATGCTCTGCATATAACCAAATACTCATAGGTGGGTATAGTTAATCGTTAATTCGTAAATTCGTTGCTAATGTAATGCTATAGCGTTAACGTTAATTATTATTTTATTATTATGTACAATACAGAAAACCTTTTTGCTCTGAAACCACCTTTAGAATCACCAAACTATAAAATAAAAAATGATAAAGCTATAAAGGGAAAAAGAAAGAAAAGAAAACAGAAAACTTTTAAGGCTTAACTGTGCCCCGGGCTGGAAATATTGAATAAAATTAAGTCAAGGTTATTGCATAATTCTTAGGTGTAGAAAGACCTTTTTTCTTGTTTATTGCAACAATTATAATGGATCATGGCAAAAAGCAAGGCCTAATAGCATGTGCAAAAAGCAAAACCTAATATCATGGGGAAACAGCAAATTCTAATACCATAGGCAAAAAGCAAAGCTAAATAACAAATTCTAATACCATGGGCAAAGAGTAAGGCCTAATAGCATAGGCAAAGAGCAAGTCGTAATAACTGGTGCAAAAAGCAAGCTCTAATAGTATGCATGCCTTTTTGCGCATAGTCCTCGGGGTTGTTTGTGTTAGGATTATATCCTTACATATGATCAAACTCCAACTGCACTGTTATACTAATAATAACAATGATTATTGTCGAAGTATGGCCAAGTGTACGTGAATATGCGCACACAGGCACTAAGGTAGGCCAAGCAAGCAAGGCGACAACTGCTATTGTTTCTAAGAGTGCGATTTAATAGATAGCGGCAGCTGCTGAACCAAGGAATATAACAAACACCATGGCAAAAATAGACTTTTAATAGACACGACTAAAAGGGGACATAATATATATATATATATATATATATATATATATATATATATATATATAAATGGCACATAAAATGAGACGGCCTTAAATTCCAAATAGGAAATGGTTATTATGGGAGATTGGGGTTACTGAATGGTTTACTTCCTTTGAACTCGAGCGTAAGGTGGGACAAACAAGGATAGGTCTTGGCGACCTTGCTTACTAACGGCAGGGGGTAGCCACGGAACCCACAGCGGGTGGGGCTACTTTTATCGAACTCGCGTTTGCGAGATACGGGCCTCCTGTCTTCAGGGGGTCACCGAGCGAACTTCGAAGGGGGGTAGGAGATGACTTCTCTACACTCAGCTTGAACGAGCTAATGGGCCTCTTGTCGTAAGAGGTCACCAGGCGAACTTCGGAGAACGGCTTCTCCAATCCTCGATCCGAAGGCGAATGAGAAAGGCTGATGTTGCCTCACGAGACTCTACTCCTCAACCCGAAGACACGGGGGGTGATGTCCAGCTCTTCAGTGGCTTGCGACCGTCACTCACACTTCTTGGGCGAGAGCTCGTTGAAGTGCACTTTTGGGGAAGTCTCATCTAACCAAATCTGTTCGTCAGCCTGGAGCGGAGGCATATAATCCCGGAGCTTTTCAAAACAGAGAGATAGATTGAAACCTTCTTAACCCTCGTTATCGGCGTGATGAATCGAGCGCCTCCTTACGAGAAAGTGTCAACGGCTGGGATCAGTAGTGAGACGGGCGACAGTGGCCATAAACGCGGTTCACGGCGAGGCTACAAATCAGTCTCCTGACCCGAGGGGGGGAGGAGGTTGAGACTACTATGAAGAAGCTTTGGTGAGAATTTCACGGGACCTGGCGGCGGTTCAAACGAATGAATGAATGAATAGTGCATAAAAGATTTAAAAGCTGCGTAGCCCAGATGGACTATCTCGCAGCCAAATTCACTTATGGGCGGTGAATTTAAAATTATTATTTTAAAATATTTGCCATATTAAAATATATAAAAAAGCAAAAATGTTCTTGGGACCAAAATTAGTTTAATAGGCAATATTAAGTCAGTTGAGTTTTTAACAAAAAAATAGACTATTAAAAGATTCAACAAAAGGTAAAAAAAAAGAAGTAAAAATAATAACTAACAAGTAAATAAACTATGAATATATCAACAATATAAATTTAAAAGTTATTATGCAATTATATTTTTGTTAAAAATTTATTCATTTTAAAAAAAAATGTAAAAACATAAACTATGAATAGGTCAACAATAAATATATAAAACTATTTTAAATTTTGTTTAAAAGATTGCTTTCTTTTAGGAAGGTTAGTATCCTAGTCACGTTAAAGAAGCAATGGGTCTCAGAAAAGATGCCCCGCAGAGCCTGCTGGGGGGCCATCTCTCTGGTAATGAAGGGAAAAGTCGTCCTTCTGAGATTCCTTAGCAATGGGCATTCTACAAATATATGGAGGACAGATATTTGTACCCCACACAGAATGCACATAGGTGGGGGCATCCCACTCATTAAATGCTCATGGGTGAGCCGGCAATGGCCTATCCTCAGACGGACAAGCGCAACCTCCATTTTACGATGTCTAGTTGTACGTGGCCATGGGTGAACGGAGGGTTTTATGGAGTGGAGCTTGGTGGGAGGGAGCTCACTCCACCTCTTCTGCCATAGGCCGACCACGTATTCATTGATCAGAGGATAGGCATCGCAGAGTGGGACTGGGGCCACTGGAGCTGTCCCCAGTGATGCTGCTTCTTTGGCTGCAGCATCTGCCCTCTCATTGCCTGGGATGCCCACGTGACTAGGCACCCAGCAAAAGGATATCTCGTGGATGGGCGATAGTCATAGGAGCCACCGCTGGATCTTGGAAACCAACGGATGGCTCGAACCAACATCACCCAACATTTGAAGCGAACTAAGGGAGTCTGTAAAGATAGCATGAGAACCAGATGGCCTGCCAGCTATGATAGTCAGTGCCGCCATCATAGCAACGAGTTCCGCTGTGAATGCGGAAGCTGCGTTTGGCAGGCGGACCAATGCTGTCTCAGATGGAAAGACAGCAGCTGCTCCAACTCTGTCCGGTGACTTGGACCCATCGATGAGGTTCAAACGAAGGAGAGATCGGAAGGACGGGGGGGGGGGGGAGTAACGGCTCGTTTTCTGTCCAGAAATACTCTCTTAGAAGGTGGGGAAATAATATAATTTAAAGGAGATTCCTCCACAATGATAATAATAATAATAATAATAATAATGACAATAATAATAATTATAATAAAACTAATAATGATAATAATAATGGTAAAAATAATGATAATAATCGTAATGATAATGGTAATGAAAATGATAATGTTAATCATAATGATAATGTAAGCAATAATAATAATAATTAAAAGATTATCAGATAGGCATGAAATAAAAGCTTAGAAATTCACACAAATGTACATTACCTTCCGAAGTTAAGAGTGCAGTATATGAGGAAGGCATTCCATTCTCCCAACCCCCTTCTTGCTGCCCCAGCCTCCCTACTTTAGCTAACCCTATGGCAAAAACAAGCAATCTTCCCTCTTAAGTATCCAAATTTCTTTAATACCACCGATTAATTTCCTGTGGTTTCACTGGGGTTTTTTTGGCAAAAAACATTATTAGGTCAACCCTGTCTGGCTCTACCTCTAATTACCTTGAATTATATATTATTGGTTAATATTAAGGTAGGAGTATCCTGTATCTCCAAAATGTATTCACATTGGCTCAGTTGTAAGAAATTTCCGCCCCATTAACCCTACGAAAAAGTTAACTGGATATTTATTAGTAAAAACCATCCCACTGAGTTCAATGCTCTCTATATAACCATTGGCTTAATTGTAAAAATCTAAAAAAACCTAGCAACTAAATCAAATATAAATGGACCATAATTATAAAACCCCTCCTACTCTGTTTAATATTTTATGTAACCACGCCCACTGAAATGAGCAGGTAAAAAAAATATAAAACTTCTTGTGAGAGAGAAGAGATAGAGAGTCAGACATAAAATCCCCCACCTTGAAGTTGTCTCATTACGTCCCTCTGTCCCGTGTAATTCGACATAACTGATTCATATCTTCAAGCGACTGGTAGTCTCCTCCTCCGTCGAGCATCGTGCCTCCTCTAGTCGTATAAGACGACGTCACCAGCCATAAGCTGGCGTAATCTTCCTCACCAGTCGTATCAGACGACGTTTTGAGCATCGTGCCTTCTCCAGTCGTAGCAGACGACGTTACCAGCCGTTAACTGGCATAATCTTCCATACCAGCTGTAACATTTGCTTTTTCGTTTGCGCTCCGAATTTTCTAACAAAAGCAGGTGGAAATCACGTAAAAGTTTATAAATGGTGACGCTCCTTGATGAAAGTAATTAATTAAGCAATTAAATGGATTTTTTCTCTTATTGTGGCGCAATTCAGTCTCTTAGGCCAGATGGCTGAACGGCCGGTTACTCGAGTGAGTAGTTCCTCAGAGAGATGTCTGAACTGCCTTTCTCATGCGCCGGAATCGATGGATGGGATTATTTTTGTTATATTTATTTGGGTGGTTTGGTTGGGCGAATAGGAGGAAAGTAAAAAACCCCCAAAGTTAAGGAAAGTTAAAAATGTAAAAGCTAAATATTATTTAGTAAAAGAAAAAAGTTAAGGAAAGTAAAGAAAAGTAAAAGCTAAGCATTATTTAATAGATAAAACTTTACAATCTCTTTGTAAATGTGAGCAACTAAGTCTTTTCCTTATTTCGTTGCCTCCATAAAAATTCGCACATATATGAGTCGATCAGAGAACGAACGGTTCCACATTCTTTTTTATCTCCCATTTTGGCCTTGGCCCAAAGCGACTCTTTGGTTTGTGTGGGCACCTCTTTTTGGATCTTTAAAGTTCTTCGAGTGGTTAACAGTCAAATGTTTATACTGCATCTCTCGCGAGGAATCAATTTTATTGTATGCGCGCCACGTATCAGAAATAATAGTCATTCCAGCCAATACACATTCTTTAATTACAGATAATAATGTTTCTGCCGATCTATCAGCAACTGCATACATGAAACACTGGCGCGTTTCCCTGCAAATCTCCGAAAACCACTGCAATGGCAAAACCCTCCCGACATTATTCTTTCATCGTGAGAACAAGGATTCATCTATTTCTACTGTCAATCCATCTCTACCGGTCTTTATAGGACTTTGGATTAACGAATTTGCGCCCACTTCCCGGAGATAGTTCTTCCAGTCCGTAATAGCATTGTAGGATATTTTATACAAAAAATAGTAGTTGTTAAGTTGTTGCACCATGCATGAACGAAAAAGATGATTGTTTCCATGGGGATTTTTTACCCTTCTAACCAGGTAGTATCGCTTCTCAATCCGGATTTGCTTTTACATCCTTGTTTGTGACAGCGCCATTCAGGTGGGTAAAGGGACGGCAAAAGTTTCATGCTGTGTCCATTTTTGCAAATTCTCTGCTGATGCACAATGCCTTCGTTACGAAAGGATATCGCGAGATTGGAATGTGTGCAAGCCAGGGCAACCAAAATGATTCCCCCTATCAGACACAACAAAGGTTACGAAGATAGGTTACGGGAATTAGATTTGTTCTCGTTGGAGACCCGGAGGTTGCGTGGTCAGCTTATCCAAGTGTTTAAAATACTCCTAGGCTTCGCCAATGTGGACTACAGGGATATTCTCCAACTAAGCGAAAACAGAACCAGAAATCACGGCTACAAACTTGAACTGAAGCGTTACCACCGCGATCTGTGTGGGAAACTTTTCACATATAACATCTGTAGTATGTACTTGGAACGCACTTCCAGTGGAAGTTATCAACAGCAATTCTGTTGAACAGTTCAAGTCGAGACTAGACAAAGTCATGAAAAATCGCCGATTGGGCACATAAACCGTTGTGCGTGTGTTCCTCGAGGGTGTCAATTGACACTTCCGAGAACTAGGCCTGCTCAACTGTTAGGCTAAAGGTACCCTCTTTGAATGGACCGTAAGGTCTACTAGGGTACTTAGTTTCCTTGTGACCTCTTTCTTGCAAATACTTGACTGCTTGTTCGATATTTTGCACCTCCCTAGCAAGTTCGTACGCAGTCATTTTTTAAGGGTGAAAACAATGCTTATGCTTCCAAACAAACCAAAGGATATCGTAAAACTAAAAATGTCACAGGCTACTCAACCAAGTAACCGGCCATTCAAGTAAAAATATCTGAGGAGCTACTCACTCGAGTAACCGGCCGTTCAGCCATCTTGCTGAGGGAACTAATTTGCGCTATAATAAGAGAAAAGATCCATTTAAATTTATATGTATATATCTACGTTGTATATATATTTAATTGGTTACTGTTAACAAATTAAAACCACACCCTATACGGTATTTACTTAAATTTTATTTACAAAAGGGACCCGTAGAAATTCCACAGTGAATCTAAAATAAAACTTTAAATTAATAAATCCTTCAAGTCGTGATCATCACCATTAACCGCTTAAATGCCACTAGAAGAAGTACCAGCTCCTCCAACATTCTCTATGCTCTAAGGCCACCCATTATTTTGTCCAGAGGTCATTCATTCATAGTGATGTGGTGCTCGGCGTGGTAGCATCGCGTCTATTCAAAGGTCATCCACTGGAAGAAGACCCCGAAGAAACCCCCTCTATGAACACCTACCATACCCAATATCTTCCACTCCCTTCTCTCAAACATTCATTCGCATCATCAACTCACCTTTTATTCGCTCTTCCAACCATTCTCACACCCTCACACTCACTAGTATATTTATTCTATACAAGACTATTCACATTCTCCTTAAATGCCTATACCCCATAAAACACTTTCCGTGACAACCTTATTCCACCCGTCTTCACCCCATAAATACCTTTCACCCATTCCTCTCTCACTCTCTTCCTCTTGCTTACACCGAGCAACCATCTCAAGTTGTCCACTTGCATTGCTCTCCCTCGAGAGCTTTCATTCTCCTTCCATACCAGAGCCTCCCGGCCACACACCAACGCTATCAACAGCATACACCCATGCCGCTTTCCGTCATATTCCACCCAACTCATCCACTAACGATCTGGTTTCCCCAGATACTTTCCTACCATTCAAAACCTTGTGGTCGCATTCTGCTTCATCTCTACCACTTATTCAAGGGTGACCCCACAGACTCGGATAAAACACCACACCACATTCTCACCACCAAATACTACATTACTTTACTCTTTTCTGCATTCACTTTTATCAAACTCCTCTCACACATGATACCAAAAGCTTCGATCAACATTTCCAAATCATTTTCACTCTCAGCCACCAACAAAAAGTCATCAGCATACTCGTATATCAATATATAACCAATTCCTCGTTAATCTCACACCCCTTTCTCTCATTTCAACACGTACTTCTCTCAGTACTCCGTCCATAAAGTTATTATACAACCATGTCGTCATCACACAACCTCGTCTTACCCAATCTCCACTCGAACATACACACGTATAACAAACCACTCACTAAAGCCATCTTTCACACTAACGAAAGCCTTACTTCACACATAAATACTTTTCAAAATATCCAAAAGTTTTTCCCTCATTCCTTACATTCTTAGGACCTTCCATTACGCTTCTTTATCTACACAATCAAAAGCTTTCTCCAGATCCATTAACTTGCTTTACACTTTACCCCCTCCCCGCTCTAACCCCCCCTCTTCTCCCTGTGTTCACCACTTATCAAAATATCAGTTATTCTTCTTATACACTTTGCCAACAACATTCGACACACTTATTCTCGTGTAGTTCTTGCATTCACCTTTATCCCCTTTGCTGCGGTATTATTACTACATTCTTACAGACTTCAGGCACTGTTCCACTTTAAAATAACATACAACACAGCCACCAGACCCATTCCATAGCACAATCATCGCCATTATTTAGCATCTCAGCGACTATATTATCCACTCCGGCTGCATTCCCATTTCCCAGACCTTTCACATCAGTAACAACCTCTTTCATGCTTATCTCTTCCATATCCCGATACAGTACTCTATATACACCCCAAAAGCCAATCATATTTACATAATCTTTCATACCCGAATTATACAACTCATCATAGGATTCTCTTCATCTGAATTTTCCCACCCCGTCAATGTTTTTAGTACCCTACCATTCTTGTCCTTGAGGGTCACACAGCTATTCTTCTCTCTTCTCACTTTCTTTTACAATAGCTTCTTGTCCTCATCTAAATCCTTATTCATCTTTCGTCGAAAAGCTTCACTACTTTTCTACTCTATATAAGCATTCATTTCACATTACACTTCTTTCCTTTCTATGCATTTACTGTATCTCCATCGCATTCTTATCAACACTGTTAAATAATTTGAAAGTACGCATCGTTTTGATTTCTACTACACGCTTTACCTTACCATTCCACATTTTTCTTCCTCTTTCCAGTTCTGACCCCTCCCCCTTACGCATCCCTTGTACTACCTATTATCAGATTCTTAAATTTGTTCCACATTTGCTCTATCTCCATCCTCACACTTATTTCCTCTCTCCCAGTCTCAAGCATTCTTACATACTATCCGCTTTCTCTCTGATTCAAAACCTACCATTTCTTATTGTCCCTTCCTTTCCACCTTCATCAAGTCTTCTCATCATGCACGAACTAATTTAACTTTACACTACACAATCATGAGATCAGATAGTCGCAAATTCATACATCTTACAGCTTTCACATTAAATACATCCCGCAGCATAGTCTTGCTATGCACATATCATTCTTACTTTTAAATACTCCTTCTCTCATTTGTCCACCCATGTGCACTTGTGCATATCCTTGCGGTGAAAGAATGTGTTTGCTACACATAAGTTTTCATTATATATGGGTGTACCAAAAACTCTACTTATCCTCTCCCATTCTGTCACTCATGCATATCTCCTACAATCACTAACTGATACCCATTCCCAAATCCACCTACACCTCGATATTCAAGAATCTCTCCTCAACCACCCTTCTGTCATTACAGTGTCCATCTACTACAACCACGCACAGCTTCGTCCTTGCAAATCTCTATTTCACCCACATAATTCTAGTGCTCACAGACTAACCCCCAAACATAGCATCGTCACTCATTACTCAAAAGCAGTGCCACCCCCTATTTACTCTTACCACCCTGATCCACACCTGAAAATACTACATTCATGCCATTCCACCCACCTCTTTATTCCCTTTCATGTTTGTCTCACATAGAGCAAGCATCCGTAATTTCCCTGTTTCAAAGACATTTACTACTACTCCTCTCTTCCCCACATCACATATACTCCTTGCCGTATTTCAGGTTAGATCTTCTGACCTCCGTTTGCTTTCCGTGTCTCGGAACCGTTGGCGGATAGCACGTAGGGCAACTCTGCAGTTGAGCCTTGCCTCGAATAATGCCATTGAACTTTGGGTTCCAATAAATCTCTAAGAGTGACTAATTATATTTGGCAGAATGAATTCAACTATCTATAAGGATCTGTATATTAAACTGGGCGAAACAAAATAAATCTTACTACTGTAAAAACACAGATAAAATACTGGACAAGAAAGATAAATAAAAAAAATAAAATAATGGACACGTAAGGTATACACACGACTGACAACAATTTCGAGTGGATCTGCCACCCAAAGATTCGGCTGCTCGAGAAGAGCATGAGGTGGGAGCACTGAGCTCGAGTACTTTCCAACAGCACGGGTTGGGTTTGCACTTAAGTCCGTTTAGTACTCGGCCTGTTTGAAGTTATGACGGAAAATACAAACTGTATTCCAGTAACCACAGTCAGCTTCGAAAGTAGGGATCGAGGGAGTATTTGCCGGAGAGGAAGCTGAGCTCGAGAGATCTTTTCTCGTTTGTTTCTTTTTTTCTCTTTACTTGTCTTCGGGCTCTTGGGGTATGGGAGGCAGAGAGAAAGAAGCTTTAAAGAGAGACAAAATAAACAGTCGTAAGGATAATGCAAGCGATCAGGGCACTGGCTCATATTACACAAATTATGGCTGGGTCTAGTTTAAGTACGGAATTATTCAGAGAGAAATGAATGTTTTAGTTAATATTTAACAATTATCATAACTTAATTCCCGCCTACGCTCGGCTAGCAATCAGAGCCTACAGGCCCTTACCTTATGCGACATCTCCTCTTAGCAGAATACTAATTTTCCCAGGCCAATGCTTTACTCTTTATACATAGCCCCGGAAGTGAAAATCACAGAGGCGCAGGAAGGGGGATTTTGCTTTATCTATATTGAGGTGCGCCAAAAGGAAATTTAAAGCTTCACGCCATGTCGCGGAATCCCCCGTTGTTATCATTAGGCTCGCTATAGGCCGTGTTATCGGACGGAAGTGACTTCAAAAGAAGCCGATCGCGGTTTCTTCCCATCTTACGCGTCTCTCTCTCTCTCTCTCTCTGACACTCCTCACAGATCGCAGTTTTCCACGCCAGCAGCCCCATATCCGGGTTTCGTTGCCTTTAACGATATGCATCTGAGTAGGGCATGGGCATTCTTCCTACCCTTATAATTGTTATTATTGTTATCTTTATTATTATTTAAGTTACCATTGAAAACCATTTCTAATTTGAATTATCATTTTGTCAAAGCATAACATACATGCAAACAAGATAGGAGGAAACAAGCAGAATTATAATAAAAAATGGAGCTTTTCAGATTTCAGACCAATAATTTTTTTCAAAATTTAAGACAAAAAAGGAAGGTTTTTCAAATGTAAGACAAGTCAACAGTTTTTTCAAATTTAAGACCAATAAGAATTTGTGTTTAAATTTACGTCCTATAAATTTTTAAGTTTTTTTTAGAGCAATAAAGAGTTTTTTTTCCAATTTAAGACCATTGAAACTTTTTGATAATTTAAGACCAAAAATATTTTTTGCAATTGAAAATCATTAAAAAGATAATATTCAAGTTTACGAATAATATTGTTTTTTTTTTAATTTACAGCAAATGAAAAGTGTGGGTTTTTTTTTAATTTACTACAAATAAAAAGGTTTCCAAATGCAAGACAAATAATAAAAGTTTTTTTTAAATTTAAGACCATTAAAAAGTTTTTCTTATTTAAGACCAATAAGTTTTTAATTTAAGGCCAATAAAAAGTTTTTCCAAAATTTAAGACCATTTAAAAGTTTTTCAAACTTATGACCAATAAAAAGTTCGCTTTTTTTTCAAATTTAGAGGAATATGTTGGGGGAGGGGGCAAATTTAAGAGCAATAAAAAGGTTTTTTCAAATTTAAGACTAAAGAAATGGTTGTTTTTTTTTAATTTAGCACAAATAAAAAGTTTTTTTTCAAATTTAAGGCCAATGAAAGGTTGTATTCCAATTTATGACCAATATAGAGTTTTTTTTATAAATTTAGGACCAATAAAAAGAGGAGGTTTCCAATTGAAGACAATATAGAAGTTTTTTTTTATAATAAAGTTTTTTCCAATATAAGACCAATAAAAGGTCTTCTTTTCAAATTTAAGACCAATAAAAGGTTTTTTCAAATTTAGGATCGATAAAAAGCTGTTTTTTTAACTTATGATGATAAAAAAGTGTTTTAAAATTTAAGCTCATTAAAAAGTTTTAACAAATTAAAGACAATATTTTTTTTTAAATTTAAGACCAAGAAAAAGAGGGGGTTTCAAATTTAGAACAATAAAAAGTTGGTTTCTTTTATTCAAGACCAAAGAAAATTGTTTCAAAATTTAAGGAAAATCAAAGGGTTTTCCAATATGATGCCAATGTAAAGTTTTTTTTCAAATTTATGACCAATAAAAACTTCGTTTTTTCAAATTTAAGACAAAACAATCTTTAAAATTTAAGACTTATAAATAGTTTTTATTCCAAATTTAAGACCATAAAAAGTTGTTTATTCAAATTTAAGACAAATATAAAGTTTTTTCAAATTTAAAATCTATAAAAAGGTTTCCAAATTTAAGTAAAATATTTTTTTCAAATTTAAGACCAATAAAAATAGATTTTTCAAATTTAAGATAAATTTTTTTTTAGAAATTCAAGACCAATAAAAAGGGGTTTTCAAATTTAGAACAATAAAATGTTGTTTTTTTTTCAAATTCAAGACCAACGAAAAGTTTATAAAAAAGTTTATTTTCAAATTCAAGACAAATGAAAAGTTGTTTTTTCAAATTTAAGACAAATAAAAAGAGGGGTTTTCAAATTTAGAACAATAAGTTTTTTCTCAAATTCAAGACCAAAGAAAAGTTTTCCCAATTTAAAGACAATTAAAGGTTTTTCGAATTTAATGTCAATGGAAAGTTCTTTTTTCAAATTTATGACCTATACAAAGTTTGTTTTTCAAATTCAAGCCCCCCTCCCACCAAAAAAATACCTTTTAAAATTTAAGACCTATCAAAAAAGTTTATTTTCAAATTCAAGACAAATAAAAAGGTTTTTTTTCAAATTTAAGACAAATAAAAAGAGGGGTTTTCAAATTTAGAACAATCAGTTTTTTCTCAAATTCAAGACCAAAGAAAAGTTTTCCCAATTTAAAGACAATTAAAGGTTTTTCGAATTTAATGTCAATGAAAAGTTCTTTTTTCAAATTTATGACCTATAAAAAGTTTATGATTTAAGAAATTCAAGACCCCTCCCCTAAAAAAAAAAAAAATAAAGTCTTATGGGGTTGGGTTTTTTAATTTTAATTTAAGACCTATAAAAAGGCTTTCAAATTTAAGTAAAATATTTTTTTCAAATTTAAGATTAATAAAAAGAGATTTTTCAAAGTTAAAACCAATAAAAAGGTTTTCAAATTTAACTCCAATAAAAAGTTGTTTCTTTTTAAGTTAATACGTATAAAAAGGTTTTCAAAAAGTAAAATATAGAGTTTGTTCAAATTTAAGACAAAAAAGTGTTTTATAGAGTTCAATTTTGAGAATTCTATTTCTTCAGAGATTCCAACAGTTCGTGTCTTTCTTGGGTTTCAATTTACCACATGAAACTTATAAATCCATTGCTTGAGACCTGCTCTTAATTCACTATTTCCTGCATGAGCCATTCTTCAAAAAAGTACTCTGTTCTATGCCTTTGGGCGCTTCACGACCGATAGAACAAATCCGACCGTGGTTCTTTCCCCGGCAATGTTGGTCGCGCTGTCCACCGCGTTCCTGCACTCCGCTTACCCCCGCCATCACCACTGGACCGAGGGACGCCCCCCCCCTCCCATCCTAGGCGACACCTTCCTCAGCGGGCGCTCTCCTCTTAAGTATGGGTAAAATTGTGAGGTAGGAACTTCCGCTGGGGTCAATCTTTTTCTGTGGGGTTGTTTCTCGAGGTTATAATCTCAAGCCGTCCCGAAATGGGGAGCGAATCCTTCCACCATCAAGCCTTTTAATCCGACATACGAACCTTTGTTCGTATAAATGGTCGCTACTGCGCTTGTTCTCAAACCGAGTACCTCCCTTTCTCAGAACAGGAGCAAAACTTCTCAGGTGTCTCCTTTGTAGATGTGTCCCTCACTGCGTGAACATAGACACACACATGGTACCACGTATACATAATAATGTCAGTCTAATGGTATAATAGCCGCCCCACACGCTCGGATGGTTCTTAGGTGGTGTCAGAGGGTGAGCGGGGGGGAGGGGGTTTCCTCACTGCATTTTTTGAATCGCAACCGTGAAATTATGATGGATGGGAAAAGGCGGGGATTCAATTCTGATTTTAAGGGATCGTGTGTTTCGAAGTCATAAGAAATAATCCAACATAACTTCAAGGTGATGTTATGGACACTCATTTGGATGTACATAGTTTATGGAAAGATGTTGGGATGAATTGACTGGGATTGCCTTTTATAGGCCCTTGTGACTCTGTGTCAGCCATGAATGTTGTTATTTACTTGTTCCTAAGATGTCGAGCTGAGACCTGTATTTTACGATACCAGAGTGGGTCAAGGTGAAGAGAAGGGCCCATTTTATTCTTCCAAAAGTACTGCGTTCGAATTATCATAGAAAATTCCTTTGAAACAGCACAAATAATGCAGACGCATAGTTCCCATTCACCCTTAAATCCAATGCTCGTTCCTACGGGTACGTGAGTTCAATAGTACGAACTCTCAGTGAGTCCTTGTCTTTCTTGACCTTTCTGGCCCCTCCCCACTCTGGGCTCGAGTAGTTTTATCTCTCGTTGTCTATCGCCTGTCTGTCCTTTGTCTATTTAAAATTTTCTGGCGCCTCCGACTGCGCTCGTGGATGACTTAACTCCCCTATGCTGCGGACGTTCTAGTTTGTATCTTTAGAGCTCTTGTTTTCTTCTATTGATCAAGTTCTCGGGGAGGGGGTCTCAAAATACACTACCCTCCCATCTCCTATATAGACACCAACACGAAGGAGAATAGAGACTGTGCCCCTAAAAATGATTTGCTCGTGAGGAACTTACCTTTTTCATATACTCTAACTTCACTTCTCAATTGCAGATAACAAAACAATCCACGCACCTTGTTCAAGGTTCATGCTAATCTCTCTGTCCCTGTGAAATCTCGGTCTCTTTCCCCTAACTTCCCTGCTGAATTTCATGACAAGATAGTCAATATCCGCTGTGGAATAAATACCCTCTGCCTCTTCTTCTCACTACCGAGAAACTCTCTTTTCCTACCCAAGCGGAACTTTCTTTTTTTGCCCTCTATGCCCTGAGGAATTGACTTCCTTCTACGTAAAAACCACTGTTCCTCCCTTTTCTTCTCCCTCACCTGAGTGATAATTACAACACCTCTCACTCTCGTCTGAAATCGTACCACCTTCTTCAGAAAACCCTCCAGAAAAAACAGAACCCGAATATAAACGACACAGAAAACTATCGTTGAATCTCCCAATCCTCTAAAAAATTCCTTCAAGAGTTGTTGTCATTCCAGACTCTAGATCACCTGTCCATCTCTTACGCTGATGAGATCTTTCGCTCTGGTTTAGGGAGAGAGAAAATTGATTCTGCTCTCCTACATGTCGGCTGCATCGCCTTCGCTGCGCGGCCGACAATGGTCCGCCTTCTATCATTTGACACTGTGCCCACACTTTTCTTCTTCACCACCTCCGTGAATTTCTGAAATTTTCTGGAACTGCCATTAACTAGTTTCGCTCGTATCTTTCATCTTGTACTCAATTCATCGAGATTGGAAATGATATATCTCGGCCGGTGGAGCTGCGATTTGGTGTTCCGCAAGGTTTGGTTCTTGTTCCACTTCAGCTTTCTATTGTAATTCTTATGCATCGTCTTGGTCTATCATTTCTTTTCTATGTTAATGACATGCAAATCTAACCTCATTTTTCCATGTCTCGTTTACGAGACTTAAAACTAACTATCCGCTTATAGCATCATCATTGAATGGCTCTCGGACAACTTTCTGAAACTATACCATCACCAAACCGAGGTATTACTGCTGGGCTCTCATAAGAATGTGACTCGCTATAAAACAATTGATCCCTCTCTTAGTTCCGCCAGTGGGCCGTGGAGCTCTTCTCTGCTGGAGGCGTTTCTTTGGTGAAAACCCCTGCTCCAGGATCTGTACTGGTTCCACATTCGATACAAATTCATCTTCAGAGTCCTTCTGCTTACGTAAATTCCTATATACTGCTGCGCCTTCCCACCCGTCATTCTCATTGACCCTATTCCATCCCCCTCCCTCCGTAACTTTGCATTCGGAATCTGTCTCTCTTAGTCGTCTGTGCTTCATGGGTGATCGTGTTTTCTCGATATTTGCACCTAGAATGTGGAATGATTTGCCCACCGATCTCCCTTGGTATCTTCAAGCGTGCTATGAAGACCAACCTCTTCTCTCAGGCTTTTGTTTAGTTGTTAGAGCGCATACAAAAAATTCATTGATTACACTGGTCTGCGTTGTTTTCAAGGTCAAATATATATAATACCTGATTTTAGTTGTTTTTTTTTGCACTGAATCTGGAAATCATGCTCATTTTACCCAATCAGTTAAGGTTTTGTAAATATGAGCACATACCAAAAACTCCTATATCTCCAAATATTTGCTGCGAATGAAACACAATAGCAAATATTGGACCGATTTACTCACAGAAGGTTTACAGAATATTTTTAATAGATAGCATGAATAGTACAATGCACAAAATAAGCTACTCATGGATGAATGGTCTCTTCAGTGACCTCCGATTGTGCCGAGCAGATACCACATCCCTCTTAAGGCGGAAATTCTCCATTAAGTCATCAACCATCTTCTGTGGTTACCAAGGAAGTTTGCAATGACTAATTTCAGGGACAGCCACGCAGAGAGTTCAGTAGGATTTAATGAATCATCAAAACTAGAGTCTTTTATCAGTTCTCTTATCTGAGGACCATCAAATAGACCTGCCTTAAGCTTCTCCATGCTGATTCGTTTGATCTTGTGGTGGAGGAATGCAAATCCTCCACCTTCCCTATCCAGTGCTTTTATAAAGTTCTTCATTAGGCCGAGTTTGACGAGTAGGGGTGGAATTAACACCCTGCTCGTTGTCACCAGAGGGTGGGACAGAACATTGTGTGACCCTGGTTCTAATCCTTGTCTTGATGGCCATTCTTGTCTGACATAATGCTGGTCGTCAGCCCGACTAACGCACGAGCACAAAAAGCATGGATACTCTGTGTACCCACCTTGAAGTCTTAGGATGAGTCCAACAACCTTAAGATCTCCACAAATCAACTATTTATGTTCCTGATAATTGAAAGCAGGCAACAGACGTTCCATGCCGTTGAAAATTCTTTCATTTCAGCCGAGTGTCCAACAGGGATTGATGAAACCTTATTTTCGTTACCACCTTGAGACTTCTGTTAGACGAGTCAATTAAAAGTCTCCATTCCATGGCAACATACTTCATACCCATTAATTTCATCAGTTCAGTAATATTGTTACAGTAGATCAGTGAAGACGCTTCATCGAACATAAATAATTTTCTGAATTCGCTCTCGCGTTCCCGATACCAATAGAACGTTGTTCCTGGGGCAAGTAGATATTTCTCTCGAAGACGAGAACCCAGCAGCTGGGCAGACACCTTATATAGGTTTAGGTCTCGTGTCAAGTCGTTGAGTTCGGCTTGGGTCAATGGCACCGATCGGTCGTCCTCTTCTGGCTCGTATGCATCACACTCACCTGTATCAGTCATGTCAGTAGATTCGGAATCAGAACTAGATTCCATGATGGCATCCGGCTCAGGAACAGGAACATCTGGTCCATGGGGGATTGGCTTTATGGTAGAAGAAACATCATGGTATTTAACATGGTGCTTGTTCTTGCGATTGATGCCTTTTAAATTTGTCATGCAGAAGTAGCATTCAGTAACGTGATATTTCCCTTCCCTCCACAGCCTTGGGACACCAAATGGCATACTCTTTCTTTTCCTATTCCTCCAATTCCGTAGGTTCTCCACACATGTTTTGCAGCAGATATGGGGAGCAAATGCCTTTTCCCGGTCCCCTAGTTTGACTCCAAAATAAGCGTAATAAACCTTCTTCACAAAATGCGTGATTTTCGCTTGATGGTCTGGAAGAACCACGTGTCCGCAGATGAAACAAAATTTGTTAGGATGGTTCTTACACTTCCGATCCATCGTACTGCACAACTAGACCTGAAAAGAGAAAGAATAACTAGTTATTTAAGGTAAACCATGACCAGCTGTGGCAAAAAACTAAGCACATATACGCTTGGATGATAGCGCCATTTGGGAAAAATACGCTGTAATAAAAATCGAGTGTATCTTAGAAACCAGACCTGACCAAAGGAAATGAATGATATTTTTTAATTCAGGATGCAAAAAAGATCCTAAATGAGTTGGAAAACTCTTGACCTTTGAAAAAAGGTTTTGAAACGCAGGCTAGTGTTATTATTATGTTCTATGCTTTATGCGAAAAAAACACTGAAATAACAAACGAGGGCATTTCACTCAAAGATGTCAACCATAAACATAGAAACACCCGCAAAACCTTATTACATTTTAAGACTCCCTTTTCTACTCTGTGTCCCAGCCCTTTATGTAACCCAATGAGGCAACACTCAAAAGGGGAGTCCCTCATTGGATTACACGTATTTCTCGACAATGAACAAAATAATCGCCAAGGGATACAACCTGCCTCTCCCCCATTATACCTGCAAGAGGGGGATGGGCCTGTATCTCATGATCATTCAGCTTGTTGAATGAAGATCATCATCTTCTTCACCACCTCCTCCTCCTTCGCTTTTCTTCTTCTTCTTCTTCTTCTTCTTCTTTTTCTTCCCTTTTGCTGCCTCCGTATTTTATTTTCTTTATCCTCCTCCTCCTTCTCTTCTTTTTTCTTCCTACTCCTCCTCATTTTATTCTTCCTCTTCCTCTTATTTTTCATCCTCCTTCTATTCTTCTTCTTCTTCTCTCGTAGAGGAAGAGGTGACGCCCCCTTGTCACGGGAAGAGAGCTTGTGTGTACCTTTATCTTTTTGAGCTATGTCGGCGGAGGTACCTCTCTTCTGGGTACCCTTGGTAGGGCTTCCCTTGTCGATTTAGTCGGAAACGAGGTTCCAGACTAAGTGCATCCTTCCTTCCTTCTTTTTTCTACTCTATCCTTCTCCTTTTTTTACTTTTATCCTATCTCTTCCACTTATACAAAAAGAAAAAAAACCCTACTCCTATCGTGTCACTCTTTCCCTTTTTTCCCCTCTATCTACATATAAGGATCTGGCAGCTACCTCACGCGTCAGAAGACAGGCTTTGGAACCTCTATAAACAACGCCAATCGACGCTCACTGGTTGCGAGAGACTAGGACTAGAGGTGTCTTAGGCGTTGGGGCACGATGAATGGGATGAGGGTAGTGCCCCGTTAACCCCTTCTCTGGCGCGTAATTATTGATCATTCCCAGTAACCGTTGACGGGTGCCTCTGGTAGCATCGGTCCGAGGTGACGGCCCTTTGTTCCCAGGTTGGCTGCCAGGCCAATAAAAAGCCTTGGGTTGAGTCTCTTGGTGTAGCGGGATATCCATTGAACGCTGCTCCGAGATCTTGGCCGTCGTGAAGGGAACTAGTAGGAGTTTAGTACGGGGCGTGCTCCGTTGTTCACCTGGTGAGAAATCGATGGCCCCTTCGGGGACCGACAGTGCTGCTTAGTTTGGAGCCCCGGCACGCCGAAGTTTGACGACTCGGTCGGACGAACAGCAGCAGATGGAACGTGCCTTCTGAAAGATCCGGAACGTCTCTGATCGATAGGCGGAAGCGACTCACGCGGGGAGAACTCACCCCCCCCTTTTTTTACTATTGATTGGTCGCAAAGTTTTGAGAGAAAGAAAGTGTTCAAAATGACAGGGAAAAAAGTCAAGCTGCACTCAAATATACGTGTGCGATATGCCAGAAGGATAAGTGGTGCGTGGAATTCCAGGAGGGGTGTTTTTCGAAATGCCACCCGGAAAGTATATGCACCGACTGCATCCTTAAAAGAGAGGTCCGAGAGGCAGTGGCATACTGCAATGAACTCAAAGATCTCTTTACAACGTCTGAAGAAAAATCTAAGGCACTGAAAAGTAAACTACAGACCCTAGAAACACAGCACGCGCTTCAGATTCGGCGTCTCGAGGAGAGAATCCTAGAGCTAGCCTCTAAACTATAGGCCCAGTCAGATCAAGCTCGAGACGAAACTCCCACTGACTTGGGTGGTTCCGCCGAAGAGACTCCGACTCAAGGAGCTTAAACTGCATTGGCAGTCCCACGTGAGCCATGCGGAGAAACTAATAAAAAAAAGAAAAAGAAAAAGAAGAAGAAAAACGACCTTAATGCAGCTCACCCCAGTGTAGATGATTCGAGCGTTACTGGTGCGCAAGGGAAAGCGAAAAGAGAACGGAAAAGATAAACAGAAGAAAAGTCAAATGAAGATCGATAAAGGGAAAGAAGAAGAAAAAAAAAACAAGGGAAATACGGAGACGAAAGAGAAAAGAGATACGTCTATGGCGAAAGAAAAGAGTGCAGTCAAATGTGCGAGGGTCAACCTTATTAGGGACTCTCAAGCACGGGCCCTGCAACCCCTGCTAGCAGCACGCCTTCGCACGAGTGTGAAGGTAACTTGCCTACCAGGAAAGAAAAACCAGCAGATCAGAGTAGAGCTGGAGAAATCTCAGATTTCTGAGAACTCAGTCGTTGCCCTGATGGTAAGTGGCAACGCCCTCCACCTCAGAGGAGGAAGGATAGGCCCCATAGAAATGATTCTCAACACAGCCATCGGTGCGGTGGACGACTGTGGGCTAAAAACACTCAGACGTGTAGTGGTCGGGATGATCCCGAGAAGAGGTCTAACCCGGACCGCTCACTCGAGGAACGTCTCCTTTAATCGACGCCTCGGAGATTTGTGTACGGCAGAGGGATTTTTTGTGGACGCTTACCGCACCTTCTATGGTAGAAATGATCTCTACCAAAGGGATGGAGTACATCTTTCTCTTAAAGGAAAGGCCGTACTCTGCAACCTGATACAAGATATTCTGGAGCGGACCCTAAGTAGTTACAGGCCTAGAGTGAAGGCGAGCGTAGGCCAGTACGCCTGCGTCACTCCTGGAACGACCTTTTCGGAGGGCGCAAAGAGGAATGGCACCGCTCCAGCAAGCAAGCGGGAAACGGAAGAGAGTAGGGAGTCCTACATTCGTGGACTCCCTGAAAGTTCTGTTCAATGCGAGGTCAATCAGGAACAAGTTTCTTGAGCTCCGTGGCATCGTAGCAACAGAAGAACCTGAGATGGTGTCCATAACGGAGTCGTGGATAAAAACTCCAAACCGAGATTTTGAAGGTGAATTCACGATTTTTGGTTACCAGCTCTTCCTGAAAGATAGGCCAGACAGAGAGGGTGGTGGTGTGATGTTGTATGTCAAGGATACTCTCAACTCGACGGAATGTAACATCGTATCCAACCATGAACAACTAGGTGTGACCTAGAGACAGGTCACGCCAATTACAGGATCCTGGTGCTTTATAGACCTCCTGCCCAACTCGTTGAAAAGGAGAGATCTGTAACAGCTACTAGGAGAACTTGTCAAAGACAGAGTGTGTATCGTCATGGGGGATTTCAACACACAAGTTGCCTGGGAAACCAGAGAACCCAGTGGCGAGAACGCACTACTCCTGGAGTTCGCGAACAACGAGTTCCTTACTCAATGGGTGAGAGAGCCAACGAGAGGAGACAATATCCTCGACTTGGTTTTCACCTCTGAAGATGACATCGTTGAGGAACTCTCTGTTGGCGAAGAGCTCGGTGGCAGTGACCACCGACTAATTAGATTTGTAGTCAAAGTCCCGAAGGCAGGGCCTGCAACTAGTAAATCGAGGAAACTTGATTTAAGAAGAGCAGACTTTGCAGGTTTTCGTGCTGGACTGACTGACGCGAGGCTAGAAGTGTGCGATGCTGTTGAAGACTCGTGGAATAGTTTCAAAACCACATTCATGAGTCTTCAATCGCGTTTCATCCCTCTGAAAGGCGCCCGTCGGTCTTCTGTTCAACCAAAGTGGTTTAATCGAGAAATCGGCCAACTGATTGACAAGAGAAATGTGTACCGGCAAGCGAAGATCTCGGGTGACTTTGACGAATACCGGAGGCTATCCAAAAGAGTGAAGTCCAGCATAAGGGCGGCTAAGCGGTCTAAGGAACTCAGAGTTGCGAGACTCTGTAAAGAGAATCTCAAGGAGTTTTTTGGATATGTAAACAGCCGTAAACCAATCCGTCGAACGATTGGCCCTTTGAGGAATGAGGAGGGGGCATTAAAGCACTCAGATGCAGAAAATGCTAACCTCCTCAACGACTACTTCTCTTCAGTGTTTACTGAAGAGTGTGGTCCCATCCCCTAGCCAGCGGATTCCTACTCGGGGGAAAAGCTAGAGGATATGGACTTCACCGAAGGAGAAATAAAAAAGAAGATCACTGCCGTAATGTCGAATAAGTCACCTGGCCCGGATAAGTTTCTACCTAAAGTGTTGAAAGAAGTGCACGTTTAAGTGTTACGACACCTGAGCGCAATCTTCAACATGTCAATCCGGACCGAATGCGTTCCTAGAGACTGGCGTGAAGCGGAGGTGACTCATATCTTCAAGAAAGGAGACCGTAGCCAACCGTCGAACTACCGACCTATCAGTCTGACTTCGATAGTCGGTAAACTCATGGAAAGCATCATGGTGAACAAAATGACGTCGCATTTAGAGTCAAAGCTGCTACTGAGGAGTTTCCAGCACGGCTTCCGAAGGCAACGGTCATGCCTAACGAACTTGTGGAATTCTTCCACTTCGTCTTTAGTGAGCACGATCGGGACAAGGTGGTAGAGGTGGTCTACTTAGACTTTCAGAAAGCCTTTGATAAGGTACCACACCGCCGCCTTCTCCGGAAAGTGCGAACGCTGGGCATAGACGGAAAAGTAGCCGGCTGGATCGAGAACTGGCTAAGTGGCGAACGGCAACGGGTGGTGGTGAATGGACAGGCTTATGAGTGGGTGCCCGTTACTAGCGGGGTGCCTCAAGGTTCTGTCCTGGGACCACTACTATTCATCATCTACGTCAACGACATGGACGGTGACATGGTTGCTAAGATTTCTAAATTTGCCGACGATACCAAGCTTGGTATGAACGTTGCAAAGGATGGAGATACTGCCCGCCTGCAAGATGATCTTCGGAAGATTGGGGAGTAGCCTGCTACGTGGCAAATGCCTTTCAACGTAAACAAATGCAAAGTGCTGCATATCGGCCACCGAAATCCCCAACCACCCTCTATCCTTAAGGGCAATGCTCTTAAATCCACCAACACTGAGAAGGACTTGGGTGTAGCATTCACTAGTGACCTCAAGTTCTCGAAACAGTGTATTGAGGTGGAGAAGAAAGCTTAAAGGATGTTAGGGTATATAAAGCGACAGTTTGGATATCGGAACAAGGAGATAGTACTGTCTCTGTAAAACTCCCTCGTCCGACCGCACCTGGAGTATGCCGTACAATTTTGGAGTCTTTCATTTAGAAAGGACATCGCGAGATTGGAACGAGTGCAAGCCAGGGCAACCAAACTGATTCCCTCTATCAGAAATAAAAGTTATGAAGATAGATTAAGGGAATTAGATATGTTCTTGCTGGAGATCCGGAGAGTACGTGGTCAGCTTATCGAAGTTTTTAAAATACTTCGAGGCTTCGACCGACTGGACTACGGGGATATTTTCCAGCTCAGCGATGGGAGAACAAGAAATCACGACTTTAAACTTGAACTGAAGCGATACCACAGTGATATGTGTGGAAAATTCTTCACTTACAGTATCTGCGGTAGTTGGAACGCACTTCCGACGGAAGTTGTCAACAGTGAATCTGTTGACCAGTTCAAGTCAAGACTAGATAAAGTCTTGCGAAACGCCGTTAAGATCCTCGCGAGTGATCGTCGAGATTGCCGACGGACACCTTCGAAGATTGCGCCAAAAGTACCCTCCTTGTATGGACCGTAAGGTTTTCTAGGGTACTTATTTTCCTTGTAGCTTCCTCCTTTTCTACTTTCTCCGTATCTTCTTATTATTTCTCATCCTCTTTTTATTCCTCTTCCCTTTCTAATTTTTCTCGATTTTCTTTCTCTTCCTATTCCTCCTCATCCTCATTTTCTTCTTATTATTATTCTTCTTCCTCCTCCTCCTCCTTATCCTCATCCTCTGTTTATGCTTCCTATTTCTTATTTTCTTACACTTCTACTTTTTCCTTATCCTCAATCTCTTTTACCTCACTCTTCGTATTATTTTTCATTTTCTTTTTTACCTTATCATCTTCCTCTCTGAATCCTACTACTTTTCTTCCTCTTCCACTTCGTCCTCCTTCTCCTCCTCCTATTATCCCTTATCTTTTTCTTCTTCTGCTTCCTCCTCCTCTCCGTCTTCTTCCTCCTCATTCTATTCACCTTTTTTCTTTCTCCTCGTCTTATTCTTCTCTCTAACTCTCCTCGTGTGTTCTTTCTCCCCTTCCTCTTACTCTGAGTATACCTCCGTCCTTCGTCAGCAAAAAGACTGAGTAAAGGGCAAAATGCCTCCCCCCCTCCGAGAACTCTGCTTGGGAACCATGGAAACGTCCTCTTGCCCTCAGAAGCTTTCAATTTTTCCCCCAGCAGCATCGAAGGCGATATTGTCATTGTTTGCCATGGTGATATTCTTTAAGCGAGCACAGCTTAGGCTCGGGGTTTCATTCAGCGACGTTTATCAAATTCCCGCTTGAAAGAGGCTTTCGCTTTGAAGTCGGACCTGGAATTCGACGACCCTGGAAGGGATGACGACGCTACCCGTAGAGGGAACTATTTAAGTTCCCCTTATACAGTACCGTCCAAAAAAGATCAGAATACCTGTATTTCCATTACAATATCTTTCATTTATTTTGCCAGAGAAGATCTAACTAACGCCCGTATGCTAAAACAAATGTGAAATGCACATTTGAGGAAAAAGCCTATTTTTTTATGTATTTTGCATTTTAGCCTTTTGCATATAATAAATTTATAAATAATTGTGAAGCTACTCTAAATCTGATAAAAGTGCATTTCACATTTTTCGTATCATACGGCCGTAAGGTCCACAGAATTAGTGTACGATAACTTGCTGGTATACCCAACTTATAGGTAAAGGTTATGTAAATTTGGATGAATAAAACGAAAGTTGTCAGCAGAGAAGCCATTTCTCAAAAAAATTGAAGTGTCCAAAATTATCCTTACACTTCAGTAGAGGGAACCGGCATTGATTACATAACAACTAACTCCAGTTCAATCTCGTGGCTTCCAAGTAACATGCTAAAGTTATCTGTCACGCCTCTCTCTGTCTGCGAAAAGATCGTAAAAAAATCGCCACAAAGTCTTTCATTTGGAGCCACATCAGGTTCTATCAAGCCAACTAAAGGGATAGTCCATAATATTATGTCAACCTATGACAAAGGAGGTTTCAATAAATCTAGTAAATCAACCGGTGGACGAAGAAAGATTAAGTTATTATCCAAATTATGAAGGACGGTTTCAAGACGATGGAGCATGTGGGGAAATTCCACGTGGAATTTCTTTTCCAGCACGGAAGTGACGTCCATGCGCTGGAGAAGGTTCTAGAATTTGGTTAGGCTTAAATTGGTAAGCCTCCCCACCACTATCCACAAGCGGTAGCCTCGAACCACGTTCACCTCGGACCACCTTTTCGCGGGTTAGAATCGCCTCGACGTGAAGATTCGAGGCCATTCGAGAGTAGCGCGGATTCCCTCACCCCTGTGGATGGGGGGAGCCTTGGATATATATATATAGGGCTCGTCTTCTATTTGGGAGACACAGAGTTGAGGAGTCTCACCCGGACCCAAGAAGTTTCCCAGCCAGTGCGGTAATTCCATTTGACGATCACCACCGAGTGATTTTTCCGATTCCACTCATCAACTCCTGCCGAAGCCCTCCTCGTTTGCCCTTCGTTTTTGGGTGGCTGAAATACTCTTCCCTGGACCGGACGTTACCGCCCCCCCCCTCCTTTGGAAAACCGTCATCACGTCAACTTCCCGCTCAAAAGCTCCGAGCGCCCTCGCCATACGTTTATTGCCTGCAGAAGACATCCGTGAAACCTTATCCTGAGGTCTCACCCGGAATCCTCCGTAAGCCAACCCCTCTTTCCCTTCAGCAACCCATTTGAGTTAATCCTCCCCATTTGAATAGTCTCTTTCTGTAACGCATTAATTTCAAACTTCATAGTTTGATGCATAACTCTGCAATTCCTCCCTCGTTTACAAATTTAATTTTGCCCATTAATTTTCTTATTTTATGTAAATAAAATTATATTTTTGTACATGTATTTTGTATTTTTAAATAATCTTGAGCTTTGCCATTGCCCAAATTTTACCTGACCTCGTTGCACTCTTTTCTCGCTGTTCCATGCGTCGAAACTCGTGGCGTTCCGTCCCTTGTCGGTTGGCCTTTAAGTTATTGGTCCCTCCCCCATATATATAATATGGTATTGATATAATATAATGTCATACGACAACAGAGCAGTTTCTGAAGAGATTAGTGAGATTTTAGCCATCAATGTCTCTAGGCTCACTATGTCACGTCAGCTAGATGAAGACATCCTTCACGCCCCACACACCCACGTTTTAGCCATTAACGGATGACCTACAGGGCCATGTCCATTTCAGTAACGAATCTATTGTATTTTAAGAGTGTGAAGTTTGGCAGAGAAGTAACTTCAAGGGATACATTATGGCTCCTCACATATTCCACCAGGGCATAAGGTCAATCTGGACATTTACACCACTTGTTTTCTTTTGCGTATACAATTTGCCTCGATTTACTTGGAAGCCCTGGACATAGCGAAATTGAGAGATCGATTTTACTATAGAGCAGCGGTTGCCACGGGAAAGAAATGTCATTATTTATATTTCAGGAACATTCAAATAAAAAAAAAATTACGATTAACAAAACTTATCATAGACATAGATCAGTGGTTCTCAACCAGGGAGGAATTCCCCCCTGAGGGGGAATTTCAAGATTTCCAGGGGAAAATGAGGATCACTGAATGAGGAAGCAATGAAAATTTTGATTCAATTTTCAACAACATATTCATGCGAAAAGACATTTTCATCAGAGACAGTAATTAAAACTCGGTACCACTCTCGGCTTGAAATAGACGCAGCTCTCCGTCTTGCAGTGACGTCCTTGGAGCCGAATCTCCACATACTGATGTCAAATAAACAGCAACAACCATCACACTAAAAATTCATAATATTTAACTAAACTTCAGGGGGTTTGGGGGAATAATTACTATATAACTTTTTTAACTTTAATGTGTGTATTTCGTATTAAAAAAATAAAACTTTTATGATTAATATTGCATAAATATATTTACAGTACCTTTTAATCTAAATTCATATTATTGGTCCATTAAGTTCTAAAGGTTGGCGACCGCTGCTATAGAGAGCAGATTTACCTCGGAAAGAGTAACACCGTATTGGGAGCTAGTCGCGGCAGCCCTACGCCTCAGAATTAGCCAACCCACCTCTACCCTCCGCAACCGTGACGTGGAGAAAATTAACTTGCTTCTCATCCTTCACCGGTTGAGAGAGCACCTCCGCCAAGAGGAGGAGGCAAAGCTTAATTCCAGGCTATGCTTCTATTACCTTCAAGGCCTGGTAAATTGGAGGTACGCCCTCAAAGACGCCCGTCTCCAGTCGTCACAAATAGCCGGGATCGAGATTGATCCGGTTATATACAACCGTACCCAGCTAGTTTCTAATTACTCGGCTTCGTACGTCAGAAATGCCTCCCGCCCATCGCACCTCGCAGCAGCAAGAGGTAGGGAGCGGCCGCGAAGAGGAAGGCAGCGCTCTAGAGCGCGAAAGGAGAAGTGAGTGGAAGGAAGTTTTGGGCGATGGGGGAGGTGCTCTTCGGCCTAGAGCTCCCCCCCCCCTGCATTAACATCATTTCCCCGCAGACACCATTCGGCATCGACGTGGAGGTCCGGGCGGACGACGACCGCGGCATCGTGGCTTCTGGTGAGTGGTTCGGCTCCCCGGAGGCAGACTCGGTGGTTTCTGTCAACCCCCCTTGCCTGTAGGACTTCCCCCAATCTTCTCTTCCACAGTTTTTACCGGCGGACGAGGACTGGGAGGACCTGCAGGATTTTGAGCTTACAGAAGAGGAGCGCCTGTTGGCTTGGGACCCTGGACTCGCGGCGGCCGTGGAGGCTCTTAACATCACGCCCCCTCCCATCCCCCACGCGGCGAGGAGGACGACCTTGAGGACCTCATGAACCAGAAACCTGGCCTCAGGGCGGCCATCGAGGCTATCGACGAGTTCGGCCCGCCCCCCACTCCCGTTCCCATGCTCGACCCTCCTCCTCCGGTGGAGGCCCCTGTTTAGGGTGCGCCTCCGGAGCCCCAGATCGAGTCCCGGGAAGGAAACGACAATGGGGACGATGCAGAAGATGACACCGAGGGTATTTCGGTGTTCGATCCGCTGGCAAAACCGGCCAGGGACCAATGCGTTGGACATATATGTGACTACTTCATACCCGGTTACGTCTGCACCGGGCTCCCCCTGCCCTCGAATATCGCTAAAGCGGCAGCAGGTAAGGGAGTGAAAGTCTTCTTGGGCGAATACAGGAATTTTGAGACCAGCAGTCATCACATGAAAAGCGCTGTGGATACGTTAATCAGGCCAGACGTAATAGAACCCAGCGAGGCGATTACCTGCGCCCACAAGTTATTCCTGGTCCCGAGGAACGCACAGGAAGACCGGGTCGTGTATGACATGTCAGCCCTGGGTAAGAATGGATCATATAACCCCCCTTCTTTCCACCTCCCATCCTTAGGAAAGGTCCTGCGAGCAGCCGGCCCCGACTCGTTTGCTATAAAGGTGGATTTACGCAACGGGTTCTACCATATCCCCCTGCACGTGAACGCCAGGAGATGGTTCGGCCTCAAGATAGAGGAACAGACATACAGATTTAAGCGTCTCCCCAAGGGCTTTGCCGCCAGCCCCTTTATCATGCAGATGGGCATGGCCCCGATGATGCCTGAATTCTCAAAGACATTCGGGTGTACGGCCTACACGTACTTGGACGATGTCTTGTTCCTGGGCTCCCCAAGCAACCTGGAAAAGTTGTGTAATGCCCTCTTCGCCACCTCTTTGGGAATTAACAAAGGAAAAAGCACTCTTACTCCGACCCAACAGCTGGTGTACTTGAGCGTCCAGATCGACCTCGCGTAAGGGCCTCCCGCCTAACCCCCAAGATGGCCGGGCGTCTCGTATACACCCTCGACTGGGCCTCCCGGGTGGCCTACCCATCGGACTTCTAGGGCCGCTTGGGCGGTCTCCTCAACTTCGTCTGCGGGGCCACGTCGCTCCCCCACTTCTGGGCCCAGCTCGCCTACCAACGCAGTCCCAGGGTTTGCTGCTGAAGGCCCTCCTGTCGTCGGATTGGGTCCCCTGGTCTTCCTTCAGTCTTCACATGGGGGCGGGTGTACGTGGATGCCTCGAAACATGCCATTGGTTGAGTGAGTCCGCGGGGAAACCTTTGTTCTTATCTCTTTTCAGATCATGGTCCGGCCTACGTGGACGAGTTGATTGCCCTTTTTCTGGCCTCCCTGTGGTTCCCGTACGCCCCCTCCTGGGGGACTCTATTCGTCTATTTATCTTTTAAGTAAATGAAAAATTCTGGAATGTTTGCTTTTCTTAATGCCCGAGTAGCTTTGTAGGGGTGCGAAAATGTATCAGAGAAAAATTCCTTCCAACTCGATAATATAAATACCCCATTAAATTACCAACTCATAACGGACTAAGCCGTGGCGTAATGGCTAGAGTGTTGGCGTTTAAAACTACCGGTACCGCGTTCGAAACTCAAAAGTCCACAACCTTTTATGAAGAAATTTCAAGAAGAAAACGGAAATCAAGGAAAACGCTTCAAGGACTAACTCAATTAGAATCAAGAAGACTCAAGATAAATGGATCGTCTCAAGGAAGAAAAACGGAAGAATACGAAGATCGAGAACTAACCCCGCCAACAAGAAGAATACAGAAGTCAAGATAAATGGAAGACAAATGTTTAAAGGGGCAACTTAAAGATAAAGGGATTTCAGTCAAGAAAGAAGTAAATAGTTGGGGGGGCACCCTTGATTTATTTATTTTTTATTTATCAATATCCTTCATTCTTCATCTTGAGATTTTCTCTTTATCGAATCTATTTACTTCTTTCTTGACTGTAATTCCTTTTTCTTTAAGTTGGCCCTTCAAACATTGTCTTCCACTTTTATCTTGACTTAGGTATTCTTGTTGTTGGCTGGGTTAGTTCTTGATCTTCGTATTCTTCCTTTCTGTATCTTCATTTTTTCTTCCAATTATCTTGAGTTGATGATTTCTTCTTGATTCTTGATAAATTAGTCCTTGGAGTCGTTTTCTTCCGTTTTTCTTTCCTGAGGCGATTCATTTATCTTGAGTCTTCTTTAGTAGGTCCTTCAGCGTTTTCCTCGACTTCCGTTTTCTTCTTGAGATAATTTCTTGGTCCTTCTTGATCCTCGTTGAGTTGGTCCTTCGAGCGTTTTCCTTGACTTCCGTTTTCTTCTTGAGATTTCTTCATAAAAGGTTTTGGACTGTTGAGTTTCAAACGCGGTACCGCTAGATTTAAACGTCAATACTCTTAGCCATTACGCCACGGCTTAGTCCGTTATGAGTTAGTAATTTTATCGTATATTTATATTATCGAGTTGGAAGGAATTTTTCTCTGATACATTTTCGTACCCCTACACAGGTCCCTTTCTAGAAAGCAAAGCGAATTTATGGATTGGGGCAAGACTAGTCTTGGATTTCTTAATAGAGGAGTTACTAGTAGCTCTCCCTCTACGACCTCCGAGTCTGCGGGATGAGTGGAGTTAATTTTGGGGATTGATGAGAGCGAACGAAGTCTTGTATCTAATCAATGAGTAATAGCATCTCCTTCCCGGATCTCCGAAGTTCCCAGCAGCACCTTTTCTCAATCTCGCAGGAGACTAGGTGCAGTTGTAACGAAGATCAGAAGATTGTTCGGTCATTGAGGGTCACCAGTTAGGGAGGGGGGGGGGGGAATATCCTTATTATTCTTTTTTATTTATCAATATTATTCTTCATCTTGATTTTTTATCTTTATCGAATCTAGTTACTTCTTTCTTGACTGAAATTCCTTTATCTTTAAGTTGTTCCTTCAAACATTTGTCTTCACTTTTCTTGACTTAGATATTCTTCTTGGCTGGGTTGGTTCTTGATCTTCGTATCCTTCCTTTCTTGATGCATCTTCATTTTATTGCATTTATCTTGTGTTGAATATTTCTTGTTCCTTCTAGATGAATTGGTCCGTCGAGCGTTTTCCTTGTCTTCCGTTTTCTTCTTGAGATGATTTCTTGGTCCTTCTTGATCCTCGTTGAGTTGGTCCTTCAAGCGTTTTCCTTGACTTCCGTTTTCTTCTTGAGATTTCTTTTTAAAAGGTTTTGGACTGTTGAGTTTCGAACGCGGTACCGCTAGATTTAAACGTCAATGCTCTTAGCCATTACGCCACGGCTTAGTGCGTTTTGAGATGGTAATTTTATCTTGAGTCTTCTTTAGTAGGTCCTTCAGCGTTTTCCTCGACTTCCGTTTTCTTCTTGAGATAATTTCTTGGTCCTTCTTGATCCTCGTTGAGTTGGTCCTTCGAGCGTTTTCCTTGACTTCCGTTTTCTTCTTGAGATTTCTTTTTAAAAGGTTTTGGACTGTTGAGTTTCGAACGCGGTACCGCTAGATTTAAACGTCAATGCTCTTAGCCATTACGCCACGGCTTAGTGCGTTTTGAGATGGTAATTTTATCGTCTATTTATATTATCGAGTAGCAAGGAATTTTTCTCTGATACATTTTCGCACCCCTACAGCTTCTTGTTCAGTATTATTTTTGTTTTATTTTCAGAAGGCCCAAACCGTGTTGGGTCCCGTCCGAGGAGAATCCGGCCGATCTTCCATCACGTCCTAATCTTTGGGGCGCGGGGGCTGTGACGTCATGACTCTAGGGGCGTGACGTCAGGTCCCCATAGTCACGACTATACGTCGCCTGTAAAAGGACTATGACCGGCCTGGGACGGGACTCACTCGTTTACCTTCCTATTGTCATGGTTCCTAAGGGGGAACCCTTTGTGTATACTTCTATATATCTTTCGATATATGACTGATTTCTAATCGAGGGAATTATGTAGTTTAGTTACCCGTCGTTGAATTATTTCCATTTTATTGATGTTTACGTATGTATAAGGTGACCAAAATTGTATCGCGTATTCCAGGTGTGGTCTTACTAAACTTTTATATGTATGATTATATCTTAGTGTTTGTAGTGAAAACTTCTTGCAATTAATCCAAGCATTCGGTTTGCTTTCTTACACGCTTCGTCACACTGAAAAATGCTTCGAAACCCGCACCCCTAAATCTTTTTCTTCGTCCACGGAGATAATATTTAACTACCCGTTTCATAGTTAAAGCTTGGGTTATTTCGACCTTCGTGCAAAACTCTACACTTGTCTAAATTGAATTTCATGTCCCATTTACCAGATCATTCGAAGATTTTATCTAGATCCCGCTGAATTAATTTGCTATCGTTTTCATTTAAAATTTTACCCTTAATTTATGTGTCATCCGCAAATTTGGATAATTTACCAAGTAGGTCAGTGTTCATATCGTTTGTATAAATAAGGAACAACAATGGCCCCAACACAGATCCCTGAGGCACGCCATTAGTTACAATTTTTGACTCCGAAAATTTACCGTTTAAAACTACTCTCTGCTTACGATTACCTAATTACCTAGCCACGACGCTATCTATTGTAGTAGGTCCCCCCTAATTCCATGACCAGAAAGTTTAGTTAGTAATCGCGTATGAGAAACAGTGTCGAATGCTTTAGCGAAATTTAAGTAAAGTTTGAAAAGTTAAAATTTGCTGGTTTTAGTCCTCATATCAAGCTATGTAGCTTCTGAAGCGGATGTCAGCCAGGGCAAGCCCCAATTCCCCACCGTGATGTCCAGTCACGGTGGTAACCTCCCCTAGTAAATAGTGTCAGCTTATAAAGAATCCGGACGGAGATTCGAACTGCCGACCTAGAGATTGCCAGGCAAGCACGCTAACCACTATACTAGCTGGAAGGCGAGTAAACTATATCCAGAGATCTACTTTCGTCATAGCTTTTAATCATACTGTCATAAAATTCCAAAAGATTGTTAAACATGAACGTTTCTGTCTAAAGCCGTGTTGACTATCATTAATGAAATTCTGCGCTTCCAAATGATCGATCATCCAATCGCGAATGACGGATTCCATTGATTTACCTACGATGAATGTTAAACTTATGGGTCGATAATTGGTCGGAAGTTCTCTTTTTTCCTTCTTAAAAATAGGAGTTATATTCGTGAGCTTAAAATCCAATGGCATGACACCTTCTAATAATTTGTTAAAAAATTTCATTGGCAGTTCTACTAACACGTTTCGAATTTCTTTAAAATGCGCCAGATTGATTATGTCCGGACTCGAAGATTTACTGGATTATAACTTGCTGATATAAAAATCTATTTCTGCTTCGAAGAATTCGATATCGGTTAAAAGGCTATGCTTATCAAAGTTTACCACGTCATTCGTTCGAGGTATATTATGTTTGTTTTCGTTTATAAATACCGATGCAAAAAAGTTATTTAATATATTGGACACCTTTTCTGTATACGAAACTAATTCGTTATTGTCATTTTTAATAGGTCCTATTGTTTCCTTTATCGGGTTTCTATTGGATACATAATCGAAAAACTTCTTAGGGTTATGTTTACTTGCTTTGTTGGTTCGTTGACTAATTTATGTTAAGGAGTTTTCTTAAATAAACTCCGATAGTCTCTGTCTTTCCTCGTCCGCATTTAACGTGTCACAGTTAATATTTCTACAATTTAAATCCGCAATTAATAAAGTGCGATTAATTTTAAAGTCATTTCCAATAATTTTATATAATTACGTGTCAATTTCATTCTGTTGTTGTGAGGATCTATACACTACAAATATATTTTTAGTAAAATCATTCAGGGTTTTTCTTTGGAAGAATCAATTTTAATTTCGGTTAAACTTATATGATTTTTTGGTGTATAGAAGTACTCCTCCACTGCGTTTATTTGTACGGTGTTTATTGATTAATTTATACCATGGTAGTTGCAATAGCCGATATAGTTTCTCCTAGTAGTATCCGCCCATGATTCCGTTATTGCTATAATATCGAAGCTGCGTTAGCGCATTACACATTTAAATACGTCGAGCTTATTTTGAATACTACGCGCGTTGTAGTAATAGGCATGTAAATTTGTATTTAAAACGGGTACATTATTATTATGACGTGGTGAGCCACTCTCCCATATGTGCTCTCTAATTCCCGATGCTGTTATGTCCAAAAATTTACAAGAGAATTATTAATTAGTCTTCCCAGTCCTGCCGCTCCCACTCCGTTCAGATGAATTCCTTCTCGCCAGAATAGCTCCATTTGTTCGTAAAAATCATCCAAAAATTGATGAAGTACGATCTCTCTTCGTAGCAAAGAACTTTAAGAGCCTTGTTAATATAGGATAGTCTTACATATAAAACACTCGCCGCACCTATTGTCGGAATAATACCTGCATAAGCCACGTTCTCACTCCTTTCTTTCATCTTCCTCGCTGGTTGGCGGCAACTTGGTAGAAGTTTCTGGGACTTTTTAGGTAATACATTATTAATACCGATATTCATTATATAAGCTATGTCTTGGGTATCTCCGCTTGTAAAATATTCCATTGAATCAAGAAGATCCTCAACTCTTCTTCAGGATAACAGTACTTCCTCCGTTTGGCTGGTTTTCTGCCCCAGAATTCCTCAAGTTAGTCCCTAATAATAGAATCCTCTACAAGTCGAATTTCAGATTTATCGTCTTGCTCAGTACTTATAACGGAAAAGTTTGTTAGTCGCGATTACTGATAGTCTCTGCTTAAGCCGACTTAGAGGAGCACCCCTCGAGCCGTAACGAACCCATTACCCCTTGTTCCGGTTTCCAGAAAGCCGGCCAGGCAGGCTATCTCGTGGGGCTGGAACAGCCGTTGTCGAAGGTCGTTGGTCATCTCGCAGTGCACCTTCTGTTACCTGAGTATCGGAATCAACCAAGACTGAAGGTCGCTGGTCATCCACCCGGTCATCTCCAAACGGGTCCTCCGCTACCTGGGTGTCGAGCTGCCGCCTCATAGAGTGCACATCGAATCGTAACAGCTTCATTTCCTATTCGAGAGACATAATTTTGACTTACAATTCCTTCCTCATTTCGCAGCCCCTGAAGTTTTCCATCCTTCCAATGAAGTGTGCAATCAAGAAAACGCCATTACAGACGGAGCAAGTTCGCTTTTGTGGTGGCACTCCTGCAGAGCAGTACACCGTAAAGGAAAGTAAGAGGCACGATCGGAATGATCAGTTAATCCACGCAGCGGAGACTAAATTAATTCAGTGACTATTCCTGAGAAATTTGAGGAGCGGAATTTGGCTTCTTCAGATTATCAAGAGAGATGACCCAAAATGTATGTGTGTGTGAGGGGGAGGGGGGTTTGTTGTTGTTTCTCTCTCACAAATGTGAGTGTGAGGAGTGTGTATCGGTGTGTTGTGTCTATGAATAGGAATACTGATATGTGTATCTGAATGATGCATGTGTACAATAAGGATACAGATGAGGAGTGAGGTGTAAACTTCAAGCTGGAATGTTGAATAAACAGGAGAAAGATTGTAAAACTGTGTAAAATTAGAGAAGCAGCACAAAGATAAATCTACGCGCACTGAACAGGTCAGTCAATGGTGAAACAATGGGAGCAAACTTAATTCACTTAAATATGGAACGAGGTAAAGGAAAAAAAAAGGAGATACATTTAACTTTGCAGACAAACTCAGCTGTGTTCATCACTGCATTACAATGTAACTAATCACTTTAAAAAAACATGGCGGGTCAGTAGAAACTACTATTTAAGAACAAAAATATATTAACCAAACGAAGCATACTATTGCAAGTTTCAACAGTATGCAAACAGATGAAGATTATTGAGCAACCAGCTATACCGTCATTCCTTATAACCAGCAAAGACCATAAAAGCCACTCGAGGGGCAATCAAAATAGAGGGAGAAGGAGGGGGTGTCATGGACGAAGGACAGGTTGAAGAAAGAAGGGATTTGGAAAAGGAATTAGTTTAACAATTCTCATTTCTGTAAGTTAAATTTCAAATTAGTGTTTATCGATACTGTTCTTAAACATATTAACTGTACTGATTTCTTGTAAATAAAAGTAGCCCATCTAGACATATTTTGGAGATAAGGAAAGATAATTATGCCCACTAAGCATACTTTGCATATATATTTAACAGAAAACAGTAATTATAACACACGATTGATGGATATAATGAATTATTTGCCCAGATGAGCGCCATTTCGACCAATAGGTTCAAAACCCTATCTTGCATGAAATCTGTCAATTTCTTAATAGTATCATGTTGGACTGCCTCTGCTACAGATTTGATGTTCGCCCATAAGATTTCTTTAGACGAAAATTGGCATCCGTCGATTGGGTTGCGGAGGCTGGCGGCCGCATCATCAACTTGTTACCTTGTATGCCGTAAGAGCCTAGCAAAGATTAGGTGGCCCTGACAAAGTGGGATGACGAGTTGTTATGGATGAAAACTAGAGTTCTGAGAAGTGATAACTGTTTGTTATCTAGCAAGGCATCCAAGACGTCTTTCAAGAGATTACGGTAGGCGGCTACGGTGACTTTAACCCCATCAGGTACATTAATTGGGCCAACGAGTCTGTGTCCAATTATACTTGCCCATAACATGACTCCTCCTCCATGCTGCTGCTTCGCAAACGTTGGCGACGCTTATCTCCGAAATAGACCTAATTATTTGCCCAACCATCAGGTCTGTCAAGCGTCACCCTGGTTGCATCAGTGAAAAGAACGTAACTCATGTCCAACGTCATATACTTCTAGGCTCATTAGAGTCTCAATCTTGTTACCGAGCATTAAAGAAGGAAGTTTCAAAGGAGCTCGCACGAAAGCTATAGTCCCTAGAATAGGGTTCCTGGTGGTCTTTGGTACATGGAGACGACCAGCGGCGTGAAAATGACTTTGCTTTTTGGTCAATGTTTCCCACGTAACTGGCGGCCAATATTCCAAAAATCCTTAGCTGTCACGTTCTTGCATTTCTGAAGGGTTCTTCAGAAACCATCTAACTTTGCCCACAGGGCGCACTAACTTCTTCACAATAACATGACCAGAGGTGCATTCTGTACTTTTCTTGATGATGAAAAACCTTTCTTCATCATTGAGCCCTCTGCGACGTACCAGTGTTAATAAAGAGGATAGATGCTATTAGCGTGGTTCACCCCCAAAACGACGAATCTGGAAGAAAAATTGAAGGGCGTAACACAGCACGATGAAAACACAACATTAGTGTTGCCATGTTGTGTGGACCAGCTGGAATAAGTTTCTTCAAAATTGATTCACAGAGAACCGAGAAATCCTAAATTCCCCTACTAATCTATCAGCATGATTCGGGGTGTATATATTCTAGAACCCCATTTGTCTTTACTGAAGCTGCAATGCATCGTTTTGCAAATTTTAGATCACTTGAGATTGCGACACCTAGATCCTTTTACAAGTCGAATCAGTTTAAAATTTGACCCCCAATATACTAATCTCTTTGAGGGTTATCATGACCTATATGCATTTATTACACTTGTCCACGTTGAATTGCATTTGTCATCTTTCAGATTATTGAATATTGTCTGTTTGCAAGATTTAACAGCCAATCTGGTATTTTGCCCTTGTACTTAGTTTCGTGGCATCACCAAATTTTGAAATTTTACATAACAAATTCATGTCAAGAAAGTTTCTACTAAAAAAAAACAAGAGTCCGATAAAAAAAATTCCTAAGGAACGACACTAGCGATGGATGAACTATGATGAACTATTTCCATTGACAACAACCCTGCCAACGGGTTTCTGGTCAGTCTTAATCTCTTTTAGTACGCTTCTTTATAAAGAGTATAATATGTGGAACTGTGTCAAAAGCCTTTTCTAAATTGAGATAAACTACATCTACGGCTTTATTATGGTCAAACTGATTATTTCGTGAAAAAAATTAAACAAATTAGAAAGGCATGAACGTCCGCATCAGAAGCTGTTTTGTGAGTCATTTATAAAGTTATTTGCTTTCATATTTTCAACGTTTCTAATTCTAAATAATAGGCTAAAAGTTTACCAGCGTTCGAATTAAGGGAATTGGGTCCAAAGTTTCCAGGATCAGTCTTTATGTCAATTTGAAATTGACGTTACAAAAGCCTCTTTGAAATACTTAAAGCAATTCCATTATTAATAGACTTTTGAAAATGTACAAAGGGGCTTAACAATTCGCTTTCTAATTATTTAAAGTAGATTAGATAAGTTTATCGAGACCTGGCACTTTAAAAAAAATAATTTACTTAATATAAAAATTAATTTCAAGTGCAGTTATCTTCATCAAAATTTATCATTAGCGAAAAGTATTCCTTGCTTTGGCATAAGTAATGCTCGAAAAAATGTTATATTTCCGTGCCCAATATTTTCAGTCATGTAGAATCTTAGGGCTTAGGTGGTTCTTAATTGGATTTAGGCAATGGCTCTGTAAATTGCATTTTTAATACGAAGCCAAAGATGGATTTATTAATGAAATGGGGAAGGTTAAAAAAAACAAGGAGCCAAAATAAGGATTACTTGCTTTTGTCGACAAATTGAATGTACTCCTTAGAACATTATGATATTGTGCCGAAAAATATGGAAAATCGATAGAGCATCATCTAAAATTCCTCCAAAGACAAGATCCATGGAAAGAAAAACGTTTTCAAAAGGTGAGTCAAGAGGTATTGATTCACATAACTCATCTTAGGTATTCTGTAATGGAATTGACGAAGAAAGAACTTTTCATCACATGGATATCACATGGTTAAAGACAAGATTGGCCTTTATTTTTTTAGAGTTAAATTATAACGATTTAGTGAACATTTATCCGCGTTAATAATATTCAAACTAAACTTCTCCATTGACAAGGCAGCTATATTTATAAGGTCTCGCAATGAATACCTGCGAGAATGGTGCAAGAAGGACAATATCTTCTGCATACGCAAGCAAGCACGTGAAATCCAGCGAGGTACGAGAGCTACCGACCAATTTCACTCTTGTAATTTGGCGGGAAGCTCTGCCAGAAAATCTCCAATGGAAGACACGTCTAACTTGGAGGAGAACTTCTTGTACAATCCTCACCAATTTGGCTTCCGGGAAAAGGGAAATACGGAGATGGCGATAAATGTCATCAAGGAAAAGCTTGCCTAAACCAGAAGGGATGGGCGTTACGTAACAGTTGTATGTCGGGATGTATCAAAAACAAAGGAGGGTGCAATTCAAGATCTTGCGACGTGGACTAAGTGAAAACTAAGAAAGAACTCTCTGTGACTATGTTATGGAGAGAGCGGCGTATATCCGTTTGGAGAGCATAGACCGACCCAGGTCCATGTTTAATGCAGGCTTCTCGCAAGGGAGGGGGTCTGTCCCCCACTCTCTATTCAATATACACCACAGATGCCTGAGTCCCTGTGAACCCCACTTGCCTCAACATTCAATTCGCAGATGATTTCAGACAGATAACCAGTGTCCATGGCAGAACGCGCCTATGCAAGCTCGTATGACGGCGGCAGAAATCGAAAGATTATACATCTACGAGACCAAATGGAAAATAAGAACGAGCCAAGAGAAATTCAGTGTGTTTCCGATAGGAAGGATACTACTATCAGATGTAAGGATGTGGGATAGGCGCTATCCTTATACCACGGAGTACAATGTACTTGGTATGAAAATTACTTCATCTAGGTACAGAAAGTACGTCTCTTATCGAATTTCGAAAGCTTCGACCGCAGTCAGAACTTTATTCATGTTCAGAACGTTCTGAGAGAGCAATAATAAGATGATCTATAATGCAATTGTAAAATGCAATTCATAGAGCCATTGCCTAAATCCAATTAAGAACCACCTAAGCCCTAAGATTCTACATGACCGAAAATATTTGCCCCAAGAACACAAAAGAGGAGACTACATATCCTACAGAACAAATGCATGTACCTAATTACAGGTACCCGCAGGCGAGATTGAAGACACCAAGAAGAGCTGCCCAGGGAGGCGGGGATAAGACCCATTAATACAGTCAGTGAAGAACGGACTAGGAATATGCAGGAGATGGTTAATCAGCAAATGGATGAAGAAATCATTGAAATGATTAATTATAACAGAATTAATCCAAGATTGCCAAGGTCCGCTAGCTTTATGGCTAACGGAGATGAAGTGCCGTTTTACGTATGATGGAATGTCTAAAAATCAGAGGAAAAGAGAAAATTTACCGATTAATGGAATTATCATGAAACCAAAAAACTGACAAAATTACGACAAAAAAATACCGATTACGACTCAAAAACCTCCCAAATTTATTTGATCCAAGAGGAAGGAACGCGAAGAAAGAAGGAAATAATAAAAAAAAAACCCAAACGACATACACTACAGAATATATAAATTTTAAAAATAATAAGTATCACAATAATAATGAAGTAATTAAAACATAAAACAACAAAAAAATGCGCATAAGATATACAAAAAATATTATTTTTTTAAGACAAAAAGCTTGAACGCTGTTTAAAAAACAAAAATAACACTTAAAGATATACACGAACAATAAAATGATGAAAGCGATAAGCCTGATCAACAGGCGACTTGCATCCGTTTGCATGCATATCTCCTACTCTACATTCTCTTTTCACCACTTTTATTTCGTTCTATCTATACCACACATACTTTTTTCCACTCCACACACACACATAAACACTTACATCAATTGGTTATTGCATACGCATGGATATTATAATGTCATAGGCCCAAAGGGGAGCCTAGTGGGGTTATTATTACTGCTTACAGCACATTATTGAAATATAAGCTGAAGAGGAGGAGATGAATTATCACTCTCTGTTTGACTCTATTGCCTACTTTCTATGAGGAAGATGTAGATCCACCGAATACTACACAAACCTCCTGATTAGCATACTTACTCTTAATTATACCCATTGGGTATGAAGGAACTTTACTTGTAGTTAATTCCTCGATTAACAAATAATAATTACCACGGTCAAAAGCTTCAATTTTTTTTAAAAAGGTCATAAACTTCCCAACCATACAAATTATTTATATTATTCATTCTTTCATACTCATAATTGGTGCTTTTTAGATGGCTCCTTTCTAAGAACAAACTGATTACTGCTGATTTTAGTATAATTAATTAATTAAATTAGAAGAAATCTACATCGTACGATAGTTGGATATAGAAGTTAGGCCTAATTTTCCATTTCTTAATTTAACTTAGAATTAATTATGGCATATCGATCAGGAAAACAATTTGCTAATAAAATCGTACAAAACATAGAAACCAAATATTAGTATTAGTTGATAAGAATTTACATTATTATTTACCAAGGAATCCGGAGAGTTAGTTCATCGCCAATATATAATTTATCGCCACAATTCATCACTAAATATGGACAATTCATATCGAAGAAAATAAAAATAACTTTAATAACAATGGTTATTTACCATAATGTAATTGATTAAAACAGTAAAATTTAAGAAGCACTTTAATTTGATTAATTTATTTGAAAAACAATAAAAAACACTTTAATAGGGGAGGTTATGCGAAATTCATTGCAGATAACAGTAACGAAATTTCACTTTTTTCTTGGTCCTGGGTTAAAAGTGTTATTTCCAGTCGTTTGTAACTAACGTAAATGGAAAAAAGTATTTTTTTCAAAGCACAGTAGAGAATTGTAAATCTTATTTTACAAAAAGCATTATAATGTTGTAGAATAATATTTGTTTTAAGTAAACCTTCCAAAACATTTAGATTTAATGAGAAATTTCTAGAATTTAGTAGAATTTTATGGATTTTTTTCGAATATTCCAGAACTTGCCAGAACACCCCTGGAAACTTCTAGAATATTCTGGAATAGTCTGTAATATTACTTTAGAAATATTTATGCAAGGATTTGCTGATCTGCTATCATTTCACCTCTAGCTATCATAGTGAATACACCAGAAAATAAATTTGCATCAAGGGGCTGCAATCATTTTCCAGATGCATTCTGTTATATCTGTGGACAATTCATCAAAAAAGAGAAAAAAAGTTCGGTGTAACACCATCTATGAAAATGTGAAAGATTACAAAGCATATATGATATGCCAGTTGGGAACCAAGACAACAGTGTGCACCTCACTTTACTTGTGGGCACTGGAAGAAAACTTTGGAAGGTAAGAAAATTGTTTATTGTAAAGAGTGAAATATTAAATATCACAAGTATTTAAGCTATCATGTTTGTTTTAAGCCAAAAGAGTAATAAATTATATATTTTTATTTTACTTTTACAGGATGGTATAAAGAGGAAAGAAGAGCCATGAATTTGCCCTTCTCAGCATTTGGCGTGAACCCACTGACCACTCGAGCAACTGCTAATTTTGCACTGCGAACCCTTCCAAACTTCGAAGTGTCAAAATACACCTGCTATTTTCTATCCCGACCTTTCATCCTTTATTGCACCAGTACCACACTGTGCTGATCTTCCTGTATGTACATTATACAGCCTTTCGAGTAATTTAAAGACTGAAGCAACTTGAAAGATTGGGTGTCTACTTACATGAGTATTTGGGTACTGGTACTCCAGAAAGGAATATTTCATTAATTTGGGTACTCCAGAAAGGAATAAGCGCCCCTCCCCCACAAGAAAGCAACAATTCAGAAGCTGAAAAGATCAGTGAAAATGTAGACTAGAGTGTTAGAGATATGGCTGTTGAGAGGAATTCATACTATCCGAACCAAAGAGACCTCGATGACCTAGTCAGAGATCTTAGTTGTCAGAGTCAAATGCTACACTTTTTATTTCCAGAATAAAATGAAATGTATGAAAATGTAATCCAGATGAGTGGAGGGTCTTCATTGACAGCAACTCGAAAAGCATTAAAGCTGTATTTCTCCATAATTGGAATAAGCATACATCCCTTCCTTTGGCTCATTCAGTATACCTCAAGTTGGACTACAAAAGTTTCAAGCTCCTGCTACAAGCTTTGAATTATAAGGAGTATGGCTGGAAAGCGATTGAAGACTTCAAAATGGTAGCATTTTTGATTGGTTTCGAGAGAAGTTTTACCAAGTTTTCATGTTATTTCTGTCTTTGAGATAGTAGGGATATCACATGAAGCACTGGCCACAAACGATCAACTTCTCTGTTGGAGGGCATGATGTCAAGCATGGGCAATTGATATATCATCAATAAGTGTTGTTCCCTCTATTGCATTTAAAAACTAGGTCTGATGAAGTCGTTTGTTAGAGCTCTTAGCAAAGAGTCTTTTGACTTGAGATCGGTGAGTCCCGCACGCACCTCAAAGTCTATTTTTATTCTTACTTTGATATTTGTAAATAAAATTATATTTTTGTTGTTTCATCTTTAACTAACCTTGAACGATACTCTCGGCGCCTCTTCAAGTAAATCTCGCCAACCATTTTTGCACTCGGCCTGATTTGTTAAGGATTTGAAACCCAACTCCTCGAGTTTGACCTCCTGGTCGATCGTTAATCCCTGCGAACAGTCCTTAAACGGTTCGCGTGTTGCAGTAGGTGATTAAGTCACTCCCCCCCCTCATACACACACATAATATTAGGAGTAGTGTATGGTATAGAGTGGTGTACCAAGACAATATTTGTTGTGGAAATTTCACTAAAATTTAACTGTTTTTGTTTTTGATGAAGAAATAGAATTTGCTTATTTTTAGTAAATATTTCATCTTATAAGCCACATAAGCAACGTTTAAAACAAATAATAACTATTTTCTATTGCTTTGCAATAAATGATGTTGGAAAATAACATTTACTGGCAGGAACAAAAATTGTGTTACATAGTGATAATCAATAATATCTGTTATGTTCTTATTTATTCAGGTTGGAACGAGGGCAATGTCCGATTTTATAGTATATATTAAAAATAAAAAAAGTATGATTATGGAAATATTTAATCATAAACATAACCTAAAATACTCCCTAGAACATAATTCTTTTACCAACAAGTTTATAAATGCTACGATAGTACAATTCTTTAGGTTTTGATATAAAATATGTGTCCAACTCGTTTTCAACCTCTTCCATTAATGTCAACCTAAGACCATACAAATGGTTCTTTAATCCACTAAGAAAGTGATAGTCAGAAGAAGAAAGATCAGAGGAATTTGGAGGATGAATTAATATTTCCTAACCGAGCACATCAGAGAGTTCTTTGGTCATTCAAGCTGTGTGAGGATGGGCATTATCGTGATAGAGGATGACATTCCTTCTGTTGACTAAGGAGGGACACTTTTGGCCCAAAGCGGCTTGCAAACGACGAAGTTGATTGCGGCAGAGCTTAGCATTAATTGTTCGATTGTTGTCTGACAGTTCCTCTCAGCTGTTGAGAAATTCCGCTTCCTCGAATGATCCACGAACGGCGACATTTAACGTTATGCTAAAGGATCCACTTTTCCTCACAAAGAACAAGCCTGGCATTGGACAGTCGTATGGGTTAGGATAAATTGTTCTGCGAAGTCCCTAGAAGTTGTAGCAGGATTTGCTGTGACAACAGCTTCTAACTCTTCGGAATCATGTTCTTTTGGACGAGCTTCTTTTGGTCCGTCTTTTAGACATATTCCCACTTCGGAAACGGGAAAAACACCTCCAGCAATTTTTTCTCATTTACTACATCATCACCATAAGTGCTGTGAATAAATTTTGCGGTGACACCTTCATAAATATCATAGAATCAAACATGTCTAATGTAATCTTTAGATCAGAGAACATAGGGGCGAATACCAGGGAAGATTATGAACAATATTTACAAATCTGAAAGACAAAGGTATAACTTGCCTTTTGCAGCATTCCTAAACGAAAACAAGAGGCATTCCTTTAATAAATACTATTTAAAACTTTATTTCATAAAATCGGACATTACTTTCCTTCCAACCTGATAATTATTTCTGTATTTGCCCCTGCTATTTGCTTCTGGCTATGAATTTCCCTAGCTATGAATTATTATGAATGAATTTCATTTGACTATGAATTCTTGGCAATTAATGAGCCGTAATCCATTTCTCAGAAATATGTTGAGAATTTACTGCAATGGTGGCGGCCTCTAACTGGCTAGCATTTTCTCTAAATTACAACATCATTCATCGAATATTTCATCAAAGTATTAAGTTTTACTGCTGAAAGTTTCGGGTGTGAAAAATATATTTAAATTTAGAGCTAAAAATATCTGATATTCTAGCGTTCAGTGCTCCCAAAACGTTTCACGGCTTTGGCCTTAAAATTCCAAAGACGTTTTACATTACGAATTTATTCTTGACATCTACAATAATCGAGTTTAGATTAAAATTTAGCTCTGCTTTCCTCCATGTTATTATATATTTTTCCATATGTTGGTTTATTGGACTCTCGCCAAAGTACACAACTCTCCCGAGCCACTGTATGTAGATCTCTGCAAAGATTATTCAAACCTGCTCAACCTTTGGAGATCTATGACGAAACTGAAACTCTTTAGAACATATAACCAAGAAGGAAATTTAAAAAAATTTAAGCATCCTTCAAAAATTTCGTTACTTCAATTACTATAGTTATTAGAGTTGCAACAAAAAAACGCCGTCACTAGTTAAAAGATAGGGTCAGGATTATTAAAATATCTTTACTTATCATCTTCAGAGAATTTTTGCAAGTTCTCAAAAAAATCCTAATCAATTCTATTATCATTACTACAAGTGGCATGTAATTAGAATCGTGAAAGGAATGAAAAACGTTATAGATTCACGACTTAATAATCTTGTTAATGGTCTGTCACTTAAGAATATTCAGTGTGCGAGCACTTTCCTATACTATTCACGATCAAGCCAACTGGTGGAATGCAGTGGCGTGCGGTGAGTTTTGAAGATGAGGAAGCGATTCAAGTTTTACAAAAATAATATGTTAATTGAAGTAAATATGTTATTCATTAAAAATAACTATAAAATTTTATTCTTTTAAATGTTATTCTTTTAAAACTTTATTTCAATGTTAAAATAGCTTCTGTAAGTATGCACAACCACAAGCCAAGATGTTCTATCATGTTGGCCTTCATTATATTTGCGAGTGCACCAGTTATGGATGACATCTACTCTTGACGTAGGCCTACCTGCTTTAAAAATTGTTTTTTTTTAATTATAAGTCATCGCACTGAACTTCATTTTTAATAATTTTTCAATAATGCAATCGCATTTTCTCAACTTTATTTGCTTCCATTTTGTTTAAAAGGGGTTATCACTTACAAAAATGAATAGACAATACGCCACACTTATCTAAGCACTTACTCGCAGCTACTGACTGATCTCAAAGATACGAGGGGTGAATTCGGTAGGGTTGCCAGAGTCCAGGAAATATAAACAAAATGCTTAAGATGCAAAAGCGTAACCATACAGAGTTTAGGCTATATAGCTACTTTCATTCTCAGAACCAGTATTTAAATATAACCTAAAAATTGTTTATGTTTCAGAGAATAATAATAGTTACGTCATTGTGTCTTAGAACTTTTATTTCTTTTTCCTAAGCCAGATGCAAGCAGATGACTGCAAAGCTAAATTTGCTTCCTTTACGGTATACAAATAGGTTATTTTATTTCGTAATTCTAACACGGCGTTGAAATATCTAGATAAAAATCATAAAACTCTAATGACTGTATATTATTGCTAAGAAAAGCAAAACATCTTTTAAACTATTCATTCCAAAGCACCAAAAAGCAAAACTATTATTGAAATTAAGAGAGAGAAAAAAAGTACAAATCTCGACGAAAAGGATGCATTTCTTCAATTGCAGTCAGGCTCATCAGGGTCTAACGCCAATTCGATTGAAAGTGAACGGTACCCTATGGCCTATACAAGTATAGGCAAACATAAATGTGAGAATAAAATAGGGGGAGCATTTCTTCCCTCGTTTCCATTGACTGCACGGCACTGGTGGAATTGTGATATGAGCTTTAGTATGCGAATGTATCCATAGGTAGGATAGCAGCAGCAATCTAGTGAAAATTCATTCACAAATTCCCCAAGGAAAACTCTAAAGAAGGAGCGGGATGAACGTATCCAAGCAGGAAGCTCATTCCACATTCACGGGGCAAATGCAGATAAAGCAGGATCACCCATGCAGTACATACGATTACGAGGAACAATAAGTAGTGAAACAGAAACCGAGAGCAGATTTTTTTTTTAAGGGGACTTGGATAGAGTAAGGTAGGAGGGAGCAACGGTATATAAAGACATATGTAAACGAAATTACCTTAAGAGTGATTCTGCATCGAATGGTGAGCCAGTGAAGATCACGAAGCGGAGGAGTTGCACGAGAAAAACGTCGCAGATGGAGAATACTAGTAGTTTTAACCCAGTCAGAGAGGTTGAGGAGTGGGAGCCTGTGATACAGTGACAAGGGAGTTGCGGTAGCCAAGGACGGAGGTGACCAAGACGTGAATGCCAATCTCAAAACTGTTGTGGTAAAAGTGGGAGTAGATGCGGCTGAGATTACGGAGGAAACAGAGGGAGGATTTATAAACCTTGGCAAGGTGGTTTTGGTCGATAACTGACCATCAAAGGTAACGCTGAGATTTGTAATTGTATGATAAAATTGGGCGTGAGATACACCAAGGTTTAGATAGTTTTGCAGTGTGCCACATCTGCAGGAGTGCCTTCCAGTAGTACATCTATTTTGTTACGGTTGAGTTTCAGAAAATTTTCAGGGAGACATTCAGTAATGATATTTTAGGCGGAGAGAAGATTTATAAACATTTCAGTAAATTAGACTGGAGAAAGGGAGAGATTTGTGTGTCATTAGCATATAAATAAATTGCTACACCAATTCGATAAATAAAAATAACAAAGTCAATATAATTGATGTGAGATAGAAGTGGATCATGGACAGACTAGGAACGGAACGCAGGAAGACGTGTTGGGGTGGAATGAAATAAAATTTCAGACAAGCATCACACTCAACGGCCGCATTTTTGATTAGGTAGACCTGTCTAGCGACCGTGGGAAGTAGGTGACCTACTGTAGTTTTTAGATCACTAGGTCGTCAGCGTAGAGTGTGCTGCTAGTTAGAAATGGAAGAGAGGAAGTGACAGTGTTCATCGCATATGAGAAGAGAAAGACGCTTAAGAGCGAACTTTGGGTGACCCCCCCCCCCATGTCATAAAAGGCTGGGGTAAGAAGAAATTATACGGACATGAAAAGAAAGGTCGAGTAAGAACTGGAAAATTAAAGTGAGTAAGAAACTACTAAGTTAAATGGTGAACAAACTGTTGAGTAGTGTCTCAAGCAATTCAGTTTCAAAGAAAACAGCCAGCAAGGTACCACTGGACCGAAATGAGATAAGAGGATCCAGAACACTTCAAAATTAAAGGAAATCAACCTGGCAATCGGGGAACCACGAAACATAGGGACTTAGCGTGAAAGGAGAGGCGTCCCCCAAATGATTTTTTACGAGTCGTAGCCCGGACACCGGCTTGATTACGAGCACAATGATTGTCCTACCGAGAAATAGGGAAAACTGGTGTCAACCAGATCAGGTTGTGCTGATTCAGCAGGGAAAGGAATATCAGTAAGTGAATGGGTTAGATGAGGCAGTAGGCAATTCTGTGAGAACATGGTCAGTGGACTGACAGGATGAGAGTACATGGCTCAACACTTCTATAAAGAGGAGCCGGTCATTGTCCCCATCGCTAGTAGGAGGGATGAGATGTGGGAGTGGGTTGTCTGATGGAGACTTTGAAATTGAAACAAAGTGGAGGACCAGCCTCTGGGCAACAAATCCTTCTTCAAATAGGAATGAAGTACCGTCCATTAGGACAGGTGGGCATGTGTTGGCGGGATTCCCACCCATGTTGCCAACGTTAAGTCAACGTCATAGAACAGTTCTTGCCTGATTCATCTTTATTTTATCAGGAGAGAGACGGGTGAGGTAGTATCCGCGAGTTGGGCGGTTCTTTGAGTGAAATGCCTGACTAAGTTGAGGAGACAATTAGGGAGGGTCTGAGGGTAAAATGTGCCCGAAGAGTGGGTATAGTATAGTGAAAAAAATGAGAAAGATAGGTGGGTAGAGTTAGCAATAAATAAGATGATCGGTTAACGTTAACCTCTGGCGATGAGCGTCGTGGTAATTTTAGCGAAGAGCGCTTGATGATAGAGGTTCAAATCCAACTCCTTTATTCATTTTCATATAAGGGTTAAAATAGTTTGCACTATTGTCCGTTTCTATATCTCCCATTTTCTTTCTTAAGCTTTAATGGTCCACGTAATTAATTTCCTTAGATTTTTTTCTGGGCTGTGTTACCAGTTTTCATTTCCTTGGCCTTTAAATACATCTATTATATATCACGGTGTCATGTTATTTTAGATTATTTCATATATATATATATATATATATATATATATATATATATATATATATATATATATATAGAGAGAGAGAGAGAGAGAGAGAGAGAGAGAGAGAAAAAACAAAATTCTAACAGATGGTGCGGTAAGTAGACACCAAAATTTGTTAAAAAGTGTTCAGCGTAGTTATCCAAAGAAATTATGCTTATCCTCGTTTTCTCCTCAAAAAAAGCAAAGATCTTAAGTATAAGGTTGCTGTTTCGAATGAACTTTTGTGGGTATGCTAGAAAAGGCTAACTGAAACTTGATCTTCCCTGGTGGTAACTAGGGGGCTATAAGAAGCGGGCGGTATCATTTTGTGCTATCTGCTTACCGCACCATGTATTATATATATATATATATATATATATATATATATATATATATATATATATATATATATATATATATATATATATATATATTAATCCATGGGGGGGTTTTCCTGCATGATGGAACAGGTCATAGAGGCCGAGTGAAACAGAGTTCCTGGGACACAAATGCATTGAAATGCGAAATTACGATCTGGTAAAGAGATTCGCTCGGGGCGACAGGTAAAAGGAAGATTGGTTATGGATAAAGTTATATTTTAAAGTAATATTTATCGATTATATTCTCAATCAGAATTTAGGGCTTTCAACGGCGTTCCTAGGCGTTTTTCTAATTATTTTCTATTTTTTTCTCCCGTAGTGCTAAATTTATATTTACTGGCTTCCAATTTGTATTTCTAGTTACCGCTCGTTATCTAGCTCAAATATTGAGTCAATTTATATTAGCGAACCCATTTTGCATTTTAAGCGTTCAATAAATTGGGTACAGAAATCGCGATCAAGTGAAAGTAAATTGAGCTGTCTCAGTGGGTCTTCGTGAGATCTTTCTCTAAATTCAGGATTTAATTTCTTCACTCGTTAGATCCCCCTCCCCAATCCTAGATCTTAATCACGTAGAAAAAAAACTTGACGACCGTAAAAAAGGGGGGTGAACAAGCGGAAGCCTCAAAATTGTCACAACTTCTGAGCGTTGTTGAAGCAAGACTGGAACGCCATCTGTCGGAATTGATCCGGAGATGCGATCGTCTAACTGTTATCCCTGGAGATTTTAATTCATCACCAACAGGTTGAAAAAATTTGATTAGGCGAATATTTATTGAATGTTTTCAGGATTAACTTAAGGAGATGGCAAATCAGCCAACTCATGGAGCTAGTCCTAACCGATTAGGATTTTTAGTTAAGAAACTTTTAGTTGGGGAAGATTAGGCAATAGTGATAGTTCGATTTACTTTGGGTAATAAGACGAGCATGTTGGAAAAAATGTAGAAAATTCTAAATTTCCACAAGGAGAATTATGACTACGTAGCTTATTTGAACAAATTTATTGGGATGAGTTCAGAGATAGGAATGGAATGCTTATGAGATGTGCGATACTTTCAAACAAGTTTGAAATATGATACAGGAATGATTTATCCCAGAGAAGATGCTTAGAGAATAAACAGGAAACCATTATGGTGGGATAACGATATAGCTAGCTTAATTAGGAAAAAAGGAGGAGCTTTTAAAATTACAAGAAAATAATAGGGTGCCTAACCTAAACACGTATAGAAAAGTTAAAAATGGTTTGAACAAGATAAAAAAAAAAGTAAAAGTCTTTCTGAAATTAGGTTAGCACACAATAGTAATAGAGATGAAAGAAAGTTTTTTTAATTATTATAAAATAATTAAAAGGGTCGATCAAGATATACTAATGCCTATAAAGTGGAGCTGAACATTAAATAAAATAATGAGGAACTGGGTGAGGTGTTCAATAAGAATTTTATATTAGTGTTTACTAGAGAAGATCAGGTCATTTTTAACCTAATAAGGATATGGCACAAGGAAATGTTAAAGAGAGAAATTATTCTTAATAGGGAACGTTTTAAAGAACTTATAAATGGATTAGATGTTAACAAAGCCATGGGTCCTGATAATATATATTCTATGATTATTAAGGAGGTTGAGGAAAGTGTTTCACTTGCTCTTAAGAAGATATTTATTAGATCTCTTAGATTTGGGGAGGAAACAAAAACCCCCAGAGAACTGGAAAGGAGCTAATGTAGTTCCAATCTTCAAAAAAGGAAAAAAAGATGAATCTAATAACTATACGCTAGTAAGTCTAACTTTAAGTGTATGTAAATTACTTGAGAAGGTAGTTAAAGGTAGTTAATTTTTTTTAAATGTTATTTTTTCAAACTTTATTTAAATTTTAAAATAGCTTCTGTAAGTATGCACAACCAGCTTGCCAAAGTGTTGTATCATATTGGCCTACATTGTATAAGCGAGTGCAACATTGCTTTGGATGACAGATCTAGTGTTGGCGTAGGCGAACCTGTTTTAATAATAGTTTCTCTTTCATTATAAGTCATCGCACTGAACTTTATATTTAATAATTTGTTAATAATGCAATCGCATTTTCTCACAACTGATTTGCATCTTTTGTTTAAAAGGGAGGTTATCACTTAAAAAAATGAATAAACAATACACCACACTTATGTAAAACGCACTGCTTCAGGGCTACTGGGCTACATATCTCAAAGATACCAAAAATGACACTATAGGACCGCCAGAATCCCGGAAATATTAACAAAATGCTTAAGATTTAAGAGCTTAACCATACTCGTACTAGAGTTTTTGCTGTTTAACTGCTTTCTTTCTCAGAACCGGTATTTAAATATAACCTAAAAATATGTTTAAGCTTCATATCATAATAATAGTTACGTCAATGTTTCTTGGATATTTTGTTGCTTTTTCCTAGATTCTGGCAACCGACAGGATTGCCAGAGCAAAGCTAAATTTGCTACCTTTTCCGTATACAAATAGGTTATTTTTTTCGTAATTCTAACACGGCGTTACAATATCTAAATAAAAATCATAAAATTCTAATGACTGTATATTAGTGCTAAGAAAGGCAAAACATATTTTAAACTATTAATTCCAAAGCACCAAAAGGCAGAACTACTACTGAAATTAAGAGAAAAAAAAGGGTAGAAATCTCGACGAAAAGGATGAATTTCTCCAATTGCAGTTAGGCTCGTCAGTGTCTAACGCCAGTTCGATTGAAAGTAAACGGTACCGTATACACTATAAGGGTATAGGCAAGCATAAATGTGAACATAAAATTGATTCTGCTGTCATATTAATTGTTGGGGTGTAATTTCTTTTTCTCTTCTTCTTAAATAGAGGAAGCATTGGTTCCATTGACTGCACGCCACTGTTATCTTACACAACATTGATAATAAATAACAGTATCTTACACAGGAGTGAGCACTAACTCTATCAGATCCGAATTTTTTCCACACATCAGAAAATTACACTGGTCTGCGTCAAAAATGTTCCTGAGGGTTTCATAGGTGATTCTTAATGAAATTTGTTTCCCAAATCCAAATCAAGCATTCATATTGCTCAATCAGGTCTAGTTTTTAAGATACAGACCAAGCTCTCTAAATGGCGTTAGAGAGTTCAGTCTCTAGCTGACCGCGAGCGCAAGTGGTTGTGTGTTGCTTGCTCACTCTCCAACTAAGTGTTGTTTTTTTAATCCATGACTTTTCTCATCTATGAACAGTGTTTAAAGTATATTTCTAAAACTTTATTTATCTTTGTGAATTTTTTTGCAGGCAAATACATTAGCAAAACTCCTTATATTTCATAAAAATGAATAGAAAGTGTAAAAACAGTCCTGATAGATTTTGTTTTGTTTGTGGAAAGGTAACTTTTAGTGACCAGCAATGCACTATAACGCCGTTAGTAAAGTTTCTTTACAATGCTTATTTTGGAATAAGGCTAGGTGATCAAGACAAAAACTTTGCTCCACATATGTGCTGCAAAGCCTGTGTCATAACCTTAAGACGCTGGAGTGAGGGCAAAACGAACTGTTTGTCATTTGGTGTACCTATGGTGTGGAGAGAAGGCAAGGACCACATTACAGACTGCTATTTTTGCAGGACAAATCTTAAAGGTGAGATAATTACTTTAACAATATAGTCCTTGACAAATCTAGAAATGTTTATACAAATCTTTTGGTAGCCTATTAAAATTGTAATTGTGTATAAAAATAGTGTATTATGCTGGTAGAAAAATTGTGGTTAAATTGTATATAAAAATTGATTGTATTTAAAAATTGTAAATTTTCCTGGTATGAAAAATGTGTATAAAAATGTGGAAACGAGGGTCGAGTGAATTAAAAGTATGTAAATTAAGTATGCGAAACTTTTTTTCAGGTGTCAATAAGAAGAACAAACACACTGTAGTCTATCCTGATGTTCCTTCTGCCATTAAACCACAACCACATGGTCCAGGAGTTCCAGTTCCTTCTCCACCTAAAAATACTGAGCTACAAGACAATATAGAAGATATAGAAGTGGATGACACTGACACTTCAGTGACATATCAGCCTACGTCTACAATGACTTTGCCAAGACCACTCACTCAAGGTCAATTAAATGACTTGACTAGAGATCTTGGTCTTTCTAAAGAGAACGCACAACTTCTTGCATCCCGTGTTAGTGAGAGCAACCTCCTCTCTCAAGAAACTACATACTTTTGGTTCAGAAATAGAGACGAAGAGTTTCAAAAGTTCTTTGCAGTTGATTCTTGCAGCTCTTTGGTGTATTGCAATGATGTAAAAGGTTTAATTGAGGCACTTGGCGTTCCTTACCAACCAAGTGAATGGAGGCTCTTTATTGATTTTTCTAGCAGAAGTTTGAAGGCAGTACTCTTAAATATTGGCAATAAAATGGCATCTGTACCTATTGGCCATTCAGTTCAGTTAACAGAAAGCTACGAAAATATGAAAGTATTGATTAATACAATCAAGTACTCTAACCAGAACTGGTTAATATGTGGTGATCTCAAGGTAAGATATATTTTACTCTTTTGAACTTGTTAAATATTTCAAGGAATGTTTGTTTCTAAATACCAATGACAGAAGGATATTATACATATATTAGTTTCTCCCGACCCCTAATAAACTTAGTGAAAATTGCCTATGCAAAAAATAGAAGTTCTTAGAAACCATGTATCAATATGCATCAATATGTTTTCTTTCAGGTTGTGTGCCTTCTTCTTGGGATGCAAGGAGGCTACACAAAATATCCATGCTTCATGTGCTTATGGGATAGCCGGGCGGATAGTCTTCACTATAAACAAAAAGACTGGCCATCTCGAGAGGCATTCCAAATTGGCTGCCACAATGTGGTAGCTCAACCTCTAGTCCCTCCCCAAAATGTTTTACTGCCTCCTCTTCATATAAAGCTTGGCCTGATAAAGAACTTTGTCAAAGCACTGAATAAAGAAGGCCAAGCTTTTAAGTATCTACTGCAAAAATTCCCACAGATCAGTGATGCCAAGCTCCATGCAGGCATATTTGATGGTCCCCAAATTAGAACTCTGTTAAAGGACAAGCATTTTTACACCAATAGGGAAGCCAGTGAACAAGAAGCATGGCGAGTGTTTAGTAAAGTAATCGACGGTTTTCTGGGAAATAAACGAAGCTCAGAATATATCTCACATGTAAATGAGCTTATGAAAAGCTTCGAAAAAATGGGAGCTCGCATGTCGATAAAAATGCATTTTATCCAGTCACATCTTGACTATTTTCCGGCAAACTGTGGAGATTATAGCGAGGAACAAGGAGAAAGATTTCACCAAGACATAAAGACAATGGAGACAAGATATCAAGGACGCTGGGACATCAACATGTTAGCTGACTATTGCTGGTGTCTTAAACGCGACGAACCAACATCGCTTCACAAGCGGAAGTCATCAAGGACTTCTTTTCTTGGAAAATAGTTTCTTTGCAATCCTGGGTAAGCTCATAAGTAGTCTGTAAGTTTAAAATTAATTGAAAGAAAGTCGAATTGAGTCGGTATTTTTTTTATTACAAGTAATTGTAATTTATTAAATAACTTTTATATAAATAAAGGAATTTTTCAAAAATGGCCCTTTTCTAAAAACAGTAGTGCGCTGTATCTCAAAAACCAGACCTGATTGAGCAAAATGAATGTCATATTTCAATTTAGGAGAACAATTTCGTTAGGAATCACTAAAGAAAACCGCAGGAACAGAATCTTTTTAAACGCAGGCCTGTGTTATGAATTGTAGTTGCTGGACGACAGCTAAGGTGTAATACTGAATTTAAAAAAATATTCTTGACATTTACCTCTATTTTAGACATGTATCATATAAGATACATTCGATAGCAACGGTTAAAAACTGTTTATATATATTTATATAATCAAATAACATCTGAATAGCATAATACAAGTATGGCTTAAATAAAGAAATATGAACATAAAAGGGTCTGAAATTTGGAGGGGAGGTTTAGCCCCCCTCCAAATTTCCGCGCCTGATGGGAAACCAAAATGGGGAATTTAGTTATGAATTGAGATATTACTGGTTAAACTCCGCTGAAGATGAGAGGGATGCAGGAGTAGTAATAGATCGGTCATTGAGATTCTCTAAGCAGTGCTTAGAACCTAGTAATAAGGCCAATATGGTATTAGGCTTTATCAATAGAAGTGTTAGTTATAAAATTAATGAAGTTATTCTCAAGCTATCTAACTTATGTTAGACCACACCTGGAATATTGTATCCAGCCATGGTCCCCACATCATAAGCAGGATATTCTATAGGCAGTACAATGGAGCACAACCAAAATGATACCTTCCTTGAGACACCTTAATTATACAGATAGGTTGAGGGTACTTTCATTTAAAAGGTGCTTAAGAGGTGGTATGATTCATCTTATGAAAATATTTTAGGATACTGATAAAATATAAATAGGAAAGTTTTTGTGCTGGAGACTGATGATAGGAGAAGAGAGGTCAGTCACTCTCTGAAAATGAAAAAAATCTCGATGTAATAAGCTGAACATGATATTGTGGGCTCATATTTATATATGATTTAATAGCTCCTGCATGTTTGGGATCATGTGTTATAAACTCAATATGATCACTTCGATGGGCACAAATGTTTTTTTTCATATTTTATATTTATTTTACTCATGCAAAGTATATTTAAATAATGAATGTGCATAAACACTTTTTGCTATATGAACCATTCGAAATTTGTGGATATAAATGACTGTCTTCTGTGCTATCCCCACCAACATGGGTATGATATCTGCAAGTAATCCGAAGGGTTAAAACTTTGGATCCTATAAACATTGAATGTTCAACAGGTTAGAGATGGTAAATAACTCGAGATCAAGTCTACTGTCCTAAACATTGGGTCTGTTAGAACATAAGAAAGAAAGGAGTCAGCAAAGGGCTGATCGAGCTAAGTTCAGTCCCACCTCGCAGCATCCTCATCCATAAATCTATCCAACCTATTCTTAAAACTCCGCAGGGAGGACACTTCTATCACATGACTAGTGAGCCTATTCCATTCATCTAGCACTCGATTTTGTAAACCACTTTTTACCATTCTCTTTCCTAAATCTAAACTTGTCTAGCCTAAACCCATTGCTACGTGTCCTACCCTGTTCGATAAAAATGAGAACCTTACCTATTTTACCCTTATTATAACCTTTTATCCACTTGAAGACTTCAATCAAGTCCCCTCTTGAACCCTTTTCCTTTCTAACTTATGAAGATTTAGTCTCTTAAGCCTTTCACCAAAAGGTAATCTCCTCAACCCATCCATCATCTTAGTCATCCTTCTTTGCACAGACTCGAGCAAACCATTATCCACCCTATAATATGGTGACCAAAATTACACCGCATAATCAATATGACGCTTAATTAATGCCAGGTACATGCCAGAGATCATACCCATGTCGGTGGGAATAGTCATTTTATATCCACACTCCTCCTAATAGACTCCAATACCCTATGAGAACTGGATGGGCTCATTTTTGACACATTTGTAAGGGGTACAAGTAATCAGAAGCACATATATGTGCAGGGATGGATGACAAGATGTGAGAGGGTGTAGAACACCTTCAGATGCGGCCCACGATGAAACAAGAGCTTCGTACAAAGGGCAAATCTATGAGTCAAGTAGTAATAAAATAGCACAAAGTAGAACTCAAAGAGCACAACAAGTCCAATAAGAACACCGAAATAGAAACAAAAACGACCACTTTAAGAGCACAAATTAACACTGTTTAATAAATTCAAATTACCATGTAAATACCACAGCAGAACTACACATGAAGACCCGCATTGTGAATCAAATTTAGTGCCTCCATGGAAGAAGGGTTTGTTAGAGGGAAGTGGGAGCTAGCGGTCACCTCTTCATTCTCCGAGACGGGCGTTTGGCTGGGGTCCAGCACCCAGGGCTAACATGGGGTCTTAGAGCGGTTCTTCTCTCAACACAGCGTGGGTGACTCGGTCGGTTATCACCAATTTATCTAACGAGAAGATTGTACTTTTGAGTTCGTCCACGAGTTCTTGTCATTCTCGATCCCCCCTGTCCCTCCCCACCCCCTCCCAGCGATGCCCCTCTTGGATGCTGTCAGAGTAAAATCATAAAATTGACTAAATTCTTCCTTTCCCCTCTTCAGTAAGCGCAATGCCGTCGTTATTCACTATCGATAACTCTGGTTATTTTTTCAATATGTATTTTTTTGTATTCTGAAAAGGGACATGGGTAATCCAACGAAGAACTCAAGTCAGGAGATAAATATCGAAAGGTAGGACAGACAAGAGAAGAGAAAGGGGAAAAAGACAAAGACCAGGGTAATTAGCCCCCTAGTAGGGGGCTAGGAAGAGAACGATATGTCACCATACAGACAGGAGCGCCACATACATACATGCATATCTACCTACATCCGTGTACACGTTACGAGAAGAAGACCGTCTCCTTGAAATGAGGGGGTATACATTTACGTCGAGCCCTGGTCAGGGAGGAAGGGGGGTGGGGGGCTCAAGCCCGTAACACAAACGCTCCCAAAAATCGTGTTTTTTTTTAGGGAGGGGGAAAGTATCCTCTTTGGTGTATGTGTGAGTGACAGATAATGAGAGAGGTGATATGTTTGTGTGTCTGTGAATTGGTGGGATAGTGATGTGTGTATGAGGAAACAGTGCATTTATGGCTGATAAGGGAGTGTGAGTGCATTTGTGTATACATATAGGTATAAAAAAAGATGGGACGTGTAGCTGTAGAGGCATACGTATGTGTATGTATGTATATCTTCCTCACACGCAGGCGGGGGGGGGGGGATAAAGGGTGTCGTAAACCAGGGAATTGAAGAAGGAGGGAGGTGGAGATGCGTGGTGGGAGGGGAGTGGGGGTGAGTTGTAATGGGGAATCGCGTTGGGTGGTCCGCGGACCAAAGCAAACAGGGAGCAAATCAAGGCACAGATCCTCGTCGCGTCTTGGGTGGTCCGACGACCACCCAAGCGCTGCCACAACACTTCGATCACTTCTCAAAACCATCGCTCACAAAGGCCGTCTTTCAAACAACCGCTCACCCACCATCATACCCTCGCGCTTACCTTCCTTCATTTCCACCAACAGGCAGACAAGTCAGCCAGTAAGATAGACACTACTTTCATACCTAACTATTCCATACATCATTCATACAAGCTCGCATGTCTTTTATAGAACATACCCCGCCCCCTTCACATACACACAGGCCCGTTCACTGGTGTCTGTATGCGTGTGTAGATGGGCAGGGGCCTGGATCCCTGAGAGTAGCTCCTTGTAGTAGAAGTGAGTCGTGAAGTTGGAAGAAATGAGACACCAACACACACGAGGCGGGACGGATTCTCTCCCACATAATGAGTATTAAATTTATACTTTACATACGTATACATTATATACGAACATACACACATACACTTCGAAGGGTAGAAAGACAGAACGAAAGAGAGATAATATGAGACGCGACATATTGGACTTGTAATTCCTTGCGTGCGCATGTGTGTAAGTGTATTAAGGGTGAATTAGAATGAAAGGAAATTAGACGCGAGGAGTGGGAAAAGGCGGATGACGATCGAGGGGGTGATGAGGAATGAAAAGGTTTGGGATCTAGTCAAAAATTAGGGCCTTTTCTGGAACTAATTGGGGAACAGAATTTCATTTATGACATCCAATACACGCACTCGCACACACTTCATCCGTGTGTGTCTGTGTGTGTGTGTGTGTGTCTCTCTCTCTCTCTTACTACAAATCATGCTCTAATTCTGATATTTGAATTACTGACTGTCTGGTGGCTTTTCAAGGTGGTGAACTTTGTCCTTAACGGATGAGTTAGATCGTCACTTTCTATTTATTTTCCCTTTCTTTTTATTTATTTATTTCTTCATTTAATGTTGGCCATCACCTTCATTCTTTCCAAACGAAACCAACCCTAGTGTGAGGCTTTTCGTCTTTGGGCGGAAAAAGGCCGCAAGTGGGTTCAGTTGGGAGAATATTGGAATGACTGACGTTTCCATGCTCCAACTCCAGGGTTCGATCTGCATCATAAGGGTGGTTCATTCATCCATGTAAGTAAGTTTTCATATGATTATGTATGTATCTATGTGTGGGAAAGTTGTACATCTAATGTTTTGGTTAGCCATTGAAAATTTAACTCATTATATTGAGTCCGTGACAAATTTATAATTATGATACGGCGAAGATTTGCATTATTAAAGGACACATAGAAGGACACCAGAGATATACATTGAGAAAGGGAGATAGATACAGGCAAGCAGATAGACAGATAAAGGGAAAATACTATTTACGAGAAAACGGCTCAATCCATATTGCTACATGGGTATGATGCAAAATGGACGAAGTCGAAAAGAAGGCAAAACGAAATAGAAGGAAAAAGGGTAAGGTTAAATTCGGTAATTGTAAAAAGAAATGATCGTGAATGGTAATGGAAGTTACAGGAACAGCAACTCGTGTTAAAGTGTACTTGGGTCGCCATGAGACATTTCAAATTCGTACAAAGAGCCAAAGGAACTGCAATATACGAACGAGAACGTGTGTACAATAGAACCTAAGTCTTCTAATTACCTAAAAAAAAATCTAGCAACCTTTATTTAATTTTACTTCATTCGTTCATAGTTCTAATGAAATCGCGCGCAGCTGCAAATGCAGGTGCAATGGGCACAGCACAGTCGGGTTCCCGTTAGCTCCCCCACTCCCACCTACCTCTGTCCCCATTAGGGTACAATTCAGTAAGGGGTGGGGGGTAAAGATGGACTGAGACAAAAAAAAACAAGCAAGATAAGACGCGACCATTAGTCAAGCCCAGGGCCTCCCCTCCCCTTCTTAACTCGTTTTCTTACAAGGAGGGATTAATTCGTATCTCTGCGTCCGTGTGCTCTTGTGTACGTACATTCTTAAAGTTATAAAGCGGCTTTCTGTCCAGGACCGAGAAGCATTCTGGGTTGGAAATGTTTGACGGCGCTGCAAATTCTTTTCAACGTGGGTTATTTTATGGTATTCTTCTTATTCTTGGATTTTCTTCTTCGATGGGAGTTATGCCACTGTGGGGAAACACCAGCTTCCATTTCCCTTCCAATGGCTACAAGTGAATGGTTGGTGTGGTCCCCGTATGGTTATTTTGACATTCATTGGTTGTACTGAGACGAGGCAAATGCAGTTTAATCTTAACGAGTGGAAGGAGCTCAGGATGCCGATTATAATAAGACTACTCAACGCAGAGGGCGTGGAAGAAAAGGATTGATGTGTGCTTGATGTAAATGAACAGAAAATCTAAAAATAGTTTTTAATGGATTGAATATCGTTTTCACAGACTAGAAATAAAAGTCATGTCCACCTGGCAGGGAAAATTTAAGTAGCCGTGAACAATTGACGTAATGCACTCCAAACAAAAGCTCGTGTGTAAAAGGCAGAAGAAAGTAATAATGAGATAACAATAGTGTAACCAATGAAGATGGAGGAGGGAAAGAATTGATGCCAAAATAATTACCCCCTAAGTTAGAATGCGCGGGAGATATGGGCATCTAAAAAGCCCTCTCGGAAGCCCATTCTAATCAGCGCTAGAACACCAAAATAACTAATACCCTATTTTGTAGGAATCTAAAAGTATAAAACTAAAGAAAAAATACACCTTAATGACACCTGTATGCGATAGAGTTTGTCGTCACAAATACGAGAGAAAGAAAGTGTGTGCAGAGTTAGGACCAGCAAAGATCCTAAAATCCATTCGGGGTCACTCCAATACATACACACCACGAATTTGAGACGAGTTTCCACTCACAAGGGAAAGACCGCCATTCGAATTCCAAAGGAGCGAGGCCTAACCACGCTCGAAGCACACAAATTGCGAGGAGAATTGATTCGAGTGTTCAAAATTAAGAAAAGGTTAGACAAGGTAGTGCTCAGAAAGTGTTGGGTTTTTTTTGTCAGTAAATAACAGGTGTTACGAGAGAAAATGGGCTTAAATTACAACTAAAGAGATTCAAAACGCCATTTGCGCGAACCTTTCTCTCCCCCATTTAAAGTTATTCAATTTAAAAAAAAATAATTTCTCCTCAGCCACCTTTAGCAGCACATCAATGAAGACGTTAGCTAATGGGCGAGCGAGTATCATGGAGTCGCGAGACACGACTCGCTCCGCGAATAAACGCCGAGAAAACATTCCAAGCAAAGAGCGCTTCGAAACGGATTAATTTGATTCACTAAAGGAAAAACATAATATTGAAGCTCCTGTTCAAGGATGTTATATTTTGAACTGCCAAGATTGGATTAATGCGTCGTAGTCATCATTTTCAATCCATGATTTGGTTTACAGAAAGAGGAAGACAGACAGACATATCTTGTTCTCGTTCGAGTCTCTCAACATATGAGTATGACTGCCGGGTTCCAGTTTCGTGGGTAATGAGCAGTTTGCTAGATAGATAAACAGTGGAACGCAAGCTGCAAACTCCTCTGAAAAGATTTATTTATTTAGTGCTGCGTCTCGTCGAAAACAAGGAAGGGAAGGGGGATCAAAGGAAAGCAAAGACAAGGGAACAGGTAAATTTGAGACGATTTTCGAAGCAAGTTTTGGGCAGAGAGAATTTTGAATAAGTTAAATTTAAATGAGCCCTTACACATATTGTAATTTGTTTAATCAATATTGACTCAATTATGCGTTTTTTGTAATAATTATAAGACTTATAGACTAGCTTGGCATTATGAAAATCAATTTTGTAATTACAATTACTTGTTTGGTTGAACAAACGAGAAGTTAAACTTCTTTTTCTTATATCTCCCCCTATCTGCATATGTGTTTATTTAAGTTTCTAGTTTTCCCTACTTAAGATTTATTGCAATTATTACATGGGATAAGATACACTCCACACTGTCGATTACATTGTTTCTTCTTTGAAAAAGACTTTTTTATAGTCTGGTTATATTTAAAGCCTACCTTAATATTTAGTATTTGTAGCGAAGTCCTTTAGTTTGGAAAGTTGCGGGCGAATTGTAATATAATAAGTGTTTTGGTGGAAGCGTTATTGGTGTGATTAGAAAAAAAATAAATCCGTCGTGCTCTGGAGAATCTACGACTTGTTAATACATTCTGTATTCCGCAAACCAACAAAATCACATTCAAATATACATTTTTATTCATTCCATGAGAAATCAGTTAAAAAATCCGTCGTATTATCACAAATCTTAAGAGCTTATCGCACCTATAGCTCGTACCTCCCTCAAGACGAACTTAAATTCATTAATTGTACGTTATTGGCTTAATGTACCTCTTATGTTTTATTGAATCATGTCTCTGCAGAGGACTGAAGCAGTCATCCTCAGTTTACGGCTGAAGATGATATGGGAAGCTACATATAGAAACTAGTCCCGTTCTAATAAACTTTATGTTCCAAAACAGTGTTTTTTCTTGTACATTTAATTTACTTGTCATTGAGGGAAACAGTGCATATATATATATATATATATATATATATATATATATATATATATATATATATATATATATATATATATATATATATATATATATATATATATAAATATATATATATATATACACGGGAAAATAATTTAAATAAAGGACAACTCTGACAGAATACAGATTAATGGGCATTCTGGGGACGTTAATAGCTCGTTAATTGGTTATTAAATGGAATATTACAAAAATCAGTTAGACGGAAGGAATATTTAGTGGTCGGAAAGTGGGTCAATTAATGAGAGATACAAGAAAGGGTCGCTTTACCTTAATGGGGTCAACTCAAGGAAGGGGAATCCTTTAGCGAGTCGGCGCGGGGAAATGGAGAAGGCTAATGGACGTGACCCTCGGCCGAATATCCTGACCGTGACGAGGATGAATGGGTGGGGGGACCAGAAGACCAGTTCACGATCATCCATAAATACGGACGATGGCACCTCTGCTCCAGAGAAGCGCAACCTCCAAAAATCGAGACTTTGACGCAGCTCGGCGCAAAGTCTCACACGGGAAACTGGAGATGTTTGGGGCGTTACAGATGAGAAGAGAGGAATCCCAGCCAATCCTTCGGGGACGAAAACTATTCGAGGCTTGCTCTGAACAGAGTAAGGCTTCACAAAAGAGATAGATCTGCCTGGTGAGATCCAACCTCGATGGTATAAGCGAATACCAGGAAATTGAAGAAACAGACACACGATCTGAACCGAAGGCAACGGGTTCTCAAACTCAATCTGCCGATACTCGAAAACCCAAGGTATTTATATGACGGCCAAGTTTTTGGTTTCTCCTCGTTGGCAGACTCAGACGCCTGGCTGAACACTCTCAGCAGCCAGAGGGATTATCGTTTGTGGGCGGGAAACTTTCGGCTAGCAGCCTCTAGACTACGGAGATTAGCGTTTTCTCGGTGGGATAAAAGTTTTTAGTTCGCCCAACTTAATTAACTGCTCCTGTGAGGCAGCTGACGGGTATTCAAATTCTTTCTTCTTTTTTTTCTTTGGGTTCCGAGGTTACTCCACGGGGAGTTATACTTAGAAGACAGAAATAGGCAAGGAATTCATGGAACAAATTAAGGGAATATTCTTCTTTGGCTTTCCTTTCCCTTACACGGGGTTTTCGAGGGGAGAAAAAAATCCTCGAATGACTTTCTTTATTCCGAGACATCTTTCGACCGTGTTAGGTCATCTTCAGGGAATGAACAGAAATATAATTATTCACAGATTGCTACATTATATATAGTATTTCTACGCGAAAATAAGTATTACAAAAATTGGCCAATCATGGCGCTGGACATTTTTAAGGGCAAACTAAAGCGGTACAAGAAACATATAAAATTGGAAGGCTCAGATTGTCTGACTAATTGAAAATATTAAATTTTGACGGACTGAATTTGGTTTCTTTTTTACAACGGAGAGCTGTGAGCGCGCTTAAGGAAAAGTTCACTTTTCATTAGAGTTAACGTTAACTTCAAGAAAGAAGAAATATATGCGCCCTCTGAACTGATTGGAGATTCCTCCTGTTTCCAGTTGTCGGGGTGCTTACCTTAAAGGGGTAATTCATCCTTAATTCCTTCTTATTCTACGCTTTGACTTCCACTTACTTCTCCAACTAAAAGCGACATAGCGCGACTACCGCTGCGCCCAGAGCCACTTAAAGTAGAATATAGTGAACCTCAAAAGGAAGCCCCACTAGGGGGCGCGAAGTAGGGCGTCTTTAATACCACGAGCCCGAAATTCTGTGGAGGCGCCTCTTAGTTTTGGCCTATATAGGTAGGGTGGTCGTGAAGTGCTAAAATAAGTAGGTAAATAGGGATCCATAGGCTGCTAGGGGATAGGGAACGTTTTCACTGTCCCTTTTTTACAGATTTAGAGAGGAAGGAAGAAAACAAACATATGCTTCGGAGTAAGGAACGAAGAAAAGAGTGCCTAGGCATTCGACTAGCACAAGGATGGGAGATTATCCCCCTCTAGGAGAGAAGGCAGCCTGGAATGCCTACGAGTACCTCTACGGACAATTGACCAGGAGATCAAACCGGACAAAGGAAAACTCTGTGAGACATTATCTGGACAGATAAAAGTAGCCCTCGTCAAAATTATCGCCATTCCAAATGGCTACGTGGTAATTGTAAGTAAAGAAAAAGAGGTAGAAAATTAGTCTCCCAGGTAGGAATAGAGACACTAAAGGGCATAGGACAAACGCCCAAAATCCCACCCCAGATAACTGCAAACAGAAGAGTCATATGCAGGAAAGTCGACGTTTGGGTGGATTCTTATGACAAAGAGGAAATGAAAGAAGAAATAGAAAAAAATCATGAAGGGATAAAAATAAATGAAATAATTCAATTTGGCCACTACACACATGTCTTCAAAATTGTGTGTGCAACAACAGATATGGCAACAAAGATATTCCAACGAGGACTGCTCATGTTTAACATGAGAATTCCACCAGAGAGCATGGGGCGCGAGAAACACATTAATATTCAAATGTACTTCCGCTGCTATAAGATAGAGGACCAATTGACGCGTGACTGCACTGAAAAAGATACAGTATTTTCGGAGTGCGGACATGTGGACAGAAGAACCACGAATGGAGTCAGTGCAAGGTAAGTACTAAGAAATGTGTGAACTACCATGGGCCACATAGGATGATGGCAATGGCATGCCCCAAAAGAAAGGAAAAAATAGAACGAAAGGAAAGAGAAGCGATAAACGAAGAAGAAACTAGAAGAAATGCAACATACGCAGGAGTGGCTAAAACAACTGTGAAGGTAATGCAGAAGTGCTCACATGCATACTATATGCCCATGGGATGAATATTGGGAAACCGGGCACCTTCGCTACGACACTCAATACAATGCTAGAAAAGAATAGAATGAAGAAGATGAGGTTCCCTGACAACCCCCCCCCCCTCATCTGAAATCTTTAAAGTCAACGTCGCTTCAGCGTCGGCACCAACGAGCAACGAGGAACATATCACCGAAGATAACGCAATTTCAAACATGTCAGTGCAAAGCAATTAAGGAAACAAAGTTGTACGCATGGAAGCACATGAAATAAAACTTAAAATCTACAGCGCTTAATTCTCCCCCCTCCCTCTCCTGAGAGGCAAGAAACAGGAAGACAACAGTAAGGCAATTAAAGAAGGCAAATGCAAATGGGCATTCAAAGGAAAGACAGGAGAAGAATACGAGGAAGATGTACAAAAAATCTCAATGGAAGATAAAATTCGAATCTACCTTGGCGACTGCGTTACTCTCTGCCATTCTACATTTTAAAGTATGAAGAATGGTAGGTTTAAAGGCAACGCAGCAGAACTCAACAAGAGATCGACCCGCCAGAAGTCCAAAGATCTCTAGACGACCAAACTTAATAAACAATGGAACCAGAAGGGAGAAGAAAGCTCAGCATTCTGCAAATCAACACTCAGGGATAGATCGGTAAAACATCGAAATTAGGAAATGACTTCAGAGAGATCGATCCAGTCATAATATTAATATCAGAACATGGAGTAAATCCAGAAGAAAAAAAAAATGAAATTGTTCGATTACACCGTCATAAATGCAAACCCTTCATGCGAACGTTATGACGGGGCGGCAATAGCAATAAGAAGAGGGCTGAAGTTCAAAGAAGTTAATCATTTGGATGAGGCATAATTGGAAGTAAAAAAATGAAACGGAATTAACGTCAATAATAGTAGCCACGGGATACCAAGCACCAAGAAAAAATTACCTTTCCTTGCACAACCTATTTAAAATCTTTGGCACAAGTTTTCCAACCATCTTCATGGGAGACCTCAATACCAGGCACACTCGAACTGGATACTGCTCCAGAAACAACAGAGGAGCCAACTTAGAAATTATGTTGGAAAGAAACATTTTCATGAGAATAGAGCCAGACTTCCAACATATGTCGCAGGAAATGCAGCTACAAAGCCAGACGTCGTGCTAAGTAGCTTCAATATGCCATACAACATCCACATGCAACCAGTTACCTTTGCATGTAGCGACCATATTGGAACACATTTGCTCACGAATCAATACCCGATACAGGTACCGGTACCGGCGAGGAAGGATTACAAGAGAGCAAACTGGGCAGGTTACACACAAGATCTTAGTAACTTCGTCCCAAAGGATCTCACTGACGCCAACCTGGAAGATATTGATAAGATGAACTCAAGATTAACAAGAACGATCATTGAGGCGGACGAAAGATATATACCAAAGACAAGATACCGTACTCTTCCAAATCCTCGATGGACAGAGGAAATGAAGAGAAAGAATAGGCAACTAAGAGGATTACTAGACCAAATAATTCTCCATGGACCAAATAAAGAGTGATACGAGAGATTTAGAAAAAGCATTCGACAAAGTCTGGTTCAGAGGAATGCAATATAAGATCTTAAATCACCAGATGAATAGCAATCTGGAGAGAATTCTCTGCGATTATGTCGCAGACAGAAGAGCCTATGTGAAGATCAATGGTTATTCAGGACCAGAATTCGAATTGGAAGCTAGACTCCCGCAGGGGGGCTGTCTCAGCCCCACGCTGTATTCAATATTCACAGCAGACCTGCCACCACCAATAATGCCTGGTTGCCTAAACATACAGTTCGCGGACGACATAAGCCAACTCGTCTTCACTCCGTACAGGAACGTACGTTTTCAGACAAGGACAACAGCTTTAGAAATCAGCAACATCAACAACTACGAAAGAGATTGGAAGATAAGGACGAACAGGAGGAAATTTACAATAATCCCAATCTCCAGGAACAAAACAGCTTAAATTGTAGTTGAAGATCAGAACTACAGATATCATAGTGAGGGCAAAGTGCTAGGACTCAAAATAACAAAAATAGGACACAAACAACATATAAGGGAGAGGAAGAACAAAGTGATTGCGATGCTTAACCTACTATACAATCTAAGAGGGTTAGGCATGAAAAATAAAATAAAAATCTATCTTGCACTAGGAAGAGCGGTACTACTATACCCGCCAACCTCTATCAACGGTAAAACAAGGACCAAAAAATTGGAACTCCAGAGAATACAAAATAAAGCTCTCTACCTAATCACCAAGACCCGTAGGAGAGAGAGGAGAGGAAGCCTACAGGATTTGCACCAAGAAGCAGGATTAGAAACGCTCAAAATCAACATCAGGAACAGGGCGGAGATAGACGACCTACCTCCTATATTTGCAGAGCCCACGAACACCAGAGCTGGAGTCCCTTTTAACACTCGATTTCCCAGCGACAGACAACAGGTGGAAATCGAGGAGGTACCCATGTTACTTCTCTCTTTTTGAATTTCTTCTTAAGTAAACATGGGTACCTCCTTGATTGTCAGCTGTTGTCTGTCGCTGGGAAATCGAGGGCTACTTCTCTTCAATGCAAAAATAAGTGGTGAGCAAATCAAGCGGGAGGAATTCACCCCAGTGCAGATTTGTTTTAAATTCTACAGACTGGAACATCATACCACGAAGGACTGCAAGGACAGGAGTCGACCTGTTCTAGATGTAACCAAAAAGGCCACGGCTGGCATGAATGCCCAGCAGCAGAAGAGAAGTGCCCAAACTATGGACAAAGACATGGGGTGATGGCGCTGTCCTGCCCCAGAAAGAAGGAGATCCTGAAAAAAAGGCGGAAGAGAAAAAGGCAGAAGGAATTAGGAGGGCGAATACCTCCTACGCCCAAGTGGCAAAAGCCGCCCCCTCAGGAAATGTAAAGAATATCGCCACACTGAAAACATATTTGAAGATAGGCAAGCAGATTAAAAACTCAACAAAAATCCTCACTTGCCCATGTCCGGAATCTAAGGAACCCAGGCGGCTTCGCTAAAGAGCTAAATATCATGCTCAAGAACAATGGCTTAGCAGAAATGTGGTTCCCGGTAAATCCACCGTCAGGGAAAGTTCTCCAGATGCAATACCAGCCAGAGAAAGAGGCACCAGCGACCGCTTTCTCAAGAAACGACGAAGAAAGAGCGGAAAGGAACATGATCTCGGAATCCACCCCAGCTCCTCAAAGGTCCCCAAACAGGGCCCCCATAATTGAAGCCAGGAAGAAAAGGGAAGCCAGTGAGAATAGAACCACCAGAAGGATAAAGCAGGCTGAGGGTAAAATAACAAACTCTACTTCTTCCTCTGAAAATGAACAAGAGTGCTCTTAGCCTCCTAAGAGAGCAAGGAGCAAGAACAAAAGGAAGACTTCTTGTCAGAACAAAAAATATGATGGTGATGACATCAAAATTAAGTTCTACAGGAAAGCTGAAACCTCCTCCCCAGAGGACCCCCAAGATAGGAGAAATCATCGTAGGAGTCAAAACTGGCATGCTGAAATGGACATATGATTCGCCAGACTAAGAAGCGCAAATTGACGCAGCTCATTGTGGCCGAAATTAAGCTCTATAGGAACTCCTGCTTCACTGTAAGCGAAGCAGATTTTTTCAAAATTAGGAACGACAAAAAGACACGCAACAAAAAGCATTAAAGAAGACACACACAAACACCAGACAACACATACATGGAAAACACGAACAACACACTAAGAATACTCACAATTAACGTCAATGGATGGGAAGGGAAACACATTCTTTACAGAAACATATTCCGTTAAGTGGATCCCGACCTAATCCTAATCACTGAACACGGCGTTAACAAAAATACAAACAGAATAAAGATCTAAATTATACAGTTATGAACAAAAATCACACACAGGAACGTTTCGACGGCGCAGCCATCGCGATCCGAAACACCATTTCATACAGAACACTTCCAAACCTAGATGAGTCATTTGTGGCTGTTGTAATACCAACCCTGGTGGGAAACCTGACCGTGGCGGCTGCCAATCAACCTCCACGATGCAAATACCTGCCGATCCCTAACTTTTACACCCTATTCGGGCACGGGAAGCTTACATTGCTTGGTGGTGATCTAAATGTCAGATGAGGTGCATCAGGCTACGGGAGCACCGACCAAAGGGGAAGAAACCTGGAGCTTCTACTCGAAAGAGAGAGAGAGAAACTCCAGAGGGTCGGGCAAGATTTTCCGACCTTCTTAACACAACATTCGGCAATTAAACCGGACATTGTGTTAACGAGAAAAAACTTCCCCTTCAACATCAGCAATAAGCCAGGCCTAGTGGTACCGAGCAAACATATCCCGATTCTCACCACGATCCTACCGAGCGATCATATCCCGATTCTCACCAAGATCTCGCTTGCTCCACTACTCAAGCCCGTTCCACTTAACAAAAGTTACGCTGAAGCTAACTGGGAGCTATATAGAGAGATAATCAGTACATACCATCCATCTAACATGGGAGACGCTAATCTCGAAGAGATTGATGAGGAGATAAACAAAGTCACCAATCTCATACAAGCCGACGAGAGATGCGTCCTCAGAATCTCCTATAAATTACTTCCACAAGCTAGGTGGACGAACGAGATAAGCCAAATCGCCCGGGAACATAAAGAAATCTATGAAGTGATCGGCAGGACAGGAACCAATCGGGAAAGCACAGCCACAATGAGACAACTAGGAGAGGAACTTAAAAACACAATAATTGAAAAACAAAGAACAATCTTGAATGACATCATTGGGAGGCTTGTCAGGGAGAACAATCCTGTAAGGTTTTGGAACAACATCCGAAGAATCAGGGGATTGGCTCCCAGACCCAGAACCCAAATTAAGGATGGATTTGACATCATTAAGGACCCAGACTCTCTCGGGAGGAAATTTAGAACTCACTGGCAAGAGATTTTAGCTATATACCTTGAGGAGAACGACGACTTCGACCAGGACTTCGAAGACCAATTGCTCGAGGATCTTGGCACATTGATACATAGAACCCACCCACACCCGAAATTATCTTAGGAAAGAGTGATGGTTGACCACGAATGCCCGATAACTGTCGAAGAGACCTTTAACACCGTAAGGCCCTTCAAGCAAAGGGCAGCAGGCTGGTCTGGGATTACGAAGAACAACCTCGTAAATGCCCCAAGGAAAATTATTCAAGGTTTGGCGAGCACAGTGAACGCTGCCCTGAATACAGGCTACTTCCCTGAGGGGTACAAGATGGCCAAAATCATCTTTAGCCCGAAGGAAAACAAGCCCCTAGACCAGGTGGCTAACTATCACCTGATCTCTCTTCTTGAGATACAGGGAAAAATCTTTGAGAAGATTATAGCAGATAGGCTACAAGCTCAACTGAGCGAGTTAGGGGCGCATAACTCCCAACAACGCGAATTCCGCAGGAAAAGGGGCACATATACGGCCCTGGCGCTCTTAACAGAGAAAGTAGCATATTCCCAAGCGAACGGGTTGTATGTAAACATTGTGTTGAGGGACGTGCAAAAGGCCTTCTATAAAGTCTGGCTGGAAGGACTTCAATACGAGATCTTGAACCTCCACCTAGACCCAATCCTGGAAAATATCCTCTGTGACTTCGTCATGGACAGAAGGGCTTGGGAAGGGATACATAGGTCCTGAATTCGAACTCAAGGCGGGTGTTCCCCAGGAAAACTGCCTGAGTCCTTTGCTTTACCTGGTCTTCACGATCGACCTCCCAACTCCGGTGCAAAGGGACACGATGTATCTGCAATTCGCAGATGACATCACGCAAATTTTTCCATGCTCGGAGAGGAAAGCAAGGGCACAGGCGGCTCGCACAATAGCGGAAATCAACAACATCAACCAGTACGAGAGACGATGGAAGATCAGAACCAACAGGGACACATTCAAGATCGTCCCGCTGAGCCGCGAGTTGACATGGCACATCATCATAGATGAGATGAGATGAGATACGTCTACTCCGCCGAAGGCACCGTCCTTGGCCTAAATATCACCGACGATGGATAATCGAGACACCACACGGAGAGGCGGAACCTAGCAAGGAGAGAAATCTCCAAGCTATACAGGTTTAGAGATCTTAGTTCGGCCAACATCAGGAAAATATATCTGATGTATGTCCGGGCTAAGCTCATCTACCCCACAGTAGTTACTCAAGCGGCCAGCAAATCCTCGATGAAAAGACTTCAACGTGTCCTGAACACTGCATCTCTGCTTATCAACAAAGTCAGAAGGCGTGATCGCCTTAGTCAAAGAGATTTGCACAGGAGGAAACGTTTGGAGCCCATCAATGTGATCACCCCAAAACTTAGAAAAAAGGTTTAGTCCACTCTAACGAATGGTGTTATTCCAGAGCTATAGGGAACAGGCGGCAAGCTTAACATACCTGCGAGGCTACGGCAAAAGTCTCACGCCAACGTCGGTTCCCGGCAACAAAACTATGCACACAAGAAGATATTACACCAATATATAAATAGACGAAACACAATACAACATGTAATAATATTTCACCAATACATAAATAAACAAAACAGCAGACAATACAATTAATACAACATATAAGAATCACGAGGTAAATTGTTGGCAAATAGAACTAACAAAGGCTTGAAAGCTGAATATTTGCAACACAAATAAGTACACCTAATCATTTGAAAACAAACAATAAGAAGAACATTAAAGCTCATGAAAATACACAAACATAGGATAAAAAGTTCAAAGAAATAATAAAAGCAAATGTAAAAATAAAATAAAAGCAAAGCGATGCCCTCCCTACTAGGGCAAAATACCCCCTCCCCGCTTTAATTATTCACCAACTATATCTTCCACTATCCCAACTTCTACTAAAATTGAGTATATCGTCTTCTTCCGAATGACTGCTAAAATTTTCGTGTTATGATTATTTCTCCCTTACATTGTATTTGCAAAAGGAGGTAAAGTCAAGCGGAAAATGATAAACGTTCCCCGATGAATTTGTGTGAACCGTTTAAGTCTTTCATTCGAATGTTGTACTTGGTTCGACCCCCACAGTACTAGGGCCCGAGAAAACAGTATTTAATACATAATTATTATCTACGCCTTGCAATTATGAACAAATATATACAAACATATTTTAATAGGCTATGATTTACTGGGAACCAATTATAGAATTTCATAAGACTTCAAAATGCTTATCTTTGAGGCATTTTTGAGTCATATTCGATTCTATAATGTGGTTCCAGCACAGCAGAGGTTCGCCGTGAGAACGTGGAGTGTGTTAACATATTATTCTTTGGTAAATGGCTGGGAAAGTTTTAATCGCTTACGTCCAGGAAGAGGAACATAACGAACGTGCGGAAAGAAAAGCACAGAGAGAAGACGAAGAAAGAAAAGCACAGAGAGAAGAGGAACAAAGAAAAGCACCGAGAGAAGACGAAGAAAGAAAATCACGGAGAAGCAGAAGCCGAAGAAAGGAAAACACAGAAAGAAGAAAAACAGAGGCAAGCGCGGAGAGAAGCAGGAGAGTGAGAGAGAGAAAGAGAAAGAGAGAGAGAGAGAGATAAAGAATTAGGCAGCACAAGAGAGAGATAAACCATGACCAAGTCGAGAAAAACTCCGTAGGGTCTCGAAATAAACAGGATCAAGTGCCCTCACTAAAAATTCCCGCATACAAGGATGGAGAAGATTTTTGCTCTTATTTAACGCACTTCGAGAAGATCTTCAAAGTCAACAATTGGGACTTAGAATCAGATGGTGTCGCCCGGCTACTTCTACTCTTGAACCCTCGTCTTCGCGACATATTCATTTCGTTTCCTTCAGAGGCCACCCTTGATTATTCAACCTAAAGGCACAACTTCTTTCTGCTATTAACATGAATCCAGAATTTTATAGGGTTAGATTCCACTCTGCGCGAATACAGCCAGGCCAAACCTACAGACAATTGGATTCACGGTTCAGTGCAACTTCCAATTCTGGATGGATTCCGCCCAAGTATCAAATGATTATGAGTCGCTAATAGACTTCATTCTAAGGGATCAACTGATGTCGACCCTCCCTCGCGAACTAAGGGTATAGCGGACAGAAGAGCGTCCACTTTCAAGGAGTGTGTGGGAGAAGCCAACCTTCACGCTTCCAGTCACGACCTCTATCCCAAGGAGGTCAAGAAAAACCATTCCCCCACCCCCATTCCCCCAATCACAAGTTTGGGTTTAACCGAAGCCAACCCAAGGGCAACAACGGCTTCGTAGAAGTGCAAGCGCCGAGCTAGTACAGGCCCCACTCGCCGCGGGAGCAAAAGGATGTGAAGCCCCCGTTACTCCCCTCCACGTCTAACAACTACCCCGGTAGACCAATTTTATGCTTTACGTATGTCATCCCTGGGCACTTGTTGCAATCACCCCCAAAATTCTCAAAAGAGGACCTCGTCGAGTCACCAGGTTCACCAAATACCTGCTGCCCCCTCGCCTTATCCCCTAGCCGCATCGCTAGCGGCCCCTGCTCCATCTCCCCCGGATCGACAAGTAAATTTCCTGTTCAATAAAAGTTCCCCCGGTGGGCTCCAGTTTGAAAATGCCGCAGTAAATGGTTGCCGAGTGTCAACCTTGGTTAGAGATACAGGTTACGCCTGTATAGTAGTATCCGACAAACTACTACCCTTCGTAATCCCCCAGCATAACAGGTTCGAGTTGGTGCATGACTTTTTAGGTTGTGCCACCAGGTTGCCAGTGGTACGGTGACATATTTAGTGCCAGTATGCGAAATCAAGTGACGCCCAATATGAGGAGACGGAAAAGGAAAGAGAGAGAAAGTGATATTGAAAAGAAAGGAGAGGAGAGAGAGAGAGGAGTGAGAGAGAGAGAGAGAGAGAGAGAGAGAGGGAGAGAGAGAGAGGGGTAGGGGGAGAGAAAGACACCCCTTCCTCTTGGTGCAGAACCCCCCGCCTCTACCATGGAGCTGAATTGCCTCTTGATATCTCAACTGTCTGCCAAATGTGACCCCGTAAAGGGCGCAGCGATTTGCCATCCTGGCCGCCATGCTGACGGGATCCAGCGCTCCGTCCGGCCCCAGCTTAGCCTCTCCGGCTTCCTTCAGATAGCCTGTATTTCTCTCCTACCTCGTCGCTTTTCATACAACCTCTCCCACAACTTTCTCTGGTCAGCCTCTAATTTCACAGGGTAGAAGCTGACCTTCTTCTCAGCCAATCGTCCCGAATCGGGGCTAAGGCGGGAGGGGACAATGTGTCCTAACCCCTGAGCTCCGGTCGGGGGTGGTTGGTTTTTAACAACCTGTTTCATCCCCACCCATACCTTCCTCACATTCCTTTTCCTCTCGTTTTCAAAATCTTTTTTACGCCGTGTTCAAGGTGGAGCCGCCATGCCGAAGGACTGCCAGGCCACCAGACGGGAGGGGTGGTCCCAAATGGCGGCGCCTGGCTCTGCCGGGCCTGTAAGCACCTCTTGCAGTGCGGGCTACTGCAAGAGGTAGTGAGCGATTGCGTCCCGTAAAACAAAGAGGGTCACCATGCCCAATGATGCAAAAAAACCAAACATCTACCCTTAATTTCCCCTAAAACAACGGAGCCACCCTCGTGCAGCTCCACAGAAAAGATGGAGGTCCCCCCCCCTGTGCTTGCGCAGGGGAACCTCCATACCTCTTTAACCGGAGAGGAGGCTTACTCCTCTCCTACGCCTACGGGTGTAGGGAACTCCCCCTCACCCCCTTCTCTGGATGTGCTTTCGGGCACCTCCCTATCTCCAGCGGCAGTCCCTCCTTTGCTTTCTAAGGGAACTGCCAAGAAAGCCAGCAGGAAGCCCATTACCGACCGTCCCTTGTGCATGCGGCTTGGTAGGGCAAACCCCCTTAGGGGGTAGATGGAAGCCAGGCCCCTTCGGTCGATTCCCTCAAAAGACCTGCTGGCAAGAATATTAAACCTTGCCGGGGTCAAGGCCTTTGCCTCCCCACTAAAGACTTATGACGCTGCCAAGGGGACCTGCGATGTCCTGGGAGGGGATGGGCAACTGAAGGCCCCTCCTGTGATAGACATGTTCCTTAAGGAAAACCAGCCTCAGACGGTAGGGCCTTCCATCGGGGGGAATCCGGGCTCGGCGCCAAGCACCGAACCCGAATCCGCCCCTATGCAAGGTCCTCCTCAAACGGCTGGGGATTCTCAGGCGGTACAAGGAGGGGAGGTATCTCCTCAGGATGATGCCCATGCGACCACCAAAGCCTTCTCCATTTCGGAGAAGGACCTGGCTGAGGCTGGTCCATCTGGCCTGGGTGCTTCTACCGGCGGCGGTGAGAAGTGGGTTCATTTCCCGCCCTCCTCTCCAAAAAAGAAAAGGACGAAAAAGACCAAAAAGACGAATAAGACTCGGGGCTCCTCTCCATCCGCGGGGGCTACGGGGACGGATGGGTCTGCTGCCACTTTGACAAGCGACCAAGCCAAGATCGGCACATCCGGCCCCTCTGCCTCCCCGGGTACGGATCTCCTGACCATGACAAAGACCAAAAGTGCACAGGGCGGAGCCTCGATGACATCGGGGCCCCTGATTCAGAGGCTACCTGGAGTTTTCGAGCCCGCTGGCTTCAAACGCTTCCTCGTTATTCGCTCCACTGATGGCAGCATGTTGTCCAAGGGCAACATGATCTATCAGAGGAGAGGATTAGCTAGTGCAATTGGTAGAGAGCCAAAGGTAACCCGTTTCTCGGACGGGAGCCTTCTGGCGAATGCGGCGAATCCCGCCGAGGCGGCCAAAATAAATGCTCTTCGGACACTTCATGGCACCCCGGTGAGTGTGACGCCGCACTCTACCATGAACTTTGTAAAAGGAGTAGTTTATGCGAGGTAACTCGTTGACTACTCCATTGAGGACATCACCCTAGAGCTGGCCGAACATGGGGCGGTCAAAGTCGAACGTGTGATGAGAAAACAGGGATGTGCCTCGAGACCCACCCCTACACTCTTCGTCACGTTCGACTGTGACAAGCTCCCTGATTCAGTGCCTGCCGGTTGGTACCGCTACCGCGTGAAGGCATTCGTGCCACTGCCGCGGCGGTGCTATTACTGTCACCGCTTCGGCCATACGAATCGCTCATGTAGACGTGCAAAGTTGTGGTCACCCGAAGTCTGTGTAAATTGCTCCAAGGTCGCACACGATAAGTCCAAATCATGTGTGGCCAAGTGTGTCAATTGCAGAGAGCCGCACCCTGCTTCTTCGAAGCAATGTGGTGCATATCTCCTGGAGAAAGAAATCCTGGCCGTTCAGGCCCAGGATCGACTCTTATTCCACCAGGCTAAGGACTTGGTCCTGGCGCGCCCGGCTCTGCCTGGGAAGTCATATGCCTCAATAGTTAGAAAGGCAGCCTCTGCTCCTGCCCTTTGCGGGCTCTACCCAACCCGGGCGCACCCCTGGTAAAGCTGGATGCAAAAAGGGTTCATACACTGCCCCGGCTAAAACCAGGGCTCCCCCCTCTTCCCCCAGCGTGAGAGTTTCCCGTAAGGCGAAACAGCCAAGCGCCTCCACCGAGACGTTAGACTCCAGGAGGCAACACCCCTGAAGATGGTCGCTAGGCCATCTTCAAGGGTCCCTAAAGCTGTTCCCCGAAAGGAGGACAGCAACAAAGGAGCTTCGGCCCCTTCGCCCACGCCCCGAGGTGGAGCGAGTGGCTCAGAGACGGTGGTTCCTCGAAAAGAGGGCATTCCGCCTCCGAAGCCGCAACGCCCGCCTAAGGTTTCGAGGCGGAGGGAGGAAAAGACTTGCATGGCGAGCCCAACCTCCCGCAATAAGTCCTCGAAGGCGATAGCGCCTTTAGCGCTTTGTCCGGCCAACAGCGCCCGGGGTTCTACCCCCGGGAAGCGTACGGCCATTCCCTTGAGGGTCTTCAGTTCGAGGAGGGCCCCTGCGTCTCACCCGAGCTAGGCCTGGAGGGCATATTCCTTCAATGGAATTGCCGTGGACTCCAGGCCAACTGGGAGGAGCTGCGGAGGCTCGTCTCATCCCGTTCCCCGTTAGCTATCGTTTTGCTGAAGACCATGCTAGGCGCGTGCCCCCTGCCTGCCCTTCCGGGGTATAAGGGTCTTGCGACCCCACCACCGCGGGATGGCCGGGCTGGGGGATGCGCGGTTTACACCCGGCATGATGTCTCCGTTCTTCCTTTCTCTTTAGATACCTCCTTTCAGGCAGTGGCTGTGCAGCTGCACCTGGATAGGAGGTATACTCTGATTTCTGCGTACATTCCACTGTCAGTTGACTTCGACGCGGGGGACTTCAGGCGCGTCGTAGCACGGTTGCCGAGGCCCTATCTCTTGCTTGGAGATCTGAACGGTCAGGCATCCTCTCTGGGGAGATTACTCGATAAATCCCAGGGGACAAGTCCTTGCCGATCTGATCGAAGAGCTTGAGATGGGTGTCCTAAACGTGGATGAGTTTACGCATCACTGTCCGAGAACCGCTTCATTTTCTTGCCTTGACCTATCTTTGTGCTTTTCGGATGCACAGCCTAATTTTGATTGGGAGGTGCTCGATTACCTCCATGGTAGTGATCACTTTCCCATTCAAATATCATTTTCAAGGCAACTGTCGCCTGAGAGACCACCTCGGTGGTGCTTGGCGCGGGCGCGGTGGCCTGCATTTCAGGAAATGACTGAATTCTTTATCTCAGTCGATGAGTTCAGGTCGGTAGATGAGGCCGTTGAGTTCTTCTCCGGCAACCTTATCGCCGTGGGCCTGACTACTATTCCTAGGACGTCTGGCCGTTTTGCACGCCGACCACTCCCATGGTGGTCGGCCGAGTGTGAGACGGCCCTCAAACAGAAGCGTTATGCCTACATGCGCTATAAGCGCCGCCCGAACGATTTCACTGTCGCTGAATTTCGTCGGGCTAGGGCTAGGGTCCGGTATATTTCGAAGCACGCCCGCCGCTTTTCTTGGCGGGCACACGTGTCTTCACTTAACGAGAAGACCCCTTTAGCTGAGGTGTGGAAGCGAGTCAAAAGGATTCGGGGCAAGTTCTCGCAGGATCCCCCTCTTGTTCTCCAGGAGAATGGGACTGCAATCTCGGACCCCGCGTCTGTGGCGGAATCCTTAGCGACCACTTTTTCCGCATTCTCTAGCCGTGATGCTGCTCCGCCAGCATTCAATGCACGTCGTGATGTCGCGGAAGGCCGCCGGCTGGACTTTACCTCCAGAGGTGGAGAACCCTTCAACGACAAGTTTACTGTGAGTGAGTTGCGTTCCGCTCTCGCTTCATGCGCGGACACCGCCCATGGTCCGGACGATGTCCCGTACGCCATGCTTCGACACCTGGGTGAGCGAGGCATGGCCTTTCTGTTAGATTTGTTCAACATGATCTTGGTGGAAGGTCATCTCCCAGACTCCTGGCGAATCGCTACTGTGCTCGCCTTTCGCAAGCCGGGGAGAGATCACTCTACTCCGACCGGTCCGCCCAATCTCGAAAACCTCTTGCGTGTGCAAGTTGATGGAGAAATTGGTAAATGTTAGATTAGCCTATTTCCTGGACAGCGGAGGCCATCTGTCTTCTGCACAGTGCGGCTTCCGTAAGTTCCACTCCACGTCGGATGCTCCGCTCCGACTGGAAAATGCCGTCTGCGAGGCTTTCCTCCGTAGACAGCACTACGCCACGGTGTTTTTTGATCTGGAGAAGGCCTATGATACCGCATGGCGATACGGTATCATGGAGACTCTCCACACGATGGGGGCGAGGGGATGCCTCCCAATGTTTATATCTAAATTTTTGCGAGATCGTCGATTCCGCGTACGGGTGGGGGGAGCCCTCTCCGGCCCAAACGAGCAGGAAGAGGGTGTCCCACAGGGAAGTGTCCTCAGTGTTACACTCTTTGCCCTGAGCATCAACGGCATCACCTCGGTGCTGCCGGAAGATGTTCTCACTACGATCTACGTGGACGACCTTTCGAGCTCTTTTAGCGCCGCCCAGATGCCAACTCTGGAGCGTCGACTCCAACAGGCATTGTACCGCGTCTCTCGCTATGCCGAAGCGCACAGGTTTCGGTTTTCTTTGGCCAAGACTAAGGTGGTGCACTTCTGCCGCCATCCACGGCTTCACCCCAACCCAGATTTGTTTCTTAATGGGGTGCGCCTGGATGTGGTTGAGTCGCACCGTTTCCTTGGTCTTGTATTCGACCGACGCCTCACCTGGGAGGCTCATATTCGCAGCCTTAGGGTCTCTTGTACCCGCGCCATGGACATTCTCCGTTCCGTGACGTTCAGCGCTTGGGGCGCTGATAGGGCTACCGCCTTACTTTTTTTATCGATCCTTTGTTCGCTCGAAGCTCGACTACGGATGCGAGTTTTATGCATCCGCAGCCGAGCGTTTATTGCGGAAGGTGGATTCGATCCACCACACCGGCCTTCGCCTTGAGACCGGTGCCTTTCGCTTTTCCCCCATTGAGAGCCTGTTGGTCGATGCTGGGGAGATGCCACTCACTCTGCGCCGCGTGCAGTGCATCACTCGCCTGTACGCGCGAGCCCTGCGCCTCCCTCAGTCGCTAACAGCTCTCACTGCATCCGCAGCTGATCTCGATGGTGCTTATGCCGCCGAGAGACGCCAGTCATACCCTAAGCCCTTTGGGTTTAGGGCCAGGAAACTCCTTCGAGAGGTAGATATAGCTCTCGGGCCGGTTGCGCCCCTGGTTCTGCGTAGGACGCCACCCTGGAAGGTACCACATTTGGCTATTTGTCGCCACGCCTCTGCTCCCAAAGCTTGTTCTGCGCCGGGAGTATTGCGTTCGACCTTTTTGGAGCACAAATCGTGTCACGCTGGTACCGTGCCAGTTTATTCGGATGGCTCCAAGTCCCAAGAGGGGGTATGCTTCCACGCCGTATCCCCTCTGTTTTAAGTCAGTGGGCTCTACCAGGCGCTGCGTCTGTCTTCGCGGCCGAGCTGGTGGCATTTCACCACTCGGTACGGGAGATTACGCGACGTGCCCGGTTCGGAGACCGGATTGTGATCTATAGCGACTCACAAAGCGCCCTAAGTGCTCTCGGGGCATTGGAATCTCCGCATCCCCTGGTTCGCGATATCCGTGACGCCACGGTTTTGGCGAGCCGGGCAGATGTCGAGATTATCTTCTGCTGGGTTCCTGGAAATGTAGGAATTGCGGGGAATGAGTGCGCCGATGAGGGCGCCAAAGAGTCCGCGAGGACTCTGCGACCGGACCAGCGTTTCACTCTTCCTCACACTGACTACATGGCATGAATACGGGCAGCTCTTTGGACTGCTTGGCAAAGAAGATGGGAGACGGTCGAAGGGAACTTAAAGTTGCGTGCCATTGCGCCGCGACTGTTCCCATGGACCTATTCCCCAATGCCGCGGCGGCTTCAGGTTGCTTTCTGTCGTCTCCGAATCAGGCACACTCGTGTGACGCATCGCTATTTGATGGAGTGCTCGCCTGCGCCCTATTGAAACGACTGCGTCACCCCCCAGATTGTTCGGCACATTCTTGTCGAATGTCCCAGTCTGGGTGATCTTCGCGCACGGCACCTGTCCCGGTACCGGGATTAGCGGGGTCGCTACCGCCTGTCCCTTGTACTCGGGACGAGTGCGTGCACTTTGACTGGTGGACTTGTTGACTTTTTGGGGGAGGCCGGCCTTCTCCCTTTCATTTAACCAGGTTTAATTGTTGTTGTTGTTGTTTTTGTTATTGTTTTTGTTATTGCTTTGTTATTGTTATTTCTTTTTATTGTTGTTTTCTGTTCAATTTTTTAAAGTAGCCTAGAACTAGGCTGTTTGTTTACGGCGACTTATGCCTAAGTCGGCAGTCGCCAGATAGCCCCTTAAATAATAATAATAAAAAAAAAATCCTAAATGTGAGCGACCTGATTTCTCAGGTCAGTCAACTCCCGGGGACAGTTCTCCTCCCGATAGCGAACTTGCGGTTTTGACGTTCATCCGTTTCCTTAAGCTTCCTCTGAACTTTAAAGTCTACTTCACAGAACATGCAGACGCTCACTCGAGTGATGTTCTTGAAGTTTTCCTCGTTTAACCTTTGCACCAACGAATTTTTTGCACCTCGGGAAATCAGCTTTCAACTGTTGAGCACGAGGCATTGTGTATTTTTCCAATATGCATCTCTAAGGAACAGAATATGAAAGAGTATGCGTAAACGTGAGAGTGATTGAGAGAGAGAGATTATTTAGTCTCAAGAAATTAATGTCATTTTTACAAAACAAAAAATCTTCTTATAGTTTTTAAATTGTTCCATATTTGCTGCAATTTTTAAAGATAACTAAAATAATATCTAAGCCATTTTTTTTTAGCTGTACTCTTGTTTAGCACTTTTTAAACTTGCCAATTATTGTCTTTTTTAAGCGTGTAATGCCAAGATATTCTTTTAGCTAAAATGTTTGTTTGGTTACCATATATGTAAACTGTCTGAATGTTAAGGTTTATAAGGTAGCAATATTGTTTTTTCTAACCTAACGTATTTGTTCAACATTTGATATGTTTATATGGAGCTCTTGAACAAAAACATCCTTCACTGTTCAACTGAAAGCGCGTTCTTGTTCATAATGTTCCCCCATCATGCTACTTTGATGATTTTTAAGGCGCTCATCTTGCGACTGCCTCCAAGGTCATATGTCACTGTAATAGGCAGCGTAGTAATTAAGCTACAATGAAACAACTACAAAAAAAATAACCACGCAACAAAAGACCCCCCACACCCCCAAAAGGAAAAAGCAGGCACCAGCGTCGGAGTGAGGCCCACCACCCTCCGATGTCCAAGCATATATCCAACAATAAAAAGCTAAATAATACGGAGGAGCCCGAGTCAGCCAAAACGCCATACAGTTCACAATTAGGTATACACGAACCTATCCCCAGTACAAGAGACAAGTGATAGCAACCCCACTCGCTCTGGTACTGGAACAAGTAGGATGCACGAGTATCTCGAACTCGGCGACGGCAGAAGGTGACACGAAGACGCCGAGTCATTGTGTGGTAGGTCCACCAGAACAGTCGCTGCGCGCTGGCGCGCAGCTTTAGGTTCTTGTCCGCCGTCTCCCATCTTCATTACCAGCCAGCCCGAAAGGATGAGCCGGTTTCTGGCATGCAATCAGTGTGGGGCAGAACGAAACGCTAGTCTGATCGGTCAGTACTCCTGGACTATTTGGCCCTCTGATCGGCAGGCTCATTCTCCACAATTCTTACATGTACATGAACCCAGCATAGGATAATCTCGATATCCACTCGGCTTGCGACAGCTGTAACGTCACGGATACCGTGAACCAGAGAATGGGAAGATAGCAATTCTCCGATAACACTCAGAGCACTTGCGAGTAGCTAAGCGTATCGAGAGGTATATAGCAACCAGCCGGGCTGTGGAGGTGGAGTCAGCGCCTGCTAAAGCTCTGCTGACTTCCATCAGAGGGAATACATCAATGAAGCCAACCCCTTCTTCGGATTTAGAGCTATCCGTGTACACTGGCACGGGTCCAGCGTAACACGAAGTTTGCTCCAAAATGCTAAGACGCAATACTCCCCGTGCTATAGAAGCTTTGGTAGCAGAGGTGTGGCTAGATATAGTAAAAAGTAGTACCGTTCAGGATGACCTCTTCGGCATAACCAGGGGCGTCTGAGTTAGACGTCGGACCCACGCGTACAAGCGCATAATGTGTTGTGTACGGCGGAGAGCCAGTGAAATCTACCTAGCATCAACCAAGAGGATCTCAATAGGCGACGTGCGTAAGACACAGGTTGCCAACTGGTGACCAGTGTGATGGATCGAGTGTAGCCTTGGAAGACGACAAAAATGCACCACCAGACGCTTAGCTAAGTAAAACCAAAACCAATTCGCTTCGGTCAGTGGCAAATCCAGGATAAAAATTAGGGGGCGGGGGTGTAACTTGAATTCCTACCTCTGACGAGTGTGAGAAAAGAGTAATGAACATTAATAATGGTTATCTTTCACATTATTGATTATGAATAAAAGTATCTCACACGGGACTGAGCCATAACTCTATCAGATCCTGAATTTTTTTCTACACATCTTTAAATTATAAATTGGAGTTTTTGGATGTCAGCTAAGGTGTAATACTGAATTTAATAATTATTTTTGAGATTTACCTGCATTTCATACATGTATCATATGAGGCACATTCGATCACAACGGTTAAAAAAACCTGTATATATATATATATATATATATATATATATATATATATATATATATATATATATATATATATTCTATATTATTATACAACTTTCTGAATAGCAGAGTACAAGTATGGCTTAAAAAAATATGTTTAGGGGGGTTGCAGCTCAATCAGCCGCTCCAGGGTTCCGCGCTTGGCTTCGACATATCGAGAGATGTGGTTCAATGCCTGATGCAGTTGACGCTCCAGATTTAGCATCTGGGCGGCAACAAAAGAGATCGAAAGGTCATCTACGGAGAGCGTAGAAAGAATATCTGCCAGCAGTACCGAGAGCAAAGAGTGTGGTACTTAGGACACTTCCGTACGGGTCGCTCTATTCCTGCCGTATTTGGCGAAGAGACACCTCGTTCTCCCACACACACACTCCTCCGCCCGCCCGCGGAATAAAAGATCTCGCAAAGACTCAGATATGAAGATTGAAAAGTGCTCCTCGCTCTCATAGTGTGAAGGGGTCAGATTACCGGAGAATAACTCAACGGCCTCATCAACCGATCTAAACTACTCGACTGGGACAGAGAAATCGGCCATTTCATAAAACGCACAACCGAAGTGCTTTCCCACGCGATAGTGGTGCAGAAAATGATATTTGAATGGGAAAATGGTCACTACCATTCAGCGACCACTTCTCAAACAAAATCAGGCTGTGCATTCAAAGGGCATAAGGAGAGATGAAGATAATAATATGAAGAGGTTCTCGGACAGTGATGAGTAAACTCATCAACATTAATTAAGCACACTTCTCTCTAACTCTTCGATCATGTAGTTCCCTTAGAGTGGGTGCCTACCGTTCAAGTTCACAATGAGGAGAAAGGGCTTCGGCAACAGTGCCACGAAGAGGCGGAAGTTCCCTGCGTCGAAGTTTGCTGACGATGGAAGGCACGCACAAATAAAACTATGCTTCATATCCAGATGGTATTGAATTGCCATTGCCTGGAAGGAGGTAGTAAAAGCGTGTAGTAGAACGCATACATGTTGGGGGTAAATCGCTATCCCGCCGATCGCCCCCATTCCGTGTTGATTGGGTGGCAAAACCCTTTTACCCCGCGAGTGTGGATAGCTAATAGTGAACGGAAGGAGACTACCCTTCGCACACCTCCCAGTTAGCTCCAAGTCCACGGCAATTACAATGAAGTAATATACCCTCCAGGCCTAGATCGGAGGAGATGGGGCCCATCTTTCAACTGAAGACCCACAAAGGAGTGGTTTTAGTTTTACTGGAGGCTCAACTACGGGAGCTGTTGGCCCTTGAAGTTGCAGTTGCCTTTGACGGCATACTGGAGGAGGTTGGTATTTCCTTACAAGTCTTAGATTAGCTCCACCTCAATACTTATGGGAGCATGGGCAGTTTCTGAGTCTGGTGTTCTTTGTTGCGCGTCTCCGAATCATCCCGACCACCTTTGGACGGTGGCGTGGGAGCCGAGGATCACTTGGTGTTATTCTCCTATCTGGAGACACCTTTAGAAACCTACGAAAGGGGTCACGTAGAAGGGGTATGGGTATTGAGTCCTTAGATCTACCAGCTTTAGCACGGGAGCGTCCGATGAGTGGGAGGGGAAGGGTTAGCGCCCGTAGAAGGGTTCCGTATGGCGCCAGAAGCTGTCATTCCTGTAAGTAGGGATGGAACAAGAACAGAGGGTGATTTCTTAACTTGAGAGACGTAGGAACTTCTAGGTCACAGATGGTGCAACAATACCCATTGCTAGTTCTAGTTCTCCAAAAGAGATTCAGTCTGTAGCCTAAACGGCTAGGAACTTTTCTCGAATACATAGGAGCTATATTGCTTCGAGGAAGTAGTCTGTGGCTCGCCGAAATTCACACACTCGCCATTGCATAATTGCATAATACGGATTTATCATGATATGTCTTTGAGCAGTTTGGGCAGATTTGAGGTTGACCCTACTTTGCATGTATGCCGGTATGATTAGTATACTAAAGCAGTGGCAATAGTAACATCTTTGGTGCAGTAACAGTAATACCATGACGCGGTAGCGATACGAACCGGCACGTACCGACTCATTGAGCCTGTCGTAACCGAACGTGACGAAGAAGGTAAGAGTGAGCCTCGAAGTCCCCCCTTCCTACTTGCTTTCTCATCACACGTTTGAATTTGACCTCTCTTTGGTGGCCAGCCCGTCTATGTTGTCTTCTAAGGAGTATTCCACGAGGCCTCTCGCAGAAACCATTCATTTCACCAAAATTTATGGATAATTACAGTGTCACTTGCACATGCGAACCATTGAGTGTCCGAACAGCACTAATAATGGCCGCTGGGCAGGGTCCGCCTCATTCGCCAGATTGGTCTTTTCTGAGAAATGGGTCACCTAAGGCTCTATACCAATCAACCTAGCTAAAGCCACTCTCTGATAGAAAATTAGAACTTTGGCCAAGATGGTGCGTTTGAAGCAAGCGAGCTGTAAACGCCGGGGCTTTTATCACCTTACTACTAACATTTTTTTTCTGGACCTCCAAGCCTGAGGGCACCTGTGATACTCAAGGCTTAGTCACCTGCTGAAATGTTAGATTGGCGGATCAGAGGCAGGTCCAAACGAAAGGGCCAATGAGACGAGTTACACTGGTAAAAAGAGGGGATAATTGTAGTGTAAACAGTGCCGGTTTAACTTAATAGCACATGTATCACGTGCTACGGGTCCCGGGCTTCAGGGGTCCCCGCGGAGATGTAAAAAATTAGTAATAATTAATAATCATTGTATATGATATATTGATAGCAGCATATAATTCATCCAGCCATCTGAATCATTCAGAATTGGAGCTTTTCTGGTTATTGTGGACAGTTTGGTTGCTGATCTCTCAAAAAGGCAGAGGGCATTTTTGAAGTTGAAAGGTATGTTTGGGCTTCCTTGAAAGCTGCCAAAGCTTACTCCAGATGAAGTCAAGGCTGGTGCAGCAAAACTGATTTACGCTTACCTTGAAGACTTGGAAAAGGAGTTCGAAGAGAAATTGATCCAGTTTAGGGAATGTCGTATATTTGAACGTCGATGCTAGCCGAGGATTGACTCTGCGGTGACGCGGGAAGGGAGCACGCCAGAAATAGGGGAGGGGGGATATAGATCCCAGTACGCGGGTTAATTAATCAAAATTGAGTGCGGTTGGCCTAAATAATCAATTCTCAGAGGTCTGGGTCTAGAGAAACTGATTGTAGAAAAATAACTTTACTGTCTACAAAGAAAATATTATTAGCAAAAGTAAATAAATGACAATCAATAAATTGAGACCCAGGGTACCAAACGGGGGAGGGATACAAATGACTCGACGGGGGCGAGAGTGCGAGAGAGGATGTGCGGTGATTGACTCCAGGGAAAGGAGAAAAGAGCAAATGAGGTGGAGACTCACGTAAAGCCTAATTGACCGGAGGCTTTGGAGGCGACAAGGAAGCGGGGCGCTGCAAAGTTCTACTTGCAAAATTCCTTCTTCTTTAACCTCACTGAGAAATGAACGAAGAAGTATTCCAGACGAAAACGAAGTCGATATCCGAGTGGTAGATGCCTGACGGGGCTATCGTCTGTCGGGCGGGAACTCTGGCTTTAGGTACGAGTGAGGCCGGGTAGAGAGGTGACGCGTCGCGTTCGCAGCTTGAAGCCATTGGAAGGCGGAGCAGGGTGTACGGGACTGCACGTGGCTGCTAACCAAGACGGGGCTGTATGGTACTAATTTCTCAAACCTTTTCCCTAAGTATTTATACTGCCTCGGCGGAAGAGGGTCGCCAGATGCCCCCAAAAGTGAGACGGGCATATCATTAGAATTGAAGCGCCATTGGGGAGGGGATATTCTCGGTAAGCATCACAGGCTCGCGCGAAAGTCCTCGACACTGTAGATCTGGCGCCGATCAGGCGATGCGACGGGGGAGAGGGGAAACCTAACACGGATTACACGGCCGTGCGACATTCTTGAGGCGGCTCCTTGGGTTCGACTGTCCCGACCATTTTTGATAAGAGCACCGGGGTCATCCAACCGCGTGAAATTCTCGCTGTCCCTTGGGGCTGTCTGGGCGTGCAGGGGGGGGGGGGTAACCTTCTCTCTCTGACATCTCCTTCACTCCCAAGATTGAGCTTCCGAAGGAAGTGCCATCACACTAATATAGGGTAATTACACGACTAAATTTCCAATAGGGACACAAATACAAAAGGGATGGCACCGGGTACTCTGCACAAAAAGAAGTCAAATAAAGGGGAGTCAAAAAATGCTTGGTGTCGTAGAATGGACTCCCGACGATATACCATATATCACTATTCGTTGAGGGAACTTCTTTAATTATCTTTAGAGTGCGTTAATGTCTGGCGGGCCGATATTATGTATCTTCGATATGCTTAAGAAGTGGAACTGAGCTCAAGGATAATAATATTGCTATCATTAATAAAATAGTTTTATTAATAATAACTATCAACAAACACAAGACGGAAAATATTGACATAAACAGAGAATGGAAAGGGTCGTGGGGGCTCGGGCTAATCCGAGGATTAAAGGATTTAAAAAGGTAAAACAAATATAGAGTTAAAGAGATGGGATGGTTCGCTAAACCATTTAAAGAACAGGATAGAATTGACAAAAGGGTTAAGTACTCAAAGGTGACGTTTGGCTTACGTAACTTTATACGAGTGGTGCAGTGGAAGGCGACGTGAAGGAATTTTCGGTCCGCTGGCGAGTTCCAGCCGAAGGGGGGGGAATAAGATGATCCTGACGTGGCGTCTAGGGAATGAGAACCATTTCTCGACGAACGGCTTGAAGAACAATGGCTGTTCTACGTTGTTCTCTTCTGAACAATAGGGGGGGTGAGAACCGTTTCTTGTCTACGGGCTCAAGAACAATGGCTGTTCTAATGTTGTTCTCCTCTGAACAACGGGAGAAGGGTGAGAACCGTTTCTTGGCGAAGGACTCAAAAGAACAATGGCTGTTCTAACGTTGTTCTCTTCCTGAACAACGAGGGAAGGGGCGAGAACCGTCTCTTGTTTACGGGCTCAAGAACAATGGCTGTTCTAATGTTGTTCTCCTCTGAACAACAAGGGGGAAGGGTGAGAACCGTTTCTTGGCGAAGGGCTCAAAAGAACAATGGCTGTTCTACGTTGTTCTCTTCCTGAACAACGAGAGGGAAGCCTTTTGGACTCGGCGTCGCAAAGGCTCGAACTTTGGCACTCAAGGGATTTTGTCCTCCTTCTGGACAAGTGATGGTGAATCTCGAGGTCGAGGTCCCTTGGTGCACAAAGTGAGAGAGGGTCGTGGTGATGTTTCGCGACGAAAATCTGGATCTCCAATCTGATCTTAGTGGTAAAGTTCCCATCTAAATAGTCGAGACACTCCCTTGGCGTGGGGGACAATGGAGTGGGAGCTTCGAGGGAATGAACAGCCGAGCCTGGGAACAATGCCTTATCTGCCCATAAGCCTAACTCAATCTGGCGAGGTCGGCGTATAGGGGCGAACGGAGGGGACGATAACCTCCTTGTTTAAACATTGACATCCGGTGGCTGTGATAAGGCGCCAAGCTTCAACGCGAAGATGCACGTGGAAGCATCGTGGTTTTAAAATAATATGTGATAGGAGTTGAAACTAACACTGCTCAACCCGTTCTATCACACCTGGTATTCCTAATACAGAACAACATCAAGTAAAAAATAATAATAATAGTAATAATACAATAAGACAGACAGGAATAGTTATCAATGGCCGGGGTCAACATAGTCTCGATAACCAGTGGGCTACATACAAGGATATAAAAGTCCCACAATACAAAAAAAAGTACATACGAACAAGGGAACTCACCCAAAATATATACACAATAAAAAAGAAATAATGGCACATATTATTATAAGGTATTACACAAAACTACAAGAATTATTGAGGGATATCGACAAAGAAGTAATCCATTTAACGTGATAATTAATTAATGGGAAATTACTCCGGAGTCAAGTCCCGGGGATTTCCGCTTAAACTCTCCCCCAGGCAATTCTCGAAACCTTTAATTGTGACAGGGGAAAACGGCTCTGAGATTAGGGGTTCCTCTCTGCAACGGTGCGGGCTTAACTTGTCCTTTGACGGCAGTCTTTTGTCAGATGTCGCGAGATCAACACTAGCGAAGGATTTCTTCATGGACGCCTGGCCAATAAAAATATTTGAAGATCTTCTGGGTGATCTTCGTGTGGCTAAAATGGCCTTAAAATAGGCTGTCGTGGGCAGTGGTTAAAATGTGACCAACGTGATAACGCGGAACACACAATACTCGCGTCTGGGGTTTACCATTTTCTGAGCACGCACGGTAAAGTAAGCTGTCCGTAACTTGGTAAGAGATCACCTTGTCTTCTCGAGTGGCTTCTTGCTGTTTTGACTGGGCCTTAGCCCACAGGGGTCGAAAGGAATCGCAGTTCTTCTGGTTCCTTGTGAAGTCTTCAGTCATGCCCTCATTGAATTCTGAACAGCGTGAGGTTTCTAGGGGCGAGGGCATCTTCGAATCTTTTACCACTTGCGAACGGGTAACCACGGGTTGACCCACGGAGTTGGAGGAGACCCGTGGGCACTGGCCAATGAAGACGGAGCAGAGTTTAATAGGGGCTGCTACTACTTCTGCCCAGCCAGTAAAGTACGCAAAATCGATGTAACACTTTACGATAGGGAACCAATTGGCGCGCTCCAAGTAGTCGTGCCCAACGGCGAATTTATTATGGTCCGGGGCTACTTGGGGGAGCAGCTTGTCCGACACCACTATAGTATATGGTTATTAATAGGATTTATTTTTGGTTAATAAATGAGCCTATATAGCGTTTCGAAAACCATTACCATAAATTTGTTTGATGAAAGTTGTCTGCTAGTTTTTTGGCCTACAACTAAAGTGAAATAAATTTTGAAATAATGAACTAGGTTTTAAGAAAAACAATTAAACAAATATAAATATATTCATAGAATCAATGAATGCACAATGAGATAAGTTGGATTAGGTATACAATCTAGGATATGGTAAAATATGATTTACAGTAACAAGATGTGAAGAGAAATGAAGTAAGTGAAATAAATATGAAATAATATGGTGAATATGATGGACTGACTTGAGGCTGCAATATGAGAAGTAAATATAGAATTAGGACCTACTCTCGTATGCTCGTTTGCAGAGAATTGTGAGAGGATGTGGAATTAACTAAGTATGATTTGTTTGGAGGTAAATGACTAATTGTAGAAGGAATGATTACCGACCTTTATGCGGAGAATGGCAAGAGTCGAATGGGGAAGAATAGTGTGCCATTTGGTCTAGTTGAAAGCGTGTGTTTCTTTGTGTGTGGGTGAATTTTTAAGAGATGTTGTTTGAAATAGTAGTACGTTAAATAAATTGACAAGTTAAGTAAAATAAATGAATTAATCAATTATTAAGTTGTAAATAAAATATGATTTAATTTACAAAAGTAAAAGAATTGCATGGTATAAATTTTATATAATAATTGATGTATATATATATATATATAATATATATATATATATATATATATATATATATATATATATATATATATATATATATATATTTAAGTTTCCCAGGATGTTTTTATTATATGAATGTCTGGTGGAGACATGACAGCCATTAATCGTTCCGGATACGAACTTAAGGCCTCCAGGGGTATTCTTATCAAACAAGAAGTTTACCTGGTGGCGGCCGGGAATTGAGGTGCTTGGGGGAGGAGAAGATTCCGATTGTATTGACGGGGTGCAGACGTGGCACAGCTCTGGTGTACCTGGTGAGTAGAGTTATTCCTGAACTGAGAGTTCTGGGGGCAGTTCGTTTTCACGTGGTCCTCCACACCACAGGAAAAACAAATGATGGGTCTCCTGATAAAGATGAGGTGGGAGGGGGGGGCTGAAGAGAACGGTTTTACATCCCGGTGTTCGGACGAAATGAGTAGTTTTGGCTTTGATGATCCAGTTACCTTGGCAAACTTGCTTCCATTCTGAAGCATGAATTTACCTTTGTTTAGCTTAGGCTTTGGGAAAAGGAGGGGAGCGTTTTCTTCCCTTCTTTCAGATAAAGGTTGTGGCTTGCTGAATAAATGTCGGCCTCTTTTGTGCACTCCTTGAATGTGAGGCACCACCTGTCTTTTACGAAAGATCTGATTTCAGCCGAAAGTGCAACCAACAACTGGTCTCTCAAGAAGTCAACGAGGGCATCGTAGTCATGCGGGATTTTAGAAGCATCGAGTCAAAAGTTGAGGTGACGCTGGAGGGTGTACCCAAACTGACGGTATGCTTGGCATGGCTGAATGCGGGCATGTCTGAATTTGGATCGGTAAAAGTCTGGGGTCATGTTATATGACGCGGGTAACTGCGATTTTAAGGTCAAATAATCAATTGTTGCCTCCGAGGGAAGTGATATGAATATATCTCGGAGTTGGAAATTTAGCAAGGACAGCAATTGAGCCACTCCATCTGCCTCGATGTCCCAATGGTTGATTTCGAAGATCTTATCGAAGTGGAATAAAAAGGCGCTCCGAAGTCTTCACCTTCCTTGAAAACCGGAAGCTTAACAGACGCGGTAGGGAGAGCTTCGGACGCGATCTGATGGCAGCGTCTCGTTCCTGGTCCTACTCATTTCAAGTTCATGAAGGCGGATTCTTTGCCGTTTTTCTCTTTCTCTTTATCTTCTCTCTTCTCTTTCGGTCCTTTCCTCCTCTTGGATATAAGCGACAGGGTCCTTACCACTGAGCCCAAGTGACTCTCCTTGCAACTTAAACGTGTTAAATAATGAGGACATTTTATCGCGTTCGACCAACTTTCAGGAAAAGCACCACAAAAAAGAGGGGAATTATTTAGATGCACAGCAGGAGTACTGGTAGGCTTTGACAGACCTACGATTCTTCACTTAAAAAACAAACAAACACAGCGATAATTATTTCGCACGGCGCGAATTCTTAATTATACTCGAAATATTCACTCTGGAATTTAGCGAGAGCCTGTGTTGCTCAATACGAAACGAAGAAAATAACAAACACAATACAAAAAAAGAAATAAGATTAACTCCTTTGCAATACGGCAGACGTTTTATGAGGCCTGAAAGGGGCCTCCAATACAAAATACGCACACAAAAGGCCAAATGGGAAATTTAATCTAGTGAGCCAGACCTTCCCTATTTTCACTCGGGCCATGGTTACGTGCACTTCCTCTGACTACCATGTTTAACAGGCTACACAGGGTACCCCTTGACGGGCACTCGGGCTGAGACGCCGTGATAGTTCTCCAGCTTTCAGTTGCAGAAATGGTAGTAGCCCCGGCTACCACATCCACACTCCCGCGTATAGAGAAAGAAATAGTCGTAGAAAAAAGTGGTTGCATAGGCTAAAGGAAGAATGCAACAGCTTCCATATGGAAGCCACTACGGGGGCTACTTTGGTGAATAAATGATGATTTTGTTGAAAAAAATTTGCTTGTATTAAATAATAACGAACATTGGTTTATTTAAATCCTTTTAAATCCATGCCCTACTTTAACGGCCATCGTTTACACAATTTTTTTCAGTAATTTTTGTTTCAAATTTTATTATTTTTTGAGGGTGTTGGTAAATTTTAAATAGATATTTGGATCTTCTATTTGCCTTATTTGTGCCCACATAAATGATTCGGTCTTCTTTTCGCCTTACCTTGTCTTTTCTCACTCCTTTTCCCTCAACATAGAAAAAGAAATGTAGTAAAGTGTAAGGAACATTTATCAAGTGCATTGTGTTAATAGATCGCAAGGTGTGTTGGGTTACTCATAAACCTCCTGAACACACACAAACACACTCTGCACCTCTTTTTCTTCAGCTATTTATGAGCGTTGTCAAAAATTGTGAATTTTTTTTTAAATAGCTGTGTCCACTTTGTGTGCGGGTGTTCATGTCGCGGATGGTGGTGCGGGGAGGGTGGGGAGGGTTCGGACACACGGGCGTGGGTCCTCCCCCCGGTCTCTCCAAAGAATGGACCCGAGTAAACAGTTTGAGATTGATTTAAAACAAGTTTAGCTGGTGTTCCACCTCTACTACACTAGTGTGTACGCTTGTTTGTGTGTGCGTCGGTTGTGCTTGTATATTAAAGTGACAGATTGCGATAAAATAGATACGAACAAATAGACTAAGGCACAGACGAATAAACGGCATCCATAGGGTAGAAGAGTACAGCACTGAGATCCCCAAAACAATAGGATAGCGAAGATAGATCGCTACGTCGAAAGGTAGATATAAATATATCGATAAATAGTTATCCAAACGAAAGCGAACTTAGGGGTAAACCACAAGAGGCATGTTTCCCCAAGAGCTAAAATAAAGAGGAGGAATAGATGAAAGATAGGAAAGAATATAAGAAGAAAGAAGGAGCGATGAAAAGAAAGGTGATAATTTGTCAGCCAACTCATATTCTATCTCATTATCGCTCTCAAATTCTCTCACTAATTTATTAACTCTCGCAGTCAATCTGTCTCTCCATATATATATATATATATATATATATATATATATATATATATATATATATATATATATATATATGAAATTTTTTTAAAAATTCGAATCGAAATTTAAACTTGAACCGAAAAGAATGATAAAACTCGATTTCGAACTTAAATCAATTATAAATATAAGTTTGAAGCGAAAACGTCGAGTTTGATTAATAAATTAATTTAGGAATTCCAAGAAATAACAGTGGTTTAACTTGTGAATAGTCGGTAAATGTATATTTTAATCTTTCGTCCTAATCCTAGTCCTAATCTGGTTTTGCTAATCACAGAATGACCCAAAGCTAAACCTTTCTTCTGTTTCGAGTTTTTAAATCACTAAGAAATTTTAAATTTAAATTTATGTCAAATATATTCACCAAATGGCTGTCAAGTTTGTTTTTAAAAGAGATTAAATTGTTTTATAAGATATTATTTTTATTCTGTATGTTTATTGCATAATATCTCAATATAATAATGAAAATTTGTAATATATGCTTTACTAGTTTTTTTGCACAATGTTTTAATATACAATGTTTAAAAATACTTCGTGGGTTTTGTATTTTTAGTCTGTATTTTTATTGCATAATATTTCAATAGAGAAGAAAATGTAGTATGTAGCATCCCATTAAAAACTTCCATTTGACTGGGGTTCTTTCATCCTTACATACGGTTCCCTATTAATTTCAATAGAAAAGTACACAGGGAATTTGGCCATCTGGTATATGTAGATAGCTATAGTAAACAAGAAATAACACAGTAAATAACGAGTTTACCTTAACTCAAGGAAAATGTGTAATAAGAGGGGAAAAAGTTTTTATGTTACTTTGTTATATATTATATTTTAGGAGAAAAAAGCATATAAAAAGAACTCTGAAATGCAGGCTTAACTCGAACTCGAATCGCATTCGAATTCGAATCTTAATTCATATAAAAAAATCGAAAGGACGAAAAATTTGAATCGAAAAATATATAGAGAACTCGAATCGAAATCTGAATTGATAATTTTAAAAATGGCAAACTCAAATCGATATTAATTTCAATTCCCAGCCTTTATATATATATATATATATATATATATATATATATATATATATATATATATATATATATATATAGAGAGAGAGAGAGAGAGAGAGAGAGAGAGAGAGAGAAAGGCGGAGAAAGCGGTCCCATTCTCCTGGAGAACGGGAGGGGGGTCCTGCGAGAACTTGCCCCGAATCCTTTTGACTCGCTTTCACACCTCTGCTAGAGGGGTCTTCTTCTAGGCCTAGCTCGATGAAACTCACAGACAGTGAAATCGCTCAGGCGGCGCTTATAGCGCATGTAGGCATAATGTTTTGTTTGAGGGCTGTCTAGCACTTGGTTGACCACCACAGGAGTGGTTGGCGTGGAAAAAAATCTGCCAGATGTTCTAGGAATAGTAGTTAGGCCCCACGGCGATGAGGTTGCAGGAGAAGGACTTAACGGCCTCATCTACCGACCTAAACTCTTCGACTGAGACAGAGTACTCAGTCATTTCCTGAAATGCGGACTACCATGCCCGCGCTAAACACCACCGGGCAGGGAAAGTGATCAGAACCAGGGAGGGTCATCGACCCTACCCCACCAAAAATCAGGCTGTGCATCCCGAGAGCACAAATATAGACCGAGACAGAAAAATGAAGCGGTTCTGGGGCAGTGATGAGTAAACTCATCCACATTTATGACACCTATCTCCAGCTCGTCGATCAAGTCGGCAAGGACCTGACCTCTGATATTACTCGAGTAGTCTTCCCAGAGGGACTGTCTACCGTTCAGATCTCCGAGAAAGAGAAAGAGCCTCGACAACCGTGCCATGACGCAGCTGAGGTCCCCCGCGTCAAAGTCGGCTGACGATGGAAGGTACGCGAAAATAACAGTATACCTCCTATCCAGGTGCAGCTGCACAGCTACTGCCTAAAAGGAGGTATCTAAATCGATGAGAAGAACTGAGACATCATGATGTGTGTAAATTGCGCATCTTCCTGCCCAGCGCCCATCCCGTGCTGCTGAGGTTGCAAAACCTTTATACCCTGGGAAGGCGGGCAGGGCACACGCGCCGAGCATGGTCTCATGCAAACAGATAGCTAACGGGAAACAGGAGGAGACGAGCCTCCGCAGCTCCTCCCAGTTGGCCCGGAGTCCACGGCAATTCCATTGAAAGAATATATTCTCCAGGCCTAGCTGGGAGGAGATGTAGAGGCCCTCTTCGAAGAGAAGACCCTCACGGGGATGGCCGTACGTTTCCCGGAGGCAGAACAACGGGCGTTGTTGGCGGACAATGCGCTGTCACTTTCAAAGACTTATCGGGGGAGGTCGAGTTCGCCATGCGAGTCTTTTCCTCCCTCCGCCTCGAAATGTTAGGGTAGCGGGGCGGCTTTGGGGGCGGGGGTCCCCCCTTTGGAGGATCCACCATCTCCGAGTCACCCTGTCTACCACTGGGTGTGGGCAAAGGAGCCAAAGCTCCTTTAGTGCTGTCCTCGTTTCGAGGGGAAGGCAGCTTTAGGAACACCGGAAGATGGCCTCACGATCAACTTCAGGGATATTGCCTCCTGTGAATCTAACGACTAGGTAGAGGCGCGCGAATGTTTTGCCTTTCGGGAAACGGTCACGCTAGGGGAAGGGAGGGGAGCCCTGGTCTTAGCTGGGTCTGGGTGTAACCCTTTGTGCCGCCAACTTTACTAGGGGAGCGCCTTGGATGGGTAGAACCCGAGGAAGGGTTCCAAATGGGCGCGCAAACGACCGTGATTCTAGGCCTGGAGGGGCCAGGAGCAGAAGGTGTCATTCCTAACATTGAGGCATAGGACCTCCTAGGCAGCGCCGGGTGCGCCAGGACCAAGTCCTTAGCCTCGTGAAACGAGAGACGATCCTGAGCCTGAACGGCCAGGATTTCTTTCTTAAGGAGATACGCACCACATTGCTTTGAAGAAGCGGGGTGCGGCTATTCGCAATTGACGCACTTGGCCACACACGATTTGGATCTATCATGTGCGGCCTTGGAGCAACTTATTAATGGGAAAAGTGCGGTATTGGCGTTGGAGGGACAGTCTGGTGACCTTGTTCTCGGTTTATCGAATGATATCCAGGCATGATGACCGATCTTTAATGTTACTGGGAGGGAGGATGAGAAGTTTGAGAATTTACAGGCGGACACAATGGCGTAGGTTTATTAAATCTATGGAGCAACTCTCATTTATTCTTAAGGGGAAAGATTTTATGGGAGGGCCAATAGCTAATGAATAGTCAAACCTGATTAAATGTAGATGATGTCAAACACCAAACTAAATTTTGTTATTGTCATGGTATATAGAATTTATTAAAGAAGAAAATATATACATATAGTAAATATGAATGTAGGAAACCTAAATTTTTGATAAATGAATTAAATCAAACCCTACGAAGGCAGAAAATATATACAAGAGCAAACAATGATGAGTGGTAATATCAGAGGCCTCGAAGTACAACAAAACATCGACAAACATGTCAATGTTTTCTAATGAAGGTGGAAAATATTATAGTAAAAGTGCTTCGAAGTGAACGAACACTTGGGACTGAGATAAAAGTAAATAATATCAATCGTAAGCAAAGAATGCTTGAGTGAAATTTAAGAGAACGAACGAGCTTGGCTGGCGCGACTCGGACACGCCAAGGTCGCGAAAATGCTGATTCAAGCAAAATGTGGATGGCAGCGAACAACTACATTTGCTCTTAGGAGTCGATAAGTCAAAGGAAATTAAACCGTATGAATGTGTATATTTCTAATGTGATTAAGAGTTTATATCTATGCAATAAAGTAAAGATGATTTTAAACAGGCTTAAAATGAATGGATGTTAAATGATATGGGGGTGAGACAGGAATGCACCAACTCTCCACAACTTTTTATTCTTTCCATTGATGAACTACTAAACAGATTGAAGTGTATCAGAGGAGGAATGGGGATAGGTAGTGTAGATATCAGCTGTCTAAGATTTGCAGATGATCTCAAGATAATGAACGAAAATGAAGATCTGCAGGAATCGCTTGATGTTACGGCAGATAAAATTTGTTCGAAACAAGTGCAAGGAAACGATCTTTTAAGCTATAAATGATTGATGAGTCTTATGAAATGATGCATCAGCATTTACAACAGATTAAATGTGTTTGACAAGAAGTAAGTTAGAAGCGCTAAGAATGTTTGGAATGTTAAGAGAGCTTATGAGAGACGCAGGCAACAGGATATAGAATTGTAAGTGAACTGTGTAAGGGAGTGAGGGTTCCAAGCATTTTGCATCTATATGTAGTACGCAAGCTGAGCAAAGGTGGCATGGATAAGAATGAGGAAAATAGAGAATAAGGTGGCTAGAATGTGTTTAGGTGCAAAAGGGTTTATAAGGGCAAAATTATTGAAGGGAGAGGTAGACTGTGGCAGATACCATGAGAGGATTTCAAAGATGAAAATGCACTACTTAATGTACTTGGAAAACCTGAAGGACGCAAGCTATGTAGAATGAGTACATAGAATGAGCATAAAAACGGAATGGAAGAGGAAAATTGAAAAATTGAGGAATAAGTATAAAATTTGGGACATAGTCAGGAATCAGGCAACGGGTGATGCATTAGAAGGAAGAATAAAGGAATTTACGCATAGAAAATGAGTGGAAGGGATTAGGAGGAAATGAAACATACTCGTATGTATAAAAGTGCGTATTATACAGAGATTGAGGAATATTTTCAAATAAATACATAAAAAGTAAGTATTAAAGGACGAACCGTCTATCAAAAACAACAAACGAAACAAAGGCAAGGGGGAAGATACAAATATAGCATTAACGGGAGAAAATGAATTAACAACAACGGTGTCCATGGAAATAATAATAAAAACTAAGATAATAGTTCGTTTGGAAAACAACGAATAATCACGGATAATAGTGGAAAAGAGGACAAGGTGGGGCCTGATTTACTGTGCAGAAAAACGTAAATTGGGCTCATAGCGGGTAAGAACAAACAGAAGGAGACAAATGAATGGATCCATTCTCTCGCAGGGACTCTTTTAAAATAAAACAGGACTCAGCTTCCAAAGTGCATGATAAACTCAAATAATGTATCTAGATCGAGCAAAATTTGAAGTTTTTTTCAGATAAAAGAATATAAACAAAAGAAAGAATGGAAAACAGAATAATCAATTGAACGAACAAATATCGTTCAAAGTAATGAGACACTGAGGCGAGGAAAAACAAAACAAATAGGAGTACGCTAATAAAGCTTAAGGCAGGAAACTGATAAATGGGAATATTCCTCGAAGTAAGAGAATATAAAGAATATAAACAAAAGAAAGAATGGAAAACAGAATAATCAATTGAACGAACAAATATCGTTCAAAGTAATGAGACACTGAGGCGAGGAAAAACAAAACAAATAGGAGTACGCTAATAAAGCTTAAGGCAGGAAACTGATAAATGGGAATATTCCTCGAAGTAAGAGAATATAAAGAATATAAACAAAAGAAAGAATGGAAAACAGAATAATCAATTGAACGAACAAATATCGTTCAAAGTAATGAGACACTGAGGCGAGGAAAAACAAAACAAATAGGAGTACGCTAATAAAGCTTAAGGCAGGAAACTGATAAATGGGAATATTCCTCGAAGTAAGAGAATATAATTGAATTAGAAATAAATAAAATGGAGGATAAATTTATCGCATAAGAAAGAGAAAAATAAACAGCCACAAACATCTAAATTTTCCAGAAAAAATTCTTTTGTATGGTCGTACAGGTCCCTTATGTACAGGAAGATCAAGTACCTAAAAACTCTTCAATGGGGTATCAATTAAAACTGAATGAATGGGGTTTAATGGTAAATTATTGGGGGAGGGGGTAATTCTAGTCGCAACCGTCCAAACCACTGTTTACACTATTGAACAGAGTAGCCTTATCATGGCTCTCGGGGGCATTCTGTCTCCCACAAGACGCCTCTCCGGTCATCATCGACTTAGAGATCAATAAACCTTTGGAAGGGCTACCACATTCGCTGGTCCCTACCATATCTATATTTCCTGGAGCAGCATTCATTTCCCTTTCCCTCTTTAAGGTACAAATCAATGGAGCAGCCCTTTCTTGGCTCTCAACCTTGTCCACCTCTTGGGTTCTCCTTTGACTTATTTCTAGCATCAGCACCACCGATCTCAAAGTTTGCACTATTTGCAACTTGCCTAATTGGCTCGCATCTTCTTACCAGTGAATTTATATTCCCCATACTCGTACCAGGTTGTGCATCATTCACAGGGTGCCCCATCGTATGTATGTTTACTTTACGAGGACTGTGTTACTTGCTGGATCCATTATATACACGTTTCTTCCCCCTAAAATCTAAACTTATCGAGAATTTCATATCATCTCCGTCAATAGAACACTGCGGGAAATACTGAATTACTAAATTCCAGATACAATTTAATATCTCCAAAAGAATTGAACTTTTGAACAGTTACGCCCACTAACTAAAATCTGGGCGGCCTAAATCTGTGAAACTGGTTCGTGAGGCGTTGTAACTCCTAAACGAATTCTCTTTTTACTAAGGTCGTACAAGCTACAGAGTCTAGTAAAGCTAGACAATCAACATCACTTACTTTACCACTAAATATTATCTCATGTACAGTTCCGTTTCTTAAATTAATCTTTTGGATGGGCAAGGAATCTAAACAACTCATCGGGGTACGAAGGTAAACTTACTTCCTCACCCCGTATGCTTCACCTAAAATAGGACCTGATGTACCGTATTCTGATGGGTGTTCACATTCATCGTAATAGTGAGATGGGACCATGTACTGACTCTTTACATCCTGAGATTCATCATACAACCACGGACAGTCCTAAATTTCACCCGGGAAATCTTCCAAATATCTAAGTGGGTTTCCTGGTCTGCTACTCTGCAGGCCAAGAGTCACAGCTATGCCCATAGACGACTATCGCAGTTGTAATACACTGGATCAGCTTTGATTTTACTTTTGGGACGTATACAAGGGAGTTGGAGGGCCAATGTTTTGTGGAGTGGGGGTCCTTTGGGGGCTGTCGTGGGGATACTAAGTTCCGAGGCGGGTTTAGTTTGACATATTGATACTGAAGCATATTAACTCTTTCTCTCTCCCGGGTCCTTCGATCCTGATCTAGTTCGGAACATTTTCCTACAATATCTTTTCTGCTTGTGGCAAGTAGTTTGCGTACATGACCGTATTCATCAGCCAATTAATAACGTGTTTCTTTGTGTACTAAAGGTTCAAACTTTCCTCAGTGGCCTGAAGTGTTGTGCATACCAACTGATAAGAACGAGCAAAGAAATCATGGAAATCCTCTTTTATTTCTCTTTAGTCGCGAGCGACTCTACATATCGCTATCTCGGTCGGACCTCCTTTGCTTTTTTTTGTTTTTTCAATAACATCATAACTATTCAGCCGATTCTAACAAAATTTGAAACCCTTATGTTGTTTTGCATTTTCTTTCGAATGATATAATTGCCAAAGTCCTACCAAGGTTAGCCGTGGAATATTTGGCTATAACTTCATAATCATTCGGCCGATTTTAACGAAATTTGAAACCCTTATATTGTTTTACATTCTCTTATTTCAAAAGATATAATTCCCAGGGTCTTTCCAAGGTTAGATCGGAAATTATTTAGAGTTTTAAGGGTCGTAAGGTCATAAATCAGATAAGTGAGAGCACGCGACCTTTGGTCAGCAGATCTTGTTTTTCTCCATTTCGCCAAAAAATACACTATTGATAGAAAATAAAGGATGGGCCATTTCACATTCCTGTATACTTCTTTTAACTCTAGAGTTAAGCGTTTCCTTCAAATGGGTGTAGGAAGCGTTTTGCTTTTCCAATTTTTTGTGTCATTAGATTCAATATTGTCCCTCAGGAAATACTGTTGTAGGCTCCTCATCCAATTTCCTTTGCTTGGGTTTGGGGGTAGTTCCTTCGTGGGTTCCTTCAAATGCAACGACCGAATGAGGCAAGTTTACTAATCAACTGACGTTAATTGAACTAGGTTGTTGGCTTTGGTTGGCATGGGTGGAATGAATTTAATCAGGCATGTTAATGGGTGTCAGGGGCTTACTTCGGATGGCCTAGGGGTAAGGGGAAAATCGAAAATTCTATAAATAGGGGAAAAATAATCCTCACTTTGGTAACCAAATCTATCGTTTGTGAATGACCCATTAATCATTCGTGTTCTGGCTCAAAGGGTGGCAGTGTAAACTGATTTCATCTCACTTCAATGAGTTCAGTCCTGACTAATTAAAAATAATATCTATCAAACAACAAAAAACTATCAGAATATGCAAAATTGACAAAAAAAAATGATGTTTTAAAATACTCAACATAAAACTAAATTCTTATCTTTAAATACTAGGCTAAGCAGCATAAAATACCTTTAAAATGAATTTAAATCTTCCTTCAGGAAAATATTTACACAATTGCATATGACAAGACAACTTCATTCAACCTTGAATCTAAATCTTTCCTTGACTAAAAGTCTAGGGGAATCCAAAGCCCACTTTGCTTTTCAAAGAACAATTTAAATTCTTTACTTTGATTTCGCTACGTTTTACTTTGAGATGAATACCTCCTGATCGTTTCTTGCTGTCTTCTTCTTGGGACTTCGAAAGTTTTTGATAAAGCTCCGCGTCTGATAATTGGGGGGGGGGGGGGAAATGGGGGTATCCTTATCTTGTATTTGCTGAATATGAGATCGAATACCGCAATGGCAGGTGACAGATAAAAGACGATCAATAGCGCTGGATTATCGTGGTAAAAAAAAATCCTGGCTAAGTCGACAGTGTTAAATGGGTGGGCGGCCTTGTCGCCAAAGGGAATGAACCCGTAATTTCTTCTTATCTAGGTTGTTTACACCCAGATTTTGAATTGTTTATTATTTTGTTTATTTTGTACTTTTTGTTGTTTTTGATATTTTTGGTAAGTTAATCGCGCTCAAAATTTTTGGGAGAAATTTAGAAAATTAGCACTTGACTAATTTAGTGAAAAGTGATTTTGTTTGGCTTTGTTTCGGTTGGGTATTGTGAAAATCTAAGCGAACCTTGGGTCGACGTCGTCATCAATGAGTAGTCTGCTGCTTTTAAAAGGTTTTGCGCGCCCTATGTCATCAAAGTCCATGTGCGCGAGAACAACTCGGGAGGGAGGTGCCGGTGTACTTTGTCTCAGACCTTAATTGCTCTTAGGTGAAGCTCCACACTTATGGGGGTTATCCTCAGTTCACCATGAAGCTCACTCTGCCTTCTCCGCTCTCTCTTTCGGGTTCTTGTTATAATACAGACCGCCTTATTTTGGACCTTTTGCAGTTTAAGGACTTGGGTCTTAGGAATCTCTTTTATATAGATCGGCGGATAGAGGAGTTTTGATCGAATGCATGTATTTAGATCTTTAGTTTTTCGAGGTAGTCAGGTTTAGGAACTTGAAAAGTTCTACCAAGTCCCTCCGTGCATTCGATGTAGTTTTAGCTATATGACGCACAGGGCCCTTGAGAGGAAAAAATTGAGTTGGTGCGAGATCTCTTTTGGCCCTCCTTATAAATTATAAATCATAAATGATTAAGCGCTTCATCAGATTTTTAATACACTAACTAAAAAATGATATGCTTTATTTATTATAGTTTTACATTATAACCATTTACCAATGTTATTAGTTAATTTCAAAATGTTTCAAGGCTGATCTCAAAGAATACACATAACACAGTTGCTTTGTGAATTTCACAACTATATATCAAATTTAACATTAATAGTATAGCAATTCTCACCAGCACAACAAATTTAATTATTCTATAACCCTAAGACCAGTAATAGAAGGACAAGAATTTAGCAAAAACTCCCTGTTTTTACTTCTTGGCTTAATAATGAACATAAAAATGTACAACCATTTCATACATGATAATGGAAAAAAATTAAAAATAAATTTGCCATTTGAAATTTTTAGTAAGCCTACTTAAATACTAACTAATAGTAGCCATATACATAAATGTACATCTTAATCACAATTCACACTTAATGCATGTCCATATCATTAATTATTTACAAATATACTTAAATCATTCATCACCTGAATGATAGTAAACTTAGTAAATAGACTAATTTTATTAAAACAGGGTTGCCTTGCGTGCCTTTTTCTTGGAAAAACTACGAATTACAGTGTCAAAGTTTATATGTTTTGCAATGTCAGACTCAATACTGAGCCTAGCCAGGTTGTTCAGGCGACCTTTACCCATGGTGGACCTGAGATAATTTTTGATGAGCTAGAGCTTGCTGAAGCTCCATTCTGCTGATGCTTCTGTGGCTGGTGCTATAAAGAACATCCTCAAGCTGACACTGAAGTTGGGAAATATACTTTCTAATCTGTACTCTGCCAAAGCATTTAACAGTTCCAATGCACCCAACTGTTTTCTACCAAAATTGGCATTGTGAACCATTGTTATGTGATTCATTTCCTGCACAAGGTCTTCACTGCTGATGTCTTTAGAATACTTCTCCGCTAGTTTAGCTGCTTTGCGCTTCAATTCCTCTTTTGACATCTTTTGGTACTTCCAAAGAAAGCTGAAGATGTCAGAAATCTGTTTGCCTGCACTCAGACGAACTGTAAGCCCTCCAATAGCATTATCCAATACTACATAAAATATGCGCTTTCGGAGGTGGGCTTCCTCAGAGGATTCATCTGCTTCGTTCATTTCATTCACATTTTCATCAGGTGTATCCTCATCATGGAATCTTGTTCTTTTTCTGGCAGGGGTACTACGGTCCCTAAACAATTTTACTTCTATCTGCAGGTTAGATGCAACAAGCTTAGCTTCATTCCACATTGCTTTCCAACTGTCCCAGAGAGCCACTAGTTGTGCAAGTAAGCTTTCTATATTTGCAACTTCCATATCTAAAGTCGCATCACTAGCTTGAATGACTTTGTTGCAAAAGTCAATAGGGACCAGTATTTTGTGCCACACGACTGACATTGTGATGCAAGTTAAGGAACTGACATAACATATAGCTCCATGGATTTCATTCCTGGTTTTGGAGTGAGACTCAGCTCTAGCAGGTCTTCCAAAGCCAACTTAACCCCTGGAAGGTGAGGTACAAATGGTTTTACACTCTCAACTGGATCTGACCATCTGGTGCCAGATATGCAATGAAGCGAACATCCAATACGTTTTGCCAATATTTCCTACCTTTTGGGGCTGCAACTGAATAAGTTGTATATTGTTTGTATAGTTCCGAAGTAAGTGATTGCTTCTGGAATACATTCAGAAGCATCATTACCACATAAATTAGGTGTGTGGCAACCACAAGGAGAGAATATAGCAGTAGGGCACTGTTTTTTTTTATTATTGCTTGTGCACCATTGTATTTGGCTGACATGTTTGCCGCATTGTCGTAACCTTGTGTTCTACAATCAGCAAGTGGAATAGCATGGTTTTTCAATGTTTCAGTAATCATTTGAGCAATTTCAGATCCTGTTCTGTCACTACAATCTACAAATTTCAGAAATCGTTTCACAATTTCAAATCGTGATTCATGGTGAACTAGGTAAAGCAGAAGGAATGTTGTTTGTTCAACATGAGATGAATCTGGTGTGGAATCTACTATTATTGCATAGCACTTTGCAGACTGCTTTTCTCCCAAAACGTGCTGCTTAACAAGATCAAAACATTCTGTAATGAATTCATTTTGGGACTCATTAATGAGGTAATGTACTTGCAGTCTTTCACCCTTTTTCTGCAACTCTTCTACCATTAGCACATGTTCCTTTAGAATGGGGTACCAGTGGCAAAGCAACTCTATCAGACCTAAAAAGTTTCCATTGTTTGAGTCACCAATGCGTTACGAATAACCCTGGAAAGCAAGGCCACGTTCTCCTAAGAATAGGGTAACATCAATAACTCGTTTCAAAAGGTTGTACCATTTTTCCGATTCCACTTTAATTGATGCTTCTTGAAGACTCTCAATACCTTCTTGCAATGACAGACGTCTTTCTAATTCACGCCAAGCTAGATAGCATTTCCTATGCCCATTACTCTTTTCATGCTTGGGAGCCCTGTTACATAATTTCCGCCACTTAGCACTGGCTGGTCAGCCTTTAGCTGTAGCAAATGCAGATTTGGATGCAGTACTCAGCCTGCAACAAACACTGTTCCAAAATAGCCAGCACGGAAAACAATATAGTGACTCCTTATGTTGACTCCAGACAAGCCAGTCTCGGGTATGCTGTTCTGCATTAATGTTTCTGAACTTCAGTATACCTTCTAGAAATGTTTGATTGTTACCATCTTTAGATAATGTTAAAGGAAAGTCAATATCACATATGGTAACATAATTCTCTATGTCTGATTGAGAAGGAAATTCTGCTGTGAGGAATCCAAGCCCAGTGCTATTTTTTTCAAATTTATCTTGAACTACTTTCATTGATTCACTACTTGTTTTAGGAATTTCTGTTGCACTGTCTGTCTGATTTTTAGAATATACATTCTTATCTGCTCCATCACGTCTAGGTTCTGAATTAATATATATGTCCATCGTATTTGTACATGCCCCCGAATTTGTTTCTTTATTAGCTTCTATCTCATTTCCATATAGGCTCTCTTGTTCACGACTACCACCTACACTTTCCCCTTCTTCCAAATTTGCATCCGTATATGTTTCTACATTATCTTGTTTTCTTTTCACACCCACTTGAAAGAGTGTCTGTAATCCTCTTCTTTCATTGTCATCACGTTTCTTTTTTTTCTTTCCTCTTTTGTGCTCCTGATTTATGCAGAGACATATTTCGGATGGGCAGATTATGAAAAAAATATAATAAGAATTGTCAGCTTTTCCTTTTCAACATTAAAAATCAAGTTACTTATAAAAATGAAAATATTACATTACAAGTGAAAGGCTTGTGTGAATAGTCGGGAATAGTGTTTGTAGATGTATGGAAGGGCTTTTTGTGGAATAAGGGATTGTATGCGATGGATGGGCTCCATCTGAGCCGAGATAGGGTTGAGGTTTTGTGGCAGGAGTTGGATAGTGTTATTGGGTCCTTGCGGGCAGGAAACTAGGTTCTGATAGTGGTGAGGGAAATTTCGTGTCTCAGGGTGGGGCAGTGAAGGAAAGCTAGCACAGAGGAGTAGAAGGTATACAGGGTAAAGGGGGTGCTTTAGAGATAGGTGGATTGAGATGTCTTACCGACTTTCAGAATCCGAGTAGGCAAGGATATCAAAACACACATAATGGGTTCAAATGTTTCTATGGGGAGGGGAGGGTGTAAATAGCAGTGCCAATTTTTGCTGATGACACTAAACTGGCAGCTGTAGTCAAAGAAGTTGAGGGTAGCTGTTAAGTGCAGGGTGACTTAAATAAGCTACTTGCCTGGGCTCATAAGTGGCAGATGACTTTTAACCTTAATAAATGCAAAGTTATTAACATAGGAAGAGATAATAGGGAATTTAGTTATGAAAGGGATGGTCATTGGCTGAATTTAGTTGAGGATGAGAAGGACTTAGGAATAGTAGTAGATAGGTCACTGAAGTTTTCAAAGCAGTGTATTGAGTAAAAAATAGAGCAAATAGGATACTAGGATACATTAAAAGTAATGTTAGCTAGAAGAGTAAGGAGGTTATCCTTAAACTATACAACTCTTATGTCAGGCCACATTTAAAGTACTGTATACAAGCATGGTCACCACATTTTAGACATGATATCACCCTGTTAGAGTCAGTACAAAGGAGGGCAACAAAAATAATCCCCTTCCTGAAGCACTTTGAATATGAAGATAGACTGAGGGTACTAAATATGTTCTCATTTGAAAGAAGATGTGTGAGGGAAGATATGATTGAGCTTTATAAAATCTTTTCTGGGATGGATAAATTGGATTTCAGCAAGTTTTTTGAGTTAAAAGGTAGTAATAGGAATAGGGGTCACCACTTAAAGATTAAAAACAGAAGTGCAGACTGGATGTTAGAAAATATTTTTTCACCAATAGAGTGGTAGATTATGGGAATAGTTGGCCACCTGAGACGGTATACAGTCCAAACTTGAATATTTTCAAGCGCAGATTAGATCATTATATGGGGAGGTAGGGTTAACTTCTTACTTTTTGGTGTGCGAGTGGGTCTCTCGACTCATTCCCGTGGATGCAGTTTCTTTTATTGTATATTTTTGACGATTTTGATTTTTTTCTTGCCCTGATGATGATGCTTTTTGTTTTTGACCCTCTCTTATGGACGGTTTAGATTGTATATTGTAGATGCATGATCTGACAAAATCCTATGGATTGTTTAAATTGTATTGTAGATGCATGATCTGACTTAATCCTATGAATGCATTCTGTGGATGGGTTTGACGGATGCTGATGACCTTTGATAAGCCCTTGTGGCTTTTGTCATCCGTAAAATTATGTTATGTTATGCTATGTTCAATTTTTAACTTTGATATTCATGGGCCCTCTAGACTCTTATGGGCCCTGGTGCAGCGCACCGGCTGCACCCCTCTCTCCATCTTCTCTCGAAAAAGTTGCTGTTTTCGATTTTTACCGCCGTACTCTGTGCCATGTAATTCGCATTCCGATAAGGTGTCGTACAGATCATCGTTATATCGTCCGCAAATGTGACCTATAATGAGCCTTCAGTCAGAGGTTGGGGAAGGTCGATGGTGTATATATTATAGAGCAGGGGACTTATACACCCGCCTTATGGCACCCCCGCCTTGAGCTCAAACTCGAAGCCATTGAAATCTTTAATGTTTAGAAACGCCCCCCTCTCCATTACGTAGTCGCATAGAATCCATTCAACTATGGGAGTGAGGCCCAGTTGTAAGATTTTGTATTGCAGGCCTCTTCTTTACACTTTGTCAAAGGCCTCTTTGACGTCGCGGAGTACTAGATTTTCGTGGTGTCTTTCAGCTTTTACCTTTGCCAACTTCTCGGTGATTACGGCTAGCGCCGTGTCCGTTCCTCGTTTCCTTTGGAAGCCATGTTGTTGGTTATTGCGAGAATTATTTTCCTGGAGGAACGTATTCACCCTGTTAGCCAATCTCTTCTCCAAGACTTTCCCTGCAAATTCTAAGAGAGATATAGGCCTGAAGTTAGCTGGACTGTCCAGTGGCTTACCGGGTTTGGGAATGAATATCATTTTTGCTACCTTCCAGTGGTCAGGGAAGTAACCCACGTTCAAGCACGCATTCATGATATTCATGGACCCCAATAAGATGTTAGGCGAGGCTCGAATAAAATTCACCCTTGTCAGTCCTGTACGCCCTGGTGCTCGTTGACGAAAGGATTTTAAGATTTTTGAGAATTCTTCGGCAGTAATTCTACCGCCGAGTCCCTCCATGTCCCTTTACTATGATACATAATGGTGAGGATGGGTTCTGTGTATCTGGTCGTTCAAGTCGTTTATTATTCCGTCTTCGAAGTCTAAATCAAAGTCATCATTCTCTTCCGGAGATATCTTAAATATAGATGCCCCAAATAGTCTGAATTCCTCTTCAATTTCTTTTGCGTCCGTAATTTCGGTATTGTCACGTTTAAGTTTTATGGTCTTTTTTGTCTGTCCGCTATTAGTCTTTTTACTGTCTGCCAGAATGTACGTGAGTCGTTTTCTATATTTAGTCCGTTTATAAAATTGTTCTAAAGTACATTCTGTTGGTCCCTAATAAGTCATTAATTCTTCGCATATCTGTCGTGTTCGTTTGTGCGTAGTGATGTTGGGGCCAGTGAGGTTAACTTCATTGATCCGTTCCCCGTATTCCCTTGCGAGGGATTTCATTCTAGGGGTCCAAGAAGGGGCAGGAAGAGTTTTATATTTAACTCGGGGAATGGCTTCCTTATTCGCTTTTAATAAATTATCATTAATTTTATCCAACTCCTCGCCAATCTCTTCTAGAGTGGCATTAATTAAATGGTCAGGGTTGTAATTTTCGAAGAGTCGTTCATGAGTATCCCAGTTGGCTCGAGCGTAGCACTTGCGTTCTGGGATAGAGATTTCAATGAGGGAGGTTGAGATTTTAATAAGGATAGCCTGGTGGCCGCTGAGGATAGAAGAGCCCGGTCAATGAAGTAATTATAGGGGAACACAGTGCTAGTCAGCACTATGTCTGGTTTTTTGGCTGCTCTGTGTGTAATGTATGTGGAAAAATTTGGTCTAATTCTTGTCATAATTTGCCTTTCAATAAGTGTCTCAAGATTCCTGCCTGCTGGGTTGGTCGACGTGTAATCTGAGGCAGCACTCCTCGCATTGAGGTCGCCGGCAAAAAGAACGGTTCTGCCGTGACCACAAAGTTGCATGAAGTTGTAAAGAGGCAGGGACCCTCTCCTTGGGGGCTGGTACCCTTTTGCCAGTACCAGGGGGCCCACTGCCGTATGGACCCCAACAGCCAGGTGTGACTCATCGAGTCCACTTAATGATCTGAAGTCAAAGCCTCTTTTCACAGCTATCGCGCATCCGTCGAAACGTTCTCCGTTGTGATTTTGGGTTAAGACTTCGTAGGGGAAATTATTATCCTTCCTGTGTCATTCATCCCATGTTTTGAGATGAATATAACGTCTGGGTCACATTGTTGTATTACTTTACCGTATAGTATTTTTTTGTTCATTCAACCGTCTGAGTTAAAATGTAATATTTTTAATGTCTCCATTGTCTAGTTGATTAAAGATTCCTGTGTGTGGTCGTGTTGTTTTTTAGACTTATTCTCTTACGAGCTTAAGTCCTTGTGGAGTGTTTGGTGGCGTGATTGTTTTTCCTGTACGTTTTTTCTGAATTCGTCGTCAGTTAGAATAATAAAGGTTTCGGGTCCCAATTTGATCAAGCCTTAAGGTAAAGCCCGCTCGACTTGTTTTTCACTGAAGTCGTTCGAGGTGAATTCCCATTTGTATCTTTCGCATATTACTCCTTTTGATACATCAAGGACATCCATCTCTTTAGGGAAAGGGGACCTTTCAGCAGCGAATACCTTCAAGTTAACTTTTCTCGAATGATAAGCGTGCCTAGATTCCCTCTTACAAGAAGAGGACGATCTCGGACGTCTCTGAGGCTGTGAGGTTTTCCGTGGGCGGGGCGAACGTGCCCCCCCTCCAGGTATCACTGTCTCAGTCACCGTAACCTCGTTGTGCAATTTGTGTGTTGTTCTGCTTTTCAGTGCGTGTTTTTGCCTCTTTTGATGCCTGAGCCTAGATCCTAGGATCTATGGAGAGAGCTGGGGTGCTCCTGGGGGTGGGAAGTTTCTGGCAGCTAGTCTCGCACCGGGGTTTAATACTAATCTTAAGAATCTCCTGCGACCGTTGGTTTGGGGGAAACCACATCTTCTCCATACCATTATGCATCAGCATTCTAATAAGTTCATCAGCAAAGCTCCCCGGGAAGGAGAGATTTGCAATGTGAGCATGCAGCACATAATTTTTGTCGAGTTCTCGTTCTCGACATGGAGGTATGTTGGTTTTCCCTTAGACTCCGCGACAGCAGCTTTAGCAACCTTGGTGTAGGTACTGTTCGCCTTGTTTTCCTTTTCCTGTCTCTTTTGGTTAGCTTTTTCTTCAATAGCTCTTTTTTGACAGGGCAAGCCATGGAGAGTGACTTATGTTCTCCTGCACAGTTCAGGCACTTCATAGAGGTGTTATTACAGCTTCTCAAAGAATGTGCATCTGACGAGCAAATAGAGCACAAAATAACGTTCCGCCTGGTAAAGGTGGCCGTGGTGTGCTCCTCGTACTTGTAGCACTTTAAATACATCTGGAGGTCGATAAATTCCTCACGTTCGATCTGCTCAGGGCAGACACAGACGTTAAAGAGAAGCATACCTCCCTCCGTAGCCTGAACCATCATTGCCGTATCACAAAATACTATTTTGAATACGTGTGTGTATTCTTTAAATTTTATGATTTCAGCTACCTTCGCCCAGGTGTTTTTTTTTCACCTCAGTATGAATCTCTTCAATGCTGTGCCCCCCCAACCCATGGATCTAGGTGGCAAAGGATGATACTTAGGGTGCGTCTTTATTTGCAGTGGTATGTGAGGTTCTAAATTGAGTGTCTTTTAGGCATTCGGCTGCTTTAGGAGAGGTGAGTACTTCGCAATCACTCTTCTTTGATCAGATAGCCGCGTAACCATCATGAATATCAATTAGTCTCACGAGCGCAATTCCTAGATCCTCATAAATTTTAGCGAAAACCCTCCCTTGATCAGGCTTGGGGTCATCGGAGAGGGTCTTCAACGGTATTCACTGGTCTCCTTCATTTATCCTTCCATATCCCCATATGTAAGGATTGGAAAAAAATAGACTTCAACGGAAAATTCCCCACGGAGTAATTGTGTGTGTTTGAATGTTTGCGTGTGTGTATTTTGAGAGGGACTTTGTCAACAGGTTTTAAAGAAAAGGAGAGTTTCCTGGAAAAATGTCCCAGTCCCCAAAAATATAATTTTCAAATGGCACTTTACCTTCCGTGTAGGGTGCTTTTCGAATGCCTACAGGTTGTTGTCCGACCAAGGAGACTCGATGAAGAGCTAGGAGGGGGAGGGGGAAAACATGTTCACTCATCGCTACGGGCGCAAGAAAAGGAGTGAAAAATTTTACAATTTTAATGCAAAAAATCGTAAATGAATTTCTTAGCAGCAATGCCAAAACTTAACCAAAAGGATTCACTAAACGCGCGGTACTAACGTACAAATTTCAGTGCGATAAAAATTTAGGCACTAGCACAGTCTTCACGAAAGCAATGGGAATTTGACGAGGTAAGGGAACCAAAGCAGTCCTGCCTTGTTGAAGCGTGACTTAGTTGTGGTCATGTCAGGCATCAAGCAGTAGGAACTCTGCATTGACTGACGAGGTTCCGAGCAATGGGTAAGGGCCAAACAGGAGAGTTATTTTCTCCTGTTTTATTATCACTTTAGCTGAACTTCTTTGACAAGTTTTACATCTTTCGAAAGGTCCGATATCAAATTAATTAATGGTCAGCCTTTGAAGAATTCTGAGCTAATTACCGTTTACAACAATGTCCTAAGTATATATATCACAAATCCTGAAGTAGGTGTAGCCAAAATAATTTTACAATTTTTATTATAAATGGAGTCTCTTTTTCCATTTTAAATAGAAAATCCAATTAAGACATACTAAGGTGGCACATGGGCTTTTTTCTTAAGATCTGAGTCAATCGACCCTTAAGGGTAAGATAAGGTTGAGCAGGATTTGTTGCGCTGGTATGATTATTAGAACAGAGGAGAACCGAAGTTGAAGGACGTCTCCTAGCGAGCTGAAGGGACCAGAAGAAGGGGTTGATTACACCATCAGAAGGGAATGTGTCTCAAAGGAGGGGACTTTTATTAAGCAGGGGTGGGGAACAGGATATGACTTCGCAAGATATGAAAAGACAAGTTGTTGCAAGGGGGTTCAACTCGTACGACTTGCTCCTAAATAGTGCTGAATTCAAATTTAAACAATGGTTTTAATGGGATGGATTCATCTGGCTTCTTAGTAAGAGTGAATTATGCATATACATAATTATACTATAATATACGCTATTATACACACATATACCTATGCATATTTTATATTTACCTAAGGACGACCAATTTAAGTATACAGATATAAGTATAACTTAAAAGGTCGTAATACAATACTGGAAACGGGTTTGTCATGAAATTAGTTACCTTTAATTTTATTTAATTTACTCTTGTTGTTCACTTGCGTTATTTCAGTAATAATAATATCTCAAATTTTGAGTAGTGCTTCTTATATAAATGGAGCACATTTACAATCACTGGCCAGGTACGCTATTATTCCTTATTGAAATCATAGGGAGGGGCTCAGTTTTACACTGGATAATGTTACCACACTATCAGAGTTGGACGGAGAGACTCGTAAAAGATATCTGGCCATTAATTTGTCGGCACGTCTTTCCTTGGAGCTCTTAAAAGAGTTCCTCTCGCCTTTCATTTTGGTCCATTGTGGCTGTGTGGTTAACACTCGTGTTGGGCACGCGTAGTCAGGTTATGGTGTTCGAATCCTGGTGGAGGCTTATTTTGCATATATAACATTTTTTTTCACCTCTTCCTTTTTATCCATTGTTAATTCTTCCCGCTAAATATTTTTTTTAACTTCGTTGTCTTAGAAATGTCGCCATTGTCAACTTCATTTCTCTTTTTTATATTCATCCTCGTTATTGGGCTTTGAAATAGGCGGAGTTTTTGTTATTTATATGCATTTTTGTTTTTCTTTTGCTTCTTGTATACTTTGAGAATGAACTGAATTAAAGCTAGAAAGTACTTGGAATTTATCATGTTTTCTCTTTCCTGTCGGTTAAATTTAAGTATAATTTATGTCATTAAAGGTCTAAGATTTGAGAGATTTAAGTAATTCTTTGATGAAAAGAACTCATAATTGTACCCCTAAGGGGCAATACATGAATGCACTTTCAAATGGCTTTACAGAAGCTCACCGGACAAAATATTACTCACCTAGGGAGAAGAAACATAATTTAACATCTAAAGCGTGTATGAACCTTAGGCAGCCGAGAGGCGTAGCTTAGTTTACGTCGAAACGTTAGTTAGGCTTTATTTGTGTTGCGCATGGCGTGAAGATCTGTCGATAGCAAATCAGCTCTACTTAAAATGGGCCGGAAAAGCAACGTCATGGAATGTCAAAAAGGTGTGATTGCATTTGGCCGCGCCAAAGATCATCATGTGAAGGAAGTGGCGGAATTTGGCAGTGTTTCAACGAGTACGGTCATCCAGATTTACAAGCCATGGCAGAACTCCCAAAGTACGAAAAACTTTCGCCAGAATTGCTGACGGAAGAAGGTGTTGACAGACAGGGACCGTCGTAGAATCTCCCGGCCTGTAATTGCAAATCGATTTGCTTCCAGGCAGGCATTGCTACAAAACGTCTATTCTGGTCCTTCACCAACCATTTCAGAAAGAACATTGCACAGGAAATTTCATGGCATGAACATATGGAGCAAAGTGGCGTGCAAGAGACCCTTACTATGGTTACAAGTGACTAATATTTTGTCAGGTGAGCTTAACAACATGAGCACAAGATTTTTGACTTTTTTCGTCAAGTGAATCTGGATACACTTTCAACATGTGCTCTACCAAGAAACTGATTTACCACATTCCATAATGATAAAATAAAATTCTGAATAGATACAAGTACATAAAAATAAGATGTTAATAAAAACTTATAAAATATTGAAGAAGTTAGTTGTGGAAATATATCAAATCAAAGTTAATGAATGATTTATCAAATAAATATTTTTAAAGATTATACAAGATTAATATCATTAAAAAAAATCGGTAATCTAACCTAATAAATATTTTTAAAATGTAAATTTATGTGAAAAAATATATTGGAAGATCAACTTGCATATGGTATGCTCTATTTGACACCCCATGATACCAGTAGATTACCCCCCTTCCCTCCCCCCAAAAATTGGCGTGACATGTCCATGTCCAAAATTTCTTTCACAGCGTGACATAATATCAAAAGCCAATCATAATTATTAGCATTTTGTATTGTTCTTATAAGAAAGGTTTCGATCATGTAACGAAACCTTCCACTATTCACAGAAACTGCTTTGCATTTGCCTTTATTGGAAAAGCGTACTCAAGTTAGTCTATTATTTATTTTTGCCTCCCATAGAATTGCTCGCATCGGGTGCATGCTCGTAGAACTTCTATGGACTAGAAAGCGATAATTCTGTTTGGTAACAAAAACCCCGGAATGGAAATCTATTTCCCCCTGTTGATATATCTGCAAGAAAAATCTTGAAAAATATAATTGTTGTTGAAAATCTTTTAGTTCAAGACTTTGTATAATCTTATGTCACGGATGTCGCCTCATTTTCTTTTTCATAATGAGCCTCTAGAACAGGGGTGGCCAACCTTTGGCACGGCAACGACTTCTACCGGCACGCGAAGACAAATGCTTAATTTAAGAAAACTAAATAAATGTATCTCCAATTTATTTTATATAGCAACCGCATTGTGTACAACCTGTTATAAATTATGTTATCAGTGAGGCAGCAGCGGAAGTTTCATTGATGGTAAATAAATGAAAAGGTCCACAATTTTTCTTTCTCTAGTTTGGATTTGTTGTTTTCTTCTTGAAATGATAAAGATTCAATCTTGTTTAATATAATATGATAATATGTATATTTTTAGGTAAAATGACTACCTTTTCCTTGTAATTTTTATGCATCATAAAGGGTTGGGAATGAATAAAAGGAACATCTTTAATTTTATATCGTTTCATTGTGTTTTAGTTAAGTATTGGCACGTGAGAAAATTTTGTAGCAAAGATTTGGCCAATTTTGGCACACCTACTTAAAAAGGTTGCCCACCCCTGCTCTAGAATATCTCAAAAGATTTGATAAAACTACGCAAGACGTCTTTTCTTGCAGCTCCATTATTCTCGGATTGTGATTTTCAGTCTGCTTTTGCGATGTTCGTTATGTAAACTTCTACTGACATAAAATTGCGTCATGCACTGACGTTGGAAATGTGCTGAAGAAGAATTTTGAACTTTATTAACACGTTGATAAGTTCTCTGGGCTTAACTGTTGGAACGGTTGCTGCTAGTGTTTGCCATATTTAACCCTTGATGAATTATTCGCCTTTCTAATTTATACCTCTGTAGTTGGAGAACAAACTAAATAAATAAGTGTTCATTTAGGAAAGTTATACATAGTCTTTAATCAAGTTAAGTAGTTTAAGCGTAAATTATGTTTTGTGCTCCTCACACTAAAAGGAAGTTCCGACACTTATTCCGGTGTGCACTATTTATAGAAAAGTGTATATGTACATTTGAACAACAATGACTACACAAAAGGGGAGGAAAATGTGCTAAATATCTGGTGGCATGGTATTATCAAGGTAGTAGGGAGGGGAAGGCTTTGTGACCTCTTACTACTCCTAACACATTTTAACTCTTGCTCAAAATGGCACATATATTCAAAGAAGAGTTCCTGACACGTAATCTTTTCATCTCACTGTACCTAATCATCTCGGGTGTCTTCAAAACACCATCATTCGTGACATCCAGTGATCCTCATTCTGGCATCGCTCAGAGTAATGATTGGACAATAACATGGTCCAATTTCATAAGCCGTTCAGCCATGGATTTCTTGACGCCTTTTTCAACCAAAACTTTATGTATACTTTTGTGTTTGGATGTACACGTTTGTACATTTGAGTACCTCTATGCTTACGACACCAGTGTTCAGAACTGACAAGATTTGTTATTGCAGTCTTTGTCATCAGCATCCTATTTCGTTTTATTCCTCCTTATCTAAATACCAACTTTTCTCCATTTATCTGTCCTCTCAACCCAACTCTTTCTCCTCATCTATTTACCTTCTTTCCTTCATTTTATATCCTCCAAACTTCATTATTTCTCCCCTAAATGTAATTTCATTGTTGCTTACATTACTTTGTTGTCTTATCGCAAAATAAACTATCTTAGTTCTTGAAGGTCCTTTCTTTTACCTCAACCTCTTTGGAAATAGGGAAGATCAGAGCAGGGTAACACTGGATTAGCGGCAAATGAGACCTAGGCTAGCCTAGGTACGCCTCCCCTAGGCTGTTTAACAACTTCAAACTTCTTCGTTCGCTTCAAAATGATCTTCTTAATTTCAGGTGATACAGCTACCCTAATCCTAGTTAATAGCCTAACTACTCTAACCTAGTTCTCATTGTCTCTCATGGGGAAAAGCTTGTGAGCTCAAAATATTTTGCATAGCAATTCAAAGTTTTTTCAAAGAATTTGTTTCGTTTTTGTTTTGTTTTTCAAACCAATAAAATGAGAAAATGGATTAAAACAATATTTTAAACATAAAGACAGCCTTCGGTTGAAAGAAAAATTGCTGTCAAGGTTTTTTCAACTGATTCTTGTGTATTTCAATCCGATGAATCCAAATCTGGCATTTTTTTTTTAATCAGGTCAACTTTTTTGCGACAACTATTGTTTTTAAATATTAATATATCTTATATTTATAAGGTAATTTTTAAATGTAAAATTTGAATAAAACTGAAATAGAACACCTCTAGTGATACAATTGCTATAATTTGTGATAATTTACAATGAAAAATTAGAAAAATAAAAAGAAGCAATATTTAGAAAAAAAAAATGATTTTAGAGATTTTCTCTTGTGGTTTTTCTACCGGTAAATCCCTTTTTAAACACCAACAAAAGTCTGCTCGCATATTAATGTTCCATCTTCCTTGGTATCTTTCCTACATGCTTTTAATGTACTAATAGAACCTTTCCTTTGCTATAAATTGTAATCTCCACAATTTTCTGGGAAGTAGTTAAGATGCAATCTTAAAAAGTGGTTTTATAGACATTCTCACTACTAAGATTTGAAAGTTATGTATTAAACCTTCTACAAAGGTTTCATACTCTGCACTTCTCTGATTCTCGCGAAAATTAAGAGAAAGTGCTTTGAAAGATTGCCATGAATTTTTTCCTGCCTTACTCAGGACTTCTGTGAATTCAGGGTTTTTCATTAGCATCCTTATTTGAGGACCATCAAAATACCTGCAGTTAATTTTTCATCACTAACTTTTGGAATTTTTTTGCCCCAAAAAGAAATACTTGGCTTTCTTTCTTTAATATTTTTACAAAACTTCTCATTAATCCCAATTTTAGGTGAATGGGTAAAAGTAAAATTTTATTAGGATTGATTATGGGTTGATGTTTCCCATATGACGATATTTTCAATTGATGTCCAAGCGATGTTACTTGCCCGCAGATAAAACAAAACCTATTGGGGTCATTTTTGCATTTTCTATTCATCTTTTAAATCTTTGAAAATAAATAGAAAAACCATTTAAACATTTATAATTCATAAATAAATTAGCAATAAGGAAAGTATATAAAATAAAATCACTTTAGAATAGACAGGTGTAGATTTTTACTAAAATATTTATTGAAAGTATATACACTAAAATAGATGAAAACGAGCATTGTTATGGAAAAATAATTGTTTTGTTGATTTTTGACATTCAACTTATATATTTTTAACACTTTTACCATATATTTTAAATATATATTTTTTATTACGTTTAAGGGTAGGATTTGATCAAAAACATATGTAGAAAAATCACACACTGTATAACATTTTGCACATTAATCACCAATCACAAAGCTTAGAAAAAACCTTCTCAATTTACGAGTATAGCAACCATATCAATGGCAATTAGGAATCTGATTATGATAGCCAATGTTAATGAGTTAAATACTGCTTTGTTTCTTATAGAGAGATGCGCTGTTTATATACAAACCTCATCGTGACGTCACACTACATCCCAAAAGTTCTAGATTAGCAAATATGATGCAATGCATCATAATTGTTGCATGCTATAGAAATAACATCAAATGATAGTCAAAATTTGTAATTATATGATCAGGGGATATAACATTTCCCTTATTCAAATGAATATATTTCGGAAAATAGCTAAAAAACAAGTAAAAGTTCTAGGTTTTTTTTTTAGAGAAAAATGACCATAGCAAAACGATTTGACCCGATTAAAAAATATATACCAGATTTAAATTCAGCGCATTGGAATATATAAGAATCAGTTGAAAAACCCTTGACAGCAAAAATGTCGCCGACCAGTGTAATTGATTAAGTTTACTTAAATATCTTTTGTTTTAATTTTTCCAGAGCGACACGAACTTTTCGGATGAGCTAATAATACTCGTACATCAAATTTGGTCTGTTAAAAAGAGGAAGGAAAGATCTCGCTTTTCGAAGTACGAGGAGAGAACAACAACAAGCCAAGAGATTTTCCTTTTTAAGCGATTAATACGAATTAATTTAATTTCTAATCATGTTTTAGACCCCCCTCCAAGGGGGAATGGTGTAACAGGGGCAATATCCCTGCTGCAGCTGAAACCTGTGGGAGCGACACGCATTCCCAACCCCAGCCACCCAAGAGAAACAGGTGCTCTCGGGTCGTCTTTTGCACCCCTTTTAAAAATCTCCCACTATCTTTCCCGCGCCTGGATACAATCATGGCCAAAAGTTTCGAGGCTAATATATATTTTTATTTTTCCATTTACTTTGAAAATTTACGTGATAGGAATAATTATTCTAATATTTTAATTATCATAGTTTTATTAAAAGGTCAGCATTTCAAAAAAGGCGGAGACTTTCGATGAAGGGCTCAAGTCGAGAATCCTCATCTCACCAAAAAGAACCCTATGGATAGCCTCCACTTTTGCAGGAAATATAAAGAATGGATTGTTGAAGAATGGGGCAAAGTGGGGTTCTCTGATGAAGATCCCTTCCGCTTGCTTGGAGCTTCTGAAAAAAGCCTTCGTTCGAGGAGAAATCTTTCACAAGTCCTAACACCCGGACACTCTCCATGTCTAGGACTGCTTCTCATCTAAGGAAACTGGAATACTAACACTTTTTCCTAAGAACACTGGCATGAACTCAAAATGGCACCAAACCTTCTTCATCAGCAACTTTTCCTAACAGTTCAGGCCCAATTTGTAGATGATAACTAGATTTTTTTTTAGCATGATGCCGAACCTTGTCACAAAGAAAAAACAATAACAAAATTGGGGGCTGAAACTAATACCCAACCTTTAGGACTTTGACCCAGGATTTCACCAGATTTTAACGCGATAGAGAATTTTGGGGTGATAATCAAACTGGCGGTCGATAAATAGAAGCCATCCAAATGTGAGCAGTTGCGCGTATTTATTGAACAAAATGGAGCCAAATCTGTCAAGATATCATCACAATTTATGTCTCTAGCATGCCAAAACGAATTGAAGCAGTCACGAAGAACAAAGGACATCACTAAATATTCACTTCGCGCACTAATTAACTGTATTTGTCAATAAAATGAGTTTTAACTAAATTTTTGCATAATTATCTTCAAATTATTATACAAACATACTTAAAAAAGCAACGTTTGATTAGTTTATTAATGTTCTTATATGAAAAAATATAGCCACTCTGGCGACTTAATCCACTAGATCTCTTTGAGTACGCCGTGGATAAATCCAGGAACTAATTTATTAAAAAAAGACAAAGACCAACGGTTGCAATTATGGCAGAAGTTATTGGAAATAAAAATTAATAAGCAAAGTAGCAGATAACTGGGAGTGGTGGGGACCTGGAGAACCCCCAGCGTCGTATAATTCCGAACTGCTCGTCCCCCTTTATTTATGGGATGGAGGGGAGGTAGGTGAAGCTAGATTAGGGGTGGAGGCGAACTCGTCAGTTCTACTTTGAAGAACAAAAGAAGACCGAAATACGTCCCTCGGTTGACCAAAGGGGCGCTCTCTGGCAACTGAGGGTGGCACTCCACATCAAAGAGAACCGAGGCCATTTGGATCAAGTTCGCAATCCGTCATGTCACGTCTTATCATAAAACAAAAACACTCTCCTTTCTCTTCTCAAACACACCCTTCGCTCACTAAATTATGCAGATTTTGTCTAATTTATTTTTTAAAGTTTATTTCATTTCCTGTTTTCCGAAGACTTCAAACCCTCGAATATAAATCTATTATACACAGGGCTGGTCACAATACATCTATAAGAGGTGAAGTCATTTGACTTCAATATACACCAATTAACATTCCAACAGTCAGTTCAAATTCTCGAGATAAATAAATAGTGTTATATTTGTCTGCTAAAAATTAATCTTCATTTCGGTTTCGGAGACACGCCCCAGCTTCCATTTCCGCGCCAAAAACGTTTCGCGCGTAAATTGGTGATTATCTTTCGGGCGCAAAATGAGCTAATTTATTTATACAGTCATGGCCAAAAGTTTTGAGATTATGTAGTATATTTGTTCATATAATAAAATTAATATAACAAATCAAATGTTTCATTCTCTGTTAATACATTTTTACAATAATTTGAAGGTGAAATATACCAAAATTTAGAGACCAAATCCATTTTATTAATAGTCATTTGATGCGCGCAGTCAATATTTACAACGATGTCCCTTGTTCTCCAGGACTGCTTCAATTGGTTTTGGCATGGCGGAGAAAAGTTTTTTATCATATCTTGTCTGATATTGCTCCATTTGTGTTCAATAAGCACATGAAACTGCTCACAATTGGATGGCTTCTGTTTATCAACCGTCAGTTATAATTATCGCCCACAATTTCTCTAATTGGTTTAAATCTGGCAAACTCACGAGCCAAGGTCCAATAAGTTCGATGTTATTTTAAGCCCCAAACTTTGTTATTGCTTTTAATTTGTGACAAGTTGCGCTATCATGCTGAAAATGACGTTATTATCCCCAAATTGGGAGGAAAAGGTGCTGATGAAGAACGTTTTATTATCATTTTGAGTTCATGGGAGTGTTCTTGGGCTAAATTGCTACTTCTCTTACATGAAAAGTAGCTCTAAACTTGGAAAGTGCTTGAATGCCTGCCCATGGGCAAGACACAGGACTCGTGAAGACGCTCCCCTTTTCTCCCCATAACTAGGGATCATTAAGAAGATCCAAACAAGCGGAAGGGAGCTTAATCAGAGAATATCACTTAATTCTAGTCTTCACCAGTCTATTCTCTAAATTTTCTACAAAAGTGGAGCCTATCCATAAGGTTCTTCATGGTGAGATGAGGCTTCCTCCCAGCCCTTCCCAACTTGAGAAAAGGGGAGCACTTGCACCGTGCGGCTTCTGCAAGTTCCGCTCCACGTCGGAAGCTGGTTCCGACCAAAAAATCTGTCTGCGAGGCCTTCCTACGTAGACAGCACCATTCCACGGTGTTTGTCGATCTAGAGTCGGATGATACCGCATGGTGATACATTATTTTTGATACTTTATACATAATGGGGCTAGGGGACGCATCCCAATCTTTATTTATGAATTTCTACGAGATCGATGAGCCCTCTCCTACCCAATTCAGCAGGAAGAGGGCGTCACACAGGTAAGTGTCAACAACAGTGTTACATCTTTTTTCATGAACATCAACGATATCATCTCGAAGCTACAGGAAGATGTTCTCGCCAACAGTTCAGATGCCAACTCTGGAGCGTCGACTCCAACAAGCATTAAACCGCATCTCTCGCTAAGCTAAAGCGCACATGTTTCGGTTTTCCTTGGCCAAGACTAAGGTGGTGCACTTCTGCCGCCATTCACGACTCCACATCAAACCAAACTTGTTCCTAAACGGGGCTTGCCTTGAATTGGTGGATTCACACAGTTTCCTTGGTCCTGACTTTGACCGAGGCCTCAAATGAGAGGCTCATATTTGCAGCCTTAGGGTCTCTTGTACACGCGGCATGGAAATTCTTGGTTTCATGACGTTCATCACTAAGGGTGCTGATGGGTGTCTTGCATAACTTATCTACCGATCCTTCCCCAGTGAGGGCCTACTTGTGATGACGGGAAGATGCCACTTTCTCTGCGCCGTGCAAAGCGCATTATGCAATTGTAGGCGCGAGTCCGGAACCTCTTTCAGTCGCCAATAGCTTTCACTGCATCCGTGGCCAATCTCCACGGTGCATATTACACCGAGAGACGCGAGTCATACACTAAGGTGGTGGTGCCTCTGGTTCTGCCCAGGACGCCACCCTGGATGGTACCACCTTTGACTATTTTTCACCAAGCCTATCCTCCTAAACCTTCCATAGCGCTGGACGATTATTGCGTTCGACTTTTATGGAGCATACTTCATGTCATGCTGGATTTGTGTCACTGTACACAGATAGCTTCAAGTCTAAGGAGGGGACTGGCTTACACGTTACATCACCTCTTTTTGAGGTCAGCGGGGCTCTGCTAGGTGCTGCGTCTCTCTTCACGGCCGAGCTGGTTGTAATACATCGCTCGCTACGGGAGATAACGAGTCGTGCTAGATGCGGAGACCGGATTGTGATCTTTAGTGAAACGCAAAGAGCCCTGATAGAGCGCTCCAATGCACCTCACTGCGATGACTACGTTGCAAATTCTTGTTGAATGTCCCAGTCTGGGTGATCTTCGCGCACGTTACCTGTCCCGATACTGGACGGGTTTGTGAACTATCTGAACTTTTGGACTTTGAAGAGGCTGGCATCATCCATTTTATTTGTCTCTTTGGTGTTTCAGTTTTTACTTTGCTTTTTTTATAGTTTTTTTGATGTATTTTGCACGTTTGTTTTTTGAATCTAGCCTAGCATTAGGATGTAAGATAATTACCACTAGGTGGGCGCTGAAATAAAATAAACCAAAAAAATACGCGTGGGTAGATATTCGATGGTTTTTACCAGTTAATTCGACTAACTTTGGATTTTCAATTATTTTCCTTGATTTTATTTATTTTTATAATCGTTCGTTGTGCTATCTATCGAGTTTTTGTAGGTGCTTGAGAATACCTGAAATATTTTTTCAGCTAGTTGGGCATACATATCCTAGTCGTTGCGGGAGATCTATCGTGTAAACAGTATAGAAAGGTCTGGCTGAGCCACTCTCCTTTGGGAAACCCGGGCTCTATTATGAATGTTTGACCGATGGGGTTATTAATGGTTACCATATCAATATCAATATAATAGTCAAATAAGGAGGAATAAATAGCAATAAGTTATATATGCCAAAACAATAACACGAAATAATATAATAAAATATTTGCCAAAACATGTAACCTCAGCAACATATAACAGATAATCAGATGAAGCTCTCTGAAAATTACAGCAACACCGAAATCATACAGAAAGCTCAGTAGCGTGTCGAGATTCCCATAGCAGAGATGATAGGATTTATTCTTCAAAGCATGCTCTCCGTGAGGGGGCGACACCTGATGTGTGTAATGACTACCTTCAGTTGCTTATTGAGGGCTGGCTGACGATGTCTCACGCCATTTTTCAGGTCCTGTCAGAGGTTTTCCAGTGGATTCATATGCGGAGACTGAGGTGGTCAGTCCATCACCGTAATATTGTGGTTCCGGAATCAATTGTATTGCTGACGCAGACTTGTGACATTGTGCTGTTGTAAAATCACATTCTGAGCATTTATGGATTTGGATTTGACTTGGGGTGAGGGCAGCATGCAATTTCTCACGACAGCTTGGTACTTCTCTGAATTCCCGGCGCCATCACAAACGGTGAGACGACCCACCACTGAACTTGACATATAGCCCCCATATAATTACAGAGGAGCGCCCACCATGCTTCACTGTTGGTACTATGTACTCTCGATTCCACTGCTCCCTTGGCCTCCCACGAACTCTAATGTTGAGAGGGGTCGAGAACATTTCGATCATGGACTCGTCGGACCATAAGACACATCTCACTGAGCAAGGTTCAGTTGCGGTGAACACGTATCCAAGCCAGTCGACGTCGCTTCTGCTGAAGGTTGATCAGCAGCTTCTGGTAAGCTTTACATGACTTCAGGCCTTGGGCAACCAGTCAGTGACAGATTTTTTTGACGCATGCATTAACCTAGCCGCCCTTTGTCCATTCATGTTGCAGCTGGCCTACGGGTTTCTCACGATCCAGAAGACATATTGTTGTCACTTTGCCTACTAACAGGCGTGGATCCAGGAGGAAGGGGGGGGGGGCAGAGGGCTGAAGCCCTTCAATTTCAGACCAGTTTATGTTTATATTTCTTTTTTTTAGTCATAGTTACATGGACTATCATATTAATCAACAAATATGATGTGATATATGAAGACATGTTGACTGTATTATGCCGCATACTAATACCACGATTTCATACATTTCAATAGCATTTCCGTTTAAGATATTTCCAAGAGGTTATAAGGGTGCTGAAACTTTTACTTTGCTTTCCAGATGTATTGGAAAAATGCATGCAAATCTACACCAACATATTGATAGGCATACCCAAGGAATAAGAAAAGAAATAGGGGTGTCCAAAAACTTTTGGCTGCAGCTGTACACCGTCATGCGGCTGAAAGTCATGACGGAACGGCTATGCGATAAAAAGAGGCTTTGGATATAAAGAAATAACAAATCGACGAAGCATCTTTAATCGTAAAGATATAACTAAAACTAACAACACTAGTTGCAGCAACAGGATACCAACCTCCCCAAGAAGAATTTTTTACCTGTGCATAACTCCATAACGATATTTAGTCAAGGACACCCAACAATATTCATGGGTGGCTTAAATGCACGGTACGAAGTAAGCGGCTACAGAACGAAGAACAACGCTGGCCAAAACATAGAAACATCGTTATGAGGGTAGGACTAGATCAAACCACATACCTATATTACAGCTAACCCTGCTAAGAAACCAGGCATCGTATTAAGCACATGTAATGTGCCACTAAATATGCGCATGAAACCGCTACCAATTGCGTGTAGCGATTACATAGGAACAATACTCCATTTTAATCAAAACCTGATACAAGTAGCTGCACCTGTTAGGAAGCAATACCACGGAGCAGATCGGACGAAATATACAGAATTGAAGGAGAGCACACTGAGAGAATAGGCTGACGCTTCACTCGAAGAAATCGACGAGGAGTTGAAAAAACTGACTGACGCACTGATTGAAGCAGATACCAGAAACATTTCCAAGACTAGTTTTCGTACCTTCCAGCAAGAAGAATGGACGAAAGAAACGAAAAGCAAGAACAGAAAGATCAACAAGGCATACCAGACTATATCGAGAGGAGGGACAAATATAGAAAGAGTTAACAGTCTAAGGGAAATTAAAAACGAAATGTTATATTTAATAAGTGAGCAGCAACAAAAAAAAACCTGGAATGACCTTATTAAGTGTCGTGGTATGACATTATATTGAATCAATACCATATTATATCTATAGGGGAGGGACCAATAACTTAAAGGCGAGCCGACAAAGGGACGGAACACCACGAGTTTCGACGGGCGGAGGGCGAGATTAGAGTGCAACGAGGTCAGGTATAATATGGGCAATGGCAACACTCAAGGTTACTTAAAGAGGCATGTACAAAAATATAATTTTATTTACATAAAAATAATGAGAGAATTGAAGGGCAAAATTACATCAGAGAATTATTGGGCAAAATTACATCAGATGAACGAGGGAGGGGAGGGGGGGATTGTAGTTATGAATCAGACTATGAAGTTAAAATTTATGATATTACAGGAGGAGACTATTCAAATTGGGGGGGGGGGGATTAACTCAAATGGGTTACTGAAGGGGGAGAGGGGGTGGCTTACGGAGGATTCCAGGTGAGACGTCGGGGTAAGGCTTCACGGATGTCTTCTGCACGTGAGGCAAGGCCGCTCGGAGCTTTTGAGCGGGAATTTAAAGTGATGGCGGTTCTCCAAAAAGGGAGGGGGGGCAGTAACATCCGGTCCAGGGGAGAGTATTTCGACCACCCGAAAACGAGGGGCGAACGAGAAGGACTTCGACAGGAGTTGATGGGTGAAGTCGGAAAAATCGGTTGGTAACGATAGTTAAATGGAATTACCTTACTGGCTGGGGCTAATTCCAATATACAACTAGTTCAGCCGTCACTTTGCTTTGTTGTTAGCACCTGACTTGGAACAAGGGAAATCTTCTTGGGACCGGGCCAAACTTCTCAACTCTGTGTCTGCCTCATGGGAGTCGAGCAATATTTATGTCCGAGGCTCTCCCCCTGGGGGGTTAGCGGGAAACAGCTCTACTCTCGAATGGCCTCGAATCTTCTTGCCGTGCTATTCTAACCCGTGTAAATGTGGACCGTGGTGAACGCGGTTCGAGGTTACTGCTTGTGGAAGGGGGCGGGGGGGTAGGCTTACCAATTTAAGCATCACAGAATCTTCTCCAGCACATGGAATTTCCAGGCTGGAAAAGAAATTCCACGTGGAATTCCCTCACATTAAGCATTAACGGTCATGGGCAAAAGTTTTGAAACTAATATATATTTTTATTTTTTTCATTTGTTTTTAAAATTTAAGTGCTAGGAATAAATTTTAGTATTTAAATTATTGAAGGTTTATCAAAATATCAGCATTTCAAAAATAATAAGTATAAACGTTGAATTCCTTTCCTGAATCTAAAATCAAACTCTGCTCCTGTCCTTGCAGGAGGTGAATTTCAGTCTCTGGAGCCTTGCTTTTCGATCAAAAGAGTAGAATGATGACAAAGATGGGTTAAATGAATTATGATGTGTAGTGATAATCTATTTCGTCATTTTTTTCCATTCCAGAAATGGTTCTTTCCAAAGAAATGCAAGGAGAGAGTTGCTAAGAGAATTGCATCAAGGAGCACCAGCTTTAGGTTTATTTTTTACTTTAAAATACTGGTTACACTCCTGTGAAGGAGTCTTCTGGATGCCCAAGAGCTTTAAATTAACACCAGGATCGCCTCCTGGTAAGGTCCGAGCTCAAAGATCGGGTTGCTTTCACTGTAAGGCTTGCCTCACGATTGTAAAAGGGCAGCTGTGAACCCTTCCGCACGCAAGATGAGGCGGAGACTTTACAACAATGACTCGAGTCGAGAAGGGCTGCGAAGAAGCCTCATATCACCAAGAATAACGATTTTTGTAGGAAATATAAAGAATGGACTGTTGAAGAGTGAGGTAAAGTGATATTCTCTGATCAAGTTCCCTTTAGCTTGTTTGGTGCTTCTGGAAGATTCCTCGTATTAAGAAAAGGGGAGCGCTTTTACAATCCATATTTTTTGGGTATATTTCCCCTACAAATTGTTATACAAACATACTAAAACAAATGCAACGTTTGATTAGTTCTATTAATTTTATTATATGAAAAAAATATAGTAATCTTAAAACGTTTTGTCATGTCTGTAGATGAAACTAGAACGCCAAAAAAACTCGCGAATAATAAACAAAACAGAGGAATAACACCACGAATGAAAATAAAAATCAAAGATGAAAACGGTAACCTAATAGAGGAAAAATCACACCAGCACTAGAAGTCACTTTTCGTCATATAACCCGAGGAATACGAGGACTTCAGCCAAGAAACAGAAGAAATGGCTCATAAGTACTTAAGAAACAACATGAATAAAATAACTCCTGACAATTTAGTTAACCACATCAAGGAAGAAAAAGTCGTCTGTGGCACCAACAACAGAAAGGGAAATGATGATAAGCGCAATGCACTCATCCACGCAATGGATGCCAAAACCAACAGGACTCACCAAGTTCAACCTCACACACGGTCTAAACATCTTCACCACGGCCCTTATAAATATTTTTAATGCAAACCTGAACACCGGATATTTTCCTGGTGCATTAAAAACGGCGAAAATAATATTTTTGTCCCCAAAGCCAGGTAAACCTATAAGCCTCCTAAATAGAAGCTACAGGCTACTATTTTAGCGATCAAGTCTTCGGGAAGATACTAATCAGAAGACTCGTGAAATATATGGAGGGAAATAAAGTATAATAATTTCAAGTTTGCAAATAATTACAGAAAAAATAGCACAATCAGAGAGTAAATACTTTTGTTACGCGACGTAGAGAAAGCCTTTGACAAAGCTTGGGTCAGAGACATGCAGTATAAGATACTTCGCCTCTAAAGGAACAACAATTTGGAGAGAATACTCTGCGACTACATCACGGAAAGAATAGAAAAATTCGTGATCAACTAGTACCAGGGACCAGAATTTAATTTGCAAGCCGGCCTTCAGCAATGGGGAAGGGGAGGTGTCTCAGCACTAGGTTATATTCAATCTGTACAACGGACATGGCTTTGCGGGTGAGACCTGAGACACTAAGCATCCAATTTGCATATGATATAAGTCAATTGATCATCTGCCCCAGCAGAAATGAACGAAATACAAGATTAACGAAGCTGGAAATAGGTAACATAAAAGAATTCGAAAGAAATTGGAAAATATCAAACGTCCAGGAATTTACTGTGATACCAATTTCAAAAAATAAAATAGTCAGCATCGTATTAGGACAAAAAAACAGGTATAGACCTGAAAGTAACATCAAGAGGTTACATAAAAGATGTAACCGAGAGAATAAAGAACAACTACAACGTTACAACTACTAAATAGACTTGGAGATAACATAAAAAAAAACAAAATAAAAATTTACACGGCGCTAGGAAGGGTGGCACTTACGAGGGGTGGTTAATAAGTTTTGCAAATCGGTAGGGAAAAGCAGAGGAAGGGGGATGGCTGTTTGTGGGGGTGTTAGGACAAGTTAGTACAAGTCAAGACCTGCAGCCGCACGCTTCTGCCTCGTCTATTTAAGAAGCAGTAGCTGATCGCAGATCGTCATTCACAAATTTTTCAACAATGGAGAAGGTTGAGCACCGCGCAGTGATCAAACTTTTGGCCAAAGAAGGCAAGAATGTAAAAGAGATCCATGAATGCATGGTTGCAGTGTACACCGTCACCGCGTCTTCCTATGCAACCATTGCTCGCTGGAATAGGGAGTTCCGCCATGGTCGTGAGTCCCTTGAAGATGGTCCCAGTCCAGGACGCCCGTCAGACGTGACCAACGAGGACAATGTGGCCCGTGTGGAGAGGATGATCCTCGAAAATGGACGGGTGAAGGTCGAAGAAATCGAGCGAGAACTTAGAATATCACATGGAAGTATTATTAACATCATCCACGATAATTTGTCCATGACCAAGGTCTCTGCCCGTTGGGTCCCTAGAAACCTCATGCCCCATGATCGACGTCAACGTCGTCAAAGTTCGGAGGAGCTGCTGCTCCTGTACAACCAAGACCCAGCGGGATTCGAGTCATGCATAGTGACAGGTGATGAAACGTGGGTCCATCACTGGGATTCCAAGACAAAGCTCGAAAGCATGGCCTGGAAGCACAGGGGCTCTCTGACCCCCATCACGCTCCGGACCCAACCCTCAGCCAGGAAGATCATGGCCACCATCTTCTGGGATTCTGAGGAGGTGTTGATGGTGGACTATGCGCCTCGTGGAAGGACCATCACAGGCCAATATTACGCCGAGGAACTGGTTGGGTTGAAGAAGTTCATCCGTCAGAAGCGGCGTGGCAAGTTGACACGTGGTGTCCTGCTCCTCCACGACAATGCCCCTGTCCACAAGGCCAGAGTTGCACAAGATGCCCTGCGCGAGTGCGGATTCGAGGAGCTCAACCATCCCCCCTACAGTCTAGATCTGGCCCCTAGCGACTACTTTTTATTCCGTCAGCTCAAGGCTGCACTACGTGGACGCCGGTTTGGGGGCGATGAAGATGTCCTGCTCACCGTCCAGGAGTGGATTGAACAGCAATCGGGAGATTTCTGGTTATCGGGAATTCGAAGCCTCAGGGACAAGTGGCGCAAGTGTATTGAAGTCGAGGGTAGTTATATTGAAAAATAATAAAACACTTTTCCTCATATCTCGTTTCCTTATATTCAAATTGCAAAACTTATTGACCGCCCTGGTAACTACCCTCCAATTTCAATGAATGTGGTGTCTAAAACAAAGATCAAAGAACTGCAGAGTACAGAAGAAAGCTCCACGATTAATCAACAAGACGAGAAGACAAATGAGAGAAAGACATTCAGAAAGAGGTCAAACTACAACCAATAAAAAAAAGGTTTCAGGTAAAGAGAAGAAAAAGTCCGGGTAGAAATAAATATCTTCACTCAGATTTTCGCAGACGAGATCATAAATGGAAATCGCACGAATCCTTATTCCAAAGCACAAGTTGTCATCTGAGGAGACGAGGTGAACCCATATAGACGTGAAGAACTCAGGGGAAAAAGGAAGAAGAAAGGAAAATAACAAAGCGAAAATAAACAAGGAAAAGTACATGGACACAAAGGAAACCAATACTGATAAATGAGGAAAAAAGGATAAAATATCCGGAGAACAGATTATGAGAACAAAAACAAAAAACAGAATTGATTTTGACACACGATTATAGAACAGAATAAAACGAAACCAGAAAATCCAACACATAAGCAACAAGGAAACAAAACATCAAACTAACCCCCCAAAACATAAAGATAGTCAAAAGGCATCAAAGCCATCACACATTAAATGTTATAAAATAACTAATGGTAGAGGGCGAGAGAATAGACTACTCTCCCGGAAACTATCAGTGAGAGGCAAATTAAGTACTCTGAGAGTGAGAAAGGGGGGTCACGGGACACCTTCCTTTGTGCAACGACGACTATTAAGGATTGCACATCCCGGCACCTTTCGAAGCTTCACCTCTATTTTTCATTTTTCTATCTCATACTATTTTTACCTATCCAAACCTCGCTCCGGGTTCTCACAAGCACTCACTACTCCCTCGACTCGCATTGAACTGTGGGACAGAATTGAAGAGTCTCTTCGAGCCTCTTCCTCTGCTGCCCTCCGCCCTGAACGATTGAAGGGGCGAGGACAGACTACAAAGCTGTACTTTCTTCCTTAAAAAAAATCAGAGGTTAATCTCGGTTATATATATATATATATATATATATATATATATATATATATATATATATATATATATATATATATATATATATACAGTAAACCCTCGATATAACGAACTATATATGGCGGAGGGGTCGTTCGTTAAACCTGATGGGCGTTAAAAGCAATGGAAATAACGAACCAAGTTTGTTATGGATATGTAATACGTATGTAATTACTAATAAAGTTAAGTGGACTACACAACATAGTATTGATAAGAATCTTGCACTGTAGGAGAGATTTAACACACCAACACTCACTCAGGCTTGTCGTAAAGCTTAGTGTGGTCCAAAGATATATGCAAAAAATTGAAATTAGTTGGAAATGTTCTCAAAAGGCTAAAATTATGCTATAAGATGTTAAAAGAGCTGATGCAAAATATTGACTAAATTGGTGAATATTTAGAGGTCGCTATGTGTCTTCATATTTTTAAATGTAAGTCAAAATATTGGAACTTTTTAATAGTAGGCATTTATTGGTTGTTACTTATATACTATCATATATTTGTCATTGATAACTCATTCCTTATGATTTACAATAATTCGCAAAAAAAAACAAGATATTGCATTATCGGAAAAGTGGAATGACATTCACATACTCGGCGTATGATGCAATAATAATTGTTGTTTCAGGTTGTTGATTTCTGAGCCCATTTGTAAAGTGATGACGTACTAACGCCCTCTCGTTTCAAATGGTGATGCAATCGCACCATTTCCTATATAAGTCAGCGAGGATTGATTAATTCTTCATTTGTAGTTTGAAGTTTAACAGTTGACGTAATACAAGTGAATACAAGTGCTGGTTTATGCAAGTATATATATAAGTAAGTAATATATTTTGTTTATTCAGTGCATAGATAATTTGCAGTTCTTTATCAATATCAGACTTACTTAAAGAATATTAGAATTATATGTTAACACACTTTATGTTCATATTTTAATTCACAATATATATATATATATATATATATATATATATATATATATATATATATATATATATATATATAATAACTAAATGGAGGGGAACCGTGAGCTCACTCAGTTACAATAAATTTTTATTTCTGTTGTTTCAGATTATGACTGGAAGTACTCGTTCATCTGCGGCAGTCTAGCTTTAAGGACATCCTACTAGTGAGCTTTCATATGCAAGACTACCAGTATGTGGTGATGTGCTTCGTGTTGTTCAGTACCACCATCAAGTGGAGTCAATGACTTTGAGACAAAGTTACAACCTCGCTTGTAAAAAAGTCATAAAAGTATGGGAAAGAGCCCGAATTCCCACACAGCGAATAGACTATTGCGTTAGGAAACTCTCAAGGTTGTATGAAGAATACCTTTCTTTGAAGAAGAATCGCAAAACCGCAATGTAGTCATGTAGAATGAATTAGCGTAGTTTCGAATCTACTCTTTCAAACCTTTTGATATAGCCTCAAAAAATGCTTTAAATGTGGTAAAAAATGAAGAAGACCGCCAATTTCTGTCGATGCAGAGAGAGAACATTTTCTCCTGCAGTATGTCGTGCCGTGATGAGATTACTTCAGCCAAGGAATCCCGCAAAAGATATCGACATGAGAAGGCTTTACAATAGATACAAAGAAAAAGTATATACTTCTAAAAATCAAGCAGAGGCTGCTGCTCATGAAGATTTCGAGTCATCATCATCTGAAGGAGAAAGTTTAATTGCGGCAGACAAAGAATTTTGTCCACCTTCTTCAACTAGAAAAAAGAATGCACAATGTAGTCCTTCAAATTCAAAAAATATCTTTACAACTTCAAGTGTGGCTGATGTTTTTGATCGTGCAAATATTACGGATAGAACAGCAACAATGGTTGCTGGATCAATAGCACAAGCCTTGGGTCAGGATATTGTATCTATGACACTTTCCAGAAGTTCTATACGGCGTTCCAGAAAGCAAGTAAGAGAGGCAAGATACAATGAAGACAAAGCTCCGTTGTCTGTTGAAAGACCGATCCTTTTTCACTGGGATGGAAAACTACTACCTGCTATTGATGGGGCAAAGGAAACAGTAGAACGAATTGCAATAATAGTTTCTGTAAATGGAATGGAAAAACTTCTTTGTGTGCCAAAAATAACACGAGCAACAGGAGAAAAACAGGCTATGGCTGCATTTCATCAATTAATGATTGGAATCTTCGTGACGAAGTTCAAGGCCTTGTATTTGACACAACTGCATCAAATACAGGCCTACAAAAAGAAAACTGTGCCATAATTGAGAAAGTATTAGGAAGGGAGCTTGTTTGGATTGCGTGCCGTCATCGTATTTTCGAAATTATGTTGTCATGTGCTTGCAATATTTTATTTGGGCCTACAAGTAGTCCAAAGAGGAGTCTCTTTGACTGTTTTAAAGAGCAATAGTCGTCACTTAAAAAGGATTATTTTTTAGAGGCGGATAGCAGTTTATTCGTTAATCCAGTAATGCATAATCTTCGAGGAGAAATGGTCCCATAATTTCAAGAAGCTTTGAAATCTTGTCAGTTGCGTGACGATTATGAAGAATTGCTTCGACTCAATCTTATCTTTCTTGGGTGCATTGATAAGACAGAAGTTACATTTAGAGCCCCAGGAGCGACTCATCATACACACTGGATGGCTAAGGCTATATATGTCCTGAAAATATACTTGTTTAAGCATCAAATGAAACTAAAGGAACGTGAAAAGGCCAATATTACAGAGTGCTCTCTTTTTATTTCTTTGGTCTACTCGCGTTTTTGGAATGAAGCCCATTTTGGAATTAATGCTCCTTTAAATGACATTCTGCTTCTTAAAACTTTGCAACAGTAACCAAATCAGACAATATCTAAAGAAACAACCATAGCCCTTCACAGACACCTTTGATATCTTGGAGAACATCTTGTTGGTCTTGCATTTCTCGATCATAGAATTAATGCTGAGACCAAACAGAAGATGGTTTCCAGTCTCCAATGTAATGAAAACACCAAAGTTGTTTGCCGATTGAACCTTACAAAAAACATCGAGGATTTGGACTTGCATGAACTGGTAACTCAAAAACTAAGCTAATCTTCAGTCTCCTAATGAAAGATGGATACAAGTTTGCAGGAGATACATTCCTGAAGACTAACCCAAGTTCTTGGGAAGAGAATACGTGCTTTCAAGAATTTTAACGTCGAGCGATTAACTTAATGGTTGTTAACGATCCAGCAGAAAGAGGTATTGCACTTATCAAATCGTATAATGCATCTCTAACAAAAGATGAAGAACAGAAACAGTTGCTTCTCATACTTGTGGCAAAACATCACAAATATTTTCCCTCATGCTCAAAAGCAATTTTAGTTATAATATGTGTCAAAAAGAAATAATTTTCCATTTAACTATTTTCTTTTCACTTTACTATAAATATTTTTTACAAAATTGTCTTTCAACACCAAGATCTGTTTCAAATACTTAGTATTTGCAAAGACTGCTCATTTTTATCCCCAAAATTAATTTGCCAGCAGACTAATAAGTTAAGATCCATATAGCGACCAGTAAATATTGTTCGATTTTGATGAAATTGGGTATGTGACCTACTGTTCAATGTGGTAATACAATCAGGCATGTAGAGATAAAAAACTAAAATTTTTTTTGGGGGGGACCACCCTAATACATATATAAATAAATATATATATATATATATATATATATATATATATATATATATATATATATATATATATATATATATATATATATCCATATGGAGCTCGGCCGTGAAGCCTACATTTAATATTGAGGATAAATCCCAGAGCCACGAGAAACGGATGCATCATCTTTTATTTTTCACGTTTCGAAAACTACAAGTTTTCATCTTCAGGCTAGAATAAGTTTACAAAGTTAAAACATATGAATGAAACTTGAAAAGGCCAACAAGACATTATTTTAAAAGGTGACCAATTATAAAATATCAGTAAAATGTACTATAAGCTAAAATTTTAAATATGACTTTGGTATACCAATTTACAATGGTTGCAATGCCAATTAAATCACCTATATTGGTTTACCACCACTAGCCTGCAGACTAGATGCAAGTAGCATCACAATAATGGAACAATCATTATCACATTTTGAAGATATATACTAAATTTGCGCAACAACAGAAACGCTAATCAAAAATTGAGGATTTTGAAGTCACAGCCACCATTCTCAAGTGTCAACTGGATATTTTTCATGTTAGTGTTTAATGTTACTTCGATCTGAAATGATTCATAAAATTTAGAATTTTTTTAAGTTTCAAATATTTAGGGTTCTTGTGAATCTATCGTATATATGTTAATGATTCGTCTTTTGTCCCCTATACCTAATGCATCAAAGGGCATTATATATATATATATATATATATATATATATATATATATATATATATATATATATATATATATATATATATATATATATATATATATATATATTACCATCACGATGCCAGGAGCTACGTTGATGAAACATCTCATAATCAGTGAATCGGACGACGAGATAGTATCGATTAAATTATCCATCACCTTCACCAGATTTGAACCCAAATATCTTTTTTTATGGGGTCATTTGAAAAATGAAGTTTGCAATAGACCTACAACAATTGAAAGATTAAAGAAGACATTTAAAGAAACGTGAAGTCTTTGCAAACATTTTTTTTAAAAGTCTGCCACTCAGTGAATTAAATAGGGCAGTGGTGCTTTGATATGAATGAGAGACAGTTCGAATAATTACGTGTCTAAAACAGATTAAACTCCATTATTTTCATGTTGTATTCTTTAATATAAAATGAAAGAAAAATGTTCTGAACTCGTTAATGGGTTGGCTTGTTATGAGATTTTAAAAGTGTATACATAGTTTTGGGACTGTATATACATATGTAAAGCTCTCCTTATTTTTTGGACAACTGTACTCACTAGAGCTCGGCTTCCTGGCACCCACCCACTCCCGCATCCTCCTCCTGGAAATTCTTACTTCCGTAGGACAAGCCTGAGAACATATCTTGTGAGAACTTCCAGCGAGAAAAAAAAACCTCCTTGTGTACTCGGAAATCAATGGAACAGGAAGTCAAGCAATTATCATTTCCTACCTTCAAGACCAGAGACGAAAACACAGACAGACATGGATGTCACTCGCTCTCGGGAAGTTCACCTTAAAACCGTGATTAGTTACATTTTTCCCTCTCGTCAGGTGTCGACTGAGAAAAATAGGCTTCGTTCTCATAATTTGACTATTTACGGTAAAAGAGCCATTAATTATTCTACTACATCTCGTTTCTGATTCTTATCACTTATAGACTTCAGTCGTGGTACGCGCGTCCTCGTTATTCACCCTCAATCTCACCAAGTTCTTGAGGTTCATTCCAAACAAGCTCTATGCACCATCACTTTGCTGCAATTCTTATCGTATTCAAGCTGTTGATTGTGGAAGTTATCTTAGAAATAAAGAATCATTACCAAAGGATATTCCAAAAGGGAATGGTTCGACATCTGCAAAGCATTATTAGCAGCACAGGGCACTTTTGGTCAAAGAGAGAAGAAGTTTGTGTGGGCTTAGAGATTCTTGTCAAGGCTGAGCCAGACTATAATATATATATATATATATATATATATATATATATATATATATATATATATATATATATATATATGAAGCCTTATGGCGTCGCGTAAACAAAAACTGCAATAAAATTGCAATAAACACTGACTGGGATCGATTTTAATGTATATTTTATGGAGGTCTTGGTCAGCCGAGTGAGGAACGAATCCCGTCAGCGTCATGACCTTTGGGGAAGGGGGCTCAGGTGCAGTTTGACAACCCTCTCAGTCGTCTCGTGGGGTGGCGAAGAATGTCTATGATGGTGCAATCGAAGCCGGTCTCGACCATAAACGAACGGGCCTTAATTCGAAAGCCTCGAAAGGAGGTGTGAGGTGTAGCATGGATAATCATGCTGCAGCTGACATCTGACAGATTATATGCCGTCCTCGACCCAATGCCCGCTGAAAGAACTGCCATTATATGTGTTCCATATATCTCTACTTCCTCCATCTCACTTTCATTACAAATCTCTCCTTACAAACTTTCTGCGGTATATGCTCTCGTTAGTTTTCTCTTTTAGTTTTAAGTAATAATAATAAAGGGACCCATCGGGAGTCTCGGTCCTTCTCCACCTGATATAAGTAAGACAGAAAGGTAACTTCGGTGATTCGTTTTACAGATAGGATCAGGGCAGACAGGATAACAACAAAAGAATGAACAAGTTCGCCTAACTTCGGCCGCTTTCAAACATGCCATTGCTGTCGATCGGACGCCCAGTCTCCGAGGAATTCTGGGAGCAACCATCAGTCATGATCAACCTCCCCGAAACCCCCGTTTAGAAATTAATGCTTGTACTTTTAAGTCTCTTGAAGGGTATTCGGTAAAGTTACCAATTTCGCTGTCCTCATGGAGCTTTTCCGTTCTATTTCGCCATATTCTGCTTGTTTTTTCCTCGTTCTCGTTTTATACTCCTCTTATCATTATGCCATCGGTGCCATCGGTGGACCCGATTGGGTCCATGGCAATGCTTGTTCAAAATGGGGAAATCAACGTCCCTGTGTAAAGCCCCTTGCTCAAGAAGAGAAGAGCAGTATGCATAGAGAAAGAGAAACGAAATGGAGAGGCTGAGGAAATATCAAGAATTAGATTTATTGTTTTAATAGCACAAAACTTCACATGGGGGAATTAAAAGGTGAGTGTATTTCTCAATCCCTTAACGTATCAATAAGAACAGTTCAGTTGACAAAAGGTTGCTAGGACTTATCAAGCTGAACCATACAAATACCAGAAGTCAAACCAAATATTTGATTCATCAAAAGGATGACTTCAATTCATATGTCCAAAATTATGCACTTCAAAATTAGTATATTTTATACAAAAAGCCGAGATTATTAGGGATTTTATTATTGTATTATTTTTGAGGTTAAATAAACAACAAATAAGAGCAGTTAACGCATATTTTAAAATTTTGACACTGGGAAGATTGAAGAAATTCGTGTATTTATGCAACAAAACAGGGTTTTTGAAAAGTTCTGTTGCAAAAACCTTTAGAAAAAGTTCCGTCAAGCAAACTTAAAGTTCTACTTTCCCAGCACATGCCATTAAAACGTCTTTCCCATTGTGTGCAGTTGCTTAGAGATGGAAGTAAAAATAATCGGGATCTCAACTCTCCTGTGCGTGGAACACCACGCGCGAGATGACCGTCGACAGAGTCGGGGGGAGGCTCAATAACAAGAAAGACCTCAAAGATCGTTCTCGTTTAGGCAGACCTCAAGTTCTCAACTGTTTGGCTGTGAGAAAAGCCTTCGAAAGTGAACCGAAGTGTTGATCGGGTCATCAACAAGCAGAATGACTGCGTGGTAAGCTTTGGCCAGAAGTTGTCCAAGGTCCGCTACGTGTCCACGTCCAAGCACTCAACCTCAGTGATGATGCTCGGCGTCGTGGCTTGGAATGCCGAGAATATGCTGCCAGTGTGGGTCGCGGTCGATTACAGGCTCATCGCAGTCGATTACGGGGACATCTTGGTCACGAAAGTCTTGCCCTGGGTGAGAAGGATCATGAAGAATGCGGGCTACGTCTTTCAGCAGGACGGTGCCCCGGCCCACACAGCCAAGACCGTGCAAGAGTAGTTGGGTGGGGTCGAAGGGATTTTGGCCACTGCCATCGGCCGACTTCAATCCCATCGACTACAGCGTGTGGGCGCCTTCGAAGGCAAAGCTTACAAGGTCCACCACAGCAACGTCGACGAGCTGAAGTCCTCCTTCAACCATATGTGGGTCAGCATGAGGACGGACTTCGTGCGCAACGTTGGTGCGGCTTTCAGGTCTCGCCTGGAGCGCCCTCGCCACCGAGGGCGGCCACATTGATTCATATTACAATTTAAACACACATTTATATCTTAAAACAATAAAACCGTGTCTAACTGCATCAAAACTATCATTGTGTCATTTGTTGAGGGCGTCTTAGCGAGTGTAACAGGACTTTTGCAATACCCGGTAGGCACTTGCAAAATCACTTTACATCGTTTTGCGAAATCCTTCGCAGCATTCGATTGAAAGCCTCACTTTACAGTTTCCACACTCGGTTCTTGTGATGTACGAGAAATTCACACGTGTTTATTGTTTGATAGATATGAGCCTTAATAAGTGAAGAAAAGAAGAATCAAAATAGGTAGTACGTTGGGCATGTTTATGTGACCTTTTGTCAAAGTAGGGATATTTTTAAATCAGACAACAGCTAGATATAGTTAGAAATGTGTAAAAATGAAGAAATGATGATCATAAGCTATGTGAAGTGAAATTAATTTGAGTATGCAAGCATTTAGTGTTGCTTTTGCATCACATATTTTTTCAAATTTATGTAAATCACTAAAATGTCTTAGGTGAAAACTAATTTCCATATCCATAGTTATATGAACATTATAATATTTTTGAAAGAAATAAAAAATTGCTAATGCATACTTAATTTCTAAACCAGAACGTTGGTAAATGAGGTACTTTTCACCTCGCGACGGCCTGATGACTCACTGAATACCTCCTTGAAAATATAATCCCCTAGAGTTGCCAAATGCTCGACAAATTTTAGGAAAAAATGTCAAATAATTAAATTGCAGTATTTAATCATTAAAAAAATCAAAATTATTAATCTTTTTGAAATTCTTTTAATTTAATAAACTAAAAAAATGTGTTGCATACATGCAACGTCGTTAATGAAGTTGAAGCTGCAGTGATCTATATAAGTTATTTTGTTGGGCACAAAAGAGGTAGATGAGTTTTAACCTTATAAAATGTTGAAGTTATTTACATGATAAGAGATACGAGTAATAGAGAATTTAGCTATGAAATGGATGTAGTAGAGGCTTATATAAGAAGGACTTAGAATAGTAGTAAATAGGTCACTACGTTTTTCTAAGCAGTATTGAGGCAAAAAATAGAGTGTTGGGCTTCATTAAGAGGAATATTAGTTATAAAAGTAAAGAGGTTATACTTAAACTATATAACTCAGATATCAGGCTACATTTAGAGTACTGTATACAAATATGGTTCCCACACTTTAGACATGATATCAATCCTGCTAGAGGACTCAGTGCAAAAGAGAGCAACAAAGATACCTTTCCTGAAGCACCTTGAATATGTAGATAGACTGAGGGTACTAAATATGTTCTCGTTTGAAAGAAGGTGTGTGAGAAGGGATATGATTGAGATTTTTTAAATTTGTTCTGGGGTAGATAAGTTAAATTTTAGCAAGTTCTTTGTGTAAAGATTCGTTTTAACACATTTTCGCAAATGAATTTAAAAATGTCTTTCTTATACAGTTTTATGTGTACTTTTCAGGTCTGACATTCATTTTTTTTGCAGAAACGTATACTTTTCCCATAATCAACCGAACTCCATACTAGCAAAAGTATACATTTCCAGCGAAAAAGAGTTTCAGATCTGAAAATTAGACATAAAACTGCATAAGAAAAACACATTATCAAAATCATTTAAAAGACCTAGAACCAAACCGGACCTAACCTGGTAATTTAAGACTATACCGCCGCCTACTTTAGGCTATCTCCGCTAAAAAATAACATTTTTTAGGTACTTTCGAAATGGAGGGGCTTCGCCCCCCACAAATTTAAAAAAATCGTAATATTCCTAATTTGAAAGCCCACCTTCAGATTTGAATGCACAAGTCGATTGCTAAAGGTCGTTAGGCCTCTAGTTTGAATCAAAGCTTTGTGCAGAAAACAGTTTATAAATAAAAGGCTAGCACTTTTTCGAATGTGGGCATTAGAAAGCCACGTGCGATTAAACGCACTAAGGGAAAATTTGCACTGGGTTTTTCGCCCTTTCGAATCCTAAAATCCCGACCTACCACAACCGTTGCACGTAATTATACCATATAAACTAAGAATAAATACAGCCGTAAATCGTTCGAAATATACGGAAATGTAACACGAAATGCTATTGGTTCATTGGCATAGGACGCATGCGCAAAGCACCTGCAGAACTAGAGAAAACATGGTATTGGTTGAATATCTCTAAAGGACGCATGCGCTAATCGCCTCTACATCTCAAAAGCCCAGGTCTAGGTGATTGAATCAAGGCAAAAGTTGAAGGAGCTAGGTCGAAAATGATGCAGAAAGATTCGAAGTTAGCAATATATTTTCGATAAACTAACTACGATATTATTAAATTCCGGAAGTTAAATATGGCATCGGTGAGCATCATTTTTAAAATTAAAAACGTTCATGTCTTTGAAAAGTATAAAATCGTAAATGTGTTAAAACGAATCTTTACCGTTCTTTGAGTTAGAAGGTAGAAATAGGATTAGGTCCACCACTTGAAAATGAAAGAAAACAGAGGCGTAGGTTGGATGTGAGAAAGTATTTTTTTACTAACAGAGTGGTAGATTACTGGAATGTTTAAAGTGCAGGTTAGATGAGTATATGAGGGAGGGGGGAGGTTATGATGGTTTTTAAGTTGTATTGGGGCAAATTACATATTCTAATATCGATTTGTGTATATATTATATTATTGCTATGAGCATTGCATGATTTAGTTGGGAGGGGGGGGGGTACTAGTCATGATGCCTTTTTAAGCAGTTCAGACACAATCTTGTCGATGCAGTTTATGGGATGTGGTTGACTCGGATGACCTCTGATAGGCCCTTGTGACTTTTCTAAACTGTTAAATCAGATGGAAACTGCGGTGTACATAGTATGTAATATACTAATATGATTATAGGCCTATATTACTATTTACGTTTATACAATTCCCTCTACCATAATTATCATAAAACTTGCCGTTCTTTTTCTTAACTAAACTCCCTGTTATCCTTTCGTATTATGTAGGAGATTTTAAAGTTAAATGCCATTTGCCATATGAGCCCAAGAGACCAAAGTATCAAAATCACTTTGGACCCAATCATTTCCATTGACGTTTGAGGGGAATTTCTGAGCGAGGCGTTAGCCGGGCAACCAAATTAGGGAATTAGGCGAGATAATGGCCTATAATGATGAAAATATGGTAGCCAAGCAGTGGCCAAGTTGCTGTTTATGGCTCCTACCCTCAAGGGGAGGGGGGGGGGGGGCATTCGTTCCACTCGAGCGTTCTTTTTGAGTATTGTTATTGTCAAGGTTTTGGAATTATACACAGCTTTAAACTCGAGAGAGGCAAAGAAGTAGGAGGCCTTGCTATTCTCGATCCCGCCCCATGTCCTTGTGTACTTCTGTCTGTCTTCTTCCGCGTACCCTCTCCAGGTTAGCCACACTATGCATCCACTTCCTCCCCCCGATGACGATGAGAGAGGTAGCAAATTTGGGAGCAGCCATTGAGCAACGCCCACTTTCTAGGCGTAAGCACATTTGTTGGAAATTGGGGGCGGTGGCGGGTCAGCAGTGAATAGAGAGGAATGACTCAATGGATTCGGTTCCCATTGGGAATTCTGCTTTTTCGAATTAAACCATTAACAGTTCTATCGCAGGTATCAATGTGGCAAAAAATAGCGATTAATGGCATCTTTTGCCTTTGGTGGACGTGTGTGTATGTGTGTGTTAGCGTAGATTTCCTTTTGGAATCCGGCGGGATGCGGTAAAACCGATACTCTGGTGTAATTGAGCGCGGGTCAGTTACAGCCAGGGGTCAAGTGGCCTCCCAAATCCCACACACACACACACATTCGAGTGAAAGAAAGGAGCAATAAACGTGGTACTTGAAACCGTTCGTCTCGGAAATCTGAAAATGAGGGGCATATGACAACTCCCCGCGACCAAAAACCTAACTTAACTTTCTATATTAAGAAGAAATAATATCTAGTTAGAAATTTTGGCCGGTTGGCTACCTCCAGTTGACCCCTCTGAAAAAATATTGGACGCCTTTATCAATTTTTGTGGGTGGTGGAGGAATGGGTGTGGGCAACGAGACATGCCCCTCTCAAACGACAAGGCAAGGGGGGGGGGGCTTCTATCTTTTCCGCTCACACGAGACGAACCCAAGGCCCTAGAGAGACGTGGCTTACTTTTAGTATTAAAAAAGCGAAAACTAATGAAGGCATCGTCATTAATGTGCTTGAAAAGGGCTTTGTATATGTGTTAAAATGAGAGGAACATAAATGACCTAGAGGGTGTATATAGAGCGAGTAATCCAGCGAGGAGACGAGACGACTTGAGTTGTGACTAACAGAGAAGACGCGCAACTCTCCAAGAAACAGATTTCCTTACGAGGATAAGAAAAGTGAAGAAAATGCTGAACCAAAGAGGGTCTTTTTACTTAATGAATAGGAGGTAGGGAAATGGATGGAAAGACGAGTGAATGGGAGTAGAAGTGAGGCACCGTCATCCACGAACATTACACTGGGATCTCTCTATGATTTTGGACGGCTTCTTCTGTGAGACAGATGTAGCCGTTTATTACCCTGTTTGCTGGCCTTAAACAGTTGGCAGCGTGGACCCGAGAGACTGCATGGGGCCTGAGGAGAGGGTCCTCCTTCGTGCCCGCGATAATGGGGGAGGGTTAGGTGGTTGGATAGCCCCCCACAGCCGGCCCTCGCTGGCGCTGGAAGGGAAGCGATCCTCACAAACTATCAGACTTTCGAAGAACAACATCTCTTCTGCCTTTCATTCCTTTAATTTGCCAACTTAGAGTTATGGACTCTTCTAGTTTCATCTCTCAAACTACAACTAATTCACATTTTAACTTTTCCACCAATCTTTAACTTCAAACACAAACGAAGCTTAACTAGCTTTACCAAACTGATTCCTCATCAAACAGACAATTCACCGTCTTACTATTGTGTTAATAAAAGTGTTTATTAACGCCCGAATCTTGCTTGCTTCATTGTTTGGAGTTCCCATGCTCATGTTTTTTTTTACGCAGCGCTGCAAGCTGGGTATCCTTGGAACCAGGGCCGCTTTAAAGAGTTGCGGGGCCCGTAGCACAAGGAACAGCGGGGCCCCAACCTGTATATATATTGTATCTCCCCCTCCCCCGCTATTTTCCTTGGCAGAGGGAAAAAATTATCTGAGGAATTTAAAAGAACTGCTAGTATGGCTGGGAGGACTTAACTGAAAAGGAGAGTTTTATTTTGTACACCTTTTATTCCTTTTTAAAGAACATCACCCTGTACTACTATAACATAATGCCAGACTTATTATACTATCCCGTATGCTCTAGTGAAGTTTTCTATATTTTCCTTATATATAGTAATATTATATAATAATAATACAAAAAATCAGGAAAATGAATAATTATTTTGTCTCGGTCTTCTGTGCCTAAGGGCAAAAACTTGATTATTACTAATTTTTTACATCCCCGCGGGCCCCGTAGCACGTGCTACATGTGGTACTAGGTTAAACCGGTACTGCCTGGAACTACCATATAGGGCTATCTTTCCTTCAGCCCAGTGAATAGCAATATTGACACCACGAGATGCCATGACATCCAGGTTCTTTACAAAACGGCATGAGGGACAGCCAAGCTTTCCATCATGAGTATACAGCCATTCATTTTTACGCCTGAACTCTTTATACGGTTCTTCTTTCCATACAGAAGGGTATGCTATCGCTGGCCTAGCATCACTGGTGCTTGAAGATCCTGCCACTTATGCCTTATGTCTCTCACCATCAACTGTTTAAAAAAAAAAAATTGTAAGCCTTCTAAAACTAGTCTAGTTTACCTTATTCAGTGTAGGCCTAACTGCAAAAATGTAGGCTATCCAGATTCAAGGTTTGCGTAGTGTTCCAGATGAGAGCTGCACAGAAGCTAGCTAATAGCCTACATACAAATTAAAAGGTTCATCGTCAAAGGCGTCAATTCAGCCGAAGCTAGGGTGTGGCAACGTCATCAGCCTGCCTATCGTCACTCAATTCTACTAAAAAATTATGTAAGTGCGACAATAATATCACATGATCATACAGTTAAATTCTAAATGCAACAGAATAGGGGGTGGAGACAGAGATTGGGTGATTTAACATTTATTTACCTTTAGAGGAACTTGTCACGTAGGCTTCACTGCAAATCGGAATGGGAATTATTCCATCAGTGGAAAACGGCGAGGCCTCAAACCAGCGAAGTCATTAACGAGTTCATTGAAGTCCAGTGATTTGACAGTAGGTTTCACAGCCATTAACATGAGATGGATTAGTCTGTCGTCACCCATAGTTGTCCTCAGGTATGTTTTAACTCTCTTTAAAACTGAGAAAAGTCTCTCGTTTGATGCAGTTGAAACTGGTATTGTTGCAGCAATCTGAAATAAATTAATCATCTCTGAAAATGTAATAGACATAGTGTTCAGTTTTGTGAGAGCTAAAATTATGTTTTTCTCCTCCTCTACGTCATTCAACACAAGTTCAAGGAAAGCTTTTGCCATCTGACACTAGGAATCGAGAAGGTAAATGTCAATTAGTTGAGCATACAGGTGGGCAAACTGTTCCATTCTCGTCATATCCATGAAATGGGGGAGACGAACAGTCAAATGCCTGGATACCATCAAGTAGTTCATCATTGTCTGCTGCAAATAGTCTGTTTAACTCGGAGATAAAGTGATTCGATGTTTCAAAGTACAATCTTTTTTGCCATCTCCTGTTTGTCTTTACCCAGTGGATGTTACGACAACAAACCCTGCCAAAGCTGTAGACACACTCCGTACTCTTGCAGGTCGCAGGCTTCGCGGAGGGGTGGGGTAACTGTTTGGGAGACCAAGTTCTGTGGCAAATTCCTTGGCTCTGTCCACTGTTGCCTGATATTCCATCTCTGACCTCATCTGCTCCAGCTTGTCATTTGTACTCCGTATCAGACTGGAAGCCAGTTATAGAATTACTTTAGCCTGGAGCTATTCTTTCAGCGCATAAGTAAGACTTAAGATTTTCTCGAGTACATGTAGATGAAAAACAAAAGAGGCTGACAGCATATATAACCTAAGACCAGCTGTTTCCGTGGATCCCTCTGCATGCGTGTCAATGGTGGCATCTAAACAGCCAGTACAGCGTCATAGCGCAATGAAGTGCGACATGTGCGTTCCCAGTGTAGTACTTTGTTGTATTCCAAGTTACTTTGAGCCTCAATGAAAAGCATGTGTCTAGTATTGCTATTTGCAATAAAAGTATAGTGTTTGAACAATACGAAAGAACTCGGCCATCTCAGGTATTTCTGTTAATACGCAAACAAACCTATGTGCATGACAATGTACATAAGCAGCATGAGACACTATGTTACCTATTAAAGCCTGCACTACACGTACATTACCCCGCATCACACTCGCACCATCATAGCATTGTGCGACACTCAACTGGATATCTAAACCTGTTTCCAGTTCCGTTATTATTTGCTGGGCCAGGGATTCAGCTGTCAGATCCTTCATGTGGAATGTACCCATTGCTCGTTCCTTTATTATTCCATCGTGTACATAGTGGATCAAGATAGCCAACTGCTCTCTTTTAGACATATCTTTGGTTTCATCCAATAAAATAGAAAAGAACCGGGCTTCTTTTATTTCACGTTATTATCTTCCGTATCTTTTCTCCTATAACTCTCACCATGTCATTCCAAGCCTCGGGGGAGTAGTGCTACCCATATCTGCGCCCCTGTTTGCTTTTCACGTGTTTGTCATCATCAGTGATTGTGAGGAAACAAGCACGTGATGGGAAAAATAACTTTGGTTTTAAGCATTGCCACCATTTGATGGACCTCGTTTTTTGTCGCTTAGAACAATTTTCCAAGCTCCAAAGCGTGAGAAACAACAGGAGTGGGCTGATGGAATGCCGCCCTTTTCAATCCTAGTATTTAGACAAGGAATTTTCCCTAAATCACCCCACTCCACTTCCAGCCACGCTAGGATCGCACTACTCAAACGATAGTCCCCCCACCCTTCTATGGGGTAAGCTCCCTCACTCCAGGCGTAGATATATACCAGTGTCGCCAGGAATCGAGGAGATTGTGTGCGAGAAAAGCTCACGGGAGCAGACTATCTTACTCCTCCTCGATTCGGGTTGTCATACGACGAAGGCGAGGAAATTTTGCGGGATAAAACCGAATATCTCTCCTTGGATAAAACAAATATCCACCTTGGATTAGTAAAAAAAATCCTCTCCCCGTAAGAATACCCGTCTCACAACGTGAAACGTATCCATCTCCAAAGAAGAACCAAGTCTTGCCCCGAAAGGCTTCAGTGAAGATTGATCTTCGCGTAATACCACTTCAATTACGCATAGTCGACCAAACAAACCGTTTGACGTCTCAGAGAAACTCGCCCTCCGTTTTCTTCGAAGGAATTCCACTGGAAGAATTCTCGAAGGCTCTGCCCCCCCCCCCCCAACCTCCCCGTCATCTGAAAGCAACACCTCAACTCCGAGCAAGTTGACCCTGGGCCCCGTCGAATTGAACTCAATTTCTACACGACCATCGTCTCCCCCCTTCATTTGTACAAGCTATCGTAATAAATATTTTAGATTTCTAATTTTATAATTGCCGCCTACCGTTCCCCCATTATAATTGTGTGTTAACTAAATCACCGAGTAAAGCCCAATTTTAGTCCCATCCTGCCGACCCATTTTAATTAATTTAAATACCTAATTTCATTACTTGCCCGTTGACCACTTTAACGATGTCTTATTGTATGTATTCCTATTTTGTACCATTTTAACCTAAATTATTTATAATTATTAAAGTCTATTTTTGTCGACTCCTTTACTTTCAACCTTTGAGCTCATCATAGCCGTGTAATAGCCCTGTAACCAAGTAAGACTTAACACTCAGCCAATACAGAGAATCAAAGTAGCTCTATGGGACTAGCCCTCCCTTACGAGAATCTGACCTCGTAATCGGACCCGACCGATCCAAGGGTATTAAAAAGGAAACCCCGCTCACTCTAAAATCAAATATAATAGATATATGTATGGTATATAGGAACCTATACCACGACAGTGATAACATCTAAAAGTTCGAGGAAATTTCCTTTATTTTCAGTGTCCTCTTGCTCCCTGTGGCCTCGGAAAGGCAGGCCCTGTCGCCCAAGAAATGCTGTGATCTTGAACAGGCATTTCACACGCTCCCAGTTCTCTTGAACCTGTATGAATAAAATGTTTATTTGGTCATTTCAACATTCAAGATAAATACATATTTAAAAAAAAAACATCAAAACAATGTCAATTTAATTTTTACCCTATTAGGCCTACCTCATTCTATCTGTTGGCATCAATCTGACTTGCGATAGATTCCTTGCGTCCACTGCTCACAGCATGGAAGTTAGCCCACGCTATGGAAACATATTTATGCCTACTGCTTCCTTGGTGATTCCGTATGTTTTTCATGTTCTTCCAGCACTTGTAACCGGTGTCTATGAAGACACGCTTCCCCTGCTTGTCATCCGCTACAGTTGATGTTGATCCAATATGACGGAAAAACTAATACCCTTTCAAAAATGATTGCTGCCAAAAGTGGGCTGGCTTGCACCTTAATGATAGCTAACGTAAAATAATTTCATAGACAACTACTAGCTAGTCTATAAGTTAACGTTACCAAACTTGCTAGCTCAGTGATAACGTTAGCATTAGCAGTATCGTGCGTTGTAGAAGTGGGCTCGCACGCCGCTTGTGGGGCATTATTATCCCCACCAGTCTGTGTCTTGTTCTTCTCACTGAAGAATTTATGCAAATAAATCTGACTCTGGTTGTTTCTTTTCACTTTTAGTTTTTATGTAGCCAAGGCTAATCTAGTATACAGTAGCTATGATGTTAGACTGCACTGCATGATCAACTGCCCGCTCTGTGAGCTCCGTCTCAGTCAGGGCGTGGGAACTGGAACATACCATTTTAGCAATATATGGGTAATACAAGTGTTGAGATACATATAATACCTTGTGAAATTGAGATCGTTTTGATATAATTTACATTTTGTAGTTATTCTATTTTCATTCAATCACAGAATTTTAACGTCATTTTAAGAATTAAGAACGTTTATGACTGAAAATTAAAAAATCGTGTGTGTTAAAACGAATCTTTACCGCTATATTTTATCAATATAGTTATAGACAACCCATGCATATGTTTTGGATGCCAGGTCTAAGCTGGCACGTGAGAAGGCCAGCGAGCCAATTTTTAATTTCCTCCGATTCGGGTACAATTCCGTATTTTAATGGTTGTAGGTAGATTCCAAATGAAGAGCAAAGAATGAGAAGATTTAAATTACCTCAATTTCTTGATGCGCGCGTGTAGCGACGCTTACCTATTTTCTAAAACCCCGGGGTTGGTAGTCTTCTAATCCATTATTGTAGCTTCACAAACTTAGCCTTCACGATTGGTAAAGGGGTCCTAATGTCAACGTGAACGGAGTATGAGGAAAAATGTTGTAAAAAACGGGTTTAAAAATACCACACTTAAGAAATATAAAATCAACCAGATCAAGAAAACTAAAATTTATCATTATAATGTCAGAAGGCGAAATGAAGGTCACTCAACCACTAGGCGTTAGTATACTCCTCCATGTGATGTCATGAAAATGACGTCCTTGCATTAAGTTTCCAATTTTTAATTTCTATCAATACTTTTTGCATTTATTTGTTATTCATTGAGATATGTTGAGTTAAACCACTCACGCATATGCATGTTAATTAATTTTTAGCGTGATAATGGCCATTTAAGAATAACAAAGCAGTGTTCGTCGGTTTTAGGCAATTTAATATATTTGAGGAGATTGTGGTTACAATTTCAAATTTGAAATCAATCATGGTTACATTTTGTGTTTGGAATGAGAGTGACAAACAAGATTGTGAATGAATTCGGGGCTTAAAAGAAGTCCGCTGCCTGGCATTTCAGACCCTCTGGAATATTTTGAAATGATTTCATTATGAAGACAAAGGCGGACAGGACCAAACAGGCCTGGGCTCGAGGCATTCCTGAAGTAGGCAGGACTGCAACGTCATTGATATCCGCCAATGACTCATTCGGGACATTTCTTTAACAAAACATGAATGAATATAGGAGGTATAATCCAACAAGGAACAGATACACACACATGATCGTATACAGAGGGTTTCATATTCCGATCGTGCAAAATAAGGGTAGGAAACATACCTGATGCAATCTAGGCAGAAATACAACTAGCGCCCCCTTGCGGATATCAACATAAACAGGGTATGGAAAATGTTCTCTTATTTTAAAAATTAAGAGACGGGATGGGGGGTGGGGGCAAATACAGACGACAGATTTTAAAAGGCAGAAGAGAAAGTGGTGAGTTAAGGGAAAATGAAAATGTGACTTGGGTACTAATGATGTTCCAAACATAATTAGTGCCCGGCTCATTTTAGATGGACAGAGAAATTTCCTACATTTATTTTATAAAAGTTCACTTTACATTTTCGCCCCGGGACCTCGGGTGTGGCGGTTGCCACACCCAATTGACACCACTGTTCATCGTATAATATAGCCTACTGTTGTTGTGCGTGTTCTGAGACAGTAACATTTTCGTCCCTTTTTGACCTCCTATCTAGCTAGCTCTTCCAGTGCAATTCTCTGGTATGTCAGTGTAGCCTACCCGTTCCTGGTATGGTAGTTGTGCTGCTTTCTCCCTCTGTTTCTCACTTTGCTCTTTCCTAACAACAACACTATCATCTTCGGCCTCTCGAGCAACTGATCTGACGTTTTCACTGTTCCCTCCTTCTGCAAAGCCAAACCAGAGATTCAAAAATCCATAGGAGATTCTTTATTACTTAGAGATGGTTTACTCAATAACAATGCCATTCTAAAAAGTAGTCACAGGAAATGTCTCCTAAATTTCAAAATATGTAATAATCGCGGTTGGCAATAAACCCCCTCCAAAACCCCCCCCAATAAAACCCACCTAAAAAACCCCACTGGGTATTGTTTTTTTTGGTGGGGTTTATTGGATTTTAATGGATTTTTTACTTTTAGTTCAAAATTAATTGATAGCTAAATGTTCTTAAGAATTTTTATTTGTATTCTAGATTCATTTGTCATTAACTCTCCTTACTTTCTTCAGATGTTTTTAGTATTATTGATAGCTTCACAAATAGCTAATCTTTTGTTATTTAAAATGCTATTTGCAAGTGGTCATAAAAAAGACATTTGCTGACAGAAATTCAGTGATATAAAAGATGATAAAACAAGAGTATCATGCAATTTTGTTTTTCTAGAAAAGATTAGTAAAAGAAAATCGAAAGAATCAAGAAACACATGGCAAAATGCAAAATTAAGCAACAAGAAGAAAAAGCTAATCCAAGTAAAAAAAGACTGCTGCAGTAGAATGCAGGATTGGCATTAAAAAACCCACCCAAAAGAAAAACAATAAAGCTCATCTAAAAGAACCCACTGGGTATTTTTTTTTTAAATTACATATTCTTATAATTAATAAAACAGAAATGTAAAAAAATAGGTTTAATGATAACTAGAAAAATAATTTTCAAGTTTTTTAATTATATTCAAACTAATGTTTCCTTTTCATTAGTTTCAAGAAGTATTATCCTTTGCTGTTATACAGCATTAACTTATTAAATCTAATTTGTTCTAGAACCTGATTTAGCATAATTGAAATTCTCAATTCCTCCTCAAATGCCTATAAATTTTCACTAATTTCTGTGCGTTTTTAGCACTTAACCTATTCCTAACATCATTTCAAACCAGACCAAAAGTTGAGAAAATGCGCTCTATAAAGCCTGAGCTTGCTGGACAAGAATGGAGGTCTGAAAAGAATTAACAGAATCCATCAGGAAGCTTCTGGCTTGTTCCTTGACCTTGCTTTAATGCCTTCAAGCCAATTAATATCCACCATTTCTGAGGTGTTACTGTACTGAGTATGTTAGTACTAAACATGTGCGCTGGGAAAATGTTAGTATCTCTCAGTTTGAAATTCATGAGTCCAGCCATGTATTTAGGGTGTCTATTTTGCAGCCATTCTTCAGCCTCATTCTCATGCTCTGCAGTAAGATGATTCTCTGACCCTGTAGAAAGAATATGAAACTTGAAATAATAGATGTCCTACAATTATTATGTACTAATTTGCATTTTTCAATAACCTTTTAAAATTGAATTACATGTATGACAGTATGAGTAATGTATATCAAAAGTATTTAATTTTTTACCCATGTATCGAGGATCTGTCATGTATGCTAAGAAGTGAAATGGTTCCATGCCAGCTTTGAAGTGTGCTTTAATCGCTGTGCTATGCATTTGTAGTTCTTTATTTTTCATTAATTCAATCCACTCATGGACAGCATCAAAAAGATGACAAGAGTCACTTTGTATCTTTGAAAAACATTAATATGTATTAATTTATAGCTAGATAGTTCTTGATGCATATTAATATTAAGCAGTGTAAACTTGATAATGATGAATATCTAAAAATTAGGCTGATGAGAGAGAATCTGTTTGACTAGAAGTAGCCATGTGTTTAATTTTACCTTATTTAGTGCTTTCTCAAACATTTGAAGTTGAGATAAAAGATTTGATGCTGCTCTTGAGATAGCAACATTGACAATGATTTTTGCAAGGTTAGCTGGAATTTCTTCACCATGTTCTTCTCTTATTTGTAAATAGAAAGCATAGTTTTCCTGTATGTTTCCAAACACTTTACTTGACTATTCTAGCGTGTGTCATTTGGTATTTGAGGTGCAACACCTCCCTTCTCCCTTAACCATCCCTGTCAAATTTAAAATACACAATGTATATTTCTTATTTGAAATCTTCAACTAATTACTAATAACTATAAGGATTTGTGCTGCTATTCATTTGTAAAGATAGATGATTTAAAAAATTTAGTTAACCTTAATTATATATAATTTTTTGCATTTAGTGTACTCACATGAAGTTAATGTGTGTTCCTGAAACATTTCTGGACTTCTACAACATGCTTCATAATAGATGAGGTGCTGCTCTCTTTCTCAAGAAGGTTAATATAGTGTGCACTGCACCCATACGTTAACAGTTCAGGAAATTCTGTGTTGAGCAACTCCTTCATTCTGATCATTTTGTTTTCATTATCTGTACAAACAGCAAAAACCTGAAATCACAGATAAATGAAATGTTACTATATTTGTTGGAAAATATTGTATCCTAACATTTAAATAATCAATGTGTATTTAGGATTTAGCTATCTAGTTGTCTTTAAGTTCATTAAATTTCAAAATATTGTAAAGTTGTTTTTATATAATATTTAAGAATGAAGTGTTGGTAATAAGAAAAAATAACAGTTGTCAATGATATTTAGGATAACTTATCACATACCTTTTGACCAAAATCATTTTTCACTTCATCTATGGCTGTTTTGATGAGCCCAGCACAATATTCTGATGTCTTTTTAGCAGAGCCAGCATCAGTTATTGAAAGCAAATAACTCCTTGTACATGTGTGAAGACTGTGTGCAATAATGGGATCATTAGACACACTGCTCCAACCATCCTGCATAATTGTGAGAGTCTTTGTTTGTGGGTAAGAGTCACCAACTGATAGTTCTTGTTTAATTTCCTCAATGGTTTCAGCATATACGTTATCCAGTAGCTCTCCACCAAGCTTCTTTCTATTTGGTGGTTCAAAACCTGGTCTTATGAGTGAACAAAATTTTGAAATTCAGGACTTTCCGCAGCATTGAAAGGAATGTTTGCACTGAAAAAGAATCGTGCAAGTCCATTATCAATCTTTCCCTTCTGTTCTGAATCTGTTTTCACTACAAATGATCCCATTGTTTTCTGATCTTTAAGAGATTTGAAGGGTGTGGAAGAGGAAATACCAGATGAACATGCAGTAAATAATGTTGAAGCAAAGTTATGTCACTGGCATTACTCAATGAACTGCAAGGCCTTATTTTTGATATATCTACATCATATTGTACTTCAGCAGTCTCTTCACTTGGATTAGTTGTTTCTTCCTGTTGTTGCTTAATTTTGCATTTTTCTATGTGCTTCTTGATTCTTTCAATTTTTTTACTAATCTTTTCTAGAAAAAATTTCCATGATACTCTTGTTTTATCATCCTTTATATCAATGACTTCCTGCCAGCAAGTGTCTCTTTTACGACCACTTCTAAATGGCATTTTAATAATGAAATATTAAAGTTATCAGTAATATTAAATAAATCTGAAGAAAGTAAAGATAGTTAATGAAAAATGTAGAATACATATAGAAATATTCTTAAAAACATTTAGCTATTATTAAATTTCCAGCAAAAAGTAAAACACCCAATAAAACCCCCAAAAAACCACATAAACCCACTGGGTTATTTTAAAAAACCCAAGGCTTTTTCCAACCCTGGTAATAATAGGCCTACTATCACTAACATTGGAATAACTCACCCGTGAGCGCTCACCCACTTAACGTGACCACTAAGACAACTACAATGCGGACTGCAGAGCCAAGCGCGCAGTGTTGCCAACTGGTAATGGAAGAAGCTCGCTACGAGTGGTTCAAAATAGCGTTAAAAACGCGCCAAATTCTACATTAATATATAAGTAATTAATGTTAAGTTATTTGTTGTACTTACCTTTATTAATGAATATGAGTATAATTCTGCTTAATCTTCATATGTATCTTCACTTTCATATTTTTGAAGGCTTCCAATTTTTTGTTAACAACATCCTTTGGAAGCTCATATTGGTAGCAACATTTTCCTTGCCTTTTAAAAAGTCCATACTTTATCGCAAGAATGCTATTTGTTGTAGAAAATTTCATTATATTTCTTAGTTTAGTTTAAACTACGCCGACTTGAATGAGGGAGAGAAAGAAACGTTAAAACGAATCTTGAAAGTTCTTCAAATGGATTTGGTCCTGCGGAATCTGTGTAATCAGTAACCTCATCCCCAAATTTCACAGTTTCACGTTCATTATTTGTTATTATTTTCCATTGAATTGTATGCAGTTGTCTCCATTGAAAATCACTTTGGGTTAAAACTTCAGAATCTGATATGAATAACTAGGCTAATGGAACAATTTCTCTTTTTATTTGATTCATACAGGCATTAATGATTAGTTCTGACATATTTTTTAAAACAGTGAAGTTATCGGGCAAGTGCGTGCGTAGCTGTTCGATGAGGGCCAGCAAAAAGTTCGGCATCTTTCACGAATATTATTTTGTTCAGCTTCATCACCCATTTTTTTTAATTTCCTTCTCAAAATCGTAGCCCAAATAAGGATTTGGGATTAAGGGATTAAGTATTATCTAAGATTAGTTTCTTCATTAATTTTAGTTCAAGGAATGATAATTTTTGGAGTCAATGAATTTATTAGGTGATTCAATTCATTTAATAATTTTGGTGGGTTGCATCTTTCACTTTCAAATAGCTTGTTTGATCGGTGCACGTCATCAAGAATAGGCTTTAAGAATGACAGATAAACATAGTTTCGGTGATTGCTAAGCATAAAGTGCAAAAGTTCTGAGTTGTAACATCGCTCTTGTAATTTTGTAATTTCAAAATGAGTTTTTAATTCAAGTCACTGCTGATGGATGCGAGTAATAGCTACGAAAATTGACAACCATCTTGTCTGACTGCATTAAACTAATTTTAGATGCAACTTATCATTATTGAGTGTGCAATAAATATCTTTATATTTACTCTGCCGAATGAAGGAATGAGAAAACCAGTTATAAGTTTCCTTGATAAGAAATTCTAAATGTCTAGGAAGTATATTACTGTCAGAATTAGAAACTGCAAGTTGGATAGAGTGACAAAAACATTAATGAGAATTAAATTTGGACTTTCGTTATTTAGTCTTGCGTAAGCGCCATTTTTTCTTCCAGCCATTACAGAAGCATTGTATGTACCGATGCCAACAAGATTTTTAATGTTTAACCCATTTTTCTTGACAGATGCTTTAATAGCTTCGCAAATACTTTCAGCATTGCATTCTTGTAGCTGAACCAAATCAAAGGTAGATACCACTATATCATGTTTTGCCTTAGAAAAATATCTAATAATTATGCCTAAGAGTTTTGTCGTTGATATGTCATTGCTTTCGTCTTTGATCAAACTGAAACTTTCATTTCTAATATCGTTCACTAAATCTTCTCGCAAATGAGGAGCAAGAACATGGCATTGCATATAATAGCAGAACACTCGGTTCTCCGAAGTGTAATAAGATCTTTGCAGTTTTTACTATAAAAAAATCTTGCTTTACACAAATCGCTTAAATGATCTGAGAGATATTGCGCCGTGTGAAGCAATAAAGAGCGCAAGTAAAGCTTCAGTTTGCTTAACGGAATCATATTCTACTTTAACAAATGAAAGAATATTACTTTTATGGCACTAAAGGGTTCTTAAGCAGTTTTTAAGTGCCTTTCAATATCAGACACTTTAGCGGAGAAAATGCACTTACAGTATTTGCATCGGCACTTTGAATTGTCACCTTCAACACGTTGCAACCAGTTTTTATAGTTATCACTATTCAACCATTCACTTCAAATTTTTTTTACCATATTTCTTTTCCATATTTAAAAGTTTTTAGATTTTTCTTTATTTTTCAACAGACAGAGTAGTTGTAAAAGAAAAGTTAGACCAAAAGGCGAAGCTGTAATTTACACCACCTACAGAAACGAGTTCACAACCAAACTGACCTTGAACAAGTTCTGCTGACCAAAAGTCGCGTGCTCTCACTTATCTGATTTATGACCTTACGACCTTCGAAACTTTCAATAATTCCTGGACTGACCTTGGGGGTACCTTGAAAATTATATCATTTGATAGAGAATGTAAAACAACATAAGGGGTTTCAAATTTCATTAGAATTGACTGAATAATCATGATGTTATTTCCAAATAATTCTCGGGCTAATCTTGGGAGGACTTTGGCAATTATATCCTTCGAAAGAGAATGTAAAACAACATAAGAATTTCAAATTTCGTTAGAAGAAAAAGGCAAAACCGGTACCGACCGACCGACGTATTAAGATGTAGAGTCGTCCGCGACTAAAAATGAAAAGGACAATCGCCGGAGGGCGGAAGCAGTGTCCAGCCAATCAGAAACTGATATAGAAGTATTACATAAAGCAGTTCAAATCATGTTCCAAACATAATCTGAACAGCTTTAAAACAACTTTTTCTGAGTGTTCCAGAGATCGTTGAAGAATAAAATAAGATAATTTTAAGTAAATGTGCATAAATATAATAGTAAAATGTTAAACGCGTCAAAAAGGCATTAATTTTTTCTCTAAAGCCGCTCAAAAACGCGCCAGCGCTAATTGGAAAATTTTGAGCGTTAAATTAGACAAAAAAGCTCCAAATTTAGCGCGTCTCGCGCACAGTTCACAACACTGTGGGCGCGTGTACGTTGTAAGCGAATGTATGGAAATGCTCTAGTCCAGCGCGTTACAAAATACACTTCAACACGTAACAGCACATATGAAATTATGTTGATAGAATGAATAATACAAAGAGATTGTGTTATGTAGCCCTCAAATTTACATTTATTTCGGAGAAATTCGCATGAGAATTGCACTGATTTTGTTGTGTGACAGGCTGCTGCATCTCCCCCAAAGCGTTCCGCCGCATACCAGCTATTTTTAATCTCGTGCGAGTCTAGTCGCGGGCGACTCTACATCTCACTATGTTGGTCAGTCGGACCCCGTTTTGCTTTTTTGTAATAACATTGTAACTTTTAGGCCGATTCTGACGAAATTTGAAAACCTTATATTATTTGACATTCTCTTTCGAATGATCTACTTGATATACTTGTAAAAGTCCTCCCAAGGTTAGCTCAGGAATAATTTTGTTTTGGCAATAACATCATAACTATTCGGCCGATACTAACGAAATTTGAAACCCTTATATTGTTTTACATTCTCTTTCGAATAATCCGGTAATTATTGAAAGTTTTGAAGGTGCTAATGTCTTAAATCGGAATAGGTGAGAGCACGCGACATTTTGGTCAGCAAGTCTTGTTTTCTTTTCGGAACGGCGTACCGGACTGTTTCGGCTTACTTTCAACACTGCGGGTAGACCATTGCAATAGTCAAAATCATTTTGTGGTACACTACTACATGACTCAACAGCTCCTCGGCCCAAGCCATTGCAGCATTCCACAACCTTTGGCGGTTGACTATTACAGTGTCAACCTCCTTAGAATTAACTATTGCAGTAGTCAGCGCTCATTTTGGTCCTACCACTGCAACAATTCCTTGTGGTAGAGCATTGTATCAATTAGAAACCCCCTGTGGCAGACCATCTCAGTAGCAAGCAATACGTTGGAGCGGAACACTGTGGTAATTGGCAACGTCGCCAGAGCTCATCGCCACGTTGCTCAGTCGGTAGGAAACCTCGACGCCGGCAATTTGCCTCCGCTGCCGCTAAGCTTCGTTCTGTCGGTGGCGCACAGGGAGAATAAAGCTTCCGCTTAAGCAGCATTAAATTAATCCTGATTTTTATAAACTTTGATCATAAGTTCTTTTTCTCCCGTACGCTTCGTTTCTCGAGCTGGCTACATTGTGGGGGCAAGACGCTGCGCTCTGTTGGGGATTATTACATCATTTCGTAAATAGGGAGGCTGGAAAACTGCACGAGGGATTTATACGGAGGTAAAATAAAACGTGTAAATAAATAAGAGCACTTTGTCGCAACGCAGCCTATGCTCCAGTGAGTGCAGAACCTGACGTTTTTTTCCCGTTAAATTCGCTTCTAAGGCTATTTGTTTCCAAGCGTCCTCTTTTCAAGATCACCGTGGTCTCCACGGGGCTTCTAGGCAAATTAATTAGATTCCTACCAAGAACTAGGGGTGTAAGGGTACAGCTGCGCATGCATACGCTCACAACCAGAAGTATGTCCCTCTCTCACCCCATCTTGCTCTTGGTCATGTCTGTGGGGTGAATGAAGGGGCTTATGCCTAACTGTTTGTGTGCATGTACGTGTATCTTTAGCTAAGTTGGATCATTAATCCGGTGGCGTCACTTGAGTGTAGTAACTCAGTGACGTCCTTCCCCTTCTCCCGCGCCGCCGTCCGTCCCCATGGAGCTCTTCCCGTACAAGACCATACAGAATCATTAGTAATGTTTTTATGCTAATGTTATTCGTAAATCATAACTTTCGTCTATCAATAACATCAGAGTTCATCTTAAGTGGTTCACTGTAGCGCCACTCTACCCCTGCCCTGGGTTGCGGGGGGTAGCTATATTGAGAAACGCTTAGGAAAAATGTTTGTGCCACCCCCTTTGATGGCGTCACCTGGTGCCCACCCCATCCGCACCTCCTAGTGGCGCTATTGCATTAATCATTAACAGGAAAAAGGATTATAGTGAAAATCCTCGAGGGAAAATATAGACTTGGAGGGGCAGGGGGCAGGAGGAATTGAAAAGATGAGAGCAATAATAGTGAAAAAGATTGAGGATGACATGAACTGCTTTAGAAACTCCCGTCAAACACAGATTCTGGCGAGTGGAGATGAGTTCACTGCCATGAAGTTAGATACGAAGTCTTTGGGCGGAATGAAGTCACATTAATTTAAATAGAATAAAAAAACAAACCTACATAGAAACAAATTAATTAAAAAAAACTGTTTTAAAACATGAATTAACTGATAATACATGACTTTTACTGGCATTATTTATATATGAAGGTATTACACAAATGTAAAAAGAGAATATTTATCTAGTTTCTCAAGCTACACTACCAACCACAGCACGCCTTTATTTCTATCACAATCTTGCCTAACTTTTGCAAGAGAAAATTCCAAGGTTTCCAAATTTGGTATACACTCCTCCAGGTACAAACTACGCATGGGTAAAAGTCATGCATAAGTATATGTCTATACCGCTGCCTCATGAGTCTTCCATGCAATGGTACCTTCCATCGCAAATGCTCTCTCACAACAGCTCCACGAGAAGATTGGTAGAGGCAACTCTTGCAGGATCACGTGACTCTCCCGGTAGATCGCTGAATTCTCCTGCTGGAAAGCGCAACTCTCCTGCGTTTCAAGATTGCATCTGCTGCTACCCCCAGAAATACGGTAGACACGCTCACCGCTGTGCACCTGGTCCCAAGGATAATAGTTAATCGGGAATCATCTGAAGAAGGCCGCATATCTGTTTCCTTCTCTCCGTGCTTGCATGAAATTGACTCGACCATGAGAAGAAGGTTCCAGGTCGACCCGGGAGTCGTCTACTCTATTCTCCTTGCTATATACGACCATCTTCAAAAACAAGAAAGCAACCTTCACTTTCAGAACACAACGGAATCCTCAATTCGTACGTTTGGTGAACGTAGACCTAATCTATCTTGCAGTTAAGACGTAACTTAACATGTAACTATTTGGTATCAAGTGTTCGATCATACGAGGGGCTGTCAATAAGTTTTGCGAATCGATAGGGCAAAACAGAGGAAGGGAGATGGCTGTTTGTGGGGGTGTTAGGACAAGTTATGACAATTCAGGACCTACAGCCACACGCTCCTGCCTCGTCTATTTAAAAAGCAATAGCTGATCGCAGATCGTCAGTCACAAATTTTTCAACAATGGACAAGGTTGAGCACCACGCAGTGATCAAACTTTTGCCCAAAGAAGGCAAGAATGCAAAAGTGATCCATGAACGCATGGTTGCAGTGTACACCGACACCGCCCCTTCCTATGCAACCATTGCTCGCTGGAATAGGGAGTTCCACCATGGTCGTGAGTCCCTTGAAGATGACACCTGTCAGACGCGACCAACGAGGACAATGTGGTCCATGTGGAGAGGATGATCCTCGAAAATCGATGGGTGAAGGTCGAAGAAATCGAGCGAGAACTTGGAATATCACATGAAAGTGTTATCAACATCATCCACGACAATTTGGCCATGACCAAGGTCTCTGCCCATTGGGTCCCTAGAAACCTCACGCCCCATGATCGACTTCAACGTCGTCAAAGTCCACAAGGTCAGAATTGCACGAGCTGCCCTGCGCTAGTGCGGATTCGAGAAGCTCAACCATCCCTCCTACAGTCCAGATCTGGCCCCTAGCGACTACTTTTCATTTCGCCAGCTCACGGTAGCACTGCGTGGACGCCGGTTTGGGGACGATGATGTCCAGCTCGCCGTCCAGGAGTGGATTGAACAGCAGTCGGGAGATTTCTGGTTGTCAGGAATTTGAAGCCTCAGGGACAAGTGGCGCAAGTGCATTGAAGTCGAGGGTAGTTATATTGAAAAATAATAAAACACTTTTCCTCAGATCTCGTTTCCTTATATCCAAATTCCGAAACTTATTGACCACCTCTCGTAGATGCCAAGTTTTTAGCAAATTATACTCTTTTATTTCACCTTAAATATTCACGCTTGGTAGACGGTACCACCAATCTATGAATAAGTGCCATAAATGAAAATGTCATTCTTCCATCGCTCGCTTATGCAAATTTCAACCAGCTCTACAGTAGACAACTCCTTTTTAAATACAAACCACACAACGAGTACGGCAATAGCCAAAAAGTGCTTAGTGATCTGTCTTCATATTTTCATCATGTTTTGACTGCCTGTTGCAGAAAGCCCGTGACATTTATCTCTCAAAATTTAAGGGGTAGTCAAAATTAAATTTCAGAGTTTGTTGAAAGCAACCAAGATTCGGCCCAATAGATCTCTCTATAATGCCTCACTCATTAATCTTGTAAAGAAGGCCAACAGACAATTACCGTGGGTCTTGCGCTACCTTACCTCACCGATTTTACTGCAACTTCACAGAATTTTCGTTGATCTACAAAATCTATTTGTAAGAGGTTTTTTTCAGATATCAGTGGAGCCATCATCCGTTAAAAAATAGGCTATGATTTCGCCAGCCAGTGGCGGCTCGTGTATAGGCACTACGAAACTGCAGCACTCCCTATTTCCACTCTATATTATCGATAAAATTCAATATAATGAGTCCTCTATTCTTCAATTATACTTCGACATTATATAATCCTTAACCTCAAAGTCAGTAGCTATCCCTTAGTTTTTGAAAAAATTAAAAAAAATCCTCGTATAGAACTGTGCGTTTAACAGTTCCAGCGACGCGGTGTTTGGCTGTTGTGCGCATGCTCACATGTCCGGAGAGATATGAAGCTACACTCTATGAAGAGAGAGAGAGAGAGAGCACTGTGGCCCACGCAGTGCTGCCCCTGGTGTGATGGTGGAAGGTAGTGTTTCTCTTTGACTCTGCGTGTGCTGTTTATTTTCTTGAATGTGATAAAGTGTAGAATTAAATTCATATTTTTTCGGTTCTTTAATTAATTAATAATTGAGCTGCTGAAATTTATATCGGAAAATAATTTAGATGATGTTCTTAGTGAAATTACGAAACTGATAAAAATCCTCTTGACAATATCAGAGGCAGAAGGTTGCCTTTCAACACTGAAAAGAATAAAGAAAATTCTAAGGAGCCCTATGAATTCTGAAAGACTTAATAAATGCACTTGCAGTGCTTTCAATGAAGAAAGATTCCTCAGTAGTCATCCAGAGATCAAGGAGATAATGATTTTTTTCGCGCAAATTAAAACCAGAAGAATAGATTTCTTTTTTAAATGAATTGATCAAGCTTGAACTGTAATAATTTAGGCTATTAGTAAGTAACAGTTTGATTTTGTTCTGTTTAGGAGTTTATAGAGTTTATCTATAAATTTTCTTTTTATATATTTATTTTCTTTTAGACAATATTAAAACAATGCTAAAAAAATTCTGATGCAACACCCCCACTAATTTTAGGTACGAGCCGCCACTGGTAAGGGTAATAAAAAGAATTCCTTAATCCGCTAGAGAAGTCTCCTGGAGTTCCTCAACCCTCTTCAGGAGCGTTACATATACGACAAGGCAACCATCCATTTCTCTAAAAAGATAAATTTTAAGAAGCCTTTTGTATAAGCTAACGTTTAACTTCAACAGAAAACGGAGAAAATGGCAATTTTAGCCGTGGAACTTCGCCCTTTCTAAATTTTTGGATGAATGAACAATATGATTCTAGTCAATGCGGTTAGGTAAAGGTAATCATAAGAATTCCTTAATCCGCTAGAGAAGTCTCCTGGAGTTACTCAACCCTCTTCAGGAGCGTTACATTTACAACAAGGCAACCGTCTATTTCTCTGAAAAGAGAAATTTCAAGAAGCTTTTTGTATAAGCTAACGTTTAACTTCAACAGAAAACGGGGAATGTGAATTTAGTCGTGGATCTTCGCCCATTCTAATATTTTTTTTGATAAATGAACAATAACGTTCTAGTCAATGCGGTTAGGTAAGGATAATAATAAGAATTCCTTAATCCGCTAGAGAAGTCTTCTGGAGTTCCTCTAACCTGTTCAGGAGCGTTACATATACGGCAAGGCAACCATCTATTTCTCTAAGAAAAGAAATTTCAAGAAGCCTCTTTTATAAGCTAACGTTTAACTTCAACAGAAAACGGAGAAAATGTTAATTTTAGCCTTGGATCTTCACCCTTCCTAATTGTTTTGATAGATGAACAATAACGTTTTAGTCACCGCGGTTAGGTAAAGGTAATAATCATGGCCGGATTTAGATTTGATGAGGACATAATCTATTTGAGATAATAGGGCTCATTTATTTGTCCAGATGTCCTATGTCGGCAACAAATTGTCGGTGTTTTTTTGTTTAATATGGTAATTTTTGGACCTAATAGATATCTAAAACCATTTGTACTTGACAAAATATGTATTTTATCAAAGTGATTGTTGGACTGAAATACAATTAAGAAGTAGTATATTAATAATAAAATAATTATTAACCTCTAACTTAAAATTATTTTTTATTCCTAACAAACTTAATAATGCAAACACTTTGGTAAAAAAACAAAAGTTCTTTTAGAAACACAATTTACAAAGGCTTATAATCTAGTCTCTGGAAACTTGCTATAAGGATTAATTATATTAATGCATCTACCCAATATCCATTAAATTGTATAATTTTATTAAGATTTATTGTATACTGTGTATACAAACAGAACACAAAAATGATCTAAACTAAAATACTTTCTTTACTGCCTTTGCCAAAGTCACTGCTAGTAAAGTTCCTCGTCCTTATGTATCTGTATCTGTCTCCCAACGGAATGTCAATGTGTCTTTGTCTGAGCTCGTTCGTCATGTGTCCTTCAATTTTCTCCCATATTTTGCGGGCTATTGACTGGAGCTCAATGTTAATCCGGGACAGTTGGAGCCCCTCATGTAGGTCTCTCATCCTTCTTCTTTCCTCTTCCTTATGTTAGTGATTAGGAATACTGCCTTGTTCTGGACCCTCTGGATGGATCTCACTTGTGTTTTGAGACTAGTGCTGATAGGTATTGGTGGGTACATCAGTTTTGATCTTATGAGAGCATTCTAATATTTTTCATTTGGCATTTTCAGGTTTTTAAACCTGAACAGCTTGCTGAGCTCTGCATTCGCTCGCGCTCCTGTGTGAGCAGCATGGCTGTCATACTCATTCTTACCTATCCTTAGTTCCAGAACTGTTCCCTCTGCACTGTAGGGAATGCGGGCGTCTTCGGTTTCTATGTGGCGCTGCCTCCTCCGGAAGAGGGGAATCACCTTAAACTTCTGAGTGTTTGTGGCGATTTTCCACCTTTTCTCGAACCTGGTGATTTGGTCAATTTTTCTGGCCGTTATTTGAAGCCAGGAGTTCGGGGTTTCTAAAGTGGGCCGTAGTAATTTGGGAGATCTCGTCTACGAACTGGATGTACAGCAAGTCTTTCCTGACCGGACTTGGGATTTAGGAGGTCGAGGGTGTATATGTTGTATAGGAAGGTGCTTAGGCACCCTCCTTGTGGCACGCCTGTAGATGGTTAGATGTCTGGTCAGGTGTAGTCTTTTATCTGAATGTAAGCCTTTCTGTCCGTTATATAGTCACAAAGTATTTTATCCAGTCTTGGGTTTAGTACTAGTCTTAGTATTTTGTACTGTAATCCAGTCCTCCATACTTTGTCGAATGCCTTCTTGACATCTCTGAGCACCGGGTCTGCATACCTTTTTTGGCTACCAATCTTCGCGAGCTTCTCCGTGATGATTGCCAGCACGTAATCCGTCCCTCTCCCTCTTCTGAATCCATGCTGATGTTGGTTGTGGAGGTTGTTGTTCTCCATGAATTCGTGGACTCTGTTTGCAAGTATCTTTTCGAATAGCTTGCCAGGCACTTCGAAGAGGGAGATTGGTCTGAAGTTTGAGGGTGAGTCGGGTGGCTTCCCGGATTTTGGAATGAAGATCATTTTAGCGATCTAACATTCGTCCGGAAAATAGCCAGCGTTTAGGCATGCATTCATTATGTTGACAAGCCCCTCAATGATATTGTTTTGTCAACTGTGTTTTGCCTGGTACTCTCTGTCTGAAGGTAGACAGGGTCGTTGCTATTTCTTCTGTGGTGATCTTTCTACCATAACCCGTCATCTCTCTGTTGGCAGATGCCATGTTGAAGTGGTAAGTTCTGTCAAGCACTTGTCCTAATTGGTCGTGGATATGGTTTTCGAAGTCAAGGTCAAATTGTTCGTTTTCTTCTGGTGAGATAGTAAAGACGTTCTTCCAGAAGTTTCTGAACTCTTCTTTTGTTTCTTCTTCGTCATCTAGTTTAGTCCCGTCTTATCTTCTGAGGTAGATGTCTTTGTCCGGAGGTTTTTCCTTTAATCTCGATACCATATTCCAGAAGGTTCGAGGGTCTATCTCCTCGTCGAGTTTGTTTATAATGTCATTACATAAGGTCGTCTGTAGCTCCCTTATAAGTGCTGTCATTTCTGTCCTTACTGTTTTTAGTCGTCTGTTCCTTTGTCTGTCAGTTCCTAGTAGTCTGATGTCTTCATACAGTCTTTTGTACTCGTCTGATAGGTCATGTAATTCTTGAGTCCATACTGGTGCTGGTAAAGTCTTGTAGGTAGATTCAGGCACTGTTGCGCGGTCCGCTTCCACCATTTTCTCTGTTAGTGTTGCCAGTTCCTGGTTAATTTCTTCCAGTGTGGCTTTTTCAAGGGGTTGAGGGACGTATTCATTAAGGAGATTTCGGTACTACTCCCAGTTTGTTCAGGAGAAGCATTTCCTTTCCTTAACGGGAATTTGGATTGGACTGGAGGATATTTTGATTATTGTGGCGATGTGGTCGCTTAGTATCAAGGGGCCGGGTTAAATGAAATAGTTATATGGAAACTGCGGGCTGGTTAGAATGATATCTAGTTTTGTAACGTATCGCTCATTTATGAAGGTGGAGAAGTCGGGTCCCGCGCGAACTACAATGTTCCTTTTTAAAAGGGTCTTCAGATTGTTTCCTTTACGGTTCATTCGTCCGGTATATCCTAATTCCTGACATCTGGCGTTGAGCGCCTCTCCCCTCAAACAAGACTATTCTTCTATGTGCACAGAGTTGAAGAAAGTTATGCATCAGGGTGTATTCTTGTTTTGGGGGTTGGTATCCTGTGGACACCACTAGGGGTCCCAGGGCTGTTTGGATCTCGATAGCCAGATATGATTCGTCTAAGGTAGGAAGTTCTTTGAATCGAATCCCCCTTTTAACTGCAATGGCAGCACCATCGAATCGTTCTAAGCTGTGGTTTCTAGAGATGACATTGTAGCTGAAGATCTTTATTTGTTTTTGCGTGGTACTTACTCCATGTTCGGAGATTAGTACTATGTCAGGGTCGCATTGTCTAAATATGTTGCCGTATGTCGTTTGTTTGTTGTCCCATCCGTCAGCGTTCATCTGTAGAATTGTTGTCTTTTGTTAGTCTGTCCATGTTGTCTATCGTTTAGTTGTTCCTTTTGTCGTGTTTCTTTGGGGTGGAGGCAGTAGTGGGCGTGATAGCGAAAAAATGTAACTCGATAACCGATAAATCGATAACGATAACCTTATCGGCGATAACCGATAATCGATAACTGGCGATAAATTGATCGCCCGATAAGGTGATAACCGATAAATCGATAAATCCAAAATTATAATAAAATATTTATTATTGACTATATATAGCGTTATTTTATAATACAATAGCAAGACTATTTGAATATTGTTTCTTAGTTTCTTACCTGGTGAGGCTCTCCTTCATCTCCTCATAGGTTTTAAGGATCCTCCTCCCCAGCCTCCTCCTGGAGGGTACCTCTTTCTTAAGGTTGAGGGCGTGGACCATGTCCCCGAATCTCTGACTGTCCACAATCGTCAGCGACAGCATGTTGTCCACCACAAACCTGAAAATTGTCTTGTCGACGGTGGACTGCACGACGGCACTGCTCTGGGCCATGAGGCCAAAGGTCTCGGCGATGGACATCTGCCGTTGCTTCTTGCTGATTGACCCGCCGTCGTCTGACTGACCGGACCAGTTCCTGCTGCAGCCGCCAGTCCCAACGTTAGCCTTGCAAGCTTCATCAACTTGTTTTGCCTTGCCAGGATGAATCCTGTTGAAGTGGCTCTTCAGGTTAGCCTTGGTGCCCTTGTTCATTTTCACTTCAGTGATCTTGGGGAGGCAGGACAAGAACTGGAAGATGTAGCTGTCACCAACCATCTTCTTGTACTTCACCCACTTGCCAAGGAATGGCCAGAGTCAATAGACTCCGCTGAGTCTCTTTGGCTTGATGTGGGCACAGTCTCTTGCGACAACATCACGAATTCAATACTATCAAATAGCATAGCACTGCACTACTAAATTACAATAAAAATAGGATCAGTTTAGAATAGGGCCATAACTTCGTAAGTGTTCAAAACGTTAATAAAAGGATATTAAAGAATAGCACCGAATAGTACATGTATTCATATACACATGCACAAAAAATTAGAACGGAAGAAGCACGGGATCATAAGGGAAAAATCGTCAACGAACGCGTAAAACCGGTAGCGCGCAGGAGCAACACCTCGTCCGAAAACTCTCGTCCGAAAGCTGGTTCCCAGCTCGGACCTACCTATTTCTGCCTCCAATTCACGCGCAGCTCGCCCTTGTGCTAAACTAGAACCAAATACTAAAATTATCGATTATCGCTAGTTTGGAACCAAAAGTATCGGCAATACCGATGAATCGATAAAGCCGAAAAAAATATCGGATAACCGATATCGTTATCGCGATAACGCCCACCTATGGATGGAGGGGCTAGGTGGTGGGAATCTAGTCAGAAATGATATGAAGTGAAAAGAGAAGTGGGAGACAAAGAACAGCTCTTCCGACACTCCCCCGCCCCCCTTGGCCCTTATAGAGCGAACGAGGAGGGAAGGGGGGGGGGGGAGACCCAGTACTCATTTGTAGACCCCCATAGTTACACTGTCTAGAGCCAAAGTAGGCTCAAAGCACTGTGAATACGGCGGATAGGAGTGAGAGGGAGAGGAAGAAGAGAGTTTTAGGATAGGACAGCGAAGGAAATAGTAGGAAACAAAAGTGGACTTAGTTAGTCATGAGACTTACAGCTTAACGTGGAATCCAAACCATGATGTGCCGCTTGTCTCTAACTATACCTTTGCAGTTTATCGTGACCCCTGTCCCACGTATCTACTGTCAGTCCCGTGTACAAATGTTATAGTAAAAAAGAATAGATGTTGAAGACTGAAGGAAGTAAGAGATTTGCAAAGAGATGCTAGTTGCCTGGAGTTCAGGCTTATCTCTACCCATTATAGGTAGTTATAGCTAGTGTGATAAAGTTAGAAAATTTGTATTTGCGTGAGTGTCCCGCATTGCTGAGTTATTTTTTTATTTATTTATTTATTTATTTTTTTTTGGGGGGGGGTATATGTATCTATTTTTATTGTCTAAGTAGCGTTGGTATTTATGAGGCGTTCGAACCGTTATTAGTAATTATTCTTACTAAAAACTGGTGTAAGTTTGCACTCTCTATCTATTCTTTCGTATTCTTATCCTAGTTATAATTGACTATATGCTATTCTCTGGTGATGCTTCGGTTATTAAATTACTCTTAGTCGTCGTCAAGTATTATTCTCTTTCTCTAGGTGTAGATTTCTTCTTCGTCCTCTTCTCCTTCTTCTACTATCCTTACGAAGCTTGGGAATAATCTGTGTAATCTCCATCCTTTTATTTGGGCAATTTGGTTGGTTATTTCAACTCCTACTTCATGCTGTGTCTTTTCTATGATTCTCCTTGCTCTTTTTGCAATTATTCTGTTAAGTGGCTTTATCTTTGCCTCCATCTGCAGGTCTCATAGTCTTCTTCTTTCTCCTCTTCTAGTGTTTGTTATTGAGTATATAGCTTTGTTTTGGACTTTTTGGAGTCTTAATAGGTTACTTCTCGAGATCATGTACATCGCGACGGTTGGATAAAAAATAATCGCGGACTGTACTATGGCTTGATAAATTTTTCTCTTGTTTTTCATCCTTAGGTTAACTGACTTGTGCTTTTTATAACCTGATTTCGTAATGGTTAGTCCAAGCACCTTACATCCTCTGCCGTATCTTTAGCGTTGTCCTTCTACACATACATCTGAGATGCTCCTCCTGTACGCGAGTACCATTTTAAATTTATCCCTGTTGGTTTTAATTTTTTATTTTTCTTTCTATCTATTAATGCTTCTCTTTTATTCTGCAGTCATCCTAGCTTGCATTGAGCCGTTCCTGTAGGGGCAAACTATGATTTGGCTGACGTCTTCGGCAAATTTGATGTTCAAGCAGCCTTTATTTCTTTGTAGTGGTATATCTGCTGTGTAGATTGAATAGAGAAGCGGACTCAAACATCCACCTTGGGGCAAACCCGCAGTGAGCTCGAATATTGCTCCCTAATGTCGTCCTATTTACGCATAAGCACGTCTCTTCATTACATAATCACATAAAATCCTTTCGATCTTGTTGTTCATTCCTAATCTGAGTATTTTGATTTGTATATCCTCTGCCCTACTTTGTCGAATGCCTTGGACACGTCCCGACCTACGATGTCTATGCTCATTTTTTCTCTATTTGCTTTCGCTATCCTTTTAAGGATGAATCCAAGGGCCATCTCCCTGCTTCTGTTTTTCCGGAAGCCACATTGGCAGCTGTTTCTCCGGGTATTATCATCGAGGAATTTGGATAGTCTGTTATTAATTATTTTTTCCAATACCTTACCGATGAAATTTAGTAGCGACACGGGGCGGTAGTTACCGACTTGATCTGGGGGTTTTCCCGATTCGGATATGAATATCACCTTCGCCACTTTCAGTTTATCAGGAAAGTATCCCGTGTTCAAGCACGCATTGAAGACGTTTCTCACTACCTCCAATATTTTCGGGGGTGCTCCAAGGTAATTTAATCCGGTGAGTCCCGATCTGCCTGGGGCTCTCTGTCGGAAGTTCTTTATCCTTTATTTTAATTCCTCAGATGTAATGATTGCGTCTATTCCGTCGTTGTTGTTTCTCCTTTCCTCGACAAAGCGGAAGGGGCACGTACGTCTGAAGTAATTCTTTGTACTTATCCCGATCCGCTCTATGCTATGCCTTCCATTTCTTCGAAGGGGTTTGTATAAGATTCTTGTTTATGTGCATTAGAGTCGCAGTGTGGTCACTGGAAGGAACATCCACTGGTTCCATAAAATAGTTAAAGGGCAGATTGAAGTTAGCCAGACAGATATCCGGTTTTGTTGCGTGTTCTCTTCGTAAGTATGTAGGGAAATTGGGTCCCAGTCTTTGCAGTATACGTCTATTCATAAGCGTGTTAAGTTGTCTTCCAACTCTGTTTGTATTTCTGTACCCAGAAGCCCTGCAATGGGCCTTTAAATCGCCCATCAAAATGACCGGTATCCTATAGATGAACAGTTTAGTAAAGTTTTGTAACGGTAATTGGGGGCGTCTGGGTGGCTGGTATCCAGTTGCGACAATGATGTTGCTTAATTCCATTTTAATTTCTATATCTAAATATGCGTCCTCCAATCCTTGTATTGTTTTGTACTGCAATCCGTCGTGTGTTTCTCCTGAAGGATTTGTGTTAATAACATTGTAGTTCCATATCTTTAATTTCTCGTTTTCTGTGTTTATTCCATGTTCTGATATTTGTATAACATCTGGGTCAATCTTTCTGAATAAGTTTCCGTACATAATTTCCTTGTCTCTCCATCCGCATGTGTTAATTTGTAGTACTTTTAATTTCTTAATATCCATAATCCAATTGTCCATTTCCGTTCGTTTATTCGTTTTCCGTTTTGTTTGTACTATCTGTTAAGTTATCGGTGTTTCTTATTCTTTTTCTGGTTCTTCTTTCGTTTCCCCTGGGTTTCCCCTCTGATGCCTGCGTTCGAGGGTCCTTCTGGTAATTCATCTCTGGGTGATGGACACCTTTTACTTGCGGATTTAGATCTGTTAAATCTTTGGGCTTTCTTGCGAGTAACCCGTGTGTACTCTTGCTCTGTGCCTTCGGAAGTATTTTCAGTCTCTGAGTCATCGCTGTTTGTATCCTCTTCTGTTTCTGCTGCCTGTTAGTTTCCTTTCGCCTCTTCAATTAACTCATATTTTGTCTTTTCTGTGACTTTGATTTTGAAAATCGCCGATTAGTAGATTTCTTTGGGGAATTTCATCGGTTTGAGCCCGTTTTCCTGTAACATGCTGTTGAGTGTTGTTGCGTAACTTCCAAGCTTAGCTATGTTCGTCACTTGGGCATTTAATATACAAGTAAGTATTTTGGCGTTGAGAGTACCGTCCAAATTTGTCTGTATTGCCGTTCTTTGTCAATCATCTTTTGCCATTGATGCCTATGAGTTTTTTATTTAGGTTACTATTATTTCTGTTTGGGTCTGTTTCTTTTCTCTTTATAATTTCTCTTCTTCTGGGACAGATCACGGCCATAGTTCTTTGTCCCCCTTGGCAGTTAATGCATCTTTTATCTGTGTTGTTGCAGGAACGCCAAGAATGGCCTTCAGTTCCACATTCCGAACAGATGATTAGGCCATTTGGAGGGCAATTTTGAATCGTATGTTCTTCCAACACATAATATCTGAAGCATATCTGTATGCTTGTAAAGACGTCTCTTTGCATGTGAGCGGATGTGATTCTCATGTTGAAAGCGAGAAGTCCCTGTTCGATGATCCTTGAAGCCATTTCGGTAGATTCGCAAAATGACATCTAGTCAGACATTGGACATTGGATATAATAAGTTGTGAAATGAAAATATGCATATACACACATATAATAAGATTGCAATTGCAATATATATATATATATATATATATATATATATATATATATATATATATATATATATAATAGTAGGAGATGGATAAATAGGAATAGATTTCCCTGGTGAAAGGGAGACCGAAGGGTAGAAAATCCTTGTTGATAGGGAATCGTGGCGTTTATCTGAGATTGGTGTTCTTCTCATTGTTTCTGGTAATATATTCAAGTTCTTTTGCGTACTCTTTTTCTGTTTTTTTGTTGAGGTTGTTCTTGGTTTGTGATAGTATTGTATGTTTGTTTGTGTTGTTCCTGGTTTCTGATGGTATTGCTTGTTTATTTGTGTGTTTTCATTTTGTTTCATGTAGATTATGGTAGTTTCTTGTGGCGTTCAATCCTTTGTAGGTTTTTTCTGTATCTTTTGTATTTCTCTCGTTCGTTTATGTATTCTTAGTGTTCTTTTTATTGTATATTCTTTGCGTAGTTTATTGTTTGTCGTTGTTTCATATGTCTTATGTGTAGATTAGTTCTTCTTGTATTTCGGTCTGTGCTTAACTACTGATGAAGTCTAGCGTTCTTCTGTGTATGTCCTCCAACGGGATGTCAATGTATCTCTGATAGATTTCGTCCATCATGTATCGTGGGACCTTCTCCTAGATTTTTAGGGCTCTTCTTTGCAGTTCGAAGTTAATTGGGGTCATCTGGGTCATCTGATGTAGGTTACTCTGCCTCCTTCTTTTTCTCCTCCTAACGTTAGTGATTAAGAGTACTCCTTTATTTTGTACCCTTTGGAGGAGTCGTAATTTCTTTTTGGAACTAGTGTTGATAGGTATAGGTGGATGCAGTAGCTTTGATCTTATGAACGCGTTGTAGATCTTCCTTTTGTTGGTCATGTTCAGGTTTTGGAACCTGAATAGCTTGGTGAGCTCGACCTTCGCTCGGGCTGCTGTCTGAGCAACGTGGCTTCCGTATCCATTTTAACCTATCTTTAGTCCTAGTACTGTCCCATCAGTGCTGTATGGAATGTGGGCGTCATCTGTTTCGATATGGGCCCGTTTCCTCCGGAAGAATGGTATCACCTTAAATTTCTGAGTGTTAGTGGTGATTTTCCATCTTCTTTCATACCTGTTGACATGGTCGATTTCTCTGGCTGTAATTTGTGCCATGAGTTCAGGACTTTTGAAGGGGGCAGTAATGATCTGAGATATGTCCTCAGCGAACTGGATGTACAGCAAGTCTTTCCTGACCAGATCGGGTAGATCGAAAGTGTATATATTATATAGGAGGTGGCTTAGGCACGCTCCTTGCTGTACGCCTGCAGTTAGCTCGAAGTCTGGTCCCGTGTGGTCGTATATTTGTATATACACTATCCTGTCTGTCACATAGTCACATAGAATTTTCTCTAGTCTTGGGTTTTGTCCAAGTCTTAATATTTTGTACTGAAACCCAGTCTTCATACTTTGTCAAATGCCTTCTTAACGTCTCTGAACACCAGAATTGCATACCTTTTTTGGCTAGCAATCTTAGCCAGTTTTTCTGTGATGAATGCTAGCACCGTATAAGTCTCTCTCCATCTTCTGAATCCATGCTGGTGTTGGTTATGGAGGTTGTTATCCTCCATAAATTCTTGGATTCTATTAGCAAGGACCTTTTCGAAGACCTTGCCTGCCACTTCTAGGAGGGAAGTGGGCCTGAAGTTTGCTGGTGTGTCCGGCGGTTTTCTAACTTTTCGAATGAAGATCATTTTAGCGATCTTCCATTCGTCCGGAAAATAGCCAACGTTCAGGCACGTATTCATTATATTGACCAGCCTTTGTGAGATGGTACGGGGGACGTTCAAGAAGTTAAGTTTGGTCAATTCCGTTTTTCATGGTGCTCTCTGTTTGAAGGTACGTAGCGTCGTTAAGATTTTTTCTTCCGTAATTTTCCGTCCATAACCAGTCATCTCTCTGTCAGCAGTTGTATTGTTGAAAGGGTATCTCCTGTCTAGTTCTTTTCTTAGTTGGTCGCGAATGTGTTCCTCAAAGTCTAGGTCAAAGTGTTCGTTCTCTTCCGGTGTGATGGAAAATACATGATTCCAATAGTCTCTGAACTCTTCTTCCGTTTCTGTTGCGTCCATTTCTGTCTCATCATCTTTGTTAAGGAGAATGTATTTGCAAGGTGGCTTACCCTTTAATCTTGATAGTGTATTCCAAAATGTTTGGGGATCCACTTCTTCGTCTAGTTTGTGTATGAAGTCATTCCAAAGTGCTGTTTGTTGTTCTGTTATCTATGTCTTCATTTCAGTCCTTAGTGTTCTTAACCGTCTTCTTTTAACTCTGTCTGTGCCAGTCAGTCTAATTTCTTCAAATAGTCTTTTGCATTCGTCGATTAGATCATATAGCTCCTCTGTCTACCTTGGTGCTGGTACTGTTGCGCGGTCCGCCTCCAACAATACCTCCCTTAACCATGCCAGTTCCTAGTCGATCTCCTCCAGGGCGGCTTCTTCGAGTGGTCGAACTCTGAACTCACCGAGAAGGATACGATACTCTTCCCAGTTCGCTAGAGAGAAGCATTTTCTCTCCCTGACGGGTATCTGTATTGGGCTTGCGGATATTTTAATCATGATGGCGACGTGGTCGCTTGGGATTAGTGGGCCGGGTTAGATATAGTAATTGTAGGAAATTGTGAACTGGTCAGGGTGATATCCGGCTTGGTCGCGCAGGCTTTGGTGATATATTTGGGGAAGTCGGGTCTAATGCGGGCAACAATACCCCTGTCAATAAGGTTCTTCAAGTTCTTCCCTTTCTTGTTTAGACATCCGGTGTATCCGGATTCCTAGCATCTGGCGTTGAGGTCTTCCCCAAACAAGACTGTTCTCCCGTGTGAAAAAAGTTGAAGAAAATTGTGCATTGGGATATAATCTCGTCTTGGAGGTTGGTACCCTGTGGACACTACCAGGGGCCCCAGGGTGGTTTGGATCTCAATGGCCAGATAGGATTCGTCTGAAGATTGTAGTGTTTTGAACTGAATTCCTCTTTTGATTGCGATGGCAGCGCCATCGAATCGTTCCAAGCTGGGGTTTTTGGAGATGACATTGTAGCTGAAGATCTTTATTTGTTCTTTTGCGCGGTACTTACTCCATGTTCGGAGATTAGTACTCTTTCAGGGTCGCATTGTCTAATTATGTTGCCGTATGTTGTTTGTTTGTTGTCCCATCCCTCAGCGTTCATCTGTAGAATTGTTGTCTTTTGTTAGTCTGTCCATGTTGTCTATAGTTTTGTTGTTCCTTTTGTCGTGCTTCTTTGGGGTAGAAAGGCTAGGTGGTGGGAATCTAGTTTTTACGGATCTTTTCTTATTGAATTCAGCGGCTGTGATCGTGGTGAAGGCTTCCTGGTTCAATCGAACCATCCCAAGGAGGAGGGCTTCTTCAACCACCTTCTCCGGGATGTCATCGTCATATTCCCATTTGTACATACCTGTTGTCACGCCCTCACTGATAGTTTTGTCTGTTAGGGCGTTGGAGAATGGGTTGTGAGCCGTAGTATAGATTTTCAAGTTTATTTTCCTGCCGTGATATTTATGCTTATGATCCTTTGATGTTGAGGTAGATCTTACTCTTTGTCGGTTGGGGGATCTTTTACTGCTGGCACCTTGCTGGAAGGATTAGTTTGCTGCTGGAGTTGGTGTTACTTCTTCAACTATTGGCTTGGGTGACTCTATTGTAAGATGTTGGACTGCAGTCTGCTGGTTTTCTACTACTGGGGGTGCGGGAACTGTCTCCATAATAAATAAAGAAGTTGGATTTGAACCTGTATCATTAAGCACTCATCGCTTATATGACCAAGACGCTGATATATATTACTATAAGTCGTTCAAATCTTTGGATTCGTGTACTAATTTAGCTTGATAAATGTTAACTTGACGTGTAGTTTGGTTGTTTAGATTCCTCTTATGTTTTTTGGTTTCTACATCAATTCTTACGTGTCTTATTTGGTTTTGTAAATGTTTTTGCTATATTCATCTTTTGTTGTTAGTATTCGTGTTTTGTGTGTTCTGTGATTCGTACTTACCTATTTTCTTCATTTTTATTCTTCATTGTTTTCACTAGGTAGTTGTGATCTTCTTTGTTTTTGAGGTAAAATCGGTTTGGTTCGTCGTTATCGGTTGCTTTTCATCATCGGTTTTGGTCGATAATTTTTTCCTATGTAAAAAATGGGACAATTGTGCCTCCAAGCTTGCTGACGCTGCTTGGGAATCTTGCGCGACTGGGACCTTGTTGATTTTCTACGATGAGTGCTCTAAATTCTTCGTTGCTATACATTGTAATTTTCTCTTTCATATTTGACGCTCTTTCCTTTAAGATAGTATTGAGCGGTTTGATATCCACCGCTCTGTGCAAACCCACTTGCTTCCTCCTATCCCTCCTTCGTGTATTGATGATGAGATACATACAATTATTTTGTACCTTCTGCATTTATTTTAGAGACCCCGAACAGAGATGCTGAGGGATAGATGAGGGTGGGTCTGACTAGAGTCATATACAGTTTCTTTTTATTCTTTTGGCTGAGGTTTCTGAAGCTGTAGAGGGTTCTGACTGCCGAAGATGGTTTTTGGATCCGTTCTGTGAGGTGCTTCATGTACCCGTTAGAAGTGACCTTCATTCCGAGTACATTGCACTCGTTCGTGTAGGGATAACGCGTATCCCCCAATCTCACATATGCTGTTTCTCTTCTTCCTAATGGGACGATCTTGAATTTGTCGCCATTCATTCGGATTTTCCATTTTGATTCATAAATGTTGATTTTTTCTTATTTCCTTGGCAGTCATTCGAGCTTACCAAGGTGCGTTTCTATATCCACTAACTGAGTTGACTTATGTCATCGGCGAACTGGATATTCAGGCTAGTGGGGTGGGTTGGCTCTGGGATGTCGGCAGTATATATCGAGTATAATGTTAGACTGAGGCACCCACCTTGAGGTAATCCTGCCTTTAGATTAAAGGTGAGACCGTCCGTGCACCCTATACTGATGTAGGCCGACCTCTCCTTAACATAATCACAGAGGACTTTTTCAAGTTTTGCGCTCAAATCCAGCTGGAGGATCTTGTATTGCATCCCCCTTAGCCCTACTTTATAAAATGCCTTTGACACGTCTTGCATACTATGTCGATATAGCTCCTGTTTTTCTTTGCTTCAGCAATCTTTTCCATGATGACATTTATTGCCATCTCAGTGCTTCTCTTCTTTCTGAAGCCGTATTTCTGTTCGTTGTAAAGCGAATTTTCCTCCAAGTGCTCGACGAGTCTTCTGTTCAGTATCTTCTCTAAGAGTTTCCCCCCAATTTCCAGAACAGATATTGGGGGATAACTCTCCTTCCTCGTCGTTGGCTTTCCACGTTTGCAATAAAGATCCTTTTTGCCGTTTTGTATGCGCCAGGAAAGCAGTCTACATTTAGGCAGGAATTAAAGATGTTGAGTAAACCTTCCCGCACGCATCTCAAGGCTTTGACTAAATTTAACTTTGTCAAACCTGACCGTCCTGGAGCTTTTTGCTTAAATGAATGGAGCATGCTTTCTAGTTCTTCTAGCGTCACTCTTTCTTCTTCTCCTTCCTCCCTGTTTACATGGTGGTTAGGATGCATCCTCTCAATGATTTCGTTCAGCTCGTATATAATCTGATTTTCAAAATCTATGTGGAAGCCTTCATTTTCTTCTTCACTGATTCTGAAAATCTCTCCCCAGTATTGCCTGAGAATCTTCTCCATTTCATTCTCCTCTGATTTAATTTCACCTTGGTCGTCTTCTAATTCCATCTTTTTCTTCTAGGACTTTACTCTAATTCTCCTGATTTTCGCCCAGAATTATTTAGGTGTTGCTCTGCCATCTAGTTCTTCGATAACTTCATTCCTTTCTCCTCTTGTTGTTCGTAAATTAGAATTTTTAGTTTTACCTTTATTTATCTATACGGTACATTATATCACGAGATGTTGTCGTGTTGATGCTCACTTGATACAATCCTTTCAGTTGACGGTGTAAACCTTTCATACGATCGGTCCATTTATATTTTGAGATCGTTATGTATGTACTTTTGGGAATCGACTCTCTGTCAGCCTCGATCATCTGGGTCTCTAGGCGCTCCAATTCTTCATTTATTTCCTCGAAGGTCGCTTCGTTGAGGTTCGCTGGGATGTAATTTCTTAGCATTCGCTCGTAATTATCCCAATTCACCCTGCTGCAATTCTTCCTTGTATGTGATGGTATCAATATAGGGTTAACGTTGGTATAAAGATTAATCCATATATGGTCGCTACAAGGTATCACTTCAGGGCTCATATGATAGTTAAAGGGTAGGAAGAAGTTGACCAAGCAGATGTCCGGCTTGGTGGCGCTCCTTTCCGTGAGGAAGTTCGGAAAGTCGGGGCCCAGTCTCTAGACGATGTTCCTATCCAGGAGAGTATTCAAACATCTGCCTATGCCGTTGCTTTGAGTATACCTGGACCCGGCACATTGTGCTTTCAGGTCTCGCATAAATATCGTAGGGACCCTTTACCCGAGTATACTCGCGATAGTGTGGTTCAGCAAATAGTCGCGTCTTGGGGGTTGGTATCACGTGGCAACGACCATCTTCTCCAGGCTAATTTCTACCTCTATGGCGAGGTAGGATTCTTCCAAGTTCCTGAGTTGCTTGAATTTTATTCCCTTCTTAAACGCAATGGGTGCTCCGTCGTATCGTTTTTGAGAATGGTTCACTGTTAACACGTCATAGTTCCATATCTTGATTATGTCTCTATCCGTGTTAACTCCGTGCTCCGAAATGAGTATTATGTCAGCATCGATTTGTTGGAAAATATTACCGTAGTGCACTCTTTTCGTGGTCCATCCGTCGGTGTTGATACTCAAGATTCTTAAGCTGTCTCTTTGCATTATGAGGACTAATCTACAGTTTCTTCAGTCTGAGGTCCCTGTTAGGGACCTTTTGAGGAGCAGGGGATGGATTTTTATTAGTTTTTTCATGGATTGCCTACATGCCCTTGTTCCTCTTTTGTAATTGTTTCTAGGTGGGCTGGGAGTCTTCGATTTACTCATGGAGGCCCTCTGAGATCTCGTTCTTGGTTCTCTCTTTCTCTTCTACTTCGGGTTGCGAGTCGCTTGAAGACTCTTCTTCGGAATCATCTAAATCTTCCTCAGAGTTGCCTGCTTTTCTTCTTTTCGTGGTCGTTTGGATGAGGCTGTGCTCATATTAAGTATTTTTAGTGAGTCCGGGGATTTAGGTACTTTAATTGTAGGCAGATTGTTTGCCTGTAGTAGTGAATTGAGTTCACTCTCGTAGCTTCCTGGGCTTCCCATGTTAACGATATGGGCGTGTATGACGCATGTGAAGATCTTCGAGCTCAATTCGGAGTTAAGTTGCTTCGTAGGTTGGTTTCTGGTTGTTTGGTTGGGTCTTGATGCTGCGGCCGCATAGCTCTGGGTACTACGGGCTCGAGCTTCTTCTTCCTTCTTTTTTATTATCTCTTTTCTTCTGGGGCAATTCAGTGCCAAAATTCGGTGGTCACCGTTACAATTTAAGCAATTTTTGGCCGTTGAGGCACAGTCTTTAAATCTATGACCCTCTTGCCCGCATTCAGAGCATAGCTTCTTGTCCTTGTTGGGGCAAGTTTGGCTCGTATGATTTTCCGGTTTTTAACAGGAAAAGCACATTTGGATGCTGTGGAATTTTTCCTGTTCGATGTTTTCAGATGGGATCCCCATGCTGAAAGCTAGGAGCCCACCGCTTTTTGTTTTCTGTGCCATTTCGGTGGTCTGAAAGGTGATTTTAAACACATGGGTGTGGTTATTAAACTTGATTAATTCCTTAATCTTCGCCCATAGCTCTGGGTACGGAACTCGGTGGTTAGTTGAAATGGCCGGCGGTTTCTTCCGGCGGAAGACCACCAGATATTGGGTCAGAAGGGGAAGGGTTGATGAACGGCCCGCCCAGAAAGGAGGTGGGCCAAACTTGGGAGCATTATGCTATTCTCCTACATACAGTTTCTTGATGTTTTTGTTACTGAGGTTTCTGAGCCTGTGCAGTTTTCCAAGTTCTCATTTGGTTAGGGAGATTCGGTTGTTGATGTGCGTCTTATACCCTGTTGAGATAATGCGCAGACCCAGGACTTTACCCTCGTCGGAGTACGGGTAAATTTCATCTGCAACTATGACGTCATCTCTTTTCCGGCGGTTCACTGGAAGGATCTGGAACTTTCGGCGGTTAGTCTTGATTTTCCACCTCCTTTCGAAACGATTGATATTTTCGATTTCGGTAGCTGTCTCCCTAACTTGAACTCCAGCGTCGCTATAGGAACTGGGGATGATCTGAGTGACGTCTTCTGCAAACTGCAGGTACATCACATTCTTCCCGACTGGAACATGTAAGTTCAACGTGTCCTCTGTTGCCCTCGATCGAAATTTGGGCTGTCCTTTTCATGATGTAATCACAATGACCCTTTCTAGGATAGGGTTTAGCTGGAGGCCCAAGATCTTGAATTGTAGACCTCTCAGCCAAACTTTATCGAAAGTCTTCTGGACATCTCGCATCACCACGTCTAGGTATTTTCCCTCAGCTTTACAGTGGGCAAGCTTTTCGGTGAGAAGGGCCAGGACTGTATCAGTCCCCTTCTCTTGCCCAACCCTTGCTGCTAAGGGTTGGGAACTTCCAGCTTGGACAGCCTCTCTTGTAGCCTGTTGGCTAGAAGCTTCTCGTAGACTTTACCTACAAACTCAAGGAGGCATATTGGCCTGTAGTCCACTAGATTGTTTTTAGTGATGCCCGTTCAGCCTGGTGCCTTTTGTTTAAAGGTTTTTATGACTGTCATGACCTCTTCAGTTGTAATTGGTCGGCCATGGTCCGCCATCTCACTCCCTTCGTCGATGTAGGCTCGTGGGTGTGTTCGATGTATGATCTGATTAAGTTCTTCTCAATCAGATGGTCTTCGAATTCCTGGTTGAATTCTGCATCGTCCTCAGATGTTATTGAGAAGATTTCCTTCCAGAACGTGTGGAACCTTTCCTCCAGGACGACCGGATCTTCCAAGTAGTCATCGCCCTCCTTAATGCGGTTCTATCCTCTACTTGGTAGGCCTTTTAATTTCATTACCTGGTGCCAGAATTTATCGTGGGTTACCTCGCTATCTACCCTGACTATTAGGCTGTTCCAGATTTCAGCCTGTTGTTGGTTAATAGCCAGTTTTAGCTCACCACGCAATTGTCGTAGCAGCAAGCTTCATTCCCGATTCCTACCTGCTCTTCTGATTTCTTCATACACCTCCCTGTGCTCCCTAGCGATCTCTTTCATCTCTTGGATCCATCTGGGTTGTGGATGGAGGAGTCTTGTACTCGCGGTCAGCCTCGGTGATGAGGGCTGTTATCCTATCCAGCTCCCCATCAATCTCCTCTATAGTTGCTTCGCTTAGGTCAGCTGGTTCGAATCCGCCTAGGATTTCTCCGCAGCGTTCCCAGTTGGCTGAGGCGTAGCTATTGCGGAGAGGGACCGAAAGCTGGATCGGAGCGAGTGAGATGGTAGTCAAGATCGCTATATGGTCGCTGGGAATTGCTGGTCCTGGCTGGCTATGGTAGTTGAATTGGAAGCCGTGATTTGTCATGATTATATCGGGCTTTGTTGCTGCTCGAGAGGTTATATAGGTCGGGAAATCCGTCCTATCCTCTGGATGTTTTTCCATCGCATAATCATTTGCAAGTTATGACCTCTGTTATTTGTGTTAACATAGCCAGCCGTTCGGCATCTGGTGTTGATGTTGGCCCCAAGGTATACCATTCTGCCGTGGCCGAACAGGGTGTAGAAGTTGTTGGGGGGGGGGCAGATACGCTATTCATGGAGGTTGATATGCCGCCGCGATCACGAGGTTGCCCACTAATGTAGGCAGTTCTAAAACCACCAATGACTCGTACATTCCTGGAAGGTGCCTGAACGAGAGATTCCTTTTGATTGCAACCGCAGCACCGTTAAACCTCTCTTGAGAATGATTCTTTGTGACAATTCTGTATCTCGGTATCTTTATTTGACAAGATGTTGTGTCGATATCGTGTTCAGTAATTAAGATAATGTCGGGGGCGAGCACACGGTATATGTTATCATACGCAGTTGCTTTTCCTTCCCATCCATTTACGTTGAACATCACAATTTGCAACCTGTTGTTCGGGCTCTCCATTCTCTTTTCTGGCTCCTAGTGTTTCCTGGTGGCGGGATGCTTTTCCTCGTTCCTTTTCTTTTTGTAGTCTGCTGTGGTATGCTCTTCAAATGTCTCTCTGTAGAGTTCAACATTATGGTTGAAGAGGGCCTCACCGACTACTTCCTCTTCTCACTGGGCATCGTATTCCCACTTGTAATATTTTTTTTTGATACCGACAAATATTTTGTTGACATCTTTGTTCTTTGGGAAGGGAAGCTGCTCTGATGCGTAGATTGAGAGTTTATTTTGTCCGCATCGAGAGGTCCTTTGGCTTCCCGTTTTCTTTTTTTCTCAGTGTCCATCTTTTGGCATGACCTCTGAGTCCGAGGTGTCTATGGTATCCGAATCTTCCGTATCTGCATTCTTCTTTGTGTTTTATTATTGGGTTTGGGTGTTTTCAACGATCTGGCAGCAGCCTCCCTTTCCTTCCTTGCTTCTATTCTTGGATCGGGTCTCCTTTTCTGTTCCTTAGGTATCTCCTCTTGTTTGTTCTCTTCCTGAGTCTGTTTTGGGGCCATTTGTAGTTGGAGGACATCCCCTGATGGTGGGTCGTCCGGGAACCACATCTGGTTCATGCTGTTTTTGGCGAGCATCCGGTTTAATTCTTTAGCGAATGTCCCATCCTGCGTTAGATTTCTGGCATGGGCACACGGGATTGATGAAAGAATTTTTGTCGATTCTTTGTTTTGGATTTTTAGGTACGTTTTCTTGCCTTATGTTTCGGAGTAAGCTGCCTTTGCGACCTGATCGTATGTCGTGTTTGCTTTTTTGATCGCCTCTTCTTTGCTTTGTTGCTGCTTCCTCCTAATCAATTCTTTTTTCATGGGACAGGCCATTGCCATTGATCGATGGCCTTGCCCGCAGTTCGCGCACTTCTCGCGATGGCTCTGGCAGTTTTTCCAATGGTGACCAGGTTCGCTGCACCTAGAGCATACCTTTTGGGGCGCCTGACATTCGCGAGTAGAGAGGGCCTCCATTTTATAACAACGGAAGCAGAATTGGATTGGGTGTAACTCCTCCCTCTAGATTTGCTCCCCGCTGATCCTGGCGTTAAAAAGCAGGAGACCAGATTCCTTCGCTTGCTTGGCCATGCAAGTATCTCCAAAGATGATTTTGAAGACATGGGTATAGTCAGAATTGTCCCTTTTGTTTTTAAATTTGACAATTTCAGTGACCTTCGCCCATGGATGTTTTTTTTAGGATTTCTTCTTTAATCCCCTCTTTGGAATGCTCCCCAATCCAGGAGTATAATCGCCTCTAGATCACGCTCCTGTGCGTTTGGATCTGGGAATGGATTGCTGGCTTCAGGCCGAGTTCGCGAAGGACCTCTACGTCCTTTTTTGTTCGCATATAGCGACATAACCCGCAGGGACCTCTAGCAGTCTGAGCATGACTATCTTAAGCCGCCCATAGAAGACTTCAAAGACTTTGTCTTTGCTCGGTCTGGTGCGGCCGTTGATGGTGCGCAGCGGGACCCGGGTGGTCCCAGCTTGAGCCATCTTGCCCGATATGGGCTCCGAGGGGCGGTAAACCACTGCGGAGTCGCTCCTTCTTCTCGTTTTTTTGGCTGTTACCAAATCCTTATGTCCTCTTCTGTGTGAAAAAATCTATTATTTGGAGAATTGAGCGCTTGAGGGGGGCAACCCCCCTGCCGGATGGAGGGATGAAATGATAGTGGGTGAACCCGGAGAGGCCCCTCAGTCGGGTGATATGTGGCGGACTAAATGATGGGTGGTGATAGAATCAACTACCACCACCCGGGGGGGGGGGGAAGTGCGCCTCGTCTGGGGTTTGGTTATCGATGCTGCTTTCAACTTACACAGGGACGGTTGCGTGTCACCCTGTGGTACTGGCCGGAAATTACCCTCAGGGACTAGAGCGAACTCTTCCCCAAAGCTTTCAGCATCGCCTCTTAACCAGGTTGCCTCTGACGCCGAGTTCCAAGTGGGCTACTCCTGAACTCTGCTTTCCTTGGCGTCCCCAATTATGCCATCACAGAGAACGGCATAGTTAGGACGTGGCTAGATGAATGGCAGTTCAGGTTATTTCAACTCTCTTACCCCGGCAGGGAAGGTGGCGAGGGGGGATTAGTTCGACATTTGTCGTATAATCCCCGTAGGGAAATGAATAAAAATTCACGTTTATATGCATGTTGCTTTATCCAATTTTTCTGTCCAGTCCAGAAGTCATGAATGAAATGAAAGTGAAAGTGAGAAAAAAAGTTTTAGATCCCCGTGCCTCTCCCCTCCCCCCCCCCCATCGACCAGTCCCTTCTGGAGGAGGGACCCGGTTGGGGGAAGGGGCCAGGCCCGGTTCCCCCGAGTTTCCCCGGCGCCCTCCTCCCTCTGAGCCTGAAGGCACCGAGGGAAAAGAGTTCTGGAGAGGGGGAGAGAGGGAGGAGGGAAAGAAGAAAGAATTAAGGATAGGACAGACTGAAATAAAGTCAAAGGCTTGAAAGTTGACCAAGTTGGCTTGTGGACTTCCTTAACGGGGGACCTGGACCACGGTGTTTTATGTTTTTCTAGCTTTTAATTGTTACGATTTTCTGTACCTGTCCCTGGTGTTAGTGTTTTGCCCATCTTTGGGTAGCGGTAGAGGAGGAAGATGATTGAAGTGGAAAGAAGTTGGAGGTTTATAGAGAGGTGCAAGTTGCGTGTAGGTCACGCTAATCTCTGTACTATAAAGTAATTTTAGAGTTAAGTTCGAAATAAGTTAGAGTGAAAGTGTTTGTTTATTTATGTGGTTGTTTTGTTATTATGTTATGTGTGTATGAGATAGGCGTTCAAACCGTTGTTAGCGTTATTTGTTTTCCTGCTATGTTAATAACTCAAGTTTCAATGATTTTTGTAGCATAATTCTCGTATCTGTATCTGTTGTGTGGGTTCATGTTCCTTGGTTATTTATTTGTTTAATTCTCTTCTTTATTCATGTCGTTTTTCCTTTTTCGTTCATTTACACTTTTTGGTTAGTTTTTTCATTCCTTGTGGGTATGAAGTCCAATCCAGTGAGTTTGTCATTATTCGGGAAATTTTTGTCACAATTGGGTTTCCTTATTTGGTTTACACGTAAATCTCCTCCTCTTCCCTTTGGTCCGCTTTGTTTTTAGTACTAGGAAACAGCATATGTTGTCTCCATCCTGCCCCTCGTGTTATTTGATTATTTAGTTCCTCTCCTATTTCTTCTTGTGTTTTTTCTATGATTTTTTTGCTCTTTCTCCAATTATTTTGTTTAATGGTTTTATTTTCACTTCGATGTGTAAGTCTCTTTGATTTTTCCTCTCTAATCGTCGCGTGTTCGTAATTATGTATACTTCCATATTCTGTATACGTTGCATTCTTAATAGATTGCTTCTTGAAACCGTATACATGGCAATTGTTGGATATATCAAAGTAGGCTGTATCATGGCCTGGTAGATCTTTTTCTTATTTTTCATGTTTAGATTTCTTAATCTGTAGAGTAAAGTTAGCATGCCTCGGGCTTTGTTTATTCTTTCGGTCACGTGTTTCTTGAAACCATTTTTGGTATTACGTAGTTAGGCTTAAAATCTTGCCTTCACCATTATACCTGTATCGCTCTCCATCTACGTAAACGTCGGGTAGTTTTTTTGCGGTACATAGGTATGATTTTGAATTTATCTTTATTAGTTTAAATTTTCCATTTGCGTTCATATTCGTTTAGATTTTCTATTTCCGTTGCCGTTACTCTGGCTTGCATCTGAGGGTTCCGATAAACACAGGGAATTAATTGAGTGAAATCATCTGCGTTTTGTATGTTCACACAGCCCTCGTTTCTGGGTGGGGGAATGTCCGAGGTATACACTAAGTATAGCGAAGAAATTAAACACCCTCCCTGAGCGAGGCGCGCATTAAGCTTGGATCTTTAACCTTGGCAATTCCCCATGCCTATGGATGCATATCTTTCCATGACGTAGTCGCATAAAATTCTTTCCAGATAGTTGTTCATTTCCAGATTTAGAATTTTATGTTGTATGCCTCTTTGCCAGACTTTATCGAATGCTTTCGATACGTCCCGGCATACAATGTCCATACTGCATTTCCCTCCTTTCACTTTGCTTATATTTTCTGTAATCACGCTGAGGGCCATTTCCGTATTCCTGCTCTTTCTGAAGCCGAATTGTTGATTGTTCTGTGAAGGGATATAGGTCGAAGTTTTCGACCTCCGAAGGTGGTTTTCCCGGCTTCGGTATGAATATCATTTTGGCTATCTTTAACTCATCAGAGAAGTATCCCGTGTTTATACAGGCGTTAAACACGTTCCTTATCCCTTCAAGTATATTATCCGGAGCTTCTATATAGTTTTTTTCTGGTGAGTCCCGATTTCTCAGGGGCCTTTTGTTTAAAATTTGAAATGTATTCTTTAATTTCTCGATTGTGATTTTGGCGTTAAATCCTTAGTTCGCATACTGTTCCTCTTCTACGAGGTGATATGGGAAAGTCCTCTCAATCCGTCCATTTAGTTCGTCAACTATTTGTTTTTTGAAGTCTATATCGTAGTTTTCGTTTTCCTCATCGCCGATGTTGAACACTCCTTTCCAGTGTTCCCTGAACAATTTTTCAATCTCGCGTTCATCTTCGATTTCCCGTTTCTGTCCTTAATCTTTATTTTTTCTTTAACTTTAGCATTTCACATTCTTTTTATCCTTTTCCAAAATTCTCGGGGCAATAGCTCGTTGTCAATATTTTTAACGGCTATGTCCCAGTATTCTCTTTGTTTGTCCATTATTGCGTTTAGTAGTTTTCTCTTCTTCGCCCTCAGATTGCGGTATTTTTCCCTTGACGTTCTCTTTATTATTATGTCCTCGTTTATCGCTTTTATTTCTGCATTCTTAGTTTTCATTTCGTCTGTCCATATAAAGTATTTAACTGTTTTGTATGTGTTTCTGGGTATTGCAATCTCATCACCTGTTTGTGTTCGCGTCCTTATTTTTTCTAGCTCGCCGCCGATTTCTTCTAAAGTAGCTTCATTTAGTCTATTTGGTGCGTAGTCATTCAATTCTTGTTTGTATTTTTCCCAGTCTGCCCTATGGTATGCCTTCCATTTTTTAGTGGTTATTTGTATTGGTTGCTGATTAACGGTGAGTAGTGTTTCTGTGTGTTCGCTGCAGATAACATTTACAGGTTCCATGTGGTAGTTAAAAGGAATGTTATTGTTTGCTAAGCAAATGTCTGGAGTTGTTGCTGTTCTGTCTTTAATTAGCGTTGGGTACTCTGGTCCTAGTCTTCTGTTATCCGTCTGTCTATTAGAGCTTTTAGGTCTTTTCCTGTTTGGTTTCTGTTCCTATATCCTGTGTACGTGCATCTTGCGTTCAGGTCTCCCAAAAACAAAGTTGGAAGTCTATTTTTAAACAATCTCACAAAGTTTTTTATTGGTAGTTCCGGTCGTCGCAGTGGTTGGTATCCCGTAGCGATTATTATATTGGTTAATTCTATTTTGACCTCAATCGCGAGGTAAGATTCGGTTAGTTCTTGCTTTGTTTTGTACTCTATTCCTTTCTTTATTGCTATTGCTGCTCCGTCGTGTGCTTCGTTTGTGTGATTAGTCGCTATTACGTCGTAGTTCCATATTTTAAGGTGGTGAGTCTCAAGGTTAATCTCGTGAACTGAAATAAGAATGATGTCGGGATCTACTTCTCTAAAGATATTTCCATATGTGTTTTCTTTATCCTTCCAGCCATTCGTATTTATCTGTAGAATTCTTAATTTACTATTATCCATCTTGTTTGTATGTTCTAAAGAGGTTCTTCTTTTTGGGAGCGTGGTGGTATTACGTAAATATATTTGTATCTTTTCCTGGTATTTCTGCCGTTCATCTCTGTCCTTTCTGAGTTCTGACTCTTGTCCGTTTCACATTTCGCGCTTGGTATTTCTGGTCATTGGTCGCATGGCGAGGTGTTCCTAGTCGATTTTCTTTTTCTTTTTTTTTGCGTGTGTGTTTTTTTACGTTTTCTCATTATTCTCGTCGGTGCTGCTCTCAGATTCTGTTTCCTCGCTTTCTGTGTCTTCCTCTTGTTCAGATTCGCTTTCCTTTTTTTGTGTTTCTTCCAAGAATTTCTTATTTGTATCTTCTGAAATTTTTATGTTAAATATAGCCGATGAATCAATATTTTGCTGGAATTTCATTGGCTCCAGCCCATTTTCCTCGAGGATGGAGTTCAACGTGGTGGCCTATGTTCCTGGTTGGGCAATATTTAAGACGTGTGAGTGTAGAATGCATGTCCGTATTTTTACTTCCAGAGTTCCGTCAAGGGTCATTTGAGTGGTTGTTCCATTGTTTTTCGTTGCTGCCGCCGCCGCATATGAGGTGTTTCTTGTTCCTTCTTTTTTTTGTTGTGTTTCAAATTCTTTTCTCTTTATTATTTCTTTTCGCTTCGGACATGTCATTGCCATTGTTATGTGGCCCCCTCCGCAATTAACCCACTTTTTCGTGGAGTTTGTGCAGCTTCTCCAAGAATGTGGGCCACTGCATTCTGAACATATTTCTCCTTCCTTTCTTGGGCAGTTTGCGGTGATGGGGTCTTCCATTTTGTAGCATCTAAAACAAATTTGTATATAGTGATACTGGTCCCTTTGAATGTTACATGCTGGCATTCTCATACTGTATGCGAGGATTTCCTTCTGTAGTGTCCTTGTTGCAATCTCGGTTGACTCGCACACTATTTTGAACACATGTGTGTGTGTTCGTTAAATTTGATTATGTCGTTTATCTTCGTCCTGGGTTGTTGTTCCATTATTTTATCTTTTATTTCGTCTGGGGAGTGTTCCCCCACCCATGATTCTACCTTACGGCATACGATGCTTCGGTTGGCAATAATCTGGGGTGGTAATTTAGCCTCTAAGTCGACTTTCCGTAAAGTGATGGTTCCTGCCGATGAAAGTAAGAGTTAGACATCGTTGTTTTCCGCACAGGTGATAACAAATCCATTAGCTGTTTCTATGCATTTGATCAAGGCGATTTGTAAATCCTTGAAAATGATTTGTGCTACATCCTGTGGTCTCCGTTTTATCCCGTTCTGAATTAGCCGAAGTGGGAGCCTTTTGGTGAAGTCCTGTGGGCCCATGTTCAATTTTCATCTCCCCCCATGGGGGTTCTTTGTAAAAATAAAGTATTAGATTATTTTCCCCCACTCCACTAGTGGGAGAAGCCTCCTATCTATTCCTAATACTATCTCGCCTGCCTGCTCTGGAGCGCGCACTCCCTTACGTAATTAGGCCTAGCCCTATAAGCGGTCCTGCAGTCAGATTCGGGCTCGTCACCGATAGCCGGGCTCCTTCTCTGGCCCCCTAACGGGGTCTTCTTCGGGAGTTCACTACACCTTACTACTGACTGCTTCTGAGACCTTGCTGGTGGTCAGGTTATACTGTGCTAGATGGAAATAAAGTAGGAGAGTTTCAGATATAAAAAGGTATATTATGAGATAGGAAAAATTTAAGGTGATTCCCCGCGAATCAGAAAAAGGAGGTCTCTCCAATCAGTCCGATTCGCGAATATATTTCTTCTTTCTTCTCTTTGGTATATACTTAACCTATATAGAAAATGCTCTCTTCGCAAAGTTATTTCAAGTCAAAAGATTGATGTAACTTAGCAGTGCGTAGATCACTGTTAGTTGTAAGATGAACTGAGCCGTCTCCAGCAGTCAGACAATCTGAGCCTTCTGATCTGATCTGATGTGTATAGAAAGGACAGAAAGGGATCACTGTGTAGCACAGGCGAACAGGCAGTCGTAGAGGAAAAGGGTGCGGAAATAACTTGAGAAGGGATAGGAAGAGCTGATAGGTCGGTGGCTAGACACCGATTCGTGGTGTGGTTGGGTGGGTATCGAGATGTTCGTGACTGGACGACGGTTGGAGGGTGGTCAGGAAGGAGAGCGTGTCTGCTTAGTCGAAAAACGCATTATTCACGGTGCTTTTAGCTTATGCGAAGAGCGAGATGGGTTGCGGGTGGTCATAGGCTGCAGGGTATCGCAGTGCCATCGCATACCGTCTTACATGTAATGCGGTGTATAAGGGGTCTCTGGCGAGTTTCCCGAGTTGTTTTGTGAGTCTGGTGTGAGCGTATGTGTTAAGGGGTGCTAATTTATTGTTGTCGTGTAGTGTGGATATTCTCGTGTACAAGGGAGAGCGGCAAGCGCGCTTCAGAGCAGAGTTCTGAATGCGCTGAGCCTTCTGCTGCCACGTGTCACTCGCAGCTACGAGTGACAGTGGAGCTTACGCGAGAAGAGGTCGCACGAGTGTTTTGTATAGGTGTAACTGAAGTTTTTTGCCTGTATGGTAGAACATGTGAGGCGATGTGTTTATACGTGAGGCTCTTGCTTGTGTTATGTTCTGGTGTATATTGAACTTAAGGGTCTTGTCAAAAGTTACCCCAAGGATTTTTGTATGTTGTGTGTAGTCGAGCTTTGTTGGGCTTAGATGGTTCATGGCTGGCGTGTGTGAGAAGATTTGTAGGTTATGCATGAATTGATATCTTGCGCCGAAGAGTGTCATCTGTGTTTTCTCAGGATTCGTGGCAATCAGCCATTTATCCTCGTAATCTGTCTTAGCGTCTAGTATTATTTGTGCGTGGAGCGCGATCTCTTCTGGTCCACGGCCGCTGATGAGAATGGTCTCGTCATCGGAGTAGGACACTGTGTATGTGTGACAGCAGCTTTCGGGTGGGCGTGCGGTGTCGTTTGTGTACATGATGTATAGTGTGGGTGCTAGTACGTTTCCTTGAGAACGCCTGAGCGTGGGGCGAAGGGTTGTGAGAGGGTATCGTTGTATTTTATGTGTCATCTCCGCTCAGTGAGGTAGTGCGAGAGGAGAGGAGCCTTCTGGTACAGAGATGTAACTCCGTATTGTTGGCGAGTTTCCAACGGAGTCCCTTGTGCCACACTTTATCAAAGGCCTTCTCCAAGTCCTTGCTCATGGAGAGTGTCTTTTGAAGTATCTGGCGTTTTTTCTGTATTCTGTCATGAACGATGGTCACAGCCGCCTAAGTGGACCGGCCCCTCCTGAACTCATATTGGTGGTGGGGGGGAGGGAGAACCAGTCCCTCTCTTCCAGGTAGTCTCATAGGCGGCAGTTGATCATGCGTTCGAGTATTTTGCCTAGGTGCTCTAATAAAGCAATAGGCCTGTAATTGTTTGGGTATTTGGAGTCTTTGTTCGTTTTGTGTATAATTATGTTGTGAGAGATTGAATATTTTGGGGAAATGGCCTGAGACTAGTGAGGCGTTGAATAGGTGTGTAAGTGTGGGGTATATGTTTGCGGGGAGGTTGTGTATTGGTGTGGCTGGTAGCCCGGAGGGGCCGGGGCACGTTTTGGTGTTGTTTTAATGTAGTGTTTTATTTCCTCGACGGTGATGGGAGTGGTCAGTGTAGATGTGTAGTTGAGCAGCTCCATTCGTATCAGGGTGGTGGGCCTTAGCTCGTGAGCGTGTGCCCGACACCATTCCTGCACTTCCTGGAAGTGCTCTCGCGATTGTGATTTAGGTGGGTTGGGTGTATGTACTGTGTCCCAGTGGGACCTAAATGCGACGAGGATGACGTTAGTGTCTGTGAGTGTTCGGTTGTTTACTTGGAGGGTGATGGATTTGGGTGGATCATTGCCTGGCAACATTTCTACGTGCCGCCAGAAGAAGGAGGGGTTAGTGCGGACGACCTCTTGCCACTGCCGGTTCCTATCTAGCTGCACGCACTGTAGGATGCGGGCACGTAGGTGATTGATGTTGTGTTATCGTGGGCCTCTAGTGTAGTGATTGTTGTATTGTGTGATGAGTCTCTGAGTGTGTATGGAATATGTGAAAAGTTTTATGAATGTGTAGGTTATATGTAGTGAGTGTAGGTCACGTGCTGTGGTTATATTGTTTAAGATTGAGCACCAGTGGTCGTCTAACATGTCTGGATTGGTGTGGTCCAGGTCGAGGTTTTGTGGCGTGTTATCTGTTATGTGTCTCTTGAACTCTTCCCAGTGCGTGTTTTTTGTAGTCGAAGAGAGGTGGTGTGGGTATGAGTATGGGAGATGTGGATATGATAAAGCATATCGGTATGTGGTCAGAGAGTACGTGAGGACCCGATGAGATGTGCGCGTAGAAGCATGTAGCGTGGCCGTTGCGGAAGACCACGTCCGGAGACGTGGTACCTCCACGAGGACCGAAGAATGTGGGGAAGGCCAAGCCGATGTGCTCGCAACGATAGCACGGCAGGGCACCGGCCAAGTACCTTTCTGCATCATTCTTAGTGTTAGAAAGGAGTGTTGGGTGAAAGGCGTTGAGGTCCCCCGTAAAGAAGATAGGAAGGTTGTGGTTTGATAGAACCCGGAGTTGGACTTGTATGTTTAGTTGTAGGCGTGGTGGTCTGTAAAGTGTGGCCCTTACGATGGGGCTGGAGCTTGTCTGTACCTTGCAGGCTAGAAAAGAGTCATCTTGTGTTTGAATGAGGGAGTGGTCTATAGAGCGCTTTATTAGGATCGCTGATCCTAGGTGCGGCGCTTGTGGAGATAGATCCGTGTGGTAGCCTGCAATGCGAAGGCTGTTGTTAGGAGGATGTAAGTTGGTCGGGTTCAAGACTATTTTGTCAGGTCTTTGTGTGTTTAGAACCCAGTTGGCAACAGTATGGCGAATAACGTGCCAACTGCGTACGTTTATTTGTCACGTTGAGGCGACCTATTGTCGTGAGCGGAGTGCGCGTGAAGCTGATTTAACCGGGACCGTTCTCCTCTCCTTTATTATTGCCCAGGAGGCGTGGGGAGCGAGTACCTTTACACGTGTCGGCTGTGGTTTGGGGAGGTTACCAGTGGTGTTATTGGGTGGGCAGGCGGTGGTGGAGGAGGGAGTGTGTTCTGTGGAGGGAGGGTTAAAGATAGCGGTCGTGAAAGTAGAGTTGGAGAGAGTAGAGTCTAGGGAGGGGGGAGTTAGGAGCCAAGGTGGAGGGGAGTAGAGCTAGTAGATGGGGGGCTAGAGATAGTAGGGGAGGTGCATATTATGAGAAGGGGTTGTCGGGAGAGAGGGGAAGTTGTGACGAAGAAGGAGGGGTGGAAGGGGGAGAGGAAGGAACAGCAGAAGGGGGGTGGTCGGCTTTACGCGTGGTTGTGTGTGGGGGGGGGATCGTGGTGGAGTTCTTTTGTTTAATACGGGGTGTTGTGGAGGATATGGTGAGCTTGGGGGAGGTGGAGGTTGTGGTGTCAGTGGTAGTGGGGTTAGAGGCTGTGAGAGGAGGGGGTAGGCGGGGGGGCAATAGGGGGAAGTAGAGGTTGCCGGAGAAGGAGTACTGGTGGTAGGAGGGAGTTAAGGTATAGAGGATGAAAGAGTTGAAGCTATGGAGGGAGCAGAGCAGGCGGTTGGAAGAGAGGTGGGCAGAGGGGCAGATAAGAAGGGTGCAGTGGTGAGAGGTGCAGGGACAGAAGAGCGGTAGGAAGCGGGAGCGTGGTGAGGCTGAGGGGCGGTGGGCCTAGGGTAAAAGGTGTTTGTGCCCATCTGGGTGGGGAGGAGTGCGGGTCTCCTGTGTGTGTGCTCGTCGATTAAAGCAAACACCTTCTCGGGGAAGGTGATCTGCTCTAGACCATGCGAGGCGAACAGTGTGTTTAGTATTTTCGTGTATAGTCGATGGTTACCCCTCGACATGTCCTTTGTTACCGTTGAGAGCAAGGCAGCCAGGTGTAGCCTTGGTTGTGTGGTGTGGGGTGGGAGTGGGTGTCGGAAGTAGTGGGAGTCTCTGGGTGTAAGGTGCTAGGGTATGGGCGGGTGTCGGAATATGTGGGTGAGTTTGGGTTGCTGCTGGGGTTGGGTGTGTCTGGGGTGGGACAGGGAGAAGTGCGGACACCGTTGCGCCGGCAGCAGCAACGAATGTTCTTGTGAGGGGAGGAGGGGCGGGGGCTGCGTGTGTGGTTGTGTTGATGTGTTGAGGACGCTGTATAGCCGCTACAACATCAGAGCGGGCCTTAGTTAAGTAAGGGCATTTTGGGTTGACGCATATCGCCGCCGCAGTTGAAACAGAGGGATGTGGTGACTGTGCAGGTGGTGTAGTGGTGGCCAACTACACTGCACTTGCAGTAGACCAAGTCTGCTTTGCAGTCGCGTGCTGGGTGTCCAGTTTTGTACACCGGTGGCACTGTGTGGGTCTTATGTTCAGTTGTGACTCGATGTTGTGTGGGTACGTTAGGGTGCCGCAGACCTTAATACTTTGGTCTAGCATCAGTGTTTTCTTCTGTTCGTCGGACAGTGTGATCAATCCCATTGTTTTATGCGGTTATAATATAGATATGTGATGATCTCCTCCCGATACTTCTGTCTGAGGTATGTGCGGATGTTATCAGTGGAGAAGGCCAACCATAGGGGGTTGGTCTTTGTGACTCGTATTTGGTGTTTTTTTCCGTACACCGTTGGCTAATTTTATCTGGAGGCCTAGTGCGGCGAGTGTATCCGATGCGTGTAGGTGGAACTTGACTGCGTCCTCCTGTGAGCGGAAGACGAGTTTGTGGCCTGTATGTGTCTTAACTATATGCGTGATTGGGGTGTCATGTGTAGTGGCTAAATTTAGAAGTGGGTGTTCATTGTTAGTGGTAGGTCTTTTGTCTGTTGTGTGTAGGGGTGTAAGATAGGATAAGTTATATGCCATTATAATTTTTCTTTTTTTTCTTCGTATGAGGCTCCCCCCCACCCCACCGTTAACGACCCCATGAAAATGATTTGGATGTGGTGATGACTGATGAGTAAGTATGAACCTGGTTTGGCTCCTCAGAGGGTGTAAAAACATGACAGACTTAATGATGACTGAAGCCAGAATCATTTGCCTCCAGTCGGAGTGCCGCCCCCTCTATTGGGTTTTGGGTATTTTTCAGTTACGTTCGAAATCTCACAAGGACGGTACAGTCTCTCTGTGTGGTCTTGGACGGTGCTGCAGGGTAGAGTGTTAACCCTCCCCGCCTTGGTAACCGAGTCCCAATCCAGGTTTGCTCCTTCCTTTGGGTTCCGCAGCGGGCTAAGCCTCAAACCTCCTTTCTCCAAAGTTTGCAATTATGCCCTTTCTAAGTAGAACGGCATAGTTGCAACGGAGCTCTATGTGTAGAGTCACATTCACAGAGCCAAGTCACGGCGGAGCAAGGATGGGGAGGGTTTTAGCACGTCAGGGGGGGGGGGAGCTTGCTGAATCTCGTAGATGGCTGTAGATATTATACCGTCGCGGTATGCCTTGTAGAAAAATCACTGTTCTCAGTGAGGGGCGTCGGTGAGATTTGTCTATTGGCTTTGCCTCCTGTATCTGTGAGATAGCAGGGAATTGAAGAGAAATCGTCCGAAGAGCAGAGTCATGTGTCTGAGTCTTCCAATTTATATGTTTCTTCTAGTGCTTAGTTTCCCCTTAAAAATTTCCCGCGCAATGACGGGCTAATTTTTATAATACTGTGAATAAATAAAGTAGAATAAATAGCGATAGTAAAGTAACTATAATAATTAAAAGTGAATAATTATAGTAGAGGAGCGAATAAATACAGATAATAAAGTGATTGAAACAAGTGACTAAAATTGTCGTGGTATAGCAAGGACCGATTGATGGTGTTCGTACGTATAGATTGGTTACGTACTTCAAAACTCCTTGAGTAAGTTTTCTCTCTAAGAGTGCTGTATTTGATTATTATTATTTTTATTATTATTATTATTATTATTAATATTATTATTACGTTATTTTTTTCATCTTTGAGGGTTGCTAGAGCCATGCTCAGCGTTTTGAGGATTGAATTCAATGCTTCTAAGAAAATAGACTTTAATTGCAACATGAACCAAAATTGAAATTTAACAAGCAAACTACACGGTAATCAATTAAACAAATTTATGTTAGGCTAACTAAATTACGCAATTCAATATACAGTAATGGTTGATCCAAAAGCTCACTCTAATATTGAACACAAATTGGCCTTAAACGAAATAGATAATGGGATTTACATACCTTTAAAGATTCACACGAGAATCGGGTTTGAGACTGACCTTGGACTCAATTTTGATGTCGCCTCAAGAATGTTGTTTCCGGGCAGGCGCGTGGACCTGCCGTTCCAGCTGTTTGTCTGAAGGGAGAATGTTTTAAAGCCGCAGAAGAATTCGGAGCGCGTAGCGATTGGAGTTAAGCACGTATTCTTGGAGGTGATTTCAGCAACGATACGGGGAAAGTATGCGTCTTCCACTCTTCGGGTTAATCTGGAAATATTTCGCACTGACGAGCGATGAGCAAAGGAGTTAATCCTTTGAGGAAGCAAGTGTTTGAGGGAGTTCACTTTGGGGTATTCCCCAATGGCGAGGACTATCTCTGTGTTTGGGGATACACCAGGATAGGAGATAGTTAAACTTGTTTCTCAAATCAGTTAACTTAAAATTCGGTGTGACCACCAGGAACTGGCTCCGGATGAGCTTCTTCTAAGTCCCTCTCGTTGGTATGCTGGGCACTTTGCCGGACTTCGTTGTCTCGATGACTCTCATGATCTACCTCGATCTTCCAAAGTTATCGGCATATATACTACACCACCCCACTGGGGAGGGAGCGGAATTAAGTCTCCTCCTCTAACGGTTTTTCTCATATCGTCGTTCGTCTAGCCCTAAAGGGCACCTTCTGGCTTTAGGCCGACGCTCCTCTAATTTCGCATATGAGGTGAAATTAAATATCAACTCTTAGGGAAAATATGGCCGGTTTTACAAATATTAGGCTCACCGGGGTCCGACATGTGATGATTAGTGTATTATTTGGTTTCGGGCCGCCTTTTTGGTTCTCTTTGAGGTGAGGGGAGAGAGGGGGGAAGGTTCAGTGTTCGGGCTACGCCGCCAAAAATGCCAGGACGTTGTGGTTAAGGAACAGGGCCTCAATTGTGAGGGTAGGGTATCGATTTCCCTACATTCCTCCCTTCGAAGAACTTAATGGGCGGGCAGGAGAACTCCAGTGCAAAACAAATAACTAAACATCATCGACAAAAGCAAATTTACATGTCTTTGACCATAATACTGATTATCATGGCTAGCTTGGGTCAACCATACTCTTAACTTAAGTTTCTTTGAACTCGGGCGCCCACGCGTGTGCGTACAAAGACAGGGTGTAGACATAGGCCTCGCGAGCCTACTGGGGGTATGCTTTACAACACCCAATTTAACATACAAACAAACCAAAAAACAAAACAAACCATCGATTACACACAAAAAGGGAGCCTGGCTCTAAAATGGTATCTACCCAGCTACTTCCTTACATATCTAAACTTTAAGAACTTAAATACATACACTGAACACGAATACACAAAAATGAAGAATGGTTTTAAGATTAACGGGTGCTGAAATAACCCTCGACTGGATTTCGACTCAGGTTATACAGTGGCTTTACCTTATCGGCACCTTTGATTTAATTAATATTAAAGTGGTGCTCGATTACCATTACTTTACTGCGCATGAGTCGGCTGTTCGGTTTATGGGGTCTACCCGAGTATGTCACAAACTGGTAATGGTATTCCAACTTACTCGTACTACCCTTTTTATAGGAACTGAATAATTTTAATCTTCCCATTATGGCTAGGGCGGCCTGTTGCATGGTTGCACAAATGATGGGAACAGGAGTCCCATCGTCATCCTCTACCAAGCTAAACTGAGAGATTGTGTCTGGATTCGATTTAAAGTGGTCGGGCAGAATTTTCCTTACGGGATCATTAATGGGCGGGGCGCTCACGGCGACTTGGGGTTTCAATTGTAACTCTGTTGACGTTTCGTTCTGGGGGAAGACTACTGAGGGTAGGGGATACACATTGTCCGCTTCTACCAACTGACTCGGTTTACCTGGGTATACCACATTTCCACTTCCTTCTTCCTCCATCATCACCCCATTTGGCTGGGTTCTCATCGTAGGTACTTCTTTAGGTACACATGCGTTTACCGCTTCCCTACTCCGTTCTTCATCCGTCGTCACCCCCATTTGGCTAGGTTTTCATCTTCAGTACTTTACTAGGTCCAGGCCAGGATAAAACCCCCTCGACTTCCACCTGATCCTTGTTCGCTGCCCTTTCATGTGCGAGCATTCTTTCTTTTTCTTTTCTCTCTTCTCTTTCCGCTTGTGCTATTTCTCTTTCCCTCTGTATTCTCCTTTCTTCTACTTCTTTTCCTATCTTTATTCTGCTACTCTTTCCTTCTTTATTCTTCTTTCCTCGGATTCTCTTTCCGCTTGCGCTAATTCTCTTTTCATCCGTATTCTTATTTCTTCTGCTTCTCTTTTCAATTGTATTATTCTTTCGTTTGTTTTACTTCCCCTCGGTATTCTTCTTTCTTCGGCTTCTATTTTTCACTGTATTCTTGCCTTTTCGTCTTCTTTTTTCCACTCTCTTGTTCTTTCTTCTATTTCTCTTTTCCACCCTATTCTTCTTCCTTTGAATTCTATTCTCAGTTCTTCCAGGGCGTAGGCCGCCATATCTTTGCCTTCTAGTCCAAGAATTATGCCTTGTTGGTAGAATTCTTTGACCGATGCCATTTTGTGTATGCTCGTTAAACTCTCACCGCTGTACGCTCAGTTACTTATACAACCTCGAACAAGTAGCACGCTGCCAACCTTACCCTTATCCGAACACTTTCTGCTGATTAGAATATCACTCCACCAAAAAAATTAATTAATCTCATTAACAGGCTAATCCCCGACAAATAATCACCAATTTATAGACAGACCATTTTACGTTTTAACTTTTCTTCGAACGCTAGGTACTCATTTACTATTCCCGAAGGGAAAGCAAGACAGACAACTATTTTGAGTTCTTCCAATACCCATAAAACCTGACACCAAATATTTATGTCATGGTATAGCAAGGACCGAGTGATGGTGTTTGTACGTATAAATTGGTTACGTACTTCAAAACTCCTTGATTAAGTTTTCTCTCTAAGAGTGCTATATTAAATTATTATTATTATTACGTTATTTTTTCATCTTTGAGGGTTGCTAGAGCCATGCTCAGCGTTTCGAAGATTGAATTCAAATCTTCTAAGAAAATAGACTTTAATTGCAACATGAACCAAAATTGAAATTTAACAAGCAAACTACACGGTAATCAATTAAACAAATTTAGGTGAGGTTTACTAAATTACGCAACTGAATATACAGTAATAGTTGACCCAAAGCTCACTTTAATATTGAACGCAAGTTGATCTTCAATGAAATAGATAATGGGATTTAAATACCTTTAAAGATTCACACGAGAATTGGGTTTGAGACTGACCTTGGCCTCAATTTTTATGTTGCCTCAAGAATGTTGTTTCCGGGCAAGCGTGTGGACCTGCGTTTCCAAATGTTGTCCTAAGATGAATGCTTTAAAGCCGCAGAGGAATTCGGAGCGTGTGGTGGATGGAGTTAAGCACGTATTCTTGGAGAGATGATTTCAGCAACGGGACGGGGAAAGTATGCGTCTTCCACTCTTCGGGTTAATCTGGGAATAATTCGCACTGACGAGCGATGAGCAAAGGAGTGAATCCTTTGACGAAGGGGAGTGTTTGATGGAGTTCACTTTGGGGTATTCCTCAATGGCGAGGACTATCTCTGTGTTTTGGAGGTACACAAGGTTAGGAGCTTCTCTGACGAGAGATAGTTAAACTTGTTTCTCAAATCAAGTTAACTTAAAGTCCGGTGTTACCACCAGGAACTGGCTCCGGATGAGCTTCTTCTAAGTCCCTCTCATTGGTATGCTGGGCACTTTGCCGGACTTCGTTGTCTCGATGACTCTTACGATCTACCTCGTTCATCCAAAGTTATCGGTATATATACTACACCAATCTACTGGGGGGAGGGGATGTTTTTTCTTAGAGCGTCGTTCAGCTACCACTAAAGGGCACCTTCTGGCTTTAGCCCGACGCTCCTCTAATTTCGCATATGAAGCGAAATTAAATATCAACTCTTAGGGAAAATATGGCCGGTTTAACCAATGTTAGGCTCACCGGGGTCCGACATGTGAGGATTAGTGCATTATGCGGTTTCGGGCGGCCTTTCTGGTTCTCCTTGATGTGAGGGGAGAGAGAGAGAGGGGAGGGAGTCAGTAATCGGGCTACGCCGCCAAAAATGCTAGGACGTTGTGGTTAAGGAACAGGGCCTCAGTTGTGAGGGTGGGGTATCAATTCTCCTACTAAAATAAATTATTGATAAATAATCTAAAGTGAGAGAAGTAAATAATATTAACAAAAAGTGAATAAACAATAACTTAAATGATTAAAATATGTTTATAATAAATAACACGTAGAATAAATAGCGATAATAAAGTAACTATAATAACGAAATTGGATAAATAAAGTAGAAAAGCGAATAAATATGTATAATAAAGTGATTAAAACAAGTGACTAAAATAAATTATTGATAAATAATCTAAAGTGAAAGAAGTAAATAATATTAACAAAGAGTGAATAAATAAAGTGATTAAAATATGTTTTATTAAAATTTAACAATGTTAATAATAAAGTGAATAACCTATTCTAAAAATTTAATTATATGATTTTATACAAAAAAGAACCTTATTAATGTGTAATATCAAAGTTAAAATAAATAACGTTTAGATTAACAATATACGATCCCGTGACAATTCCGGGGGAAACCCATTTATTTTTTTTCTTACTCATACTCATATCTTTCTCTTCTCCGCTAATTTAACAAAATATTTCACCACTATTACCATTTATTTTTACATATATGTATTAAAATTTTAAATATTTTAAATTTTGAATATTTGGAAAAACTTATTGTATTTCTGTCTCTAAATATACATTATACCTTAAATAATTCCCTGCTTGACAATTCTGGCTGACTATTTGATCGTGTCTGGTCGTGGTAAAGGCGGATTTAATTGAGAAGACCGAGGCAACCTTTTTTTTTCCGCTCGTATAACGGGAAATTCTTGACAAACGAGAAGAAGCAAGGAGCCCATAGGGGAGGAGCATTCTCCCCAAGGGGCCCCATGGGGTCGGCCCCTCAAGACTGCATGCGAGTTCCTCTCCGCACTATCCAGGGGGTGGGGAGACAAAACCTACGAGGACGGCCGTCATTAAGAGTATTTAGCGTAACCTTAACATTCTTCTCATTAGAATCATCGAGACCCCTACCGGTTATGCGACCATCTGCCCCTTCAGGCAGGATGTGGAGCGGCTGGTCTCTGACGAAGCAAAAACCCACCTGAACAAAATTGGGCTGGAGGCCAGTATCCCCCAGGAAATACTAGTTCAATTGACAATAATCCTACGGTGCTTGGACCCTCTTTTCACGGATAACTCTTGCGAAGGGATTAAAGAAGAACTCACCGCTAAGCAGCCCTGGACCAACATCACCAAGGTAGAAAAGTTTGGGAAAGGCCAAAGCATCGTCAAAGTAATTTTTTCTAATATAGAAATGGTGATGAAAGCAAAAATCAAGGGCTGCTGGGGTTTTACCTAAGGGTATCACCGAACAAATACAAACGGAAGAATTTATCTCCATCGAATGCTGCTATAAGTGCTTTGCAGTTGAGAAGCATCACACAAAAGACTGCATGGCAACTGATTTAGCGTGCTCCAACTGCGCCAAAAGCGGGCATGGATGGAAAGAATGCAAGGAAAGGAAACAAAAATGTGTTAACTGTGGAGGGGAGCACAGGGCCTTGGCCAGGAAGTGCCCCATCCGCAAGGAAGTCATCCATGCAAAAAGGGAGCCAAACCAAAAAGAAAAGGAGGCAAAAACACAAATGAATTACGCAGAAGCAGCGGCCCGGAAGAATAACGAGAGAACCAATACTCCGAAGCTGGTGATGCCAAAGTAGTGTAGAGAGGTCATGGCTATGGTCATCTACGCTCATCTGGTAAACCTGGCTAATCCCAGCTCTTTCTCTGAGGAACTTATTGACGTGCCTCAAATGGAACAACATTCCAAAGAAGAAGCAAAACAGAGCCAAACGGAAGACCCTCAAAAGAAAAAAACAAGGAAAAAAGAAACTTCGGAAGGGGAAAAAGAAGAAACGAAGAAAGGAGCGAAGAAGAAAAGAACGAACCAACAACCACGGATGAAGAGGAGGAACTGGAAACTAACTACGTGGAGGTACTTCTCACCGAAAATAAGGAGATTTTCGAACGAGGGTACTTCTTTGACGATGCGGACGTGGGCCTCAAGGTGCTTGGTTCCCCCCCTGTGCCCGCCCCCATATTCACTGTGTACACACAGTGAATATGACAACCTTTAAAAACATTAAAAGTGGTCAAAAGAAATCTGAAATAAAATAATCGAAGTAAAGTGTTAAGTGACTAAAAGTTCAAACTGTTAAAATAATAATAACGAGCCTAATAAGTGAATTAATTAACTAAATAAAATAATTATGTGACGAAACAAAAATTTAATCGGTAAAAGTGAGAAAATAATCAGTGTGAGTATATGAATAGAAATAAAACAAATAACCTAACTCAATTTGAAATAATTCACGACTTATGTAGATACTACATAGAAACAATCTAATTCAAAATTAGTTAATAGAAAGTATTAAAAGGCAGTGTAAATTAACATAGAAATACGATGTGATTTAAATTAATAGCTGGGCTAACTAGCTTATAAAACATATTACAGTAAGTGAACAAAAGTATTTAATAACCAACTAACCGTTAAGAAGTGTATAAATATTGAACAAACTAACAAAAAGTAATTAAAATCGTATAATTGAGAAATAACGGTGTATAATGATTATGTAAAATAATTGTATGTATATAACTTATAAAACTATATATTTTCAACTCCTATGAGTAAAAATGTAAATAGAATATTGTACTGTATAGCACTAACTAATTGAATTCCATGTCTCCGGGAACCGTTGAATAATTCCATTGACGGCCGAATATTTTACTCATACGCTCTGCTGCTACCTACTGATAAAGCATTTTTACTTGCTTATTAACGGACTTTGAGCACCGCCTACATAGAAAAGAGCCTATTCTGAAAGTCTTTTGGTAAATTTCGTCTCACACTTCAAAAAGAGAGAATACTCTTTTTCATCGAGAGTTCATAATCCAATGAGGGCTTAAGCACCTCACTGCTCCCGTCCATTGCCCTGTGTGCGAACCTGCTCGGATGTCTGCCATTCATTGATTTCTTCTTAACTATGCCGGCCACTTGGACTGACATAATTAAGGGCTTATGTGAAAACTGGTTTGAGGACTAGCCCACAGCGGAAGCATAAGTCAGAAATTATCTCGAAACTGAGGCATAATTGCGAGTCCCGGACGGAGGAGAGATCCTCATCGCACGGGGAACCCGGCCAGAATCATAGAGGGAAGTAAACCCGTCTCTATGTTGCTGGATGTAGTTATGGCGCAATTACTCGAGAGGGGTGGTAAAAATTTAGGGCCGTTGATTCGACCGCTACTGCATCAAGTCCACCATAATTCACCCCTCCAAAGGTTCCCACTCGAGATCCATCCCATCCATCCATCACGCATCATCCTGGCAGCAAACGAGCGGGGGACCAACTGGAAAATGGACGGGGGCGTTTTTTCACCATTTTTTGGGACTCATACACCAACTTACATTCATTAACACTCACTGCTACCTCCTTTACCACCTCATAACTCCCTTTTTCACTCCAAACACCATAATCACACTAAGAAGAAATGTCTCAATTGTAAAGGGGAACACAGGACCATTGTCCTGAACTGCCCAAAGCGCCGAGACATCATCAAAAGGAAGGAGTAAAAAGAGAAGAAAACCAAGGAGGTGACCTACGCGAACGCTGCTAAGAAGAATGGGGAAATAAAGACTGCACATGCACCTGCACAGATGAATATCACAGAAGATCTAATTGCAAAGATAATGATCTTCATTACCCACGCAAATGTGGCTAATGCAGTGAAGCCTGGCTGCTACCACCAGATACTTACTGCACTCTTAAAAGCCCACAATCTCCCGTCAGTAATCATGCCTGCAGACCCTGAATGCTCTAAGGTATTCAAGGAATCAGTCAGTCGAAACTATTGCATCGGAGGAAATGAAAAGGCTAAAAATGAGGAGGGATCCTCCTCTTATGACAACGACGAGGGCCCCTGCACCCGTACACGAGCTACGAAGAGCAGGTCCAAAACCTCAAGTCCACCTCCAAAGAAAGAAAACTCTGGGCACAATAAAACCGCCCAACCAGCCCCCAAGAAGAAAAAGAAGAATAAGAAGAAGCATAGGTAAAAACAATTCACCATCTTACGGAACGCACTAAAGATACTGGAAATTAATACCAACGGATGGACGACGAAAAAAACTCTTTACGGAAATGTATTCAGAGAAATTGATGCAGACATCATCTTAATTTCGGAACACGGGATCGACACGCGAATGCAGAAATGAAACTCTGGAACTACGATGTGTTGATCACGAATTATTCGCAGGAGTGGTTCGACGGTGCCGCTATTGCAATAAAGAAAGGGATTAAATACAAGCAAATCAGAAATCTAGAAGAATCCTACCTCGCGATTGAGGTCGAACTCGACATAGGAAAGTTGGCTATTGCTACCGGATATCAACCCCCAAGGAGAGACGTGTTACTGATTCACACTATCACTGGCCTATTTCGCAGAAAAGCCCCCACTATATAAATAGGGGATCTGAACGTCAGATGCCGAGAATCCGGTTACAGGACATTCAACGGTATAGGAAGAAGTCTGGACCTATTGCTGGACAGAAATATTGCCCAGTGAATAGGCCCCGACTTCCCCAACTTTATCAGAGCAGGAAGTGCCACAAAACCAGACATCTGTCTGGCGAATCGTCAGCTACCCTTCAATTACTACATGGAACCAGTTTAGGTACCATGTAGTGACCATATAGGAATCCTACTCACTATCAACAGGAACCCTTTACAAGTTCTAGCTGTATTCAGAAAGAACTACAGAAGAGCAGACTGGATACGGTACACGCGCCTTCTCGAGAGCTACGATCCGCCCAACTTGGACGAGGCAATTCTCGAGGAGATTGACGAGGCACTCGACAATCTCAATAACCATATCATTAACGCAGATAAGGCTTGTATCCTTAAATCCGAGTATAGGGCCATCTCTACCTACAGATGGACCGAATACATGAAGGATTTATACGGTGAGCTGAAACTATTGTATGAAATCAACATCAGGAGTACATCAGTTCACTCAATGCAACGAAGTAAAGAAATCAAACAAAAACTCAACCAGTTGATCCTCGAACAACAATGGAGACGATGGGATGATGCGATCGATAGCCTCGATCACGAAGCAACTTCCAAAGATTTTTTAAAAAAGATCAGAAATCTCAAAGGATCGACTGGGATTAAGAAGATCGAGTTACAAAAATAAAATGGAAACATCGAAACGGAAGAAAGAAGAATTGAAAAGATATTTCGAAGTTATTGGGAAAAAACCTTCAGTATAACTGAAGAGGAAAACGAAGACTATGACCTAGAGTTTGAAAGTAACATTATAGACGAGCTTAACGAACAAATACACAAGACGCACCCCCACCACCAGGTGGATAGACAGCGCGACGGAGACTCCGAGATTACCGAAGAAGAACTACTCAGCGCTCTGCTCATTCCGACAATTTTTTTTTTTTATTTAAAGGGCTATCTGGCGACTGCCGACTCATTCCGACAAAAAGCCCCAGGATACTCGTGGCTTACAAAGTTAAACTTTGAAAAGGCACCACCCAGTGTTATCGAAGGGATTAGAAGGATATATAACGCCTGCCTGAAGACGGGATACTTTCCAGATGCTTATAAAACAGCTAAGATGATTTTCTTGTCTAAGCAAGGAAAGGACCCAAGAATTTGGCGGGAAGCTCTTCGAGAATATCCTTAACCTCTGACTAGTGTCTCACCTGGAGGAGAACTCCCTCTTCAACCCACATCAATTCGGGTTTAGGAGGCAGCGAAGTACGGAGATGGCGATTAATGTCATCACGGAAAAGCTAGCCCAGGCAAAATGGGAAAGAAGTTACGTGGACATTGTTTGTCGGGTTGTATCAAACAAAAGCAGTTGATGAGGTGTGGCAACGGGGAATGCAGTACAAGATATTACGACTGGGCCTAAGTGAAAACTTGGAAAGAACTCTCTGTGACTATGTCATGGAGAAAGCGGCGTACATCAGTTTAGGGTGCACGGACGGACCAAAGTTTCAGCTCACTGCGGGCCTCCCGCGCCTTGGTAAGTTCGTATGACATTAGCAGAAATTGAAAACCTTAACACCTACGAGGCCCGGTGGAAGATTCGCACCAACCAGAAAAATTTCAAAGTAGTCCCCATAGGCAGGAGACTACTTTAAGACGTCAGGGTGGGGGATAGACGTTATCCCTACATCACGGAGTGCAATGTACTCGGAATGAAGATTACTTCAACCGGGTATAAGAAGCAAGTCCAAAAGAGAATCACCAAGGCCACTGCTGCAGTCAAAACTCCATACATGTTAAGAAATCTTCGTGAAAGCAATAAGAAAATGATCTACAATGCACTTGCAAGATCGACGCTGCTGTACCCCGCTTCCGCCCTCTCATGTGTCTCGAAGACACAAAAGAGGAAAGTAGAAGTGGTACAGAATAAATGTATGTACCTAATTACAGGTACATACAGGCGAGAAGGAAGACGCCAGGAAGAGCTACACCAGGGGGTGGGGATAAATCCCATTAACGTTGTCATAGAAGAACGGACAAGGAATATGCAGAAAACAGTTAATCGAGAATTGTACGATGATATCATCCAAATGATTAACCAGAACAGAAGAGGCATAAGTCGCGCCAGATTTCCGAGCTGCGCTGGGCTTTTAGCCAGACCAAAGAAACTGACTAAGAAAAAGATTACCCAATTATGAAACCTCACCGATTTCTACAAGCATTCACCGATGAAGACCTCCAAAATACCGAAGAAGACATCCAAGAAAAAACAAAACACACGATTTACACTCGCTACATAATATACAAAAAACAAAGACACTAAGCACAACACTAAAGGGATTACATTTATTACAACAACAGCAAATGCACATATCATACCCCAAAACATTATTTTTTTGAAGACAAATGTCTTGAACTCCATATTATATAGACTAACTCAAAGACAACAAAGGAACCACAAAACAAAAAATATTTAAAAGCCATAGGCCCGATCACCAGGCTCTTAGCATCTCTTTGCGCCCTACCACACTTTTTTCTCTTTTCACCACTTGTCTATTTTCTGCCATGTGTCCCACACCCTTTCTTTATCCCCTACCCATGCCTACACTCTTACAACAAATTGTAATTTAATTTTTCCATTGGTTAGATATTTAGTAGAGAGCGATATTCACGCGTTCATCATGTCTGGTCGTGGCAAAAAATTGAAGAGACATTTGCCAAACATTCTTTTCGGGAGGAAAAGGAGACAATTATCCGGAAGAAGAATAAAGAATAACCAGGAATAAAGAGGAGGGCCGCTACGCAAAGGAAGCCACCCGCAATGGACGTCACACGGATCTCCTCCGTACCATCAGTGAGGCAACAAAACCAAGCCGGCCAACTGTTGTGAAAACTATCTTTGGCGCGCTCAATGTAGCCCTCCTAAACTAATTGAGATGCCCAACGGCTGGGCCACATTATGTTGGACTCCAGAAGACATCGAGAAGATCGTGTCCGAGGAAGCTAAAGAGCCCCTTCGGATGATTGGACTTGAAGCTTCCATCCATCACGAAATCATGGTTCGTCGAACAGTCATCCTCAGAAAGCTCGACCCCTTTTTCACGGACAACAGCAGTGAAGACATCAAGGCCGAGCTTTCTAAGCACCAAAATTGGGCGAAAATTGTCATGGTGGAAAAGTTTGGCAAAAATATCGTCAAAATTATCTTCGCAAGTACTGAGGTAGCGCAAAGAGCTATGAAGGAGGGGCTACTAGGGTTCTACCTCAGGGTAGCCCCTGAGAAGATTCAAGCAGAAGAATACATCCAAATAGAAAGCTGCTTCAGATGCCTAGCCGTAGAAAAACACCCCACGAGAGAATGAACAGCGACCGAAGTCACATGTTCTGCCTCTTCCAGACCAGGACACGGATGGAAGGAGTGTGCCTAAGAAAAACCAAGTTGTGCAAAGTGCGGACGGGACCACAGGGCCTTGGCCATGAGGTGTGCAGTCCGCAAAGAGGCCATTTGGGCAAAACGCGAAAAGACGAAAAAAGAAAAGTAGGTAAGGGCGAAGAACTCCGTGGAAACAGAAGCGGCTACCAGAACTACGGTCGCCGAAACAACGGCACCAAAGCTAGTGATACCAAGTGAGTGTAAAGAGATAATGACCATGGTCATCTACGGACACTTGACAAACCTAGCCAACCACGGCACTTTCTCTCAATAGTTTAACCAACTACTGCAGAAAAAACAGATTTAAGTAAAAACTATGGTTTCTGCCATATCCCCCTTGGCAGGAAGTCTTGAAAATACAATTTGTAGACGACAAACAGCAGAATAACACAAACAAAGAAGATGAAAAAGAACCATCCGAAAAACAACATCATCAAAAAATCACAGAAGAAGAAATAACTACAGAAGAAGAAGAGACAACAAACGAAAGTCCCCAAAAAAGCCCAAAGAAGAAACGGCAAAGGAAAAAGAAAAGGACAACGTCCCGAAAGGAAGAAGAGGCAGAGCATCAACAACAACAACAAGAGTATAAACTTCACGGGGAAGAAGACGATGACATCTTGGATTATCCCGAAATACATCTCACGGAGGAAAGAGATATTCTATTAAGAGGATTCTTCTTTAACGCCGAAGACGTGGACCTCAAGGTCTTCGGTGCTTCAGTCTGCAAACCCCCGAAAGAGGACCTGGAGAGTCTACTCGATGGAATTCTTTGCGGGGACAAGTGGACCTACGAAGGACCGTGGTCGTCAAAAGAGATAGGAGGAATGTTGACGGAACGCGCTATCTACATTCCGGCCTCGTGCGTGTATACCATCAAAATGTCCACCTATGTATAAGAAAATTAAAAGTGGACAAAAAACTTTAAAAATCGGATAGTCGAAAAATATGTGAAAGTGAATAATAGCAAGTAGTTAATAATAATAAAGAAGTTCAGTGATTAAGCGAATTACTAATAAAAGCATTTAATACACAGTGGTTAATAATGAATATTTAGTGGTTCATAATAATAACAACAAAAGTGAAACAACTAAAAGTGATGGGTTCATAATAAATTTAAAAAGCAGTTATAACGATATAAAAGTATTTAAAATAGGACAAAATAACGAAAAGTGAACGGTCATAATAAATCTAGTAGGCTGAAAAATAAAAAAAGTGTTTAAAATAGGATAAAATAACGAAAGGTGAAACGTTCGTAATAATCTCGTAGGCGGAAAAATAAGAGTGTTTAAAATATGACTTAATATTAACCAATTAAATATGATCTGATGTTTTAAAATTGGCAAATTAAACTAGAAAACAAAACAAAATTAGTTAAAATAACCATGGAACGAAATTAGAGTGAAAAATTATGTAAAAGTGAAAATCACTAAGCAAACACAAGGATTTTGTGAAATTTATATATAGGACGACAATATCTTAAAATAAATGCAGTTTATAAATATAATACTTTGTCATAGAAAAATAGGATTGTATAGTTTCAACAATATGACCTACAGTATTTCCTATAGAATTCAATTTATTACAAAAGATAAAAATAATTTTGTATAGAAATGAACAATATGACCTCCGGTTGTACCTGGAGAACACATTTCTTTTCATACTGTTACTTATAACATTCCCTTCTCCACTCAACTTTTCTTCCCCACTATTAACTATTTTGTAAAACTAATTTGTATTATTTTTTTCACTCAAATATATCATTAAATTCCATTTCTGTTCATTTCCTGAAGATGACTGAACACGGTCGAAAGACGTCTAGGAATAAAGAATGTCATTCGCGGATGTTTTTTCTCGCCTCGAAGACCCAGTTAAAAAACTTGTAAGAAATATTAAGAAAATCCAAGTTAAAATTAATAACGCTGCCACAGCTGTGGACTTTAATAGTACCTGCATACAACATAGCTTTTTACCCAATTATATATATATATATATATATATATATATATATATATATATATATATATATATATATATATATATATATATTGTATGCAGATACTATTGAACCCCACAGCTGTGGCAGCGTTATTGATTTTAACTTGTATTCTCTTTACTTTTCTTACAAGTTTTTGTCTGGGTCTTGTAGGCGAGAGAAAAACATTCGCAAAAGACATATTTTATTCCGAGACGTCTTTCGACCGTGGTCGGTCATCTTCAAGGAATGAACAGAAATGGAATGCCTGATGATGATAAAGATATAACAAGTGTTGAAATGTATGGTAGTAATAGACAGTGGTGAAGTAGATTTTTTGTTGGCCCTGGTGTGGAGGGCATCTCATGCATTTTTCTTTTCATTCTTCCTTTATTTCCTTCTATTTTTGCACTGCCAATATAGTGGCTGGCAGCTGTGTTGGTCACTCACGCGACTGCCGTTTTCTTCTTTGTTTTATCTCCTTTTTTATTTATTTTTTTTTCTTTTTTCTCTCACTCTCTCTTCCTTCATTTTTCTTTTTTATTTATTTATTTTTTATTTAGTTGCACAAATATATATCTACATATATAAATATACTTTGTCTTCCGTCAAGATGGCATTCAAGCCTTTCAAATATGATTTTGCTTATTCTTTATCTTTCGTTTTTAATTTTTATTTAATTTATTTTTATTAGCATTTTGCTTGTATGTGGGCACTTCGCCTCTTTTTAGTTTCAATTTTTCCTTTATTCTTTTTCTTCTTTGATTTAGTTGGGCACTTCGGCTCTTTCTATTTATATATTTCTTTATTTATTCGAATTTTAATTTATTTATTAATCATGGGCACTTCGCCTATTTTTATTCATTTATTTATTTATTTACTTGGGTTTTCATTTAATTTTGTGGGCACTTCGCTTCTTTTTATGTTTACTTAAGTTTTGGTTTAGTTGTTAATTTTTGGTCACTTCGCCTCTTTTTAATTATTTGTTTGTTTACTAATGTCGTTATTCTGATTTGGGCACTTCGCTCTTCTGTTATTTTGTATTCTTCTATTCTTAATACGGCGGAGTGATCGTTGTCTTATTTAGGTGTATGCTTCGTTTTGTTCTTCCCGGGAGCACAGTCTTGCACTTTAGAATAAGGTTCTCCTGGTGACTCTTCTAGGTAGGGGTTGTAGAATGTCGAGGTTGGCATTTATAAGCGGGAGTATCTCTTCTTCTACCTTTTCCCAGGTCTATTTCCCGAGCCTCTGGAGGACCATATTCAATGGCTTCAGTCCTGCCTTTCCATCCTGCGTGCACCAACTACGAGGGGCGGTCAATAAGTTTTGCAATTGGGATATAAGGAAACGAGATATAAGGAAAAGTGTTTTATTATTTTCCAATATAACTACCCTCGACTTTAATGCACTTGCGCCACTTGTCCTTGAGGCTTCTAATTCCCGACAAATAGAAATCTCCCGACTGCTGTTCAATCCACTCCTGGACGGCGAGCTGGACATCTTCATCGTCCCCAAACCGGCGTCCACGCAGTGCAGCCTTGAGCTGGTGGAATAAAAAGTAGTTGCTAGGGGCCAGATCTGGACTGTAGGGGGGGGGGAGGTTGAACTCCTTGAATCCGCACTCGCGCAGGGCAGCTTGTGCAACTCTGAACTTGTGGACGTGGACGACGTTGAAGTCGATCATGGAGCGTGAGGTTTCAGGGACCCAACGGGCATGACCTTCGTCATGGACAGAGGTCATCTTCAGGGACTCACAACCATGGCGGAACTCCCTATTCTAGCGAGAAATGTTTGCATAGGAAGGGGCGTTGTCGGTGTACACAGCAACCATGCGTTCATGGATCTCTTTTGCATTCTTGCCTTCCTTGGTCAAAAATTTGATCACTGCGCGGTGCTCAACCTTCTCCATTGTTGAAAAATTTGTGACTGACGATCTGCGATCAGCTACTGCTTCTTAAATAGACGAGGCAGGAGCCTTCGGCTGCAGGTCCTGACTTGTCATAAGTTGTCCTAACACCCCCACAAATGGCCATCCCCTTTCCTCTGTTTTGCCCTACCGATTCGCAAAACTTATTGACCACCCCTTTTATCAGCAGGGCAGCTTTGTTTTGTACCCTCTGCATCTCCATGAGAAAGGCAGAACTAGCCGCCTGCATTACCACTGCCGGGCACACCAGTGTTGAGCGCACTAAAGCACTGTATAGCTTTCTGATGCTATTGGAGCTGATGCTTTTGAACCTATACAGTTTTCCAAGCTCTCTTTTGGCTAGGGAGATTCGGTTGTTGATATGCATCTTATACCCTGTTTTGGACTTTACCCTGGCTGGAGTACGGGTAAAGTTGGTCGTCAATTATGACGTCATCAAGTTTCCGGCGATTTACTGGAAGGATTTGGAACTTTCGGCTGTTGGTCTTAATTTTCCCCATTCTCTCGAATCGATTGATGTTTTTAATTTCGGCAGTTGTCTCCCTTAAATGAACACAGGCGTTCCTATAGAAACTGGGGATGATTTGCGTGATATCATCTGCAATTTACAGGTTAATCACATCCAGTCCAACTGCAGCAGGTAAGTCCAATGTGTACACCAGGTACAACAGTGGACTAAGACAGCTACCCTATGGAACAACTGCCTTGAGTTCGAACTCAGATCCTCTGTAATCCACCAGTTGATCAGGGGCTTCTTCCATTTAAAAATAAAAAGGATTTTGGCAATTTTTAGACCATCGGGGAAGTAGCCCGTATTCAGCAAAGCATTATAGATGTTCGTAATTTCCTGCATAATCTGCCGAGGCGCATGTACCAAATTATTTTTAGTGATGACTGTCCAGCCTGGTGCCTTTTGTTTAAAGGTTCTTACAGTTGCCATGACCTCTTCTGTTGTTATTGGTCGGTCATGGTCCACCACCTACTTCCCTTCGTCGAAGCGGGCTTGTGGATGCGTTCGATTATTACCAGATTAAGATCATCAATCGGCAAACCTTCGAATTCCTGGTCGAATTCCTCATCGTCGTCAAGTGTAAATGAGAAGATTTCCTTCCAGAACGTGTGGAACCTCTCTTCCAGGGCCGCCGGATCCTCAAAGTAGTCATCACCCTCCTTGATGAGAGTCTTTTTTTTCTACTTGGAATGCCTTTTGGTTTCATTACTAGTCGCCAGAATTTTGAGGGGTTCACCTCGCTGTCTATCCTGGCTATAAGGACGTCCCAGATTTCGGCCTGTTGTTGGTTTATAACCTGCTTAAGTTCTCCACTCAAGCGTCGTAGCCGCGAGCTTCTTTCCCGAATCGTACCTGCTCTTCGGATTTCTTCATACACCTCCCTGTGCCCCATAGCGATCTCATTCATCTCCTCGGTCCATCTGTGCTGTGGAGAATTTTGTACCCTGTCATAGGTACACACTTGCGGTCAGCCTCGGTGATGGTGGCTGTTACCCTCTCTAGCTTCCCGTTGATCTCCTCTAATGTAGCTTCGATTAGGTCAGCTGGTTCAAATTCGCCAAGGATTTCTCTGTAATGTTGCTAGTTGGCGGAAGCGTAGCTTTTACGGAGAGGGACCGGAAACTGGATGAGTGCGGGTGAGATGGTCGTCAAGATCACTATATAGTCGCTGGGAATTGCTGGTTTTGGCTCGCTATGGTAATTGAAGGGAAATCCCTCACTTGTCATGATTATATCGGGCTTTGTTGCTGCCCGAGAGGTGATATAGGTCGGAAAGTCCGGCCCTATCCTCTGGATGTTCTTCCGACGCATAATTATTTCCAAGTTAAGGCCTCTGTTGTTCGTGTTTCCATAGCCAGCCTTTCTGCATCTGGGGTTTAGGTCGCCTGCAAGAAAGGCACTCCGGCCGTGCCTGAACAGGGTGTATAAGTTGTTGAGGGGCAGATACGCCCTTCGAAGAGGTTGATATGCCGCCGCGATTACGAGGTTGCCCACTAATGTGGGCAGCTCTATCGCCACGAATGACTCGTCCAGTTCTGGAAGGTGCCTGAACGAGAGATTCCTTTTGATTGCAACCGCAGCACCGTCAAACCTCTCTTGAGAATGATTCTTTGTGACAACTCTGTATCCCGGTATCTTTATTTGACAAGATGTTGTGTCGATACCATGCTCAGTAATTAAGATAATGTCGGGGTCGAGCACACGGTATATGTTCCCATACGCAGTTGCTTTTCCCTCCCATCCATTTACGTTGAGCGTCACTATTCTCAACCTGTTGTTTGGGTTTTCCATTCTTTTTCTGGCTTTTATTGTTTCTTGGTAGAAGGGCACTTTTTTCCGTTTCTCTTTTTCTTAAATTCTGCCATGGTGCATTCTTCAAATGTTTCCCGGTAAAATGTAACATTTTGGTTGAAGAGCGCTTCATCGAAAGTTTGTTCGTCGCATTGTGCGTCGTACTTCCACTTATAGTATTTTTTTCTGATACCAACGAAGATTTTGTTTGCACCCATGTCCTTTGGGAAGGAGACCTGCTCGATGCATATACTGAAAGGTTGATTTCATTTGCATCGAGCGGTCTCTTAGTCTCTCTCTTTCCTTTTCCCCGGCAACCTTCCTTGGTTGTAATTTCTGTGTCTGATGAGTCCGAGGAGTCTGATGATTCCTCTTCTGCTATCTTCCTGTTGTTTTTTTTTTTAGTTTGGGGTGTGGGGAGATTTGCAGTTTTGGCAGCAGCCTCCCTTTCTTTTCTTGCCTCTATTTTCAGATCCGGTCTTCTGACCACCTCTTTTGTTTTTGCTTCTTGTCTCATCTCTGCTTGCGCCTCTTCAAGTTTTTGGTTTGGAACCATTTTCAGTTGAAGGACATACCCTGATAGGGGATCATCCGGGAACCACATCTCAATCTGCCGTTCTTCACAAGCATCTGGTTCAACTCTTTCGCGAATTTGCCTGGCTATGTCAAGTTCCTGATGTGCGCGTACAGGATACAAGTCAATATTTTTGTTGAATTCTCATTTTGTATTTTAAGATAGGTCTCAGTGTATGCCACCTTGGAGACCTGTGCGTAGTTTGTGTTCGCTTTCCTTGCTCCTCCTGTTTGTTTTGTAGCATCTTCTTCTTAATTAATTCCTTTTACATGGGGCAGGCCATTGCCATGAAACGATGGCCTTTCCTACAGTTTGTGCACTTCTCGCGAGGGCTCTTGCAGTCCTTTCAGTGGTGCCGTGGTTCGCTGCATTTATAACAAATCTCTTCGGGCGCTTGAGAGTCTCTGGTTACGTGAGTATCCATTTTATAACGACGGAAGTAGAATTCTATAGGGTGGAATTCTTCCCTCTCAATCTGTTTTCCACTGATTTTGGCATTAAAAAGTAGGAGTCCGACCTACTTCGCTTTCTTAGCCATAGATGTGTCGCTGAAGATAATCTTGAACACATGGTTGTAGTTGGTATTGTCTCTCTTGCTCTTAAATTTAATTATTTCGGTAACATTCTCCCATTTCTAATTCTTGATTATCTCCTCCTTATTCTCTTCCTTGAAATGTTCACCGATGCAAGGGTCCAGCCTCGGTCAGATAACGCTCATCTGCGTCTGGATCTGCGGAGGGAAGGCGAGCTGCAGGCCAATCTCACGTAGCATTTTGACTGTCTCTTCTTTGGTCATTGCCTCGACATCTTTTTTCCTTTTTGAATATCGCAACGTAACCGGTGGGGACCTCGAGTAGCCTGATCATGGCAATATTTAGTCGACCAAAGACAACTTCAAATGTCTTCTCCCTGCTCGGTCTGCTGTGACCACTAATGGTCCGCAGTGGGACCCGAGTGGTCCTATTTTGAGCCATTTTGTCCGAGAGGGCCTTTCGGGGCGGGTAGCCACTGTAGGGTTGCTCCTTCTTCGTGGTATTTAGCTGGTTCTTTCCTTTGAATCCTTGTGCCCTCTTATGTGGTTCCCAATTCTTTTCTTTGTTAGTAGAGCGCTTGAAGGGGGACAACCCCCTCCCCGTTGTAAGCGAGCTTCCATGAGCGTGAACTGCCGGATGATGGATGAAATTATGATGGGTGAACCCGGGGGGGAGGGGGAGCGGCTCGCGAGATGTAATTGTATGGCGGACTTTTTGTTCGCTAACCAGGGGTGCCGCCCCTCAGAACTGCATCCGGCATACAAAGAGACGGGTGTGACTTCCCTCTATGGTCGTCGCTGGGCTCCCGGGGGAGAGGGGGGGGATCCGCGGAAGTTGCAGTCCTGCCCCTTGTCCGGGTGTCTTTGGCGCTGAGTTCCACAGTGGGTTATTCCTCAAACCTGCTTTCCTTGGCGCCCCCAGTTATGTCTATCATAGAGAACGGCATAGTTGGGACGAGGCTAGATGAATGGCAGTTCAGCTCACTTCAACTTCCTTACTTCGCTGAGGGAGTGCAGGTGCGTTTAGTTCGACATAAGTCAAATATTGAGGGCTCTATTAAATTCTCGTTTTTAAAATCCCCGTAGGGTAATGTGAATAAAAATTCATGTTCTTAGGGGGGCTCCTTCATCAGCGAAGAGTTCTTCTGAATAAGCATAAATTTTCCAAGTCCGTCTGACAAATCAATGGAAGGAGTTACAGAATGCTACATTATGTATACTTTTGTAGTTAAACAAAATGGATACAAAATTGGTTAATCACAGCTTAGGAAAATTTTATGGCCAAACTAACGTTCAAAACATAGACACTGCTTGTTTTTATATTTGAACATAAGGGATACAATATTGGCCAATCACACTTAAGGACATTTCTTTTTAATGACAAACTAACGTTTAAATCATAGGCGCTACAGAATAATTGACTTTTTCAGACGTAAGCGCTGCCAATTGACCAACCACATCCAAGGAAAAATTTTAGTTCAGGTAATGTTCAATAATGTTCTTATTGAACATTATCTGATAAAGAAAGAAGAAGGAAAAGATCGAATACCATGAAACATCACAAGCCCCTCTAAAGTCCACAAATAGGGAGGCCAGAAGAATTCGGGAGATGAAGGAGAAAAAAAGATAACAAGAGGTTAAAGCAAGCCGAGGGTAACCTTTCAAGCTCCGCATCCACCTCTGAAGATAAAGAATGCACCCAACCCCCCAAAGAAAACAAGAGATCGAGGAATAAGAGCAAGGGAAAGGCTCCCTGGCAAACTATTAAGTACGATGGAAAATAACTCAGAATGCCGTTCTACAGAACTGATATGACCCCATTCCTAGCCCCCCCTCCCCAGCATTAGGGAGATGGTTGAGCAGTAAAAACAAGCCAACTTAAATGGCCTTACTTTGCGCCGGCACAAGACGCAATAGTAGACCAGGCGCTCATGGTAGCGAATATAAAACTGTATGGGTACTCCTGCCTCACCATAGGTGAAGCAGAATACGAAAAAATCAAAAAACAGGAAAAAGAGACGCGACAAAAATTAAAAGAGGAATTCACACACTCACATAAACTACAAGTACACCAAACAAACAAAATATGGAGAACGCAAACAACACACTAAAAGTGCTCGCACTAAACGTAAACGGAAACATATTCCGTACAGTGGATCCCCACCTTATCCTCATTTCCGAACACGGTGTAAACACAACTAACAAATTAAAAATACCAAACTACACTGTGATCACAAAAAAACACACAGGATCGATACGACGGCGCAGCCACCGCGATCCAAACAACCACACATACAAGACACTACCAGACTTGAAAGAAAAATTCGTAGCTGTCGAAATCCATACCCTGGTGGGAAGCCTAACCATGCAGCTGCCTATCAGCAGCCCCGTCGAAACTACCCGCCGAATTCCAACTTCTTCATCATCTTCGGGCCTTGGAAAATGGCATTGCTGGGCGGGGACCTAAACGCCAGATGCAGAGCATCTGGTTACGGTCGCACCGACCAAAGGAAAAGGAATCTGGAACTACTTTTCAAAGGAGACACACTCCAGAGAGTCGGGCCGGATTTCCCGACCTTCCTAACACATCGTTCGGCAACTAAACCGGATATAGTGCTAGCGAGCGGGAACTTCTCCTTTAACATCAGCAGTGAGCTCGGACCTGTGGTACCGTGCGACCACATCCCAATAACCACCACAATCTCACTTGCTCCAATACTCAAGCCCGTCCCCACTTAGGAAAAGTTATGCGAAAGCTAACTGGGAGCTATATAGAGAGATACTCAGCGGATACGAACCAGTTGACCTGGGAGACGCCAATTTCAAAGAGATAGATGAGGAGATAAACACCATCACTAATCTCCTCATTCAAGCCGACGAGAGATGCGTCCCCAGGATTTCCTAAAAAATGCTCCCACAACCTAGGTGGACGAACGAGATGAGGGAAATTGCCTGGGAACATAGATAAATCTATGACAAAATCAGCAGGAGAGGCCCAAATCGGAAAAAGGACACCAGCATGCGACAACTAAGCAAGGAGTTAAAACACACAATTACAGAGAAACAGAAAGAAATCTGGAATGGCATCATTAGTAGGCTATACAGGGAAGGCAATCCAGTAAGTTTTTGCAATAGCATCTGAAGACTTAAGGGATTGCTCCCTAAAACCAAAACACAAATAAAAGACGAAGAAGATATCATTGAGGATCCAGAGTCTCGAAATAAGATTCAGGACACACTGGAAAAAGATTTTCGCTATAACCCCTGAGGAGAACGACGACTTCGACCAGGACTTCGAAGAGCAACTGCTTAATGACCTCAGCACAGTGATACATAGAACCCACCCTCACCCGAAAGTATCTCAGGAAAGGGAGATTTTTAACGACTGGTGCCCAATCACCTTTGAAGAGTCAATGGACACCATAACGTCCTTCAAGCAAATGGCACCAGGCTGGTCTGGGATCACGAAAAACAACCTCGTGAATGCTCCGAGGCAAATTATTCAGGGACTGAATACATGCTACTTTCCTGACGTGTACAAGATGGCAAAAATCATCTTCATCCCGAAAAGAAACAAGCCCCCAGACCAGGTGGCTAATTATCGCCCGATCTCTTTTCTGGAGATGCATGGCAAGATCTTCGAAAATATTATAGCTAATAGGCTACAAGCTCAATTGAGCGAGTTACGGGCACATAACCCACCAACAACACGGATTCCGTTCAAGAAGGGGGCACCGAAACAGCCCTGGCGCTCCTAACAGAGAAAGTAGCCTATTTCCAAGCGAATGGGTGCTATGTAGATATTGTGCTGAGGGACGTGCAAAAGGCCTTCGATAAAGTCTGATTGAAAGGACTTGAATACAAGATCCTGGACCTCCAGCTAGACCCAATCCTGGAAATGATCCTTTGTGACTTTGCCATTGAAAGAAGGGCATGTCTCATGATTGAAGAATACAAAGGACCCGAGTTCGAACTCATGAAGGGCGTTCCCCAGGGAAGCTGCCTGAGCCCATTGTTCTACTTGGTCTTTACCATCGTCCTCCCAACTACGGTGCACAGGGACACAATGTATCTGCAATTCGCTAATGACATCACTCAGATCGGCCGGTGCCCGGAGAGGAAAGCAAAGGCACAGGCAATGCGCACAATAGCGGAAATCAACAACATAAACCGATACGAGAGACGATGGGAGATTAGAACAAACAGGGACAAGTTCAAAATCGTCCCACTGAGCCGCAGGTCGACGTGTCCCATCATCATTGAAGGGAGAAGATACGGCTACTTCGCCGAAGGCACTGTCCTAAGCCTGAAGATTTCCGACCACGGATACTCGAGACAAGACATGGAGAGGCGAAACCTAGCAAAGAGAGAAATCTCCAAGCTATTCAGGCTTAGATATCTTATCTACCCAGCAGTAGTGACTCAAGCGGCCACCAAGACCTCAATGAGAAAACTCCAAAGTGTTCAGAACTCCGCATCCCTAATATTCAACGATGCCAGAAGGCGTGAGTACCATCGGTAAAGGGATCTTCATAGGAGGAAGAGACTAGACCCTATCAATATCTTCATCCCAACACTGGAAAGAAAGCTCTGGTCTACCAATGTTGTCATCCTGGAACTACAGGGAACAGGGGGCAGACTAAACATACCTGCAAGGCTACGGGAGAAAGTCTCCCGTCGTAGCCAGTTCCCGAGCACTAAGATATGCTCTCAAGAGAACATTACATCATTATACACATAACAGAAACACTAGAAACTAGCTCAGTACAACCCGAAACCAACGCTAAAAAAATAAATAACAATACACTAAAACAACACAAGGTAAATCGCTGAGCCAAAAGGTATTAAAGGCTTGAATGCTCAAAGAATTTAACCAATAAACAAGTACACAAATTTGGACAACAAACAATAAGAAAAACACGCTAACAACACATAAAGAGACACAAACAGAAAAACACTACTTACCAAAAAATACGACAAAAGGAAAGCGATGCCCTCCCTACTAGAGCAAAATACCCCTCCCCCCCGCTTTTAAATTTTCAATCACTATTATCTATCACTATCCAACTATCTTCTAAAATTGAGTAAACCATCATCATCATTCCATTTCTGTTCATTCCCTGAAGATGACCGACTACGGTCGAAAAAAACCTCGGAATAAAATATGTCTTTTGCGAATGATTTTTCTCGACTACTAGACCCAAACAAAAAACTTGTAAGAAAAATAAAGACAATACAAATTAAAATCAATAGCTCTACCACAGCTGTGGACTTCAATAAAACCTGCATACAACATGGCCTTTTACCTAATTATATATATATATATATATGGTTTGCGTTTCCATATAGTGATGGCTTCAGCCATGTGCAGTCGTCGTCGATCACTCTCCTGGAGAATGATGGTTGTATTTCTATTTACCATTTCTTGGCTGAGGGTGAAGGCCCTCAACAACAGAGCCTTCTCTCATTCTTCAAACTGGACAGGGGTGATGCAGAAATAAAGAGAGTAACTAAGCTGCTTGTCATCAACGGCTACCACAAACGTCAATCGATAATGTCATAAAGCAGAAGATGGACTCATATCACAATCCAAGGGAGAAAAATTAAAAACCAAGTACAATAGACTTTTATTACCAAGCATCCATGAGCACAGGATATAAGGAGGACGAAAAGTCCTCAAAACCATCATATACCGGAATGTTATCCCCACTGATCAAACAAGCCAAATTAAATTAGTAATTTATTACAGACCACAGAAAACTCGCGCCCTCGTCATAAAAAAATAACTGCCTTCCGGCAATGGGTTACTTGAAGGAGTGTAATCTCTTATACGAATATACAGGGGTTGGACAAAATAATTGCAACCGTAGAAATTTAACACCAATATTTCAATGAGTCATTATATTACAAATATCCATCCAAATTTCTTTGTGAGTGTTTTGTTTTTATTGTAGATACATAGTTTTATTTTTCAACTTTAATGATTATTTGTGTTTCTTGTTCAGATCGTGGTTTAGATGCTAAGATGCGTGACCTCACTGAGTTCGAAAAAGGGCAAATTGTTGGAACTCGAATTGCAGGAGCTTCCGTAACCAGAACAGCTAAACTACTTTGTTTTTCGAGAGTTACCATATCAGGGACCATGGCAGAAATCAAGAAGCAGGGCAAAACCTCCAGCAGAGAAGTAATTCTGGCAAGACTTCGAAACTTGCTGAAAGAAACTGACGAGTGTTGAAACACATTGTGATGAAAAATCCCGGACAAATGCTGCTAAAGTGACTGCAGAGTTTAATCAACATCTCATTAACCCAGTTTCAACCAAAACCTATGCTTTCTCATCAAATCATCCAGAAAAGGCTGAACTGGTGTAAGGATCACAAGGGCTGGTCGACAGACCATATTCTCTTTGACCCACTGCAGGGCGAGTTTGTGTGTGGAGGCAGCCCGGGAAAACTTTTAATCCTGACTACCTTCTTCCTGCAGGGAAGTACGGAGGAGGATCAGTGATGGTTTGAGCAGCCATATCTTGAAATTCTCTTAGTCCAGTTGTTGCCCTGCATGGTAGGATCAACAGCAACGAATATCTGAATATTTTGGAAGATCAAGTCCATTCCATGGTCCAAGCATTATTCCCTCATGGCAAGTGCTTTTTTTAAGATGACAATGCCCCAATACACCTCGCTCTGTGGTTAAGAATTGGTATGAAGGGAATAGGAATGAGATACAACACATTATCTCCAAATCTTAATATTATTGAGTATTTGTGGTGCGTCTTGGAGCAAGAAGTTAGAAGTCCTTACCCTCCACCATCGTGTCTGAAACAGCTGGAGCAGGTATTGCAAAATGAATGGCTCAAGATTCCTCTCAATTAAGTCAGAAAGCTGTATGAATCAATTCCAAAACGCATCGACGCTGTTCAGAATGAAAAAGGAGGACCAACTCCGTATTAAATAAATATTCATTGAATTTAACACGTGTTCCAATTATTTTGTCCAAACCCTGCAAATGCAACGTTGGTGACTGTGAGCATTGCACTTCCTCATACATTGGGATTACCTCTAGAACCCTGCCTTGGCGAGTAACAGCACATCTCCAAGACGGAGCCATCAAACGCCACACTGCAAAGCATCGGATGACCCTCACCCGAGAAATGCTAAATAGAAATACAACCATCATGCGCATGGCTGCAGCCGTCACTGTATGGAAACGAAAACCATATATATATATATATATATGCGGTTAAAAGGCTATTTTTGGCAAACATAGTCTTCCTCAAAGCCCTCGGAAGGAGCTCTTCTCACATACACGAGAAGGTAACACTTAAAATAAGCGTTCTCTCAGAGAGCCAAAAAACTATCTTTCGATTGGCGTTTTTAAGTGTCACCCTTGCTTTTCGAAGAGAATAAAAAATTTTGTTTGATCCTCCATCTTCGCCACACCTTATAAATTAAGAAAAATTATTGCAGTAACGCAATTAATTATGCGGCTAAAAGACTATTTTTGGCAAACGCAGTCTTCCTCAAAGCTCTCGGAAGGAGCTCTTCTCACATACACGAGAAGGAGGTAACACTTAAAATAGGCGTTCTCCCAGATAGCCAAAAAACTATCTTCCGATTGGCGTTTTTAAGTGTCACCCTTGCTTTTCGAAGAGAATGGAAAATTTGTTTGATTCTCCATCTTCGCCAACCTTATAAATTAAGAAAATATATTGCAGTAACGCAATTAATTATGGCTATCTGAGAGAACGCCTATTTTAAGTGTTACCTTCTCGTGTATGTGAGAAGAGCTCCTTCCGACAGCTTTGGGGAAGACTGTGTTTGCCAAAAATAGCCTTTTAACCACAAAATTAATTGCGTTACTGCAATAATTTTTCTTAATATATATATATATATATATATATATATATATATATATATATATATATATATATATATATATATATATATATCCAAAGCTTGTCCAGGTGCCATTTTGTACTATGACTATGTAATTACCTTCATTATTTTGATGTATGTGTTTATTATTGATTTTTTTTTACAAGAACTAACCCCTTAGTCATAATAATTCTTGTTATCTCCATTTGAACGACTTGTAAAGAATTTATTCAATCAATATTCCGTCTTCTTGCGTGAAATAGAATTCCTGTTACTTTCATTCGTTAGCATTTGCCTTTCGTCTCAAACAACCTAACCAGAATACAGGTTCATACGCCTAAGTTATTATAATAAAAATTATAACTTTTCCAATTTACCATTCATTTACCTAAAAAAAATCTTTAGGAATAGCCTCCTCCTCCCAAAAAAGTAGTGTTCCATTTCGTTTGTGAGTGGACTAGCTTTATTTTTCAATGCATTAAATTCTCTTGTTGAGTCTTTTATATCTCATTATTTCTTTCCAAACCTTTTTTTTCTCATATTCGTTTTTTCCTATTTATCTCCCCCCCCCCTCATAACGTACGTGAGTGTTTGTTGAACTTAGGAGAGTTTTAATTAAAGAATTTGGGAGTTTCGAGGAGGCGTAACTACGTAAACCTCTCTCTACACCTGTCATGGGGGACAGACGGCCCACTCACTTCCTGACCTACCTAAAGGAGCTAGCTCAGGCTGAAAGTGAACGACCTGAGCTTTTAGAATCGCTCCCGAAGGAGATAATTGCACGGGTCAGGCCTGCCTGAGCATCTCAGGCCATTATTAACAGTGACAAGTCACTTAACTAGGTGGAGATAGCTTATAAATTGTTCCAAAATATGTAAGTTAATTAGGGGAACAATCCTGTATATTCTGTCCCCAGCACCTCTGATATTAATAACATTTTGCAGGTCCGGGAATCAACGGGGTTTCTCTTGAACGGGCCTGGGTGCAACCCCATACAAGTCCCTCCCTCGAAAGATTTTAGCCCCGTTTAGGAAAGGATCATAATTGAGCTCTGTGACATAAAAATGCAGCAAGGAAACATACGAGAGCACTGATGCGACCAAGAAGGGTATCGCGGAAGGCACTGTTCGGCATCCTGAAGACGTAACCAACGAGAAAAATCGAGCACAAGAGGTGAGGCATGGCATTCTCAAAGTTCATTTTCCTCTGTAAGTACTCACATTACTCCCCATTCAGAATCGTCAGATTTGTGTTCGTTGCCCATCTTTACTCATTGTTTCTGCTTCACTTTCCCCACCATGTATCAACGGGAACTTAAACTTCATCACCACTACTTTTTAATTTAAACTAGAAAGTCAAGTAGATCATGGATCGATCACCTTTGCAGTCTCTTCCTCTCTCGATGTTAGTCCTCTTTTGCGCATAATTGTCGGCCCAATCTCTAGTTTCTCATTTCTGGTTGACACTTGGGCTGATAGCAGTATATTCGGGCTTTTCATGGTGACAAAGTATGCCCTTCCTCCAATTTACTCCGCACAGGAAATTCTTTGGAAATTATAACATCTGCCAAGCGTATCCTGCAACCATCTCTCGCCCCCCGTCGCGTTTTTCGACGGACTTCCTTAGTGACAAAGTAGAGTGTCCACCTTTTGGCCTGGACTTCCATTTTGCCCACGATCTTCTCGATGCCTCTCGTAATTACAAGCTTGTCGACCGAATAGCCTCTCTCATTCTCTCTTATTTTCATTCTAAAAGTTATCTATAGACTCTCAGTCTTCCTCCTCCCAATTCCTTATGCAAGAGTTTCATGCTATTGCCCTGCCTCCTCCAAATGACACGCCGATCAAACGTAATGTGGTTGACTAAAAAGAGACAATAAGAGGACCTGGTTTCGTTCGTCCTAGACGTCATGACCGAGATACACTCTCGGTAATGCGCAAGAGTTTGAGTTAATGCTTAAGGCCAGCATAGTCTGACCATCAATCTGATGTTAGTCAACCGGAAAGTCTACATCGGGTCATTTCAGGCCAGTATGCGAATACATGGCATTAAATTTGTATACGACCCTAGACAGAAGCACTTCCCCTTATCTTTCATGATTTTTTTTCATCCCTTTTCAGCTGTACTGTCTTTTCTCGTCTTGAACTGGTTCGTGATTTTAACCTAGATCTCTATTCATCCAGAGGATATCCAAAGAAACAGCTATTAGCACCCCATTAAAGTCATTTGAAATGCTTCTAATACCGTATGGGTACAATTTCCAACGCTTCATGGATCAGATGCTGAGAGGTCTTTCTTCCCTTCGTATTTTATTACATTGACGACCTCCTGATATCGTCTTCATCCTTAGGTGCATCTCTCTTGCCTTCGTCAGGTATTTTCTTCTTTTGAAAGAGAACGACATCGTACTTAATACTTCTATGTTCCTCTTCGGGATCTTGCTTTTCTCACCTGTCCCTGGATTTACTTTCAACTTTGACTCTGATGCGTTTTTCAATCACGCTGGAGCAACGCTTCAGCAGAAGCTTGCTGACTCGTGTCAATCTCTTGCCTTCTTCTGTCACTCTCTTTCGGATTTTCAAAAGAGCTATGCTACGTTCTTAGAGAACTCTTTAGAATTTACCTTGCAGTCCGCCACTTCCATCATTACTTGGAAAAGCGTGAGTTTAATATTTTCACCGATTACAAGCCATTGGCTGATGCAATTTCGGACTGCGTCACTTCTGCGCACTTTTCAATTGATGCATATCATTTAGACTTCAACTTACAGCACACGAGCAATGTTCGTTATGTTCTTAGTTTCTCAAAACTCATCCCCTACGCGCTCTCGCGCACTTCCTCGATCTCACCTATCCAACTCTCTCTCTCTCTCTCTCTCGTCCCCCACATTGATCATGCGACCACAGCACTTGTACAAAAACAAGATATAAAGACACAAACGTTATATACTTTGTTTCAACTAGACGTTCGAGAAATCATGCTGTATGGTAGTCTTCCCAGTCGTATCTTGGCGAAAGTTTATTTGCCTGAATGCCCAGGCCCTCTCATCATTATACTAAATACCCTATGTCTCTTCTCTCTCTTCCATCGTCGCACCTTATAACGGAATCCATATCAATCGGGCTGGTCCTTTGCCATCTGCTGTTAGCTGCTATTATCTCCTGACGATTGAAACTCATTTTATCCGTTGGCCAAAAGCTGTTCTAATCCCTGATAGTCAAGTTACCACCGTTACTCTAGCGTTTAGTTCGGGTTTAGCTTCTCGTTTTGGTGTGCCTTCGACGATCATGACTAATAATGGGAGGCAATTCAAATTCCATCAACAGCAAAAATTAATTTGCCATTGTATATTTTCCTCTTCGCACCGCAGGTTATCATTCTATCCTTCTTCTACTAATTCGGTTTCTTACGTACATAATTTGCTACGGGCCATCACCTGGAAAACGAAGACGGTCCATCACATGTAGGGGAACTTATTCCGTGCTGATGAAAGCCTTTTAAGCATTTTTTTATAGGAAGGGGAGTTGAGAGATGTGAAGGTAGCTTGCAGTTCGTTTAGGTTCAGGTTCAGTTCTTTTAGGATAGAGTGATAAGCAATGTGTTTAAAGTCAGTTGGTACTAATTCGGACGAGTCAGGCGTTGTAAATATCAGTGAGTTGAAGTAGAATGAGTCTAGGAATGTACAGGAATTTGGGTGGGGGGAAAGGTGGTGAGGAGTAGAGTCAGAGGATATGCCAGAGAAGATGTTGACTATCTTGTGAGAAGATTCAGCATGGATGATACGGGAAGGAGACAGGTTACATAGAGGCAGAGATTTGCATGTGGCTTGTTTTTGTTCTCTACAATCAGACGCCGGGTGTGAGCCTCACACGCGGACGTTAGGAAGGCAATGTAAGAATAAGTAACAAGAAAATAGGCAACGACGGTGGGTTCTGTTTATGCAACATTTGCGCTGGCAACCAGAAGCCGTCTCTCACGTGCATGTCTATCTTTCTTAGCCTTCCTAAATAGTGGCTGAGAACCTCGAGTGGTGGGGAAACGGGTGGGGTGATGGCAAAGGATTTACGGCCGGAGTAAAGAATATGTGAGAAAAAATATAGGGATATATTGAGTTCGGCAGAGATGATATTAGAATCTAACAAGGGAAGGAGAGAGACCTGATCCATTGCCATCGGTTCTTGGTTAATTGAAAAAAAACCAGAAGATGAAAAGGCTAGGTAGCAGGGTGTATTGGATGTTGGATGGTTGTGTGAGAGGAAGAGAGAAACGAAACTGAATGAGGAAGTTATCAGAAATCATTGTGGAGGGGTCAATTCTGTTTAGGCGATGACTCTGGAAGAAGGAAGTGACTAGATCAAGAGTTTTCCATATGTGAGTGGGGAATTAGACCGATTGGGAGAATAAAGTTTAAATATATCAAGAAGTTGCAGATATGAGGGGGTATTCACTGGGATATTAAAGGTCCCGAGAATGAGTAATGTTGCAAAGGTGTTAACGAGTGTCATGTTCAGAAATTCGTCGAGTTCAGTGAAGAATCTGTCCGTGAAATGATCTGGGGGACAATAAACAATGGACATTGAAACAATTGTTTTTAGAAGCAAGGTTGCAAGCATTACTTCGAAAGTTTTTTTGAGATTTGACCTAAGTGAGAGAGGGAAGGAGATATTGGGCATTAATTAAACCAACCCTATCCCCACGTCCCGTGCGTCTAGCAACGTCGATCACCCCGCCCCACTCCCCGTGGTGTCACAGTAACAAGAGTGACTGCATTTTCCTCATTTAACAAAGTTTCTGCTAAGCCCAAAATGACTAGCTTCTGAGATGAGGTGAGATCGCATACGAAGTTCGCTTTCTCCGACGTCAAGTTTGGATAGTTTGTAACTCCTGATGGGAGCACGGCAAATGAAATTAGCAAAAAATATTAGGTTGGAATGTAGGATGATATTTGAGCTATATAGTTTAGAGGCAACACGATTGAACCCTAATTAATTTAACTAATGTGTTTTACCTATTATATCTTATAACAGTTGGACGTGGTTACTGAATCCAAAATGGCCTCTGGTATGTCGTTCCATGAAGTTGTTAACTATGTTCAGGTTACGTTTCCCTTTGTCCATCGTGTCTGAATGGTAACGCCGTGCTTCGCACGCGCGAGGTCGCGTATTCGAATCCTGGTGAAGGCTGATGATTTTTCAGCATTAATGTCACGCTCTATTATGATTTGTTGAACTCATGGAATACTAAATGTTAGGAATGACAAGGGGGGGGGGGAATCTGGGAGTAAGAGCGGAGGGATAGGTTGAGGCGAGCAAAGGTTATGTCTAACTGGAGAAAGAGGGAGAGTTCTACATGGCAATTATACAAATACGAGTATGGATATACAAAGTATGTCCATAATTCAGCACCCCATAAAGAAACCCAGAAGACCACCTCGCTGGAGATGAAATTTGATCACTGAATAAGAGGTATAAGAGAGCCTCGCAAACGACCAGTGGAAGATTCATGGGCGAGTTTTTGTCCGGGAATTAATTGTAATTTATTAAGATGATATCGGGGCCCACTTAAAATTATAGGCGCCTACTGTGATGGACAAGCGAAAACCAGAGTTGAGCACTGCCATAAAGGAGGCGAGGAGAATTTTGCAATTAAAACAAAGGTTGGGAAGTTCGAATGTGGAGAAGGTATATATCCTGGCTTCAAACACGGATCCAGGGGGCTAGGGGGCTAAAGCCTAGCCCAATTTTAGACCCATTTATGTTTTTTTTATGCCATACTTGTATTCTGCTATTCAGATAGTTATGGAATAATATAGCATATATCTAAAAACTGTTTTTTAAACCGTTGCGATCGAATGTATCTTATATGATACATGTATAAAATACATTTAAATCTCAAAAATAATGATTTAATTCCCTATTATACCTGAGTTGACTTCCAAAAACTACAATTCATATTTTTTTGATGGGTGAAAAAAAATCGGATCTGATTAAGTTAGTGCTCACTCCTGTATGAGATGCTGTTATTTATTATAAATGTTGTGTAAGATAACAACTATTAATGGTTAATGCCCTTTCCTCAGACTCTTCAGAGGGAAGAATTCATGTTAGCCCCCGGCCCCATTTTTATCCTAGATCCGCCACTGCCTGGCTTGCATAGAGAGAGGACTCGTCTCTCGCAAGTGGTAATTGAGTTAGGTCGACGAAAATTAAGCATAACCTAGCGGCTAGGTTAGGTTAACCTATAATTTATCCTAACGTCCCAAATTGGCTAACCTAACCCCACATAAGTCTAGTTTACCCAAATTCACTTATCCATCCATGTATGCAGTGTACGAGTGGGATCATGTGGAAGAGGCTGGAAAATGAGACATCTAAAATATTTCTTCCTTGCTGCCGGCAATGTAGTAATTAGAGAGACAAACAAGGAAGCAGCCATTAACCAATTATGTCGTATGTATTCTTTATTTTGATTTATTTCGAACAGTGTGTGTGTGAGAGAGAGAGAGAGAGAGAGAGAGAGAGAGAGAGAGAGAGAGAGAGATTGAGTGTATGTATGTATGAAATGGTTCAATCTTTTGGCCTTTGTTCAAGTAATATATTAGGGTAGATAGAGAATATAAAAGGAGACCGACAATCGCTGATGTCATCATTATGTCGACACATTGGGACGGGGGAAGAAAGGGCGGGGCTTAGCGACCACCCGGGATGGCATTGGGATTGCGGTAAACACTTTTTCTATTATCTGCGGGGTTTATCGGAACAGTCCTTCGAGGCCAGCCTGGGAATAAGCTCAGTTATCTTACGTAGGATGTAGAAAGCCATTCAAGTTCAAAAAGGCGTCGGAAAACACAGGAATACTTACCGTCAATGTGAAGTCGGTGGGCGGTGCTAAGTTGGGCCACCCATGGAGAACGGTTCTCTCCAACAGACACTCTTTGTGGACTGTTTCATTTATTCTCTAAACCGAGAGCGCAATTAGATTTCATAACTCTTCATTACCGTGATGCAAATTTATAGTGAACTGACCACTTCGATTGCTGCAATAAAGTGAAATAGAATAGCCAAAAAATAACCAATTATGTACAGGTATCAGTGGCTAAAGTAGGCGGAGCTTCGCGGACCACACACGTACGGCAATACCAGAGCCCCAAACCAAAACTTAAAATACACTAATAGAATTATTCCTGCGCTTTTTTCTTCTCAATAAAACATAACAATTAATATCCCTTTTATTTTCTCCCTACCCCTAATTTTGAGGTATTTTATTGAGTGTAAACACGAATTTATAACGCAAGCGGTGTAATTTAATTTCCCTTAACTTTAGTGGGAGGTATTTTTAAATTCTTTTAAACAATTAGTAACCGCTTAACTTTATTCAACGTCTAATTCCTTTATGGGGTGCGAAGACATAAATTTCAAACTAAACCCTTGACCACCTCTTCATTTTGAGAGCAATAATACATTTCTATATATTTATGCGTGTGTGTGAATACAGACAAATGCCCTCGTCTCGTGAAATCTAAGAGGATGGGCGCGGATGTGGTTGGGAAAAGATCGCTATCCCGAAAGGCTCTATGTGAACCAAGGGCAGGCGGGGTATTTCGACATGTTGGAAGATTGGCAGCAGATAAATCTTGAAATTCGTACAAATAATATTCAAAAACTATTGAGGAATAGTAACAGGTAAACAAATGAGAGGAAGAGTAACAGGTAAACAAATGAGAGGAAGAGTAACAGGTAAACAAATGAGAGGAAGAGTAACAGGTAAACAAATGAGAGGAAGAGTAACAGGTAAACAAATGAGAGGAAGAGTAACAGGTAAACAAATGAGAGGAAGAGCAACAGGTAAACAAATGAGAGGAAGAGTAACAGGTAAACAAATGAGAGGAAGAGTAACAGGTAAACAAATGAGAGGAAGAGTAACAGGTAAACAAATGAGAGGAAGAGTAACAGGTAAACAAATGAGAGGAAGAGTAACAGGTATACAAATGAGAGGAAGAGTAACAGGTAAACAAATGAGAGGAAGAGTAACAGGTAAACAAATGAGAGGAAGAGTAACAGGTAAACAAATGAGAGGAAGAGTAACAGGTAAACAAATGAGAGGAAGAGTAACAGGTAAACAAATGAGAGGAAGAGTAACAGGTAAACAAATGAGAGGAAGAGTAACAGGTAAACAAATGAGAGGAAGAGTAACAGGTAAACAAATGAGAGGAAGAGTAACAGGTAAACAAATGAGAGGAAGAGTAACAGGTAAACAAATGAGAGGAAGAGTAACAGGTATACAAATGAGAGGAAGAGTAACAGGTAAACAAATGAGAGGAAGAGTAACAGGTAAACAAATGAGAGGAAGAGTAACAGGTAAACAAATGAGAGGAAGAGTAACAGGTAAACAAATGAGAGGAAGAGTAACAGGTAAACATGTGAGGAAGAGTAACTTTTTAACGATGTGAGGAAAAGTAAGGGGTAAACATATGTGAGGAAGAATAAGAGGTAACCAGATTTGAGGAAAAGTAACAAGTAAACATTTGATGAAGAGTAACAAATAAACAATGTATGGAAGGATAACTTTTAAATGATATGATGAAGAATAGCAGTAAATTGATGAAAAAAGAGGTATAGGTATATACATGTGAGGAAGAGTAACATGTAGACGGATGTGATGAAGATTAACATGTAAACAATTGTAAGGAAGAGTTACAGGTAAACAGGTATGATGAAGAATGACAGTTAAATAGTTAAGCTTGGAATAGTAGCAGATAAACATGTGAGTAAGACTAACAGGTAAACATATGTGATGAAGAGTGACATGAAAATTGATGTGATGAAGAGTAACATGTAAACAGATGTGAAGAAGAGAAATAGGTAAAGATATATGAGAAAGAGTAACAGATAAACATGTGACGAAAAGTAACAGGTAAACAGATAGGAGGAAGAGAAACAGGTAAATATATTTGAGGAAGAGTAGTAGGTAAAATGATGTGAAGAAGAGTAAAATAGAAAAGAGATGTGAGGAAGAGTAAAAAGTAAAGAAATGTGAGGAAGAGGAGTAGGTAAAGTAATGTGAGGAAGAGTAGTAGGTAAATATATGTGCCGAAGCATAATAGTAAATCTATGTGATGAAGAGTGTCAGATAAACAGATGTGGGGAAGAGTGTGAAGACTGGAATTCAGTTGTATTTCGATCCCTCCCAGCATGGTAGTTGGGCTTTGCCTCTTCGTGACACTTTTTTTTTATTAGAGGAAAAGAAGACCAACAAGGGCATCTCCGCTGGGGGCTAAGACATAAATTCGAGGAAGGGGGGGAGGACATTTAGAGGACGCGAATTGTGTCTAAGAGAAATCCCTTATCTGGCTATTTGAATGAGGCACAATTCTCCCGAACCTTCCTCCCTGTTTAGGTCTCGTCTGTCTGTCGGGACTCGAGACCACTTACCTGCGACCCGGTTCGATACCCCATCCCGGTTATGGCCATTTACTCTTCTCGATTGGCACTCGACCATGCCCTCGCTGGTTGTCGCCATAATATATGTGGTCATAGATTCAAAGACAGGGGCAGGAATTGATACGGGTTTAGGGCACATACACCAATTTCCCTACCCCTACCCCCTCTTTTAAAGCGAAAACCAACGAGAGATCTCCCGCACCAAGTTTGTCGGGCATTAGGGCCGGAGGGAACGCTTCTGCGGGCGTTACAATGTAGTGTAGATCCGGTCGTGGACCCATTAATTCCATGTATAACCGCGCCACTCCATACATGTACGCCCATCTGCGTACACGTGGGGTCATATGTGTACCCATGTGTGATCATTGTTGTGGTAATTATTCGCCGTCCTTTCGTCACACATCGATATGAAATCCGTCTCGCGAATATTTAACTCATTTAATTTAATTATTAATTACTAGTTTTTTTTTTATCAATCGAGCAAGTTTTCGGCCGAGAGAGGGGGAGGAAGGGGGGGGGGGGTATGTAGGGAGTGGTTGTCTTTTATAATCCGCAGCCCAGGGCCAGGTTCAGGTGCCAGGAACCAAGGCAATTTATGGCCAGTACAATTCCCGCGTTCAGTTCTGATCCTTTCTCTATGGATTAATTCAGTCTCTTTGGCCTCATTCTCATCTTTTGAAGGGAGGGGATAATTGTGGTAATTACACTTGATATCATGTATAATGATTTAATTAGTAATTATAATGATCAAAGAGTTTTTCATCTCATTTCTTGCAATATGAAGGTTTGTCTATCTATAATTCTATCTGAATGCCATTGGCACATTTAATTCGAAACTTTTTACGGAATAAAATTAATACCTTGGGTTTTACGCTATGCCTTAGATAACTTCTCATAAAATACTTTTATTAGAATTTTAGTAATAATGAGGGATATTCCTTAATTGAAAAACGATGAAAGTTGATTGAACAAACGAGAGCATTTCGAGTTCGTGGTGTTTTATAAAAGTACAAGAAGACGTTCCACCATGAGAACGAGCATTCAGAAATATAATAATAATAATAATAATAGGTATTTATAATGCGCCCTTCAGGGCTGTTAGCCCTCACAGAGCGCATGTTGTGTAGCGAGTGTAAAGAAAGTTTAGAGGGAAGAGAAGGCAATTCTGAAGAGATGAATCTTCAAGAGACCTTTAAAAGTAGCAAGGGAGGGAGAGGATTGGACTACGGCAGGAAGAGCATTCCAGAGTCTAGGAGCACAAACTGAGAAGGAACGGTCACCCATAAAGCAGAGGACAGAACGAGGAGTGTTCAGGATGGGAGCGAGGTTAGACCGGAATGCCCGAGGAGTTTGACGACGGGGGAGGGCAGACGAGAGATAAGGTGGGGCCTCGAGGTTTAGGGCCTTGTAGGTGATGATAAGAATTGTATAGTGGGTACGGAAGCGAATAGGTAACTAGTATAGCTCCTGTAACAGAAACATCGAAGGAGAGAACCTGGGGCGTCGAAGGAGGATCCGGGCAGCATAGTCTTGAACTAGTTGTAGGGGGCGAAGTGAAGAAGAAGGGTGATTCACGAGAAGAGAATTGCAGTAGTCTAAGCGAGAGGTGACGAAGGCATGAATAGCAGTCTCAAGCAAGGCTTCGTCGATCAAAATGGGATCGAACACGTGAAAAGTTGTGGAGGAAACCGAGGGAAGACTTACAGATACGATGATTGTACGGTTTAAACGAGAGTTGCTGGTCGAAAATAACACCAAGATTACTGACGGAATCAGAGAAGGCGACATTGGTTTCCCGAAGGTTAAGAGAGGGAAAGAGAGCTTTAGATTTCTCCACCATCGAAGCGGTACCAACAAGGAGAACTTCAGTTCTATCTATAGAAAGTAATGTTTTCATCCCTAATTTCTGTATTTATCCCTAATTTCTGTATTAATCCCTAATTTATGTATTCATCATTAATTTCTCTATTCATCCCTAATTTCTGTATTTATCCCTAATTTCTGTATTAATCCCTAATTTATGTATTCATCATTAATTTCTCTATTCATCCCTAATTTCTGTATTCATCCATAATTTATGGGCAGGACATGGCCTGTATTACCGACAGCTCTACCTTGGTGTCGTCGCGGGGATGTAGGTCCTGCAGAATGGTTCGAATTGGCGCGGTGGTTATAGCAGAGGGTGCTTTTTGACCTGAGAAACATAGGAAGTACCAGATTGCGCAGGTTGTGACATGACCAATTCGTTGACCTCTCTAAAAGAGATTTGGTCCTCAGCCTGGACGAGAAGGACCTCATTCTCAAACAAATAAGAGACATATTGCTTCAAGGAAGCAGGGTGCGGCTCGCCACAATTTACAGACATGACATTGCACGATACCGCTTCCTTGTGTAAGTCCTTGGAGCAATTAACATAATTTTCGAGTTCAACAGAATTCGTACATCGACAGGATCCTTTAGTGTGACCGAAGCGGTGGCAGTGGTAGCATATCCGCGGTAGCGATACCAATCAGCTCTCACCCGCTCATAGAGCCTGCACAGTTGTACGTGATTAAGAGTGTAGGGGTGCGTCTCGAGACCCCTCTCTATTTTATCATCACATGCTCCATCTTTACCCCCAAAGGTTGAGCAGATCTGTGATGTCTTCTAAGGAGTACTCAACTAGTTTTCTCGCATAGAATACTTCTTTAACGAAGTTCATGGTAGAGTGGGATGTCACCTGTACAGGGGAGCCATTGAGCGTTCAAAGAGCACTTACACGGGCTACTTGTGGAGTGTGAGTTGCATTAAGCAGAAGTTTCCGGTCCGAGAAGCGAGCAACCCTCGGTTTCCAGCCAAGCACCCTACCTAATGCCTGACGTTGTTTAACACGAAACGTTTGAAGCAGGCGGGCTCGAAGACGTCGATTAGCTTATCGATGAGGTCTCTAGACGCCACAAAGCTGCTCATCACCTTAGTAATTGATTTGACACTTTGGGTCTTACCTTCTTCACCCGAGGGCATTCCAAGGCCAGACGTGTCATCTTTGGCCTGAGTGCGTGCCGAATCGCGGGGACCCCGTCTGTCCCCGGACCCTCTACTGAAGTAATAGAACTCCTAATTTTGACTTTTCCTTTGGGGAGGAGTTCAGGGTGTGCGCCTCCTCCTCTCCCTCTCTGGACGGGGGGCCTAGGGCAAACTGACCAGCCTTAGCCTATTCGCCTTAATGTTAAAGGGCTTTGCCGTCTACGGAGCTCCAGCAGAAGGATAAGATCATCCTATCCCTTTAAGTCTTTGAGGGCCTTTGTCCCTTTAGCATGATTTCACCACGGAGTTATTTGATAAATAAATGGGGTGGGTCGCAGCTACATTAGAGAGAGAGAGAGAGAGGGGGGGAAGGAGTCGCTCGAGGACAAATCTAAAGAAGGGGGTAAAGGGGGAGCTCATTGCCCCAAGGAAAAGGAGTAGGGGAGGCCACTTTCCGGCGCGAAACTTTGGGAGGGGCACAGCGAAGGTTCATTCAGAAGTAGAAGCTGCCTGATGGCGGCTCAGAAGTTGGTAAAAGGAAACCCTTTACCACTTGAAGTGGTAGGAGGTGAGCCCCTTCACCAGTTAGAAGAATGTTGTCCTAGTCCTCGCACGCCCCAACACCAACGTGGAACGAAGCTTCCTTTTCATTTATTTAGTAAAAGAAGCTTGTGACTAAATAGATAAAAAAGGGGTTTTGAGCTATATCTCACCTTTAACCGTTCCCGTTCCGCCTCCCATCTCAGATTTATAGACCAATCAAGGACTCCAAATTTTGGCGCGTTAAAGGGTGCTGTTAGTTCCTGTACGACAACACAAGCCGAACGGAAGTTATCTAGAGCAGCGATTCCCAACCTAGGGCAATATGGTCCCAAAGGAGCCATGGCAAATTTTTGGTGGGCCACAGAAAATTTTGGGGAGTGTGGGGGCCTCAGGTCCAATGAAGGGGGCCACAGAGCTTCATTTTCTTATCAAATTATTATAGTAATTCGAAAATTATCTAATTGTCTGCCTTTTGACAATATGGCATATTTGACTATATGTACAGTAGTTCTTCATAATCTGTTAATCTCGTGACAAGCAACTATTTACGGGTTACTAATCATAAAACATTGAGTTTCTTTTTTTTTCGATATACAACAACGTTGTAATGATTTATTAGATATATGTTTGGCAGCGTCGTATCTATGTTCCATACCCGCAGCACCAATACTCGTTGCAGTTACTAACTCAGTCAGTCAGCATCCATGTTCTAAGTTGTACCATCATTTCTACTCCGTGATAATCTTGTTTGTGTGCAGTATTTTTTTTTATTTTGGTGAGTATCTTTTCAATCATCATAAATTAACTAATATTATATGGTGACTCTAAACATAATATTTCTAAAGTATATGCTACCAATAAAGATATTTTTACGTGTACTCTTTACTATGTCGTATTTCAAGTAGATATAACATCTCTAACGATTACTTTATTCCTCTTTAAATTAATTGCTAACGACAACATCTTCGCACGCTTGCATTGCAGCTGCGCGGCGTTGCTAATACGAAACATTTATTGTTTCAATAAATATTACGTTTTCTGTTGGTAATATTTGCTTACATTTATGTTCATTATGTGCTTAAATGGTGTCATAAGCATATTCCAAAATGTGAATACCAGCATTCATAAACTCTAAAAGTTATTAACTGTTTCTTAGGGCAAAGTGGAACACCCCCCACCCTGCAGCTTTGTGATCTAAAATTGAGTGGAATCAAATAGGGTTAAAATTATCATGTAGGGGTTAACCGTTGTAATCTGTTATCCTAGTAAATAAATAATATCATATTTTATATATTTTGGAAAATATATATTCGTACAGTATATACAATTTATTTAGTTCAATATAAATTACATACAAATGTTCAAACATTTGCGTTTTCATATTCTCAATAATTATTTTATTTTAGGTTTTCGAGGAAATTAGGAAAATTTCGTTTTATTTACAACTCAATATATACAATATATATATATATATATATATATATATATATATATATATATATATATATATATATATATATATATATTGTATTCCACAGATTACCCATGGCTAATAAGGTCAAGAAGAAATGTCGACAATACTCAACCGAGTTTTTAGCATACGATTTGATACAGTCTCCAAACAATATAATAAAGCCAATGTGTCTTGTATGTATGACAGAGCTTTTTAATGAAAGCATGCGCCCAAGTAAGCTTCTAATATATCTGGAGAATAAGCACAAGGATAAGAAATAAAAACCCTTAGATTATCTTAAAAAGCTTCATGATGCTTTCCAAGCAAGGAACACCATTGATTCTATGCTTAGCCAAGGAAAAGCTAAATTAGACAAAGGTTTAATTGCATCGTACGAGATTTCCAAGCTAATAGCAAAAACTGGAAAACCCCATACTATTGGCTAATATTTGATTTTGCCCGCAGTATCTGTGGTAATTTCTACTGTTATGCAACATAATTCCAAACAAATTACTGAGGTAATCCTGTTAAGCAACAATTCAGTATAAAGACGCATTTATGAAATGGCAAGGGATGTAGAAAATCAACTAGTTGCCCTTTTACAAGTAAAGATTTTGCATTACAAATTGATGAAGCATCTGTAAGTGTTAATCATGCCCTTCTTATGGCGTATGTTACGTTTTTGGATGATAATAGTGAACTCAGAGAAGAAAGGCTTTTTGCTTGCAGTCTTGTGACAGATACTAAAGGGGAAACAATTTTCCAAGAAGTATATGCCAATTTTTCCCCCCAAAATATTCAAATGGCTAACATTATGGCTTGTGCAACTGATAGTACCGCTGCTGTGCTAGACCTTTTACAGTGGCTGCATTGCATATCTAAAACAGACTGTGCCTAATGTTTTTTGCAAACACTGCCTGGTTCATTTTCAACATTTGATTGCAAAGAACTTGGGAGGACGTCTGAAAGATGCTCTTGGTAGTGTAATCCACTTTAAGACCGTCTTTTCAGACAACTCTGTGCAGAAAAGGAAGACGTGTTTGAACGTTTACTTTTGTATACAGAGGTGAGATGGCTTTCTAAGGGTAACTGCCTGCGTCGCTTCGTTGAACTCTGGGAGAGTGTTGTACCATTTTTGAATGGTAATGCGCTTGGAGAAGAAATCATAGCTGCCAAGTGTGACATATTCTACCTTTCAGATATATTTGACAAGAGCTAAACATCCTGAACAAACAGCTACAAGGTAAAAATACAAATCTTTTAACTTCCAAAGAGGCAATCAGCTCTTTCCTTGGAAAACTTAGGATTAATATTGGGAGTAAGAAATTGTTACATTTTCCAACCCTTGCCACTATTGAAGAGGAGCTGCATGAGGATGATATTTTAGTGTACATTGATCACTTGAAAACATTGCACAATGGTATGAAAATTAGGTTCAAAGATCTCTTGGAACTCAACATTCCAAGTTGGGTGGTAGACCCATTTAAGATAAATGCCACTGATGTTGACATCATACTGCAAAAAATCCTCATTGAGTTGCAGAGTAATCAAACTGCTCGAGCTAAATTTAAACATGGCCTCAATAACTTATGCAAAAGTAGTGAAGTTGCAATCAAATTCCCTTTGCTTTGGTAGGAAGTAAAATTATATTTAATTGCCTTTCCAATGTCTTACCTGGTTGAGTCAGGTTTTAGCCGAGTTTCTCACATATGATCAAAAGCTCGCAACCGCTTAGAAATTGTAACTAGAGGTGATCTTCGTCTGTCTTTAACAACCATGGGCCCTGACATTGAAAAACTTGCGCAACTACATCAGCCACAAGGATCTCACTGAAAAAAAACACACAAAGGATGCTAATATGATATATTTGTTTTTATTTTGCTAAAGGATTCTACTTTTTGAAGTCAAAAGATAATCATTTTTTAAAGGTTACTTATTTTATCGGTGTCCATGGAAGTTTTTTGTTTTGCTGATCTATGAGAGAAATAATGTATGATCTTAAATGGTTCTTTTACCCACAAAATATTTTTTTCTATTAGTAAAATAGAATAAAGGAGAATATATGTACAATTAATGGACACTGATATTTTTATGGAAGGTATAATATTGAAGTACTATTTTTCTGCTAATAATGCCAAGGGGGCCCACAGAAATATTAAAGATCCCAAGGGGGGCCATGAATTAAAAAAGGTTGGGAACCACTGATCTAGAGGACGGTTTCCCCATGAAGGCCACAGCTCCCGGCCAGGATCTGAAGATCGGCCATGTGACAGACCTAGAGATGGGACCCAAGACTTTAGTAGCTTTGAGACCCAATATGGCAGTAAAGCCTGGCCCCATAGGAAATGCAGCGTCATACACACGAGAACGGACGCATAGAGTTTATCAGCCCATTGAGCATAGGAAAAAGAGATCTTACATAAATCGCGCTCCAATGACCAGGGCCCATCAAGACCTTGTCTCTTGCAACCTGGAGGTGTTAAAAGGGCGTGGTTTATGTAGGTTCCAAAGCTTCTCTTCTGACACGATATGAGGTAGCTGGCCAAATCCTTAACCCTAAACAGACCAAGAAAGAAGGTAAGAAAAGGAAAGGAGATGCTCTTAGAAAATAGGGGTGCATAGAGATACCGGGGTGGAGGGGGGGAGGGCATCAACTCCAGGCCTGGCAAAATAGTTAGAGCCAACTCAGTGAGCCAGGTCTTGATTATGGGCACTCGGGCCAGGAGGGCGTCTAGTCCTCGCGATTTGCCGCGAATTTAATTTAATTCAATTCAATTAAATTGAATTACATTTTCAAATTTTAAGATTTAGATTTTATTTTAATTTTTAATTTATTATTTCATTATTTTTATATTTTATATATTTTTTTTAATTTATCCAATTTCCAATTTTAATATTAATTGCTTTGCTAATACGATGTGATATGCTTCAAAGGTTGAAAAAAAAGAAGAAGAAAAAGGTGTTTTTCACCACTAATCTAGAGTAGGTAAGTGAAGGAGTTCTTGCTAGTCCTGTGGATCCAGCTTTGGACTCCTAGCATCAAGGAAGCGTGCTCGATCCCAGCGAACGCAAACACTAAATTTTCATTGACGCCACGAGCTGCCCGCCCATTGGCGGGTACACTGAAAACTATACCCCACGGGGAGAAGTACGCATCATTATGCAAATAATCAATTACAACACTGCTATCATTTCCCTTCCAGCCTTCACGACCCACACTCTCCTCGGTTCCGGAACCCTGCTAATGGTGTACTGGTATCCATTCATATCCTATGTGGTATCCTCTATGGGTGACTCACATATACATACTCCTCACGCACTAATGGTTCTATCAACGATGGTTGTAGTTGCTGCCTTTGGGTTTACCAGCGAGTGTCCGTTTGATCTTTATGTTCATTTTCATTATCTATTTGGGTGATCTCCTCCACGATACGAGTGACGAATGATAAAATCCTATGGTGGAGGGAGTGAAACTCGAACTAAGGTATCCACAAAAAAACAGGAATAACGTTTACAAAAAGCCCCCCGCCCCCCTTGAAACAAATATGCTGGGCACGGCTCAAAACCGAGTCTCCCAATTGCCTCTCCCTTGCTTTACTCTCCTATTTTTTTCAAAGAATTTTGTTCCGCCTTTTTTTAAACCACTAAAATAGAAAAATGTACAACAAAATGCTAAAATTATTTAATTGGGTAATTTTACTTAATTATATATATATTTTTTATTTCCACAAAAGCAATAACTTTCCGGTTGGCCTGATACATATAGTCTGTAACGAAGTCTGCAATTTAGACTTCTTCAAAGGGTTTGAAGAACAGTAGTTAATGGCGAAAGCTCCGTGGCCTACTAACAGAGACTTATGATTAAATCTCCGCTTCGGGAAAATTACTGCATCTATTTCTCAAAAAGGATCAAAATGTTATTCATTTATTTTTGCAGAATGGCCTAGATAATTTTAATGCTAGCATTTTGTCCTACTATCCACTAAACAAACTTCATATAGTTTGAGTCATTCCTCCTTTGTAATTTGATAGAGGCAAATGCCGCACGATCGAGCAAAATTTGTAGAAACAAGGTGGTCGTAAATTTTAAAAAAATAAAAAAAATAAATAGTTTCGCTAAAATCGGGTCAAGCGCTGTTGATTAAGTCTCCTTTATACGAGAAACTTTACGAAAATTTCTAGTTTTTTCTAAATAAATTAATAAACAAACTTTTCCATAGCACATTATTTAGAAATTGTTCTTATTGTAATTCATTTAATTTCTTAACTAACAGTTTTATTGTTAATTAAGTTAGCAAAAATTACTATTTTCTTCTTTAGTTCATTAGTGACATTCGTGCCGATGGAGAGTGTCAACAAGCGTAATATCTCGGAAAAATTTCCAAAATACAGGGCCACCCTCAAAAAACGGACCCCAACTTTCGATAGGCCTCATTTCTTAATTTTCTGCCAGTATTGAATGAAGCTTTTGTGATAATCAGTTTATTGTGTTTAAAAACATCATATCAAAGCATGAGAGTCTTTGGACTTTTCTTCTTTATTCTAGAGCACGTGTTCGAGATGAGCTCCATTTAGCTCTGTGCATTTCTTGAGGCGCAGCACAAAGTTGTCCATGACGTCCTTACAAACCGACCGACTAATAGCTCTGATCTCCTCCCTGGTGGCTTCCTTGAGTTTTGTGATGGTCCTGGGTCTTCCTGCGTACACTCTGTCTTTAATGTAGCCCCAGAAAAAGGAATCTGGGGTGTGAGAGCTTGTTCCATCTTGCTGGAAAAAGAACTCCCCCATAAGCGACGGGAACAGTGTCTGCAGCTCCCTCTTGAAGGTTTTGAGGACCTTAACATACCGCTCCTTGGTGACTGTCCTTGTCGCGCCAGATTCATCGAAGAAGAATGGTCTATACTGTGCATTTAGTGGAGTGTAGGGGCTTGGTGGCTATCTCATTTGGTCTGAAGGTCCCCCAGAAGACATTTATTTGTCTTCGAGTTTAGCTTTCCTACAAGATGGAAGTGAGCTTCATCTGAGGTCCAAAGGACCTTAAGGAGAGTTGAGGTCTCCCGAATCTTGTCCAGTATCTTGACTGCCATAGCCTTTCTCTGCTCCTTGTCTGAGGCTGTAAGGGGCTGCTTCGTTTGCATCCTGTATTGGTAGGCCTTTACATCCATTACTAACACTCTCCTGCAAGTCTCACGGGATATACCGAGGGACTGACTTCGCTTGCGCAGAGAGTGTTTAGGACTCTGCTGAACTGACTCTCTCGCGTTTTGACCAGCTCAGCTGTACGCTTCCTGTGGCGTCCTGAATGACTTGGACGGTTGTCACTGGCTACATTGAGGTTCTCCATTATCCCATAGTTCTCGAAGTGGTTAACCCAGTCCTGAGTTCTGCCCTTGGAGGGGGCTTTTTCACATTCGAACTGATGCACGAAAGTGTCCTGCACTTTCTTGAACGAGCCTGTCATGTAGTAATGCTTGACGCAGTATATTCTTTGCTGGAGTTCCCATTGAAATCTAGTTGTGTTTACAGGCGTTGCTTCTGTCATGTCCTGCAAAGTAATGGTGATTAGTGAATGAATGAATGAAGGATATATCACAAAAGGTGTGTGCAGGCCCGTTTTTTGGGGGTGACCCTGGTCTTTGGATAGGTTTGCATATACTTGAGTAAACCATTTACAGGGTGTGGTAGATATTTTGTTACTGTTGGCAACTCTGAATTCGGCGCATGCAAGTTGTCTGTTGTCTATCGTCGGTTCTCTCTTCTTCCTACCATAGTAGACTCAGTTGTGCATGGTCTATGGAGGAAGCAATACCATGGCTGAATCCGATCTTCCCCATAAACAGAAAGGTTCATCGTGCTACTTGATATTCACGCTTGCAACTCTAATGCGATGATCCCCGAGTGCTTGGATGTCAATCTGAGACGGGGTAGAGGGTCAGGAAAGCGCTATATGAGTCAGGCTGTGATTACGAGGATATGGACCTTCGCAAACCTCATTCTAAGCGTTCTCATAGGAAAAGAACTCCCGAATGTGTCGAGGAGATCCAGGCCATCATTGGCAACGATCCCAGCAAATTAATGAGGTCAATAGCCAGGTACAGATGAGTGCCATATTCTCTCATCAGGCATTTAGTGTATGAATACTCATACAAGATGAGAAAGTGCCATCTTCTTTCGCATCAGAGGAAGGACAAGGGAAAGGAACGTGTTGCGAAGCTTGTGAACAAATTAAAGCATTCCTTCATGCTTGGCATGCAGCGGTTCTTCTCAGAAGTAAAGAATTTCTACCAGGTGGTGAACTTGTAAATAACCACTGGCTTGCTGTGTCCCCCAAACACGTACCGAGAGTCATAGAGACCAAGTTTCCGGTAAACATCATAATGTTTGGAGTGGTCATTAGCGAAAGCCACGTTATGCACCCGTTTATCTTTTCGGATTGAAAAGGTTGGTGCTGCCCTGGATCCAGGAGGTGGCCGTTAGAAGAGCGCACGCGTGGCCAGGCTCAGTCAGTCTTTGCTGTCAGAGAATTTCTTTGACCACATCCTTCCAACTCCCCAGACCCCCGGGTTATTATAGGTTGGGCGTGGTTGAGGGAGAATTAAGTCCTCCTGCACTAGCGAGCTGTATCTTAGGTCTAGGATCACCACAATTTTCACCCAGTTAAACTGGCAGATCGTCGAGAAAGCCTGTAACAGGTTCCGACACTGCCTGGAGGCCGTAGTTGAAGCTGACGGAGATTTAATGATCAAAAGGAATGGTTCAACCATTCAATTCTTTAATATGTAAATTTGGTAAATATTTCTTTATAAGTTAACTGTTATTTTCTTTTATATTGAAGTTAGGCGACAAGTTACCCACTGTGCCCTGTAGAATCGGGCATACGATTTCTTAGCATATGCTGGAAAAGTCCTTCAGTGGTGTAGAGAACTACACAAAACTACTTTAAATTTTAAATGGCAATTATAAATTCCAATTATATCAATTTTGAGTGGATCTCGAAGTGGCTTCACTTTTTGAAAATGGAATTTTCTTCCCCTTTTTCCCCGATCACAGGACACTTATCCTTTTGGGAATTATGAATAACATGGATCGAAGTATCAATGGAATTATCTACACCCAAAAGTCTCCATTTCGATGCAATGTTGAAATTAGTACAAATTCTTCATGACCTCCCTAATGAGCGACCCAACGAGCCAACGGCAGTTTAGCATTTGTTAAATTATGTTACTATAGAAACCATTTTTGTTATTCCTTTCTCGCAGTATTAACAAATAAGTGATGTTATTTTAAGGCTGAAGTTTATTCATGCATTTACCTAATACTCGGTTGCTGAAGTCAGGGAAGGGTTTGCACAGCCATTTCTCCTCGTCAAGGATTAATTCAGCATTTTGTAAAAGCTTTAGACAAGGAATTATTTCAATGAAATTCGACTAAATTTTATTTAATTTGAATTGCATTTTATTTAGTAGAAATATTAATAAATTATAATTTCAATGTGATTTCCACCATTTATGATGCGAAGTTTGATGCGCTTTGCGAGATTCACCCAAAGAACCCGATGCATTAAGTTCAAATTTCCTTTAAATTGAGCACATTCATTTAGCAAGCGCTGTTCCTTCAGGTGTCTCGTGTCTTTATTGACCCCTACAGGTCATACAGAGGCTCGCATCCCGCGATAGTTTACACCTGGTGCATGGTGAAGCAGCACGGCCCTCCCGCCCTACGGTCCCTGGCAGTCTCACACTAGATTAAAACTACCTGGGCTTTATTTATTCTAGATGTGTCTATTTTACCCACTTTTAAGGCGCCAACTAATATCGTAAGCTAGTCGCGGAGCAGCTTTCGTTTATTCATGCCTGTTCGGGGTAGGGAGACAGAGGCACATGGCTGGGCGGGTGGGAGTAATATGTCTGCATTTCCCCCAACTCCATCACCATTTTTTTCCTTCTACTTACCCGCATCTTTCTTATTTTGCTTATATGTCCTCTAGCCCTCCCTGCCCCAACACTCGTAGGTGGATCACGGGCTATATACCTTCCCCACATTTTCCCTCCCCCCAACCGCACCACTTTGTTTTACAGATCTCTCCTTACAAACCTCCTGACGGGGATTATCTCGTTGGTTTTCTCTTATTAGTTTCAAGTCCGCGCCTCCTCTGCTTAGGCGAGAAGACACTTTTAAGCTCCCCCCTTCCTCCTAATCCCCAGTCTCCCTTCAGCCACGTCGGGTTGAGCTCCGCGAACAAGCAGGACCGAACCGACTCGTGAGATCACTTAATATAAACCAGACATGTGACTGGAGTATGTCGACGTTCACGTTGCTCCCCCTTCCCCCGGGGGGGAATAGGGAAGGCTGTCTGAACCCTCCACTACACCCCTAACAGGAGGGGGGGAGATTAATTACTGAGCTGAACCATTCAGTTGAAGATCTGTAAAGAAAGCGGGAAGATGGAGGAAGTTGAGATGTGTGAAAGGGCGCGACATCCTCGAGTTGCCCTGACACCCCAAAGGGAGGGCGAAGCCCCATAAAGAGAGCAGCCACCGAGACCCACAGAGACGTCGGGGATGCCGACAGAGAGGGGGGGGGGCATTCTGGAGGGAGCGTGCCGAATCCGTGCTTAGCTGCTAATTAAAGGCTGCCGTTTATTCGCGGGAAGAAATTGGTGGACGCAAAAAGAGCTCTCGCCCGCCTCCGACCGAGCTCCCAGGGACCTGCCTCTATGAACGTGTGTGAACGTGAAGAGCTCTCCGAGAACCGTGTGTACACTCATACATAGGCGTCGGCACATGTTTCTAAGCGCCAGTGTATTAGTGGGTGCATGTAAGTGGCTACATCAATGCGCACATGTGTGTATTCGAGAAGAAGACGACAGCGCCTAAATCACACACAATAAATCAAAGGCGAGGAAACGTCGCCCTTTGCAGCGTCCTCTCCCCCCCCCCCCTTCTCTCTCTCTCTCTCTCTCTCTCTCTCTCTCTCTATATATATATATATATATATATATATATATATATATATATATATATATCGCCCTGTCACCCCTGTCCCTCCCACCCCGTGGGGGAGGAGCTCTCATGCAATAGCAAGATTCTTCTGCTTCGGTCAAAATAATATTAAAAATAAAAAAACAGTCATACTACTCCTACTGCTACTGTTACTGCTGCTACTACTACTGTTCTTGAGAGAGTATATTTTACATGTATCCAAGTCTATAACTGAGGTGGGGGGGATGCCAACCCCCCAGTGGTGGATGGGCCACTGGGGGGGGCAATGCTAAGGACAAGCATGGAACCCCAATCGCCCCTCCATCCGACTTCTCCCCACAAGGAGGACCATTAAGGTCGTCCTTAGAAATCACTCGTCTTTATTCTACGGAGCGTCAATCTCGTACTCCACCCCAGTCTGGCCTCCCCCCTCCCCCCTCCCCCGAAAGATCGCCCAACCTTCCCATTACCCCCTCATGGGTAGGCTTAGGAAAGTTGTGCCCCCCGGTCACGAGCACCCAAAGAAGTCTCCTCTTTTGGATCGTCGAGCTCTCATCTTTTCCTCCATTTTCACGTCCCCGACTTCCCTTTACAAACCTGTTGGCATTTCCCTTTTATCTGCCCCCTTCCCTCCCCCTTTCCTTCCCTCCCCCTTTCCTTCCCTCCCCCGAGATATAGAAGGCGAGGACCTCTGGTTGTTCCCCAGTGGTCTGGTTTAGGAATCAATCAATCAAATAAATAATCAATCGATGGAATTAACATTGAGTAATCAATCAACCGAATAAATCTTCAAACAGACACAACAATCCTCAATCATTCGCAAGAATAAACAATAAATCACTAAACAAACAAAAATTAACAATAAATGGAACAAACAAACCATTAATAAATCATAAATACTTATCAATCAACCGATCAATTAACAGCAATCATAAATAAGCAATAATCATCGAGCAATCGTAGAAATAAACAATAGCCATTGTTAAGTAAACAGAAATCAACAATAAATAGAGCAAAAAAATAATAATAATAATCAACCAAAGACTTGTTGTCTACTAATTTGGAGACGCTGAACTCAAATATGAATTTATTTATTATTTTGTTTTGATTACCACGCCGGGTTTTTTTTTCTACAGCCTAAATCTCGATTAAAAAAAATTCAGCAGCTACACACACACATACACACACACACACACACACATATATATATATATATATATATATATATATATATATATATATATATATATATATATATATATATATATATATATATATATATATATATATATATATATATATATATATATATATCCAACTTCACCGCAGGAAAGAAAAAATGGAATAATTTTTCTCGGGAAATACTTATTTCTTACTTCGAAAAAATCCGAGCTTGGATGGGATTCGAAACGTGAGGGCAGTTTAATTGAGATCAAAGCGGTTGCTTGCTGCCTCAATGTACACGGTTCGAATCCCACCCCAGCTCGGGTTTTTCGAAGCAGTGAAGTTGGATTTATTTTATCATTCGCTCGCGCTCATGAGATATATATATATATATATATATATATATATATATATATATATATATATATATATATATATATATATATATATATATATATATATATGGATTAAGTAACCACTGGTAGGATCGAACCAAGCACACTGAGGCAGAGAGCACTGCTGTGATGTCAGTTAAAGCAACGCCTGACCTCTCGGCTAAGCGTGGTTCAGTCCAATTGACCATTCTGTTTATCTTAAAGAAAAATACAAAAGGTTTTAGAGTTAAACAATTATGATGAACCCTAAATAGGTCGTCTGTTTGGATTTTAAAATGGTTAACCTTTTACATTGTCACCAAGGAGGATACCCCAAATAATCATGTCTCTTGTGCCTGTGAGAGGGTTGACATACGGACAAGCATTAGAGATTTAGAAAGCGAAATTGGCCGATAAAAACAGGATTATATTTCAGAGAAATAAATATATTAAATAAACCTCCATAGTAGATTAGAATAAAATCATCTTTGCTCCTCTCCACATCAAGCTGGGTCTAATGAGGCAGTATGTTAATGTGGTGAGCAAAAGAGACGACATATGGAAAATTTCATGGCCTCATTTAGGACAAAATACAACCTGGCTTGTTTAAAAGGTTTCCCTGGAAACTATAAAAACAAAAGATCTTTTTGAAACATTGCTTCAGCGTTTGCTAGTCTCCAATCAAAGAGGCAAAAATAAACACAAACAATACTCATCAATAAATAAACCAAACAATAGTGGTGAATAAGTCCAACAAACAAACAACAAATCGCCCAGCAACGAAAGAATAATCAACCAATAAAAAACAAATCAAACATCAGCAAATCAAACAAACAGTAAATCATCAAACAACATCCATCGATAAATTGATCAAACAAACAAAAATCAACAATCAATATAAATATTCATCAATCAATGGAACAAACAGTAAATAAATAATCAATTAAACAAGCCATAAATATTAACTCGAACAAACAATAATCACAATTAATCAAACAAACAAAAAAATCATTCAATCAATCAAATATAACGGTTTGAAGTCATTGGTGCGCCTGCTCTCACCTAGAAACCCATAGAAGTCCATAATTACGAACTCAGCCCCTCCCCGGTTTTCTATTCGCAGCGCTCACATGTTGAATCCCTGACTGATATCTGTTTCCCCCCGTGTTCAATGAAGACCTCACCACACAATGAAGGGGAAGGGGGGAAAATGGTTGCGGCCTCCTACCCCGCCTTGGGGGAAAAGAGGGAAGGGGAGGGAGAAGGGTGAAGGGGGAGGGATGAGATGAATGAATTCGGTCGCCGGTCGCTCGGACCACCCAGGTGTCACGAGAGAGAGAGAGAGAGAGAGATAGAGAGTTATTAGTCCGCCATCCAACAAGAACCACAAGTGCCGATAAGCGACCATTTGGCCCTCGTCATAGTGCCAAGTGAGGCCAGCAGTGCTTGGAGGAGGACCATGTTTGGATTGGGGTGAGGGATGGTAACTAAGGATGGATAGAGGAGTGATGGAGGCCCTGTTTCTCATGTGGCACTCTGCGCGGTGCCATAGTTTAGCTCTCCACCTCTTGACCGACTTGTTTGTCCGGGTAGCTATTTGATTGCCATTAATGTGAGAATGTTGGTATGTTTTGTTTGTGTGCGTTTATATACTTTGAGTCATGCGTGTGTTGTGTGCTTTTTGTTTTGCATTCAGTGCGGGTTTGTGTGCTTTGTTTTTGTGTTTAATTGTGCGGCATTTTTGTTTTCTTTGTTTTTGTACTTTGTTTTTGTATCTGCAGGATGTGTTTGTGTGTGGTGTGTATTTTGAGGATGTGTTTGTATGTTTAATCTCTAATTTTAAGTTTTGTTTGTATGTATGTGTGCTTTGCTTATACGTTTTTTCGCTATTTTGTGTGCATTTTTTTTGTTTCTGTCGTATGTGTTTTGTGTGTTATGGTTGTTTACTTTGTTTCTGTTTTGTTTACATTTTGTCTTTGTACGTTATGAATTTTAATACTTTGCTGGGCTTATGTGCTTTTAATTTTGTTATCTTTTTCCTGTTTGATGTAAACTTAATATGTTCATGTGATGTGTCTGTGTGCTTTGTCCTGTGTTATCTGCCGTTTGTTTACTTTATTTTGCAGACTGTATTATGTGTTTGTAATCTGTGTTTGCGGTCTTTGCGAACATGCGAGGTTTGTATTGTTTTTGTATTTACTAGTCATGGCGGGTTTGGATCTAGGTGTTTGTGGACTTTGTAAGTTTGTGTTGTTTATTTAAGTTTATCCGTTTCGGTCGGTTTGTCTTATGTGTGTGCTTAATTTATTTTCTCTGCTTTGTGTATATGTTGACATGGCTGGTGTTTGTGTGTTTTTGGTTATATATTTTGATATTTATTTTATAAACAAAATAAATATAAAATCTTTCTTTAAAATAAAGGATCCGGTCCCAAAGAGTCGTAGGAGTTCAATAATATGCTTATTTACATGTCCTGGGTGTTTCCATGGCAAATACATTGGCAGCTCCGTGAGACCTCTGAAGGCAAGATTCTCGTCTCATATGGGCATAAGTAATCGAACAGGCAAAATGCTTCAAACTAAAGAAAATTCAGCAATCAGAGATGAAGCAATAAAATGTAAAAGTGATATCTCTATTAAAGATTTTAAAATTTTAAATTAACATAAATGCCCGATTACACTTCGAATCTTGGAAACATTCTATATAAAACAGTTCAACCCAAGACTTAAATAGCGATTTGTCGTCGGTTTCCCTCCTACTTAGCTAAGTTGTTTTTGTCTATGGGCTACGGATCTCATTTTGGTGTTTCAGTGTTTGTCAGGTAAATCTGGAACATCGTTTAACTCGAGCTAAAGCTAGGTTGGTGTTTTTATACAACCAGTTTTCTGTATAATTTTTACTCAAATTTTTCGTTAAATGTTGCTTTGGAAATTTAATAGTGCTTAGTATTTCGTTAATAATAATTTTAAAAAAAGAAGAAGTTTTATATAAATATTGGACTTATAATCTAAACTCTAATTTAAAAAATTATTTAAGCTATAATTTTTCCATTCAAAGCTAAAACTTCAAAGTTATATTTGCACCTTTAGAATTGTGCTTTAGTATATATATTATAGGCCTGAGAAGATGACTACTATGGTCGAAACGTCGCCATTAAATATAAAAAAAATGACAGCAGCAATTTTCCTTGTCTTGGGATTTCTGTTAAAAATTATATATATATCTATATATATATATATATATATATATATATATATATATATATATATATATATATATATATATATACAGCCTTGGTCAAAATTATGGAGCAGATATGAAAGAGTGAAGATTATGATTGAAACTCATTTATTTCATACCTGACATAATACAAATAAACATTTTTGCGTATGTTCTATCAATAATTAATATTTAATGTGTCCTTTTGCTTTTATAACCGTTTTAATGCGTTTTTGCATAGTGTGCATAAGTGGTTGAGGCCACCCTCTGGCTTTCAATATTTGATACTAACGTGTATTCCTATTTTTTCAGTAATTATCTTATTGTTAACTTACAAGTCGTAATTTTTTGTTAAAAATGTTCCTGAAGAAACGAATTCCTGAAGCTTAAAGAGTTCAAATCATTGCATTGTACAGCAGAGGGATTATCACAAGTCAAAATTGCTAGAAAATTGAAATGTTCGACAAACGGTGTCCAAACTACCATTACAAGGTACAATGAGACCAATTCTTTCAAAACCGTGACGGTCAAGGTCACAAAAAGTGTACCACTCCGAGGGAAGGGAGATTGCTGAAAAGGACATCTTTGGCCGTTAGGAAAAAAATTCTTCTGATGTAGCTGCTGAGTTTCGGGCAGCAACAAACAAAGAGATATCAAGACACACAGTGAGAAGGTTATTATAATCTGGGTTCAAAGGATGTAAGGCTATAGAGAAAGCGTGGTTGTCTCAGCTAAACAAGAAGAAGCGATTGTCTTGGGCAAAAGAGCATGAAGATTGAACTGATGATGATTGGGCTAAAGTTGTTTGGTCTGATGAAAGCAACTTTTAGGTAGGTTATCCACACTAGTTTCTAACAATAGATTACTCTTGTACACATGTTTATTCGATACCAAAAATAATCAGTAAAATTTATATTTCTTCTCAGATCTTTGAAACCTCTGGAGCTGGTTATGTTCGCCGAAAAGTTGGGGAAGCTTATGATCCGAGATGTGTTGTCCCAACAGTCAAATTTGGGGGCTGCCTGTCGTCTCCAGGTCCAGGATTGTTGTTCACGTGTGAGGGCAGAATGAAATCCAACACTTACACCACCATGTTAGACCAGGTTTATCAACCTTCCTTAGGTAAGATTTTCAATGATGAAATACCAGATGGTGTAATCTTCCAACAAGACATTGTTCCATGCCACACAAAGGGTTCGTTTGAAAAGAAAGGGGTGACATTGATGAAATGGCCCCCTCAATCTCCAAACCTCAACCCTATTGAACATTTGTGGTCACCCTTGGGCACAAGAGTGAGGGTGCACAAATGTTCTTCAAAAAGTGAATTAACAACCAAATTTCATGACGAGTGGCGGAAAATTGAGCCAACCACCTGTGCCAACTTAGTCTCAAGTATCCAAAAAGAAATAAAAGCGGTTATAAAAGCGAAAAGACATCAAATATTAATTAATGATAGAATATACGCACAAATTTTTATTTGTATTATGTCTAGTATGAAATACATGAGTTTCAATCATATTCTTCACTTTTTCATACCTGCCAAATAACTTTGGCCATGGCTGTATATGATCGGGGTGGGTGGATATTAATATTAACATGAGATCCGATTTTGTCTCTAATCTCAAGTCAAACGTTTCTTATACTGTTGCACTTTTACGTGAGTGCAGGGAATGAGAAATTCCATTTAAAACGTGGCTTATTTTAATACTGGGGATGGAGGCGAAGAGTGAAGTAGGAATAATTTAAATACACGTGTAGGACCTAATAAAAAGGAAACATAGACATTTAACACTTCATGTACAAATCATTCCTTCAATAAAACCTGATATGCACAAGCCGAGAATATCACGAAATTCGCGTGAAAGTATAAAGTATTGATATAACCTGCAGGAAAAATAAAAACTATAATTCTAGAGCGCTTTCGCCTCCATGACACTTTGTTAAATGCGAAGACTTTTAGATACTCCCATCTGTAACTTGTAACGACTGAATCCCACCCAAACAAAAATATATTTTTTTTCTTTGGCTATTTTTCCACTCCCGAACTCTAAAATAACCAAGATATGCTTGTTTTACAAAGGCAGGATATTTTTCTTCGACCTATGAAATAGTGTGATCGCCAAAAAGATATCAGAATGCTTCCGGATTGCTAAAGCAGGATTGTCAGAGAGAGAGAGAAAAAAAAATACAGAAACAAGGACAAGCAAAGACCCTAATATCCACTCAAGGCCAGTCCGCTTACAAAAGATGTTAACTACCACTTTCTAACGTTAGTGTATCATGCTTTTTTTATTATTACATGCTGTTTTTTTTTGTTTTTTAACTATTTCAACTCTACGGTACACACTTATCTACATGTGTACCCTTTGTATATATATTTTTTACATTATTTTTTTTTATATTTCTATTCTACCGTACACACTTATCTGCATGTGCATCATTTGACATTTCTTTACATGCCTCTTCTAATTATTTCAATTCTACGGTACACACTTATCTACATGTGTACCCTTGACATGTAGGTTCAGCTATCCCTCAAATACACAAACACGCTTCTTCGAACCAGGGGGGGTGGGGTGATAGGACAGTACTCTCTTCTCACGCAGGCTTCGCCTGGTAGTGATGAAAATAATATACTTATAGGACACACAGAAAAAGAAAAGGGTAATTCACATTCACTCCATGCAGAGAGGCGTCGCTTGCATCTTTTCATTGCTCATTTCATTTTATTCCCAACTCCTTATTTCGTATGACGTTTTCTTCTATGTTCCTACTACGTTATATTTACACTATTGAAATACTCACCAAGTCGGTTTTTGAACATATTAACTGACGTGCTTTCTACTACACGGGTGGGCAGGCTATTCTACGTTTGCGTGATTATAAAGGTGAAGTAATTTTGAGCTATAGTAGAGTTAAATCGCTTGTTCACTAATTTTAAACCATTTTGGCTTGTGTTGGCCCTTTCATCCATCTCGAACAATAGTATGTAATTAATATTAGTAAATCCTTTTAAGATTTTGAATACCTCGATCAATTGTCCACGTAATCGTCTACTTTCAAGTAATAGTAGGTTTAATGAGTGGAGTCTATCTTCGTACGGTTTGTTTCGGATTCCAGGAACTAGTTTCGTAGCCCGACGTTGCACTCTTTCTAACTGCGCTATATCCTTGTTTAGGAGGGACACCAAATTTCAACCGCGTATTCGAGGTGTGGTCGCACGAGCGATTTGTATAGGGGTAGGATTATATCTTTCGATTTGAAAGTAAAATTCCGAGCAATATATCCTAGCACTCGGTTTGCTTTTTAACAAGCTTCTGCGCATTGTTTCAATACTTTAAGGTCCTCCGAGATTAAAATCCCCAGGTCTTTTTCTAAGTTAACGGATTCAAGAATTTAGCCTTTCATATGGTATTCTATTTTTAAGTTATGACATCCTAAATGTATGACCTTGCATTTACCTATGTTGCAGCCCATTTTTAATTTATCCGCCCATTCCACAATTTTATTAAGGTCCCTTTGCATTTGCTCTACATCGAATCTCGGAAGGGCTCGGCTTCCTAGCTTTGTGTCATCTGCAAATTAACAGATCCTACTAAACACTCCATTATCCAAGTCATTAATGTAAAAAACAAATATTAATGAGCCCAGGACTGACCCCTGTGGTACCCCGCTGGTGACTGGGGCCCATTCTGAGCACGCCCATTTACAACAACCCGCTGTGAACGATTTGATAGCCAGTTTCTAATCCATTTAAGTATGTTACCCTTCGCTCCAATTGCTCTAATTTTCATCAATACTCTTTCGTGCAGAACTGTATCAAAGGCCTTTTTGAAGTCAAGGTAAATTATATCCACCGCTTTAGTTTCATCGTAGATAAAAATCATGTTATAAAAAAATTCGAGTAAATTGGTTAGGCACGAGTGCCCCCGTCTGAATCCTTGCTGGAAATCTGCAATTAAATTATTAGCCTCACCAACCTATCTCTAATTACTGATTCTAAGAGTTTTCCAATTACAGAAGTTAGACTGATGGGACGGAAATTAGTAGGCTCAGTTTTATCCCTTTTTGTGAATATCGGCGTAACATTTGCACGCTTGAGCTTGAATTCTATTGGAACTAGGCCTTTCTCTATTGATCGATTGAAAATCGTGCAGAGCGCTCTTGCTAATTCATTTTTTAGTTCTTTAAGATGGGTTGGGTACCTCCCATCGGGCCCGGGTGACTTCTATTTTTTTTCATTTTATTAATATATGTGAGAATCTCCCCTTCATTTATACTTATGTTGGATAGGGTATTTCGTCTTTCAAAATTTATGTCCTCGCCTAGTCTTTCTAATTGTGTCACGTCATCAATAGTAAAAACACTCGAGAAGTGCTCATTTAATATTTTAGCAAATCGTGCCGGGACGACCTTCATAACACCATCTTTAACTCTGATCGGCCCTATTGAACCCTCTATGGACTTTCTACTGTTAACGTAACTATAAAACCGTTTCGGCTCGTCTTTTTCATATTTCAGCTTAGCTTCTCTAATGGCCCGCTTTACCAGCCTTCGAGAGTCTACGTATTTTTCCCGATTTGTAGTTGTTTCGTTGTTTTCTAAAATTTTGATAGTCTTTATTACGCTCCCGAATTAAGTTAATTATTAAAGGGCTAACCCACGGTGCTCTCTTCGACTTTCCATTCTTTCGACGTACGTACTTAACTAACTCGCAATCCACAGTGAGCACATTTTGCTGTAGCTCCGAGTACATTCCCTGTACTGTCTTATTATTAAAACATCTCCCCCACTTTATCCTTTTAATCCGGTCACTGAAGGTTTCAAAATTACAACTCCCAAATCGTGGGATTAGTTGTGAACTCTCTTTTACCTCTACGCTCGTATTAATTTCAAACCTAATTACATTATGGTCACTCGTCCCTAAATGCTCACCTACGCAAACGTTTTCTACCAAAGTCTCCTCTGTTGAGATAATCAAATCAAGTTTATTTTGATCACCCGTAGGTTCCTCTACTTTTTGCACAAGAAAATTATCCTGAATGAAATTGACCAATCTCTCCCCAACTTTATCCGAAGTATAGTTTGTAAAGTTAACGTTAGGGTAATTGAAATCTCCACAAATTATTGCTTTTCCTTTTTTCACCATAGATAAAAGGCACTCAAAAAGTAGTAAGTCCTCTGATTCTATTAGAGATGGGGGGCGATAGGTAACAGATAAGTTAATTTTATTATTTTTAGCACACTCGAGCTCAATTAGCAGAACCTCACTCTTCATATTTACGGTCGTCGCGGCTATCGTTACCGCATTTATTCCCTCTTTTACTTAAGCTAAAACCCCATCGACTCTCCCAGTTAGCGGTCCTTGTAATGGATTTTGTACCCTTCTATATTAAATTCCGCAAAAGGTAACTAGAAGCTGCATCTAACCACGTCTCGCAAATACATATGATATCGTAATCGCCCTCTTGAATCATGGCCTTTAAATTCGGGCAGTTTGTTTCTTAAACTCCGAACATTTGCGTAAATGCATTTTAATTTTCCCTTTAAATAAAAGCGTCCCTCTCTCGTATGGCTGGAGCGTTTCCCTGCTCGCCTAAATTTATTGACTCCTCGCGTGAAATCCGGTCCGGCGCATCTGTGACTTGGGGGCAAATAACTTCCGTACCATAGAGATTACGAAGGCTTTCATTAATAATTCTGCCAAGTTTTGAATTACCCACTGAATTTAAATGAATACCATCATTAAAAAATGTGACGGTTTGTCCGGAAAATCGTTCCAAAAATTTAAAAACTTAACCCCCATTTCCTGACATATAAGTTTAAGACTGCATCCTCAGAGTCACTTTTAATCTTGGAATTATCCCAATTGCCCCCACTTTATTCGCCTTCGCTTTGGCTGCTATAATTAGGTCCCTTGCTCGATTTACAATCTCGGTAGTCGAGCTGTCAAAACGAGGCACATCATTCCCGTCCACGAGTGTGAGAATAGTTCAATCTTCACATGGCTCGTTCAGACTTTGGATTTCACTGACCACGTGGTTAATTCTCCCCCGGTAGGCAGATTTTCTTACGCTTAGCTGGATTTCGGGCTTTGAATTCAGAATCATGGTTCTTTATCAAAGAGTCACCGATTAGAATACTCTCTATTTCCCCCTCGATTGGAGTTAACAAGGCAAATTAATTAGAGCATGGAATTTCAAAACAGTGAGATGACCTCGTTGGTCTAGCCCCGTTTCTATCGCCCTAAATTGAGATTCCAGGGTCTATGAGAGTTTAAGATACGCGCTTGCTCATTTATAATAACTTGCGAGTCTCTATTCTCTATACGGCTCGATCGGCGGCTTTGAACGCGATTTTCCCTCCCCCGAAACTCATCAAAAGATGCCCGAATGCCACTCGCCAGTTCGTCAATCTTACGGTTCGTTGCCACTACGTCTCTCCCGACAGAGTTAACTTCTGATCTAATTTCATTAATCGCGTTGGTTAGTTTTAGCTCGAACGCCTCGTTTAGAAGACAAAAGCGACATATTCTAACGTTATAAAGGTTTGAGGGAACGTATATTTCCTTATTAAATGAAGCCTGGCGCGATCACAATCAAATTTGACGATATGCATTGTAAAACACAAGATTGTTTAAAATGAGTTGAAGGTTATGGAGCTAATGGAACGTATAATCAACATGGAATGTAATTTATATCTATTTCACTTAAAGACACGAAGGTTTGAGCACGACACAAACGTAGATTTTTGTAGGAGCACAGAGATAACACGTCTTAGCAGGAGAAGGGCTGAGCGAGGATGGGGGGGGGGGAGTGTGTGTATAGGAAAAGAGATACCCTAGTCGACCTTACGATTCATTCAAAGATAGTACCTTTGAGTGAACACTTGAGCAGGCGCAGTCTTCTAAAGGGTCACTGTTCAACAGAATTGCTGTTGACAACTTCCCCTGGAAGTGCGTTCCAAGTGCCGCAGATGCTATATGTTAAAGATTTCCCACAGAGATCACGCTGGTAACGCTTCAGTTCAAGTTTGTAGCAGTGATTTATTGTTCTGCTCTGGCTAAGCTGGAAAATATCCCTGTAGTCTACAATGTCGAAGCCTCGAAGTATTTTGAACACTTCGATAAGCTGACCACGCAGTCTCTGGTTCTCTAGCGAGAACAAGTCTAATTCCCGTAATCTATCTTCATAACTCTTGTGTCTGATCGAGGGAATCAGTTTGATTGCTCTGACTTGCTCACGTTCTAATCTTGCGATATCCTTTCGAAGCAAAGGACTCCAAAATTGTATGGCATACTCCAGGTGTGGTCGTACAAGGGAGTTATACAAACACAGTACTATCTCCTTGTTCCGATATCCAAACTGTCGCTTTATATAACCTAGCACCCTTCAGGCTTTCTTCTCCGCATCAATACACTGCCTTGAGAACTTGAGATCACTAGTGATAGTTAACCCAAGTACTTCTCAATGTTGGTGGATTCAAGAGCAGTGCCATTGAGGATATACTGAGATTGGGGGTTTGGGTGGCCGATATGCATCACTTTGCATTTGTTCACGTTAAAAGGCATTTGCCACGTGTCCGACACTCTCCAATCTTCTGAAGATCATCTTGAAGGTGAGCAGTATTTTCTTCCTTTGCGACGTTCATACCAAGCTTGGTATCATCGGCAATTTTGAAATTTTTGCAATCATGTCACCGTCCATGTCGTTGACGTAGATAATGAACAGTAGTGGTCCCAGGATAGAACCTTGAGAAACACCGCTAGTAACGGGCACCCACTCAGAAGCCTGTCCACTCAACACCACCCGTTGCCTTCTGCCACTTAGCTAGTTCTTTATCCAACTTGCAAAATTTCTGTCTATGCCCAGCGCACGCATTTCCCGGAGGAAGCGGTGGTGTGGTACCTTATCAAAAGCTTTTTGGAAGTATAGTAGATAATATCCACCGCCTTATCCAGGTCTTGCTCACTGAAAACGAAGTGGAAGAATTCCACAAGATTCGTTAGGCATGACCGTTGCCTTCGGAACTCGTGGGAACTCCTCAATCACAAGTCGGACTCTAAATATGACGTCATTTTGTCCACCATGATGCTTTCCATGAGTTTACCGACTATTGAGGTTAAGGTAATAGGTCGGTACCTCGACGGCTGGCTATGTTATCCTTTCTTGAAGAGAGGAGTCACCCCCGCTTCACGCCAGTCTCTAGGAACGCATCCGGTCCGGATTGAAAGGTTGAAAATTGTGCTGAGATGTCGTGACACTTCATCGCGCACTTCTTTCAACACTTTAGGTAGAAACCCGTCAGGGCCAGGAAACTTATTCGTCTTTAGATCAGTGATCTTATTTTTCCTATTTCTCCTTCGGTGAAGTCCATTTCCTCCAGTTTTTCCCCCAAGTAAGAATCCGTGGGCTGGGAGATAGGACCACACTGTTCAGTAGACACTGAAGAGAAGTAGTGGTTGAGGAGGTTAGCATTTTTCTGCATCTGAGTGCTTAAATGCCCCCTCCTAATTCACTAAAGGGCCAATCATGCGATGGATTGGTTTACGGCTGTTTACATAACCAAAGAACTCCGTGGGATTTCCCTTGCCATCTCTCGCTACTCGGAGCTCTTCGGCACGTTTGCCGCCCTTATGCTGGACTTCACTCTCCTAGCTAACCTGCGGTAGTCCTTAAAGTCTCTAGAAATATTTGAATGCCGGTACAACGTTCTCTTCTCCCTCATCAGTTGACCAATTTCTCGATTAAATCACTTTGGTTGAACAGGAGACTGACGAAGGCTTTTCAAAGGGATGAATCGTGATTGAAGACTCATGAACGTAGTTTTGAATCTATTCCACGAATCTTCAACATCCTCGCAAACTTCTAACCTCGCATCAGTCAATCAAGCACGAAGACCTGCAAAGTCTGCTCTTCTCAAATCAAGTTTTTCGATTTACTAGTCGCAGACTCTACCTTGGGGACCTTGACTATAAATCTGACTAGTCGGTGATCACTGTCAGGAACTCGTTGTTCGCAAACTCCAGGAGTTGTGTGTTCTCACCCCAGGGTTCTCTGGTTTCCCAGTCAACTTAGGTATTAAAATCACCTATGGCGATATAGACACTGTCTTGAACAAGTTCACCCAGTAGCCGGTACAGATCCCTCTCTTTTTCAACGAGTTGGGTAGGGAGTCTGTAAAGCAGCAGGGTCCTGTATCTAGCAGGACCGATATCTAGGTCAACTTCTAGTTGCTCGTGGTCGGATACAATGTTACAGTTCGTCGATTTAAGTGTATCCTTGACATACAACATCACAATGCCACCCTCTCTGTCTGGCCTATCTTTTTGGAAGAGTTGGTTACCTGGAATCGTGAATTCACATTCAAAATCTCGGTTTGAGGTTTTTACCCAAACTCTATTATGGCCACCATTTCAAGCTCTTCCGTCGCTACGAAGCCACGAAGTTCAAGAAACTTGTTTCTGATTGACCTTCCATTAAACAGAAGAACTTTCACTGAGTCCTCGAATGTAGAACTCCCTACGCCCTTCCGTTTCCCGTCTTACTTGGCTCTCTATTTTCTGTTGGTGGTGTGGTGGCACCCTTTCTAGCGACCTGGTCGAAGGTCGTTCCAGGGATGAATTTGGTGTACTGGCTCAAGTCCGACCTCACCCTGGGCGGGACCGTCCTTTGAATCCGCTCTACGACATCTTGTATCAGGTTTAAGAGTACATCCTTTTATTTAAAGGAAAGGTGCACCCCATCCCTTTGGTTTAGATCGTTTCTACCATAAAAGATGCGGTAGGGGTCAACAAAAAACACCCCCTCCGCCGTACATAAATCTGCTAGTCGTCGGTTCAATGAGAGGTTCGTCGAGTGAGTGATCCGGCTTGGACCTTTTCTCGGGAGCATCCCGACCACGACACGTCTGCGGGTTTTCAACCCACACTCATCCACAGCCCCCATGACCGTCTGGAGGATCTTGCCTGTAAGGCCTACCCTACCTCCTCTGAGGTAGAGGTCGTTGTCACTTACCATCACGGCAACGACTGAACTCTCAGAAATCTGATATTTCTCAGCCTCTACCCTTATCTAGTGGTTCCCACGTCCTGGGAGGCAGCTTACCCTTACACTGGTGCGAAGGCAGGCCACTAACATGGGTTGCTGATCCCTTGATTGAGAATCACCGATAAGGATGACGCTCGCACATTTGGCTGCAGAGGACATGGTCTTCCCTTTCGGAAGCGACTTCTCTGTTTCTTCTTTCTTCTCCAATTTTTTTTTCCTCTTCTTTCTTTTTTCCTATATTTCTCTTCTTCTGTTTCTACTTTCTCTTTTTTTTCTTTCCTTTCTTCCTCTTTCTCTTCTTCTTTTGGGCCCGTTGAGCCAGTCTCGCAGCAGCTGACTCCAGCTCTGGGATGTTGGAAGGCCGGCGTGGCACTGTCGATGCAGTGTTCGCTTCTTGGGCGAGGGTCTCGTCGGTGGGAGATACATCGTGAGCCGACTGGACCTCTAGTCTTGAGGGCAACTCGGCGATTCTGTCCTCGAGCCTGTGAAGCTGACGCGCGTATTTAGACTCTAGGTTCTGTAGCTTCCTCTCCAGTGCCTCTATATAGATCCTTGAGCTCTTGCACTTCTCCTTTAAGGACACAGTCAGTGCAGATACTTGCCGGGTGGCATTTGGAGTAACACCCCTCCGGGAAGTCGACGCACCACTTGTCCTTTTTGCACACCGAACATGTGTATTTAACAGCTGAACACTTTATATCTTTGAATACTTTGCGACCACTCAATAAAAATCAATAAAAAAAGAAGGGGTGGTGGTGAGTTCGCACCGCGTGAGTCGCTCCCGGCTATCCATCGGAGACGTTTCGGATCTTTCAGAAGGCACGCTCCTTTTACTGCTGTTCGTCCAACCGAGTCGTTAAAGCCCGACGTGCCGTGGCTCACAACCAAGCAGCACTGATAGCCTCCGAATGGGAGGTATCGATTTCGCACCAGTTGAACAGCGGAACATGCCCCGTACTAAACTCCTACTAGTTCCCTTCAGGGCGTCCAGGATCTCGCCTTTGTGTTAGACTGGCAACCAACCTGGAAATAAGGCCCATCATCTCGGACAGTTGCTACTAGAGGTACCTCTTAACTGTCACTGGGAATGGCCAGTAATTACGTGCCAGGGAAGGAGTTAACGGGGCACTTACCCTCATCCCATTCATTGCCCCCCATCGCCTAGGACCCCTCTAGTACTAGTCTCTCGCAACCATTGACCTTCAATTGGCGTTATTTTTAGAGTTTCCAAAGCATCTCTTCTGACGTATAAGGTAGCTGTCAGGTCCTTAAATTTAGATAGATGAAGGATAAAGCTGAGAGGATAGTAATTTTTTTATAGATCAGTCGAAGGGATAGAGAAAACTGTAACAGAATACAGGATAGAAGAGTAGAAGATCGACGCACTTTGTCTGTAACCTCATTCCCGACCGATTCGACAAGGGTAACCCTACGAGGGATAACATAAAGGTACCCCTCTACAACATAGCTCGAAAAATCTATGGTACACGCAAGCTCTCTCCCCACAAAAAGGGGGCGTTGACAGAGGGAGAGAGAGAGAGAATCTCACGGACGAAGAACATTCCATTGGAACCTTTCGGTAAACTTGTGGAGCGATATCGAAGTCAGACTGGAACCAGGACACCATTTAGCGATATGGCGCTAAAACCATCGCCACCCTGTCTTTGGGACAGAGTCGGAATCGCTTTCGGCAGAGTCGTATATATATCCCAGCCCGGGAATGATCAAATGAATATTCTCAGAGTATTCGTGACGCGAGCTGTATCCACGCCGCTTTCACGCAAGCAAGATTCACGCAGCATCTTGAGAGGTTATTGGAATCATTCAAGGACGACACGCACTTCTCGAGCGACACCCCGGCACCCTAAGGGCTCGCAGGCAGAAACCACTATTTGGAACGACGGAGGTCAAAGACAAAGGACTCAGTCAAGAAAACGCGCTTAGCTACGCTTCCCCGAGAAGAATACTTCCACGAGCGACTACTCAAGGTCTCCTCCAGAAAATCGTAAGCCATTGCACTTTCTTTTTCTTTGTCGTAGAGGCGTGACCCTCTCCGACCGCAAGACTCAATTCATAGTCTCCTTTCGATCCCTCTCGGGTAATTATTGTGCCTCGTACGCCTCTTGTTAATCTCATTTGTTGTTTGTTGTATTAAACATTATTTCGTTTCACTTGTTTTATCCTATAACCACTTGAAGCCTATTGAAATAGTATCAAAGTCGGCCAATATTAGAATTTGCTCTCTCGTCTTTAATACACACGCACTTAAGATAAAGATATTTCCCTATATTTGTTAGTCGCCTCCTTCTCCCACGTCTAGGGAGGGCAGCAAAGGCCAGGTAGGACTACCTGATCCTACGACAAGGATCTTTGCGATGAACTTATATTTATCTGTAAAAGATAAATAAATAATATACACGAGTAAATTTTAGGCCATATTAAGTAAGACAAGATGTTAATTTGAAGGGAATCCATTATCTCAAAAATTAGAGCCAACTCGGCCAAATTAATGGGATCTTTATATTCAGCAGCTCCCAAATACACTTACTTCGTTGGATAACTGATTTTGGCGGCCGTGGAAATTTCGTGCTGCTTTAGAAAAATTATAAAATAAGTAAATTTAACCAATTATATGGTTACAATTTTGTTCTACAATATTTTTCCATTTAATTGGTCTAAAAAACGATTAAAAGAGAAAAAAATTGCTATGCAGAAATGTCGAGCTACAAGACCCCTCTCCTTAATGAATAACAAATAACGGCTAGGGTACTAGGCTTGTTATATGTCCACTACTCTATTTACCAATTTCCGATTTGCTAGTTTTTTTTGGTCAAAATTCGATTATTTATTTCCATTAATATAATAGGTTAACTCTATTTAATAGCTTAATTTGTTCGTTCATGTCAAATTTCGCTTTATTTGTTTCCCTTAATATAATAGGCTAACCCGAGTTAATAGTCTAACATGGTCGTTCATGTCAAAAATTTCTTATTTGTTTACGGTAATAGAATAGGTTAGCCTAGGCCTTACTTTGGCAAGATTTTTTGTTTTCTTAATTTCGGACCAATAAAATGGGAAAAGGTTGTAGAAGGAAATGGTAAATATATAATTTATTAAATTTACTTACAAAAATGTTTTTATTATTCGTTGCATGGACTTTCCGGATAACAATAACATCAACATATTTTGGATCTTTTCTCTTATTATGGCACAATTTCGTCTCCTCAGTCAGATGGCGGAACGGCCGGCAGAGGAGGCTGAACTGCCTTTCTCATGTGCGGGAATTGAGAGATGAGATCATTCTACGTTATAAGTATTTGGGGAGTTTGGGAGCGAATAAGACGAAACTAAAAAAAAGAAAAACTAAGGAAAGTAAAAAAAAGTGAAAACTAAACATTATTTAATAGATAAAACTTTACAATGTCTTTGTAAATTTGAGCAACTAATTCTTTTCCTTTATTTCGTTGTCTCTGTAAAATCTCGCACATACGAGGGGCGGTCAATAAATTTTGCGAATCGGTAGGGCAAAACAGAGGTAGGGGGATGGCTGTTTATGGGGGTGTTAGGACAACTTATGAAGTGACAGGAGCTGCAGCCGCACGCTCCTGCCTCGTCTATTTAAGAAGCAGTAGCTGATCGTAGATCGCAAGGCGCAAATTTTTCAACAATGGAGAAGGTTGAGCACCGCGCACTGATCAAATTTTTGACCAAGGAAGGCAAGAATGCAAAAGAGATCCATGAACGCATGGTTGCAGTGTACACTGACACCGCCCCTTCCTATGCAACCATTGCTCGCTGGAATAGAGAGTTCCGCCATGGTCGTGAGTCCCTTGAAGACCACCCCTGTCCAGGCCACCCGTGAGACGTGACCAACGAGGACAATGTGGCCCGTGTGGAGAGGATGATCTTCTAAAATCGACGGGTGAAGGTCGAAGAAATCGAGCGAGAACTTGGAATATCACATGGAAGTGTTATAAACATCATCCACGACAATTTAGCCATGACCAAGGTCTCCGCCCGTTGGGTCCCTAGAAACCTCACGCCCCATGATCGACTTCAACGTCGTCAAAGTTCACAAGGCCAGAGTTGCACAAGCTGCCCTTCGCGAGTGAGGATTCGAGGAGCTCAACCATCCCCCCTACATTCTAGATCTGGCCCCTAGCGACTACTTTTTATTCCTCCAGCTCAAGGTTGCACTGCGTGGACGCTGGTTTGGGGACGATGAAGATGTCCAGCTCGCCGTCCAGTAGTGGATTAAAGAGCAGTCGGGAGATTTCCGGTTATCGGGAATTCGAGGCCTCAGGGACAAGTGGCGCAAGTGCATTGAAGTCGAGGGTAGTTATATTGAAAAATAATAAAACACGTTTCCTCATATCTCGCTTCCTTATATCCGAATTGCAAAACTTATTGACCGCCCCTCGTATATTAGTCGATCAGAGAACGAGCGGTTCCACATTCTTTTTTATTCCCCATTTTCGCCTTGGCCCAAAGTGACTCTATTTGATTTGTGTGGGCACATATTTCAGGATATTTAAAGTTCTGCGAGTGGTTAACTGTCAAATGTTTATATAACATGTCTGGTAAGGATTTATTATGGATAATAATGTTTCTGCCGATCTATCGAGAACTGCATACACAAAACACGCATGTTATCCTGCAAATCCCTCTGAAAACCCACCCACTGCACTGTTAAAACCCTCCATACATTGTTCTTTTTCTAGCAAGTTCGTACGTTGTCATTTTTTAAGGGTGAAAACAATACTTATTCTTCTTTAAAAAAACAAAGGATAACGTAACACTAAAGATTCCACAGCGTAATCACTGGAGTAACCGGCCGCTCAGCCATCTGACTGAGGAGACTAAATTGCGCCATAATAAGAGAAAAGATCCCCTTTTTCTCTAGTTTGAACTCCACCACATTCTCAATAAAAAATTACGAACTCTTTGAGTGATGAGATAAGGCCTTGTATTGTATTGCGCTTTAAATTCCAGGCAAAATAATCCCATCATCCATCCATCTTTCTGTTTATAGGCTCGTTTACTTCACCCATGTCTCTGTTTGCGCGTTTGCTTAATTCATCCATGTCTGTGTATTTGACTACTTTGCAATATCTATTTGTAAGTGTCCACCTTTACTTCATCCGTGTCTGTGCTTGAGATTTTCCTGCATTATTGACTCTGTTTGTTTGTTAGCTTACTTTAATTATGCCACTGTGTCAGAGAAAGAGAGAGAGAGAGAGAGAGCGAGAGAGAGAGAGAGAGAGAGAGAGAGAGAGAGAGAGAGAGAGAGAGAGAGAGAGAGAGAGAGAGAGAGAGACGTAGGACGGCAATGCTATGCATCAATTATAGCAGATTAGCTAATTTAGTACAGCAGTCGGGAAAAAAAATTCGAATAAAAAATATGTTAATGAGATGGCTTCTTTTGAAGACACTTAACTTCCGTCCGAATAAGACTTCCCATATAGCGAGCCTAATTGTAACAATGGGAGGTTCCGCGAGATACGTGAAGTGTCTAAAATTCACTTCCGGCGGCTCTGTATAAATAGTAAAGCATCGGCCTGGGCAAAATTAGTATTTTGCCAAGAGGACACGACGCATAAGGTAAGGCCTGCAGAATCTTGTTGCTGGCCGAGTGTAGTCGGGAATTAAGTTGTGATAAATGTTAAATATTGACTAAAACATTCATTGTCTTCCAAATAATTTCAGACTTAAATAAGACTCGGCCATAACTATTAAAATGCGACCAAGGGCCCTGATTGCTTGCATTGCCTTTACGATTGTCTATTTTGTCTCTCCTTATAGCGTCTTTCTCTCGGTCTCCCATACCCCAAGAGCCCAAAGACAAGAAAAAATTTCTCGATGTAAGCTTCCATAAGAGGGGAGAAACTTCTACATTACCATATTCTAGCCCAGCTTTCCCCCGGCAAAATACTTTCGACCTCTACTTTCGAGGCTAGAAGTGGTTACTGGAAAACAGGTTATATCCTACGTCATAATTTCGAACAGGCCGAGTTCTAATCGACCCTAAGTGCAAATCCAACTTCTGCTGTTGGAAGTAATCGAGCTCGACGCTCATACCCTTGCTCCTCTCGAGCACCAAAATCTTTAGGTGGCAGATCCACCCGGAATTGGAGTCTCCTTTGTCGGTTGCATGCAGCCGCTTGTGTATACTCACGGCCACCACCTAGAGCCAACATTCTAAACCTTTAGCTCAGTTATTCCTTTGCATTTATCTTTCATGTCCATTATTTTATTTTTGTTTGTACAGTAGTAAATATTATTTTGCTTCACCCAGTTTGATATCCAGAACCTCCTAGATAGTTGATTTAATTCTGCCAAGTATAGCCTTTGTCATAAGGAAACTAGTCAATCTTACGAGATTATTGCAAACCAGAGTTAAATTGCATCATTCGGAGCAAGGCCCAATTGCAGAGTTGCCTTGCGTGCTAGCCACTATTCTTTCCTGGACACGGAAAGCAAACGGAGGTCAGGAGATCTAACCTGACCTACGACATAGAATAATACTAATATATATATATATATATATATATATATATATATATATATACACACATATATATATATATATATATATATGAAAATTAACCCACAGGAAAATGAAAAGATGAATCTAAGCACTTTCGAACTATATTTGCAAGTTCATTTTCAAGGAATAGCATGAAAATGGAAAAGACAACCTTATATAAAGTACAAACCAATGGAAAAAAACACAACAAGACAGAAAAATACCAAGAAAAAGAACAATAGGCAACTAATAACGGACATATGCACCCCTAAAACGATATACACACAACAACGTCATGTATATGAATAGAATATGGTGGGTGAAAAACTAATAAAACAAAACCAAACATTTTAAAGCTTTATCATTAAAGCGAAAACATTTAGGACTAAGAGTTAATCCACAGTCAAAATAGAGACACGAATAATATTTCACTAATAAGATTGACAACAGGCTGCATTATGAAGTTATTTCATTTAGTACATTTTTTTTTAAAAGGGTCGAGTTTAAATAAGCCAGGGGAAATATTTATATTAGGTAGGATTCCAATTAAGGAACACTCGACAATTTCTTTTTGTGGAATCAGCGGAATGATAAAGGAATTTTGTAGAATTCCTGTCAATGGGGTGGTTATTTTCGGATAAATGTAAAAATAAAGTGGTGTATGTTGGTAAATTCTAGTATATATATATATATATATATATATATATATATATATATATATATATATATATATATATATATATATATATGTTTTGTTAAAGACCAGGTTGTATTTTGATTTTATCAATTTTATTTTGGAATGTTCCAAATGGCGAATGCTGTTTTTTGTATCTGGTTGTATATTAGTATTATTCTATGTCGTAGGTCAGGTTAGATTAATAAGGGAATAAGGGTATATATATATATATATATATATATATATATATATATATATATATATATATATATATATATATATATATGTAGAAGTCTAAATACTGCGTACATTGGTGTACGCAGAAACACTGCGACACAATGCTTCCCGCCCCCTCGTCTAAAATGCACCCCTTGCCTAGAATTCTCCGTCGCCCTTTTTCGCACCGCAGTAAAATCCGAGATGGCTCAAAGCCGTGAGTGACATATCGTCAGCCCAAAGAGGAAAAAAGGTCTTTCGCGCGACGATACAGATTTTGCGAGAATTCTATTCGCTCTCTTGATTTTTCTCGTGGGAGGAATAAAAGGAAGACTTCTCCCTGGGGTCAGGCAGAAGCCCTTGGACCTACGTCGAGTTTGTGTGAAACTCGATCCACAGAAGAAACCGTTCGTCCGCTGCAAGGAAGGAACTTCTCTGGGAATTGGTTGTTGCCGTCACGGTACTTGTAGGTGCCAAAGTTCTCGCAGCCCTCCCCCAGCCCCCCCCATTCAGAGTCTGAGGTTACACAGGATCTCCCTCTGCGGATTACCCTAGACGTAGCTAGGTAATCGTTTTTTGCTACCCAGTCCAGGATCGAATAATCGGACAGGTACTTCGAGGAAGAAGTCCGGTTGAGTCACTGCTTGGCTCATCTTCATGATCCGGCAAAGGATGAGTATATCACCGGTCTAGGATTACCCTCTCATTCGGTAACCTCGGATGACCGGACTAGGTGCGATCATCGTCACCAGAAGAAGATCTCCCACCCCCCCTTGAAAAATACTTACGAATTCAAAGGTATCGTTAATTGAATTATCCCCTCCCCTAACTTCACCAGTTTATTTGTGTACTAGAATTCTCATCCTGAGCCCATACCCCCGAATATTAGAAGTGCTTACTTAATTCAGTGTTTAACTCAATAATAATATTCCCTTCGTTCTGCCTGGTGTCATTAAGACGCAAACATCCCAGTGAGTAATCTGCAAGTAATCCCCACCACGACATTTTTGTAGATTTATTTATTCAGTGCAAGATTAATCCTATTTATATTTTTATACGCTGTGTTTATTTCAAATTGATGTACATTAAAGATTATTTTCGTATAGGTGTGTTTAACTAATTTGGACGATCGCTTGGCAATTATTAAGCAATCTACTCGGCTTAAAACTCATTATTCCACCGACCCACCCATGGTTGGCTTATACTGAGTGGAAAACACATTCAGGGGATCATCATCTTAGTTTTGATCAAAAGGGTACGCACCCGGGTTATTCTTATTCGCCGGAAATGGTTAAGGTAGGTGTATTGGATACGCTTCACCTCCGCTTCACCTCGTTGCGGTAATAAAATATATGTCCAGGAAGTGAGACTGGGATTACCCACTCACTAAACCCTCGACAATATATATATATATATATATATATATATATATATATATATATATATATACCTTTATTAAACTGGTGTCAGGTTTTATGGGGTTTGGTTCTGGCTATCAGAAAATTTTGTTTACGTTATTTCATTGACTTTTTAAATTTATAAGTTTTAAATAATTTATATGTTTTTGTTTGTGACTGTACTTCACTAATTTTCCCCAGCGGAATTTCTGCTTTCTTTCAAGCCCCATATACTCTGCCATTATTTGAAAGATTCAGGAGGAATTGCATTGGAGAGGGGAAGGGGCGTATTTTAAGGGATAATACACCGAGGCCATATCGTCTCAATCACAGCAAGGCTAGAATAAGGAGTTATTGCTAAGATCCTGACTTCAGACGAAGAAATTATTCCGAGTGAGCAAACAAAATAAAATTCGAATCGTGCGAAATATTTAGTTGTTTTTTTATTGTCTTTTTTGTGTGTGATTTTATTTTCTAATTAAGCAAAACCCTTTTCCACTTCCTTTAGTGCTCTCGAGTGAAATTAATGTAGTGAATTACGATTAAATTAGGTTCGACAACCCCGCTACGTTCTCTTGTGTTTTTTTTTATTTTTGAGTAAATGTTTTGTGAATACGACAGCATGTCGTCTTTCGAAGTTTTCAAAGCACAAGGTTAGTCTCAGTAAGAGCCGAAAGAAGAGAAAGAGAGAGCAAAAGAAAGAGAAGAAAGAGAGAAAATTCGTTTGCATGAACTGTAAATGACTAGGACCAGAAGCGAAACGACTTCAATTACTTCTAGGACTGAAGTGCAACAAACTGCGTACATAAAGTTGCCTGTTTCTAAGGAAGGAGGAGATTGCGGGTCATATCTCACTCACCTCGAGAAAGTCTTTCAGGATATTGGAACAGACTGCGTAGCTAAGTTGTTGCCTTTACTTAGTACCCAGCTCAGGGACATTTCCATCTCGCTCCAACCAGAGGCAACCATCAATTATAGCATGTTAAAAGCCGGATTGCTTGCTGCTTATAACATGACTCCGGACTTTTATCGTGCAAAGTTCCGACACTGTCGCATCCAACCTAACCAAACATTCCGACAGTTTTGATATTCGTTGCAGCGTATTTTAAATTTCTCACTAGACGTGTCCAAAGTCCCTCAGGAATACCATGCTTTGGTTACCTTCGTCCTCAAAGACCAACACTTAGTGTCACTTCTTTCGGATATCAGATCCTTTGTGAAAGACAGGAAGTGCCTGCCATTTAAATAGTGCATCGAGGAATTGGATGTATATGTGGCTAATCATAATTGCACTCCAGAGGAAGGGAAGAAGACTGAACCACACTCTCCCAAAGCAAAGGCCCCACAACAGGGATAAGCTCATCAAGATGAATGACCCGTCTAAGCCTAAACCACTTTTTCTGTCAGACAAACGTGAAGTCAAACCATTCTCCCTGCTTCGTCGTTCCCCAAGAGAAGTGTCGTATGTTACTCATGTGGAGTAGAGGGTTATGTGAGAACTAATTGCCCTCAGAATTATCAGTTTAGATGCGGCTATCACAACCAGGTGCACACTATAAGAGCCAGGCCTGTTTAACCCCCTCGCACCCAGAAGCACCCCTTTCTTCAAGGGAACCGAATCCGGCAGGACACTAAGTGAATTTTGTGTTTGACAAAAGCACTCCTGGAGGTCTCAAATTCGAAACTGGAGTGGTGAACAGCTGCTGGATCTCAACTCTCGTGCGCGACACAGAGTGCACGTGTATCATGATATCTGACAGATTACTTCCACCTGTAACCCCAAATCAAAACAAGCTTGCAACAGTGCCCGATTCCCTGGGGCTTCATAAAAGATTTTTCCAGCGCCCATCAAGTTATGTGATGCTTTATTTAGCCAGAGTTCCCTAGTCCCCCCCCCCTCCCGTGGCTCAAGCAATTAAAGAATCAGAAGCGCTCGCACCTCTGGAAACCCCTGTCGCTTCAGGTTGCCCAAATGTCCTGGACGAGGATTTTCGAAAAAATCAGAAAGATTGCGAAACTCTCCACCACTTATGGATAAAACCGCAAAACAAGACGCGAGAGACCATTAGAGGCAACAAAATCATCTCCTCCATTGCTAAGGATGACCTTCTTTACCGGGTGTGCTCAGCAGACAATAGCATAGAGTCCCAAGTATTATGTGTGCCCAGCTCCAATATAGACGTATCCTTCGAACCACCCACGATAGTTTCTTCACCGGTCATTTTAGCTACACTAAGATGGCACAACTGGCTTTTAAATACTTGTATTGGCAGGTACATCGGACGAAGTCATGCGTTATTGTCGTTCGTGTGACATCTGCCAGAAGACCGCAATTAGGGGGCGAGTCAAACCTGCACCCTTACAGAGGAGCCTATTAAACTCCGAACCCTTCTCCCGAGTGGCGATTAATTTGATCGGGCTGATTCATTCACATACAAGTGAGGGCCATATTTATGTTTTAACTCTGGTCGATTTCGCAACTAGATTCCTGGAGGTTGTGCCACTTAAGAAGATTGACAGACAGCATCTCTTGTATCGAAACACTCATCATGATTTTCTCCTGTGTTGGGATGCCGAAAGAGATATTGTCGGATCGTGGCCGCCAATTTACGTCCCAATTGATGGAATATGTGGGCAAGTTGCTTATGATAAAACCGCTGTTTTCAACTCCATTCCACCCAGCCAGAAATGGGATGTGCGAAAGGTTAAATGGCAGTCTTAAAGCCATTCTGAAAAAACTATTTGCCGAGCAGCCAAGAGATGGGCACAGTTCTGTTTGCATATAGAGAAATTCCACATCGCACCTTGGGTTTCGCTCCGTTTTAATTACTATACGGAAGAAATGTACGAGGTCCCTTGAGCATATTGAAGGAACTATATATAATTAAAAACTGTATCTGGAAATCCAATCCTCGTACTCGTATCTGCTCGAATTACGACAGAGGTTGGAGAAATGCGCGGAAATAACGTATCAAAATGCGGATGTTAACCTGGATGAATATAAAACTTACTCCTACTACAAATCTGTAGTTAGAAAATTTAAGCCAGGTGAGGAAGTCTTGTTGTTGCTCCCAACAGAATACAACAAATTACTGAGCCAATGGAAGGGCCCCTATCAAGTGGTCGAGAAACGTGGACCAGTCTATTATTTGATTGAAACGCCAACGTGAAGGAAGCTTTTCCACGTAAATCTCCTCAAGAAGTATCACCAACGCGCATGAGTTAACCAGATTGTGGTTATAGGTAAAGAATCGCTTATGGAGTCTAATTATCCTATGGACCCTCCTAAGTGTAGTACAAGTCACCTGCATAGAGCAAGGCAGCAAATATCCCCTACACCTCTTGCCAGACGCACACGAACTCTCGTCGGCCCACCTAAAGTTGAGCGACCAGCTGTCGCCTCCTCAGAAAACTCAACTGCAGTCCTTCCTGAAACAATTCGGTGACGTCATCTCTGAAATTGTTGGTTGTTTAGGACAATTTGAACACACATCCAATTGACCACTCAAGAACCCATCCGATCTAAGCCGTATCAGATGCCCATACACTTGAGAGAAGCATTTAATGCTGAGGTTTTAGATTTGAAAATAAAAGAGCTGTCAAAATCAGATTATTGCTCTCTGGCTGTTATGGTTAAGAAATAAGATGGATCATACCGGATGTGCCTAAATTTTAGGAAATTAAATTCAGTAACAGTATTAGATGTAGAGCCGATCCCCCTTATCGACTAAAATCTTCATCTTTTTTGAGAAAGCCCAATTCATAACCGAGCTGTATTTGTGCAAAGTATATTATAAAATTTCACTACAAGAAGAGGTCAAGAAACACACGGCTTTCCCAACTGAAAAAGGGCTGATGCAATTTCGACTACTCACTTTTGGCCTCGTCACTGCATGCAGTAATTATAATCGGATGATGAGAAGGATATTAGATGGGTTGCCAAATATATCATTCTGCTTTGATCATATTTATGTGGCTACGAATGAGTTGAATCAGCACCTGAATGCTCTACAAGCACTTTTAGAAAGAATTACAGGGCATAATTTAAATATTGGTCCCAGCAAGTGTCACTTCGCCTACAATAAAGTCTACTATTTAGGATTCCGAATTGGAGATAACCAGCAAGCTCCCCAGGAGAACAAAATCTGAGCCATTGTTAAAATTTCCGTGCCCGCGACCAAGAAGCAATTAAGATCCTTTGTGGGTTCCGTGTCCTTTTACTTGCGCTTTATTCGGAATTTCGCCTCACTGTTCGCTCCTTTGTGCGAGCTTTTTTTAAAAAATGGCTCCCTAGCACCTCGTATGGAAACCGCATCTGCACCCATATTACGTTTGCTCAATTCTGAAGAACCATTTGACATACGAACAGATGCAAGCAACGAGTAAACAGGGCATGTTTTAGTCCAGTACGAAGAAAATGATGAGAGCTTTCCCATCTCATATGCAAGTCAGAAATTGCTACCACGAGAAAAGAATTGCACTGTGATTGAACAAGAGGCCCTCGTGATAATCTGAGAAAAAAACTTTTTTTTTTTGGTAGGGAAAGAATTCATAATAGAAACTGACCATAAGCCTTTATTCTACCTCCGAAATGTTAAAAAAAAACAATAATGGTCGTCTAATCCGCTGAAGTTTGTTTTTATAAGAATTCCAATTCAGAATCCTGTATATTAAAGGCTCCAATAACTGTATAGCCTATAACTTGAGCCGGAATCTAGTGAATTCCTCTTCGGACTGATCCTGATTGAGAGTAAATTTTTCTAATTTATTTTAAGAATGTACATATGCTCATGCAATATATTCAATTAAGTTAAGGGAGCATGTGCCCTTTTGAATTATTTTCTCTGTATAATGGACTGATTGTGTTAATATTATATTGCTTATGGACTCGAGGCAGGCAAGGCTCCTTCTTAAAGGTATTCATTGATAATTGTGGGTATTGTCAATTATTTTCTTTTGTAATGTTAATCCTAATAGGCAACTAATAACAGACATATGTATCCCTAAAACGATATATGTACACACAGCAACGCCGTGTATATAAATGGAATGTGGTGGGCGAAAAAACAAAAAAACATTTTAAAGGATTATCTTGTTTTTGTAATATCATTCGCATTGCCTCCCCCATCACGTGTCTCTGCTGTGATCGTGGATTAACTCTTAGCCCTAAATGTTTTCGTTCTAATGATAATCTTTTAAAATGTTTTTTGTTTTTTTCATCCACCACATTCCATTTATATACACGGCGTTGTTGTGTGTATATCGTTTTAGGGATGCATATGTCTGTTATTAGTTGCCTAGTGTTCTTTTTATTGGTATTTTTCTGTATTGTTTTTGTGTTTTTCCATTGGTTTGTACTATGTGATGGACGTTCCCTTCGTATCTTTGTACCCTATATAAGGTTCTCTTCTTCATTTTCATGCTATTCCTTGAAAATGAACTTGCAAATATAGTTCGAAAGTGTTTGGATTCATCTCTTCATTTTCCTGTGGGTTAATTTTCATATATAACGGGTGTTCCAATAACTTGGACCGATGTTAAATGTGAGTTAAGTTTAAGCGTCTAATGATTTTTTTTTTTTTCAGATTTAACAACTTCAGTCTTTGGCAATTTCAACCATGGAAAGATTGATAATCGAACAACGTGTTAAAGTTATCGAAGCCAATTACGAAAATGGGCGTTCAAACAAAAACGCATTTCGGGCACTTCGCGATATTTTTGGTCAACATAATCGACCAATCGAGAGTGCAATTGGGAAAATTGTTCGTAAATTAAACAAACGGGGTCGGTGGCAGATAGGAAAACGCCATTGCGTGCTCGTTTAAACCGTTCAGCTGAAAACATTGCTGCAGTGCGCGAGAATGTGGCCGAAGATCCAGACACCTCTATTCGTCATGGCACGCAGGAATTGAACCTCTCCACAACAACGTTACATCGAATTTTGAAAAAAAATTGTCTCTACACGCTTACAAAATTCAATTGACACAAGAACTGAAGACTGTTGACCATTTGAAGCGCCGTACATTCGTCAATTGGGTGCACGAGCAAAGACAAGTTGATGATGATTTTTTAACAAAAAATCATCTTTAGTGATGAAGCCCATTTTCCTCTTGGTTTTATTCGTTAATAAGCAGAATTGTCACATTTTGGCAGATGAAAATCCCAGGAAGATTGTTGAAAAGCCACTGCATCCACACAAGGTCACTGTTTGGTGTGCATTTTTTGCTAGCGGAATCATTGGGCCGTATTTCTTCGAAAATGATGCCGGGAATTCTGTTACGGTGACAGGCGAGCCATACCGTGCAATGATAACCAACTTTTTATGGCCCGAATTGAATTCTATGGATGTCGAAGATCTGTAGTTTCAACAGGACGACACCACATGCCACACAACCAATGCAACGACGGCTAAATTGAATGAGAAGTTTCCAAGTTGCATCATCTCTCGAAACAGCGAGGTCAATTTGCCACCACGATCGTGTGACTTGACGCCTTTAGATTTCTTCCTTTGTGGTCATCTCAAAAGTAAGGTCTATGCCAACAAGCCAACAACAATTCAACAGCTGAAGGATCAGATAATAAGGCATAATGGTGAGATCGAGGAGCAACTATGCAGAGACGTCATCAAAAATTTTAACCATCGAGTGGTGTGCCGCCGAAGCCTTGGCAGACATTTAGGCGATATTATTTTTCACACATAATTGCCATGATTCAAACAACATGATCCAATAGTGAAATCAATAAATTTTCACCAATAACACTGTTTTATTTACTGCTAACTTCGATCCGTCTTAATGGAGCACCCTTTATACTCGTATATATATATATATATATATATATATATATATATATATATATATATATATATATATATATATATATATATATATATATATATATATATATATATATATATATATATATATATATATATATATATATATATATATATATATATATATATATATATATATATATATATATATATATATATATATATATATATATATATATATATATATATATATATATTAAAAAAAGCAAGGGACCGAGAACATATCCCTGCGGAACGCCTCTAGTGGTAGAATTCCATGATGAACTGTTCCCATTGACAACAATTCTCTGCCTCCAGTTATCTAGCCAGTCTTATCCATTTCATTACGATGCCCCTTATTCTATGCGTTTATAGCTATCTCAAGAGTCTTCTTTGTATAACGGCATCGTGTCTTTTTGAAATCTATATTAACTACATCTACAGTTTTATCTTAGTCAAACGTTGTGATTATTTTGTTGAAAAAAACAAACAATTAAATTACTTAAACATGACCGTTCGCGTGTTGAAAGCCGTGCATTCTATAGGAGCCCAATGCACTCCTTAATAGGTTTGCGATTATTTACTTATCTATAAAATCACTTTGGTTCGTCTTATGAGATTTTTTGAGGGGGGTTTACTTCATCCATGTCTCTGCCTGTGTGTTGAATTATTTCAGCTGTCTCATTTTGTATGTAAGTTTGTTTAATACATAATTCCCTCTATTTGTGTTTGTGAACTTTATCTATATCTTTCTGTGTTTGTTTAATTCAGCTCTGTCTATTAGTTTTGTTTACCTCATCCATCGGGGTTTGGGGGTTCTTTTACTTCAGTCAAGTCTCTGTTTGAGTGTTTGTTTAATTGAGGCATGTCTTTGTGTATAAGTTCGTTTAATTTATCGGTCATGGTTTGTGATTTATTTCCTTAATCCCATTCTCTGTTTGAGTGTTGGTTTACTTATCCATGTTTATCTTTTGTTGTTTGTTTACTTCTCTGTTTATCTGTTTGAAAACTTCTTTAATGTCTTTAATGTCACTAAATGTATATGTTTGTTTACTTCATCCATCTCTCTCTTTACAAATTCGTTTACTCCATCGATGTATCTGTTTGTGCGTTTGCTTATTTTATCCATATGACTATTCTGTGCGCTCAGTTATTTTATCCGATGTATTTGTGTTTGCATACTTTATCCATGTATCCGTTTGCAATTTCATTTACTTTACAATGTCTTTGTTTGTGTTTATTTACTCCATCCAACTCTCTATTTTGTGCTTGTTTGCTTCAGTCCCCTCTCTATTTTGTGTTTGTTACTTCTCTTATGTTTCTGTTTGTAAGTTCGTTTACTTTATCCATGTATCTTTTTGTGCGTTTATTTATTTCATTGGTCTCTAATTTTGTGTTTATTTACTACATGTCTCTATTTGTAAGTTTGTTTGCTTCATCCGAGTATCTGTTTGTTTACTTCATGCACCGTCAAATTTTGTTTGTTTACTTCACCCATATGTGTATGTGTGTCCGTTTGTAAGTTGCGTTACTTCATCCATGTCTCTCTGTATGTGATTTTTACTTCAGCTATATCTCGTTTTTTATTTTATTTACCCATCTCTCTGTTTGCATGTCGTTTATTCCTCCTTCTATCTACTCGGTTTGTTCACTTCATCCAAATCCATAAATGCCTTTTCGGTTACTTCATCAATTCATCTGTTTCTATGCTCGTTTATCTTATCCATAATTTTGTGTGTTTGTTTGATTTATATATTATTGTATGTTTGTTTATTTAGTTCATGTATCTCTGTTTTTTTCCTTAATATTTGTCTATGTTTATTCGTTTTTGTTTCGTTATTGTATGTTTGTGAGTTCGTTTACTTCGTTGATCTCTATTTGAGTGCTTGTTTACGTCATGTGTCTATTTTTCTCTTTGTATGAATTGTCAATGTTTGTTTATTTATTTTAGCTATGTTGTTTGTGTTTGTTTATTTCTTCAATATAAGTTTGTAGGTTCGTTTCCTTCATTCATGTGCCTGTTTATGTGTTTGTTTACTTTAGCCATGTCTCTCTATATAAGTTAGTTTACTTTATACATGGCTTGGTTTGTGTGTTTGTTTCGTTTAGCGATGTCTCTTTGTGTGTTCTTTAAATTGACACATGTCTATGCTTCTGCGTTCGTATATATTATCCAGGTATCTGTTTATGTGTTTGCTTACTTCTTTCATGCCTCTGTTTGTATGTTTGTTTACTTCACCAATGTCTACTTATATGTTTAATTTATTTTATTCATTGTTATATTTGTTTTTTTTACTTTATTCATGCCTATGTATTTTCGCTAGTTTCATATGTTTGTGTTTTTTGTTTACTTCATTCTTCTCCCTGCTTGTGTATTTCATTAATGACTGTTTGTTTACTCGGTCGATATTTGTTTTTGTGTTTGTTAGTCTGATCCATATCTGTTTTCGTTACGTTATACATGTCTCTCTTTGTGCGTTTGTTTACGTCGTCCATGTAAGTGATGTAATATCAATTGCCTGGTTAATTTTGCTTAATTTATCTATATTTATGTCTATGTTTATCATCGATGTCTGTCTACTCTGCTGCTCCTCTGCTTCCCTGAGGTCGAAATAGGGTCAATGAACTTTCCAACCCCATCAGTCTCTTCAAAGACTTCTCATGATTTACATGTGCCACGGCAGGCAATCAAGCCCATTGCCTCCATTTCTAGAGTTTCGCCCGCGCATCGATTTCGCGGCTTGAAGCTGCGACTCGAAATCTCACCCAAGGATAATTTCAGATCGGGGAACGAGCGGGTTGTCTTTCCCGGAAGGGAGAATAATCAATTAATCTGCCAATTAAAAAGTCCATTTTACATCGAATTGAGTCGAGGAAGATGAACTACGAAACCCAATGAAAACGAGAGATTGAACGGGACTCCGTTTTCTTTTGAAGGAGTCTTCAATCATGAAGGGGAACTGAACACACACATACGCACTCTCTCTCTCTCTCTCTCTCTCTCTCTCTCTCTCTCTCTCTCTCTCTCTCTCTCTCTCCTCTTTACCTTTTGATTGCAATATTTGTATCTCCTTCATTTATTTATATAGTAATTCATTGCTTTTCTTATCTATCAAAGAATTATTCTAGCTTTTTAGAGTTCTGTATCTCCCTCCTATGTTTGGCAGCCATAAAACTTTAGCACTAAATAATATATGCCACCACTGACCTGATTTTAGCACAGAGGATACCTTGCCGCCATGGGGCTCGTGTCGTAAATGGCGACTAAACCTGGATATCGGCCGCGAGCATGAGTAGCCACACACCCGAATGTTTTCCTGCGATTGCAATAGCAGTAATGGGCGTAAATAAGTGAACCGAGTGCTTTTGTTCTGGAATGGAGTGCGAGAGAGTGTGGATCGTGGTAGTAGGAGCAAAGAGGGTGTAGCAGTACTTTTGAGTGATGACCTGCATGGTGCAATGGATGGGTGTGAGTGTGTGATTGTAGTGTATGGTCATGTAATGATAGAGAGAAAGAGAGAGAGAGAGAATGTAAGAGAAAGAATGTGAGAGAGAATGAGAGAGAAAAAGAGTGTGTGTGAGAGAGAAAGATAGTTTGTGTGTGCAAGTGTGCGTGAGAGAGAGAGAGTTTGTGTGTGCGACTGTGCGTAGGCTTGTTCAGAGAGTGAGGGCTATGGCAGCGAGCGGCAGCAGAAAATGTGACTTTTTTCTACTCGTGTGACTGATTTATTCGTCCCTGTCATGGCGTCATATAGTCTTCGTATTCACTCAGTGCGAATCGCATCAACACATCATTAAAAGTTTTAATATATTTCCCCAAATAACTACTATTTTGTGGTCAAATGTAATACTAAGATTTATTATAAATAAATAATACTCAAAGATAAATCTCAATAACAAAATAAATGATGAAACGGGTTGAGTTTTAAACCTACTAACAATCAAAACTTGCACTTTCGAAGGACTCTACAAAGACTTCTTCCGAGATCTCCATTCACGAGTGAGCACCTAAAGCCGTGTTATTGGTTTGGCGGCATAACGGTGATCAATGGAACATCATCTGTTTTTTTAAGCTTTCTTTCCAATCTTTGCCACCGATATACAGGCTTATACACGAAATTTGCCACAAATAAACAGGCTTATATACAAACTTTTGCCCAGTGAATAAACTCAGATATTCTTATAATTATTTCGACTTTACGGCTACGTGAAATCGGTTGATTTTTTAAAATATAGATATAACACTATGCGTAGGCTATTTGCTCTTTATAGCTACTGATAATTGGTTTGTTTATTTAATAGATAACCTAGCCAGAATTTATGAGGTTCCATGACAACGGAAATTGGGTCAATTTATCTCTCGTACGCTTGGCACCGAGTATTTGGACTTTCTTCCTCTGAACAATAATTATGTTTGTCCTCCTTCAATTTTAGAAGATGTCCCAAAGATATTCTTTTTGTTAACTCATCTTTAGCACACTGTAAACAAAAATTATAATAAGTAAAAAATAGTCATATTTTGTCAACTTTGTTGAAGATAAAGTGGTTAGTTGAGGTAGAAGTATAAAAAAAAATCGGAGATAAACAGATGCAATGTATGGAAGAAAAAAAATGTCTCCACTGCACGTAAATGTACTTTTGTCGTTTCCCTGTAAATGTATTTTTGCCAATAGCCGGTATTAGCCAACTCAGGAAGTAATCTATTGTGTGGGGCCAGGCTCTCGGGACCCAGTGCTCTATATTCTTATATCTGCGACTTCTTTCCGCAATAAGCAATCTTTTTGCCATTCTTCACTACATTCTTTTTAGGTCAATCCAAAATTAATTCTCAATATTTCCCTTCTATTTAAAACTAACTCAATTCCCTATATATCCCTTGTATTCAACCATAAATCAAACCATAACATGCCTCTTCTATTCAACCCTTAATCACCTCCCGAATTTACATTCTATTCAACGCTAAATCAATTCCCATTTCTTTTATTCAATCCTAAATCAATTCCCAACATTTCTCTTCCATTTACACATAAATCAATTGCCAACATTTCCTTTTTATTTAACTCTAATTCAATTGCCAACATTTACTTTTATTCAACTTTTAATCAATTCCCAATCTTTGCCTTCTGTTCAACCCTAAATCTATTCCCTACATGTCCCTCCTTCTTATGGGTAAACATCCCAGATGCCATCTTCCTGATTCCCCTAAGCTCATGCCAAGTTCCCTCTCTCCGGCCCCTAAACACACATGGTTTATCATTTCCCCTGTGACAACCACACATGTAAAAAAAAGGACGGTATTTTTACAGGAAAATGGTTGCAATAATTTATTTCTGTCTTTTTTCAGGATGGGGAGTGTGGGTAAGTAAGATATATCTTGTTGGGTTGTGTAGCAGCGGGAAAGTGAATGATTTGTGGATGATGGGTGGCAAGAAGAGACTGAGGTCAGGGGACTCAATGGCAATCACGATGTATGTGTTGGGTGTGTGTAGAGAAGAGTTTTTACTTTAAAAACACTCCAAAGATTTGTTTCCCACTAGAGGAGTTGTTTTGAATCGATTTCACCATCGTTAGATCTTAATTGTAGCACCTTGTTGTATCGGAGTGTTCGGAAAATAACGTCGCGTTTCAAGGCCAAAGAGTAAAAAATTGTGCCGTTTTAAGGTTAGGTTGTTAGTGAGGTCCAGCAAGGCAGTTCGGGTAAGGAATGGGCTACAGTGTATTACTATCGCGGACTACCGTACAACAACGGTCAGTGGAGGATTACGTGGCTCATCACAGCCAGCAGGATCTGCCTGTTAATCTTCTGGAGAGTGACCTACCCTCCGGATCCACATGGCGCTAAGTAGTCTTTTCCTTTGACTTCTTGAGCTACAAAACTTCCACACAATTTCACTTCCTTTTGCTTCACTATTAGCATTGCAACCTTCGCCTCACAAACGTTCTGGACAAAATGCTTTGGTTGATTTTCGTTTTCGTTTTTTTTTAAGTAGATAGTAGAATAGACACAATATAATAATAATAGGAACAATGAAACTTTACAATTAATTTAGCATCTATTGACTGAGATCCGTCGTTTGTATTTTAAGGCAATGATTTTGAACCCTTTTTAACCGAGAGCAGACAGGAAATTATGCTGAATTATGAAGTCGCGCTAATATATTTTAGGTAGATTTTATCATTTAAAAAATAGTCTAAAAATCTCTAAAAGATTAATAATTAATAATATGATGACATTATTATTAAAAGACGTGCATTAAGATGAAATTCTTAATGCTAAGATAATATTTCCTTTTTAAAATAGATCTAAGGTGGGAAAGAAAAATATTTGGGTATAAAACTTAGTACTACATTTTTGTTTTGTCACTCATTTATCTATCTATTTATCTCCTCTCCTTCTCTCTCTCTCTCTCTCTCTCTCTCTCTCTCTCTCTCTCTCTCTCTCTCTCTCTCTTTCTTCATTTATCTAAATTATTACCATCATTGATCCACATTGGTTTACAATTACTGACCATTTGGCGCAGATGGTGGCTAAATTTTCTTCACCACAAACCAAATTCATACACCTCCTGTCCCGTTCTTCTACAGATGAGGGTACAATGGCTATAAATTTGTATACCAGCACATTATTATTATATATATATATATATATATATATATATATATATATATATATATATATATATATATATATATATATAAGTAAAAAAACTCAATGACAAGTTATGGTATAAAATAGTGAAACCACTGGATAGGAGCCAAAAGTTTATTTTACGAGAGTAGTTTCGGTATGTAGTTTATCATACCATCTTCAGTAGTATACTGAGAATGCGATTGTTACAAAAGTCTATAAATAGCGTACAGATCAGAAAACACTAAATTTGCTACTTGGGTATTAGCTTGTGACTTATACAAAATCGAGTATGCTGATTCCGAATCTGTAATCAGAATGGTTTTAGCACGTAAGGTTCCTGAGTTAAACACATACTCTTTAGTTACACATATTGGCAGTGTTGTTTCGGCTACCGTAGTGAGAGGATGTGTTTGGTTCCTGCGTTACACTCCTGCTTTATCACGTTGTCAAATTTAGCTATTATAGTAGTCGTGTTGAAACGGTATTTGCTCTTTTCTTTCGGATTTATCTCTCAATTAATTTGTAAATAAAATAAGATGGTACAAAAGTATATAACAAGATATATACAAAGTAAGTTTAAAACACGAATCGGCGAGGGATGTATAAATATCCCAGAGAACTTTTGTTTTATCTGTGGAAGATATACTCCAAGCAACCAGCGGAAAATTTTAGCTAAAAGAGTGAAAACTGAATACAATTATTATTTTGGTTGTAAATTTAGTGATTAAGACAAGCCCTGGGCACCTCACAAATCTTGTATTGTGTGTTATATGGGGTTCACACAGTGGTTAAATGGCAAACGGAAGGGTATGCCTTTTTCTGTACCAATGGTGTGGCGTGAGCCAACAAATCATGTTTTTGATTGCTACTTTTGTATGACAAATATTGCGGGATTCTCAAATAAGAACAAGTCAAAAATTGTATATCCAGATTGTAAGTCCGCTATAAAACCAGTCCCCCATAATATGGATATGTCAATCCCAGTTTATCGATCAGCTAGTGTAGTTAGAGAAGAAGATTCTTCGCCTGAAGAATCTTCTTGATAAATCAAGAAAGATTGAATGATTTGGTGAGGGATTTGTCATTTTCAAAGGAGAACGCAGAACTGTCGGGCTCCAGACTACAGCAATGGAATCTTCTAGAGGACGGTGCAAAAAAATCTACTTTCCGTAAACGCCATGAGGCATTAGCTGCCTTCTATAAAGAAGAAGATGGTGCTTGTTTCTGTACTGATGTTAATGGCCTCATGAAACAGCTAGGAAACGAGCATTTACCTGATGAATGGAGACTATGAGGATGATTCTAAAGAAAAGAAGATCCAGTTGATAAATCAAGAAAGATTGAATGATTTGGTGAGGGATTTGTCATTTTCAAAGGAGAACGCAGAACTGTCGGGCTCTAGACTACAGCAATGGAATCTTCTAGAGGACGGTGCAAAAAAATCTACTTTCCGTAAACGCCATGAGGCATTAGCTGCCTTCTATAAAGAAGAAGATGGTGCTTGTTTCTGTACTGATGTTAATGGCCTCATGAAACAGCTAGGAAACGAGCATTTACCTGATGAATGGAGACTATTCATTGATGCAAGCACTGCTAGCCTCAAAGCTGTGTTGCTACACAATGGTAACAAAAAACCTTCAATTTCTGTCGCACTTATTAATTTGGAAGGTGTTCATTACTCGCATCATAAGTGGAATATCTGTGATGATCTAAAGGTAATTTCTTTACTTCTTGGACTGCAGCTAGGATATGCAAAAAAATATGTGCTTCTTATGCCTATGGAACAGCTGTGACGACAGGAATCATTATATTGTCAAAAAGTGGCCCGAAGAGAAGAACACATAGTTGGCAGATACAATGTGAAGCACATGCTTTTGGTACAGCCACAGAAGATCTACCTTCCACCACCTCATATAAAAGTTGGCCTAATCACGAATTTTGTTAAAGCAATGGCCCATAATTCTGATGGATTCCAGTATCTCAAGGAGAAATTTGGTGCAAAGAAAACCGATGCTAAACTTAAAGCTGGCATTTTTGTAGGGCCGGAGATCAGAGAATTGATACGTGACAGGGAGTTCAGAAATAAACTAACTCCAATTGAGTTGGCAGCATGGGATTCATTTGACCATGTATTGCAGAACTTCCTTGGCAATCATAGGGCTCAAAACTATGAAGAACTAGTAGACAGCATGCTAAAGGCCTATCAACGAATGGGGTCTCGGAGGTCTCTTAAGATACATTTCTTGCATTGGCATCTAGATTTCTTTCCATTAAATATGGGTGATATTAGTGACAAATATAGGGAAAGGTTCCACCGAGATATTGCAATGATGGAAAGCAGATATCAAGGCCGTTTCAATGAAAACATGATGAGTGACTTCTGCTGGTTCCCACAACGGGAGGATCCTATATCGACGTACAAGCGCAAGAGCAAGAGTCTCAAACATTTTTGAAGAAATTTATAGTTAGGTGAGTACTACCTCTGTTATATGTAATACATATCTTGTCTGGTCTGCAAAAGGACGTATATAATGTCAAATAGGGTGCCCCGATTCCAAACCTTTGCCCAGAACGTCTCATTCTTCTCAAACTCGTAATAATTATATCATTAATTGTTCCAGGGTGACAAAGTGAGCCATATAGTCTAGTTGCATAACAAATCTGAGCAGAGATTTGGAATCAGCGCACTAAACTTAGTTAGTTACAACAACATTTACTCAAGTAGCAGAGACAAAGTTAAAATTTGTTGCTAATGTAATTGTAAAGATTTCCGTAAAAGAAAAAGAGTAAAATCTATATTAATAGGAGAAATTCCTTATTATAATTTGTCAGATGGGTAATTGAAATGCAGCCTCCATTCCCGTAACCTCATCGTAAACAGCTTAGTCAACGATATTAGACTCATATCCCCTGATTAATGACCTTTTTCCACCGTTTTGTGTGTCTTTTTGTTTTTTCTGATCTGTACGCTATTTATAGACCTTTGTAACATCCCATTCTAAGTATACGACTGAAGAGGGTATGATAAACTACATACCGAAACTAGTCTCGTAAATTAAACTTTTGGCTCCTATATAGTGGTTTCACTTGACCTAACGTCAAGTGCAGAAGAAAGTTATTTTATTAAATTGTTTATAAATCAAATACGATTTTATTTGGTGAACACACTCAGAAACGAAAACTCGAATCCCGAATTTGGATTCATACGCAAGAGAAGACTTATTTATTCCTAGGGAACTAGCGAGCCCGCCCCAATCAAAGAGAACTAATTTCTCTCGCCATAAATAATACATGTTTTGTGAAATATATTTACTCATAAATAGCTGAACAATTAATTATCTTCAATTAATAGTATATTGGCTGATTTTGATAATCACCACTTGCCGTTTAGCAGGTAGCTGTTTGATGCCTCTAAGGTAAAATTTAGCGAGTTTTGACTTCAAGAGGTCTACGAACATTTTCACCTGGTATTAATTATATATTTTTTTCACTCTTCAGAGCATTGTGTAGTGATCAAAAACATGAAAATCACTTGGTGCAAGGTCTGGTGAATATGGTGGATGGAGTAGAACAGAGCAGAGTAAGTCATTATTGTTTTCTGCGTAATTATCGCTCTATGTGGTTTTGAATTTTCACGAAGCACAACGTGTCTCTAGTTGACGAGTGAGGGGCGTTTTTTTTTAAAAAGATTTTCATGTAAACGTTGCAGCTGTTCACAGCATAAGTTTGCATTCCAACGGTTCTCTTAAAACATTATTATCGAAGTCTGATGATCGTCCTGGTCTTGGTTCATTTATCAATAATTGATCCTCAGAACAAAACTTTGAAAACCAATTTTGGACTTGGCGATCAGTAATGGCATTGTCGAGGAATATTTCACCTCCCTAGACAATACGTATATATATATATATATATATATATATATATATATATATATATATATATATATATATATATATATATATATATATTTGGTTACGAGGTATAAGAGTGTAATTTACTACAGGGGCCGATAGCGTTTAATGAGTTTACCAAGTTGCAGTTCAAGGGTATATTTAAAGAGTGAAAACCAAAATATAATTTTAATAAGTCACTAGTTAATATATATACATACGGGAAAATACAGGTAATTTAAATAAAGGACAACTCATAGAATGCAGATTAATGGGCATTCTGGGAACATTAATAGCTCGTTAATCAGTTCTAAATGGAAGATTACAAAAATCAGATAGACGAAGGGAATATTTAGTGGTCGGAAAGTAGGTTGGTTAACGGGAGATACAAGCAAGAGTCGTTTTACCTTAATGGGGTCAACTCGATGAAGGAGAATCGTTTAGCGAGTCGGCGCGGGAAAATGGAGAAGGCCAATGTAAGGTGACCCTCGGTCGAATATCCTGACGGTGACGAGGTTGAAGTGGAGGCGGGGGGGGGGACAAAAGAAGAGTTCATGATCCTCCTTGAAGAGGGACGATGGCACATTCTGCTCCAGAAAAGTGCAACCTCCAAAAAATCGATAGTCTGACGCGGCTCGGCGCGGTCTCACACGGGAAAATGGAGATCCTTGAAGGGTGGGGGGGGGGGAGTCTAGATAAGACGAGAGGAATCCCAGCCAATCCTTCGGGGACGAAAACGATTCGAGACTTACTCTGAACAAAGTAAAGCTTCACAAAAGAGATGGTTCTGCCTGGTGAGATCCAACTTCGATGCTATGAGCGAATATCAGGGACTTGGGGAAACAGACAAACGATCTGACCCAAAGGCGACGGGTTTTCAAACTCAATCTACCAATATTAAAAAAACCCAGGGTATTTATATGACGGCCATTAGTTTGGTTTCTCCTCGTTGGCAGACTCAGACGCCTGGTTGATACTTCCGGCGACCAGAGGGATTAACAGCCTCCAGTCTACGGAAATTAGCGTTTTCTCAGTGGGATAAAAGCTTTTAGCACGCCCAACTTAATTAACTTTGCCTTTGAGGCAGCTGACGGGTATTCAAATTCTTTCTTCTTTTTTTTCTTTGGGTTCCGAGGTTACTCCACACGTGGAGTTATACTATGAGACAGAGAGAGGTAAGGAATTCATGGAACAAATTAAACTTACCAGCAAACTTACCACCCCCGCCAGAGCTGGTTAAGCAGCATCCAACGGTCTTATTGTTAATGGAGCAGGCAGCCTTCTCAGACTTATTCGTAGCTCTGGACATTCTTCAAATAATTTGCCAATTTTTGATTTGAATGAATTCATTGACCTTGCATTGACCGTTTGGTCATCTAAATTGCTCCATTCATCAATAACTCTTTGATTAAAGGAGAACTTTCTGATATTCAATCTTGATCTATCCTTAAAGATTTTCAGGCCATGACCTCTAGTTCTTCTATCATCAATTATTATAAAAAAATCTTTCTTTCTTAATCCTTCATAACCATGCATTATCTTAAAAATCTCTATCAAATCACTTCTATGTCGTCTCATTTCCAATGTCATAAGATTACAACTTCCTAATCTATTTTCATATGATTCATTTCTTAAATCAGTTATCATTTTAGAAGTTCTTCTTTGCACTTTTTCTATATTATCTATGTCTTGTTGATTAGTAGGCCTCCACGCCTGTGAACAATATTCCAAATAGGTCTGACTAAGCTTTTGTAAAGATTTATAATATTAAATTTTGACTTGTTGTCAATTGTTCTTTTTATTGTCCCCAGAACATAATTTGCTTTATAAACAATTTTGGCTATGTGCTCCCTTAGTTTTAAAGTATTATGTACTATTACACCTAAATCCTTTTCTGTAACAGCATTTTAAATATTTTCTTGTGCTAGGCTATATACAGCATTTACATTATTAAATCCTACATTTATAGTTTAACACTTTCTAACATTGAAAATCATCTGCCAATCCTCTGACCATTTATGAAGTTTTTTTAAGTCTTCCTGAAGCACTCTAATTTCCTTATCATTTGAGCTAGTCCCGAAGATCTTTATATCATCAGCAAATTTTAGAATATTTGATTTAATATTTTCGTCAATATCATTAATAAATACTAGAAATAATATCGGCCACAATACTGAACCTTGCTGCACACCACTACTTATATTACTCCAAGTCGATTTTTGCCCTTCTATTACAACTCTTTGCCTTCTGGAAGTTAGCCATTCACCTATCCATCTCACTATTCCTTCTCCAAAACTAGACTCCTCAATTTGAGTAATAATCTCTGATGAGGCACCTTATCAAATGCTTTCGCAAAATCCATGTATATGATATCTACTGGGTACCCTTCATCAACATATTTAGTTACCTTTTCAAAAAATGTAAGTAGATTTGTCAGACAAGACTTTTTAAGTAAAAAACCATGTTGACTATCTTTAATTATATTCCTTTCTAATAGGTGTTTTAACATATCTTTTCTAAGTAATTTTTCAAAAACTTTGCTGACTTGGGATGTTAAACTGACTGGTCTATAGAATGATACTGAGTTTTTTGGTGCTCTTGACCCTTTATAGATTGGAGTAGTGTTCGCTTCCCTCCAGTCACTTGGTATTTGTCCATGCACATAACTGTGATTAAACATAATTTCCAATGGCTTTGATATCAAATTTCTAAGGTTTCTAAGAACTATATTAAAAATTTGCTTATTTCCAGGTGCTTTTTCTAGATCTAAGTCTGCTAAAATTTTATGTATAGCAGTCTCGGATAAATCAACATCATTCAACATATCATTTCCATCATACATTATTTTTGGTTGTGGCATATTTTCTAGCCTTTCACTTGTAAAAACAGATGTAAAATATTCATTAAATTTATTTGCCATTTGGAGATACTCTGTTACAGTTTCACCATTTTCATTTTCTAAAGGTCCAACCTCCTCCTTAACAGTTAATTTGCTTCTTACATATTTATAGTAGATTTTGGCGTCTCTCTTAATCTGCCTTGAAATTTTCCGTTCAAACTTTCTCTTGGCTTTTCTTATCTCTTTTCGTAATTCTTTCATTGCATTTTTATATCTTTCTTGTGCTGAAATTCTGGATTTTCTCTATATCTTTTCCACCATCTAGTTTTGTTTTTTCTTTTTCTTGCTATTTGTATATTCCACCAAGGTGGCTTAGGTTTCGCTTTGCTTCTTATCTTTACTGGAACACATAAATTTATTTTTCTGTCATATTCTTTTTTAAATAAATCCCACATTTCATATACATTTTTATCTTTAAAACCTTTGATCCAGTCAACCTTTCTAAATTCTTCTTCTAATTTTTTTGAAGTCAGCAATCCTATAATCAAGATATTTCTCTTTCCAATTCAAATCCAACGTTGGCAAAGATATACTAAATTGCACAATATTGTGATCACTACTACTAAAATGTGATTTTACTTTAACATTGTGCACTAGATTATCATTTGAGGTTAATACTAAATCTAAAATACTGTCTTGTCGCGTTGGTTCTCCTACATGCTGTGTGAGAAATTTATCCTTAGTTAAATCAAGAAAGTCCCCGGCTTCTCCCTCTGCATGCAAAGAGTCCCAATCTATCCTCCTATAATCAAAATCACCTGCGATAACAATATTTTCTTCTCTTTGGCAAACTGTTCCAAGAATTTGAAATAAAATATCTTTTTCTACTTGTGATGCTGATGTACTTAAATAACATCCTCCAATAACAATAATACTTCTGTTTACATTACTTTTTATCTTACACCATGCTGACTACGTGTTTTCATTGTTCGTCAAGTCCTCTATTAATGTCGCTTTGAGTTCTGATTTAACATACATCAAAACTTCTCCTCCTCTGTTACCTGTCTGTCTATCTTTTCTAAATGTGTCATAATTTCTCATTTTTATTTCTGCTTCCCCAATTTTAATTGATGCCCATGATTCAGTAATTATTATTATATCTGGGTCTTTTTAATTAACATATGCATGTAGGTCAGGTACTTTATTAACTATACTTCTTGCATTAATCAAAACTGCTTTCAATTTTTTGTTTATCCTAGGACTATTTTCCTTAAAACTAAGTTTATTTACAATGACATCTTGCTGGCTTACTGATGCTCTCTTTGGTTCGGCACCTTTTGAACTACTTTTCCTTGACTTATTATCCAGTTTTTTGGATTTTGAGAACCTTGTCTCTTCTCTTTTAGCTGATTTCTTAATTTAAAATCTTCTTCCTGCTGCTCCTTGGTTCTATCTGAGTCAACATAAATACCTTTCCATTCTGGTATATTATCAAGTATTTTTGTTTTATTCAAAATTTTGTATTTCTGGTCCCTATCCTTCACTTTTACAAACATCATCTTCGGCTTATTTCTATAATTTCCCTTCTTCGGCAACCTTTTTGCCTCAACTACATCAATATTTCCGACTTGTAAAATATTCGAAAGTTTATTCAATATATCCCTGTCATCATTCGCATTCTGCAAATTCTTTTTATTAATTTCCCCGATGTCCATCTCACTAATTTGTTTCATATTCTTTATTATCAAGCAATTCTCTTTTTCTTGTCTTTTTTTATTTTCAAAAAACTCTTCTCTAGCTATTTTCTTTATATTTCCTCTGAATTCTTCATTTTTTACCTGAATCACATCTTCAACCTCATTATCAATTTCATCTACCTTTTTTTTATATTTCATCATTTTTTGTTTTAAGTTCAGTTACCAACTTCAAGACATCTTCAGCCTTCGAGTCACAGTTTGAGCAAAACCAGTGAGTTTTGCATTTCACAATTGTTTTCAAAGCATTGTACACATCATCCTCAATTTTCTCACAAAGTGTATGGAACCAAAGTCCACAATATTCACAAAGTAAAGCAGGTTCTGACTAGTTTCACATTAATTTTACATTTTCCACATAAATCTAAATTTTTTGTTCTTTGATTCACCATTGTACAATATCAAGCCTATTGTATAAGTTTGTCAAATTAGCCAGTGGGTTGGCCGATTCGTTAAATTTACTTACATGCCTTTCCCTTACATGTCTTCCTTCCAAATATGGTGTTTTTCCCGACACAAAGGGGAAGGAAAAAGGGCATCTCGATCAAAACCCATCGGTATTAAAATTTGAGCCGAGACTGCGGCCGTCAAGGTAAAGGATTTACTTCGCTTGATCCCAGACGACGGATATAATTTACACATACATTAAGGTTAATGGGTAATTAATTACATAATTAAAATAGATATAGTTTCATGTAAAAGCAATACCACAATTGATAATAAGGAATCAATCAAGCGGAGGGACATTCCAGGAAATAATAAAAAAAATCAATAATGACAACACGTATATAAAAGCAATATACTAAAATACGGGCGTACGCACACACGCACAAAAATAAATTTTACATGGGCGTGCAACGAGCTCTTATATATACATGAACTTATAAGATGTATGGAGTTCTACCTTGAGGAAGGAGGGTCATCTACTGCATTCCTACTAAGACTGTCTGCTATACAGTTTTCACTACCTTTTAAATACAAAATATGTAAAGTGATATTCCATCAATAGCAGACTCCAGCGCATAAGCCTTCCGTTTTGGTTTTTACAATTTCTTAAGTACGCCAGAGGACGGTGATCCGTTTCGATCACGAACTCCTGACCTATCATATACATTCTAAACTTCTGGACACCAAAAACTATTGCCAGAGCCTCACGTTCTATTACTGCATAGTTTCTCTCGCGTAGTAACAGCTTCCGGCTTGCATAAGTGATAAGATAGCTATTCCCATCTTCTTCGTACTGCAGCAACACGTAACCGATGCCATCGTTGCTGACATCCGTACGGATTCCAAATAATTTGTTCGGGTTCGGGAGCCTCAATATGGGGGCAGATATTAGCCTATCCTTCATCTGCTGAAAGTGGGAAATTGCCTTAGGGCTCCAAACGAGGGAATCTGGGGAGTTTTTCTTAAGAAGAGTGTTTAGGAGGGACGCTAAAGCGGAAAAGTTGGGGACGAAGCAGCGGTAGAAGGAGGTTGAACCCAAGAAAGAACGTAAATGCTTCTTAGTACGGGGAAGGGGCATATCTGAAATAGCCCTGACCTTTTCTTGCTGGGGCGTTATTTGATTTTCCCCAATGTGAAATCCAAGGTACTTGATAGTGTCGTAAGCAAAATGACACTTGGAAGAACCCATGGTCAGACCATGCTCCCGGAGCCTATTACAGAGGGAACGAAGGGAGATTAGATGTTCATCCTATGTGCGTGTAGCTATGTACACATTATCAAAATAGAATCCACATTGTTTAGACCATCTAAGACGCGGCGCATCATTCTGTTGTAATTACTGCAAGCAGTGACTAAACCGAATGGGAGACGCTTAAATTGCATAAGCCCTTTTTCTGTAGGGAAGGCAGTGTATTTCCGAACACTATCCTTGAAAGGAATTTGATAGTACGCCTTGCATAAATCTATCTCAGAAATAAATTTGGCGTTCTCGAACAAATGTAGGCTCTGGTCTCTCAACGGGATCGGTTCGGCATAGAAATCCATCACGGCGTTAAGTTTTCGAATGTCCACACACATTCGAAAGGACTGGTCTGGCTTCCGAACCATAGCAATAGGGGAACAGTGATCTGACGAGGAGGGTTCGATTATTTTTAATTTTAGTCAATTCTCGACCTCCGCATTGAACGCTGATCGCAAATGAATGGGCAGGGGGTAGGCCTTTGACAACCGGGATATCTGAGCTTTCAGAGCGTGCTCCAGGTGGGGATTTAGATCGATCTCCTGGGAGAGTCTTTGTACGATCCGGGGAGCAACGGGAGTGGGTAGTCATTGTCAGATTCTACGCAAACTGTCTAGACTAGGTTAAGAGGTTCGGGGAGATAAGAGGCTTCCATCACGGCCTCTTCGTCCAGGGCAACAATATTGTTGATGCAGGCGCGGCGGAGGTAACGTTTGAACATGTTGACGTGAAACAATTTGTTACAGGAGGGCGCTTGGATGAGGTAGTCCACGGGACCACTGGCTTCTAGGACTGAAAAGGGGCCTTTCCATTGGGAAAGAAGCTTATTTGTCTTCGTGGGCAGGAGAAGTAGGACCTTGTCACCGGGCTTGAACCGTCTTTCTTTTGACTTAATGTCAAAATAGATCCTGTCATAGGAGCGGGAGATACATAACAAGCTCATAAGGGAGTGGTTAGGAACGGAGGTGGAACGGAACAACAGTTCCCCCTCAACGTGGTAGAAGACCTCCTTGTGACCACGAACGGATTCGCGCTCGTTGGTCCTCGACCTTTCCCACAATGGTTGTAGGGAAGGACACTCATTCTGGGCCTTAACAAAAGACTCGTTATTTAGAGTCTCGTACTCGGTGGGGAAAAGAGGGTTCTAAAGTCATGGTGGGTGCCTCGTTCTTTATGGCTTGGGCCCTCGTGATGGCAGGCTGAGCAACGGGACTAGGGGAGAGCTGCGGACTCTGGCCGACTAATATGGCACAGAATTTAATAGAGGTTGTTAAGACGTCAGTGCAACCGGTGAGATATTGACATTTGATGAAACAACGGACCACGTGGAAGCGGTTAGCTCGTCCCAAGTAATCCTGGACTACTGCAAATTTATCGTGGTCGGGGCTCAGTGGGGCCAGCAACTTTTTCAATACGACGATGCACGTGCATCCCGTATCTCTGACCAGGGTTGAAACCCGGCAACCAGTGACCGATCCGGTTTCAAATTCGAGCCCACCGGGGAAGCTCTTGTTAAATAAAAAATTAACTTGAGGTCCCGGTGGGGCTATACGCTGGTGAGGAAGGAGGCGTTTCGGGGCGAGCAGACGGAGGAGAAAGAGAGGCGCTTACTTGGTGGACTTGGTGGCTGGGAGCAGAACAGAATTGAGAATTTGGGGGACGGTTCGTCCTCAGATGCCCTGGGGTTCCGCAAGAAAAACAGACGATGGGTCGTCTGGGGTAATCCGATGCAGGGGAATCAAAGACGGGTGGCTTAACATCCCTAGGTTTAGACCTGGGACCTTTACGAATTTGGGAGCGTTCTTCGTGTGAAATTTAGGGAAGTGGCCTTTACTTTAGGGGGGATGGGGGATGACTCTTCATGAGATCTTTTGGGGTAGCGATTATGACTGGCCGCGTGCAAATCCGCTTCTTCGATGCATTCTTTGGAGGAAGCAACTCTTCGGTCCTTCACAAGTGCACGGATTTCAGAGGGCAGCGTAGCCACCAATTGATCCCGCAAAATGAAGTCGAACGGAGACTCATAGTCATCGTTTACCTGGGTGGAGTCCAACCAACACTGCAGACTCGTCTGAGGGTGAATCTAAACTGGTGGTAAGTCTGGCCAGGTAGCAACCTTACCTGACGAAACTTTGCCCTTTAAAAGTCCGGATTCATATTGATCGCAGCCAAGAGTTCGGACTTAAGGGTCGAATAGTCGAGGGTAGCGAAGTGGAAATATCTCGTAGCTGAGTATTAAGGAGAGGCAAAGGTCTAGCGACTCAATTAGTTTGGATATCCCAGTGATTTACCTCAAAAATCTTTTCAAAATGAGTGAGGTAAGCATTGAAATCCTCACCATCCTTAGATGCTGGGAGCTTTAAAGCGGAGATCTGGGGGGCTTCATTCCTGGAACTAACTGAGAGGGTTTCTAAGTTATTCCTATTTAACCTCTCTTTCATGGTACCTCACCCTTTCTCTTTCTTCAGCTTCAGCTTCTCTTCTTCTTTGCTCTTTCGTTTCTCTCCTCATCCTGAATATAGGCAACTAGCTCTTTACCGGAGAGAGTAAGCATCTCACCCTGTTGCCTATATCTCTCAAAGGACGTCATCTTGTTTCCTTATGCGAGCCTTAGCCACTCGACGCGTTCAAGAAGCTTACGGCAAAGAAAATGGGGCTCTCGCAATAGTTCCCCAAAATTCTTAATGAAATCTTACCCTTGTAATCACACACACGGACAAAAGCAATAAATTATGATAAATATACTAATTCCTATATGAGTACCTGATATAGGACCTCTTAATCCGGCACGGAGATTACAAGGAGTGGAGTTTGAAATATTTTCTCCCAAAACACACACAAAAAATGTTTGTTACTAAATATGGCCTCACGGGCACCACAAAAGACCGATTACTCAAATTAAAATAAAAAAATAGAACAAAATTATTTGCCTATCTTTAAATAAACTTGACCCAACTTGGTAAATTTTCTATTTATTCAACTGAAGGACTTGAAGACGAAAGGGGTCCTCAATTAACCCAACTAAACCTGACACCAGAATTTATTATATATATATATATATATATATATATATATATATATATATATATCGAGGAATATGTCACCTCCCTAGAAAATACATAAATATATATATATACATTATATGTATCTATTGGTTGGGAGGAAAGAGATAAAAGCCTGAAAATATATATATATATATAAAGTTGCAGTTCAAGAGTATATTCAAAGAGTGAAAACCAAAATATAATTTTAATAAGTCACTAGTTAATATATATATGTACATACGGGAAAATACAAGTAATTTAAATAATGGACAACTCTGATACTCGTACAATACAGATTAATGGGCATTCTGTATTTCAAATAAAGGCGATTGCTTAGAGCTTCTCTCTACCACTGAGGATTATAAATTAACCTTTGATTTGGTTAAATAAAGGATATTTAACCGACTATACTTTGTGAACAATGCTGAATTTGATCAAGGAGCATTTTCTCTATCGTTGAACAAATAGATATTCCAAGATAATTATTGGAAGTCATGAAGTGAATTAAAGTTGCTGTCTGACATTTCATCGGTTTATCGGTTTAGATATCAAAATGACCCATTAACTCGGGTAAATATTGACTGGTCTATAGCAAACTTTTTCTCATAAGCTTCTAGATCTCTTTACCTCTTCCTCTTCCCCTCCCACTCTCTCTCTCCCTCTCCCTCTCTCTCTCTCTCTCTCTCTCTCTCTCTCTCTCTCTCTCTCTCTCTCTCTCTCTTTGAGAGACAGAGTGTGTGTGTGTGTGTGTGTGTGTGTGTGTGTGTATGTATGTGTGAGTGCATGCCTATTGCCAGCACTGGAGTTCGGCGCAAGATGAGAGTGTTGCGCGGTCTTAAGGAGTTTTGGAGCGTCGTTTCGTCCGTTTCCGTCGTAAGCGCTGCAGCCTTTTCTTTTGTGTTTCCTTGCATTACTGAAGATGCGAATAAGGCTTCCCCAAACGGGCTTCGCACTAATGAAGTACTGTCCCACAATGTTATTTTATGTCTCTTGATAAATGCCCCTAATTCATTTGTCTTTCTTTCCCTCCCGTAGTTTTTGCATTTAATTAGCATTTCTAAACCTTTTAATTCCGCCGTCTTCTTTTAGGCGACTACACACTATCTACTTCTCAACACGCTTCCATTTATTCCATTTCTGTCTCTAATCGAATCAATCTTTTCTCAACTTGCGCACTCAAATCTGAAAGAACATTTTCTTTCCATCTATCCTTGTTCCTTCTTGCTGCCACTTTCTATCCTTCAAGGACAGAGCGCATATGTGAAATTTAGTCTTGTTTTAAATGTTACGTAATGGAAGAGTTTGAGTTCAACAATTAGGTCCGTCTGATCATTTATAAAGAGAAGGCAGCACCTTTCATGAGGCAAGAAATTTTGCTTTTATGAAACCTCAAACGAGAAAATAGTATGGCCAAGTCGAGACCAATAACGGACATATAGAGACGAGTAGAGCGGTCTCCAAGTTCTCTCTTTCTTCTAAGCTTTATTTACTCTCTTTTTTTCTTTGATATCTACGTAGTTAACTGATGTTGATGATAATGAATACTTGTTTCTTAAGTGTTCTTTTTTAACCAATTTTTCGTTTTTCCCTCACTAAAATGCCAGCCAGCGAAAACAGGCATTTGTAGGAAGAGGTCAGACGTAGAGAAACATTTGCTAATGTATGACGGAGGGGCGGGGGGACGGGGGGACGGGGGGGATAAAACGCTGCTTTCGAAACGGCAGCATAACATTCATACTCCTTCTAGACACATTCAAGTGGCCAAGAAGGGAAGGGTATCGTTCATAAATCTCAAGTCACAGGTGTGTTCGCGAGTAAAGCCAAGAGACTTAAAAATGCGAACTTTTATCGTATTCGTGGGATATTTGATCCTACATGGCATCAGATACACCCTAGCAGAGGAAGAAAATAATCTGGTAAATAAATAAAACTTTCATTATTCAACCAGAACAGTTTGACAACAAAGTAGGATCGGCGCACATCAAACCCAATAAAATAATCACTCTTGTAGTTCCTTCTCGGTAATTCCTTCTCTCCCAAACATTCACCCAATCAACCCAACTATTACAATCTCTTTTAATCCTTCCGGGCACCCTGATACTCCCCCATTCACATTTTTCCTCACACATTCTCTTTCACAACCTCAGTTACATCTTTCTTCACACATTTTTGGTCACAAAATATTTAACATCTTTCCTAACACATTCTCGGTCACAACCTCAGTCACATAATCCCTCGCACATTCTCTGTCACGATCTCAGTTATACCTTTTCTCACACATTCTCAGTAACAACATCCTTCACATCTTTCTTCGCACATTTTCGGTCACAATATTAATAGCATCTTTACTCACACTTTATCAATCAACTTCAGTCATATCTTTTCTCACATATTCTCGGTCACAACCTCATTTGCATCTTTCCTTACGTATTATATACAACTCAGTTATGGGCTGAGATTTCACACAGTTGCTTGATTTATTTATGAAGTAAATTATTACAATGTGCGACACTACATGGATGTTAATAGGGGCGAACCCCTAGATGTGTATTTTAGACACTCAAATATTACTCATATGAGGTCAGCATTAAGTAAACCTGCCGACATTTCCTGCTTCTCATCATCCCCTGCTAATTTTCCCCAATTATAATTCATTTTAAGTGAGTTTTATGATTATGAAAATAATATGCTTAATTTGGGTTAGGTTAGGTGACTTTATAGTTGAACACACACACACCCATATGTGTTAAGTGCCTTAACAACAAAGTAGCTATAGATGAAACGGGAAGCTCGCCTCACACTTTCTTACTTAGGAAACATACATTTGCATATAATTAGATAGATCGATCGAGAGATAATAGATAGACAAATAGATACGAATTAAACGCTTGGCAGTTCACGAAGTTGTTTTATTTTTTTAAAGCTCAGCTGTTCTTTGTATCCATCTCTTTCATATGTTAACCAAATTCTGTAATTGATTTTTTTCGACCCTCATTGATATCACAGCAGAAATCGTGCCATGTAAGCAGCAAAAACAAAACACTGTTGAAACCTCTTATACGATCAAAATCCTTTTCTGCTTGACGTCTTCCGTTAGGAAAAGTCTATGCCCGCCTACTGGTCCTAAAAGGAGCAAATAAACAGGCAGTGCTGGAAAGTGACTTGCCCTTCTTAGGTTAGTATTGGTAGACCCACTTAAAAAAACCTGTGAAAACTACTCTCGCGCAATATAGGATTGGGAGACTTTCATTAAATTAGTTAATAGCTTCTCCTGTGTAGTATCCTATTGGTAAACTCCTTTGGAGACAAGCCCTACCTACTCTCATATAAACCTTATATAAAACTCTTGTAAACTTTAGATCAGGAGACAGCCTGAGCAAATCTTGTATTTTGAATAAAGCTAAAGGTCATAGAGATTCCTTGCTCTCCGCCACTGGGTTGTACCGCTTCTTGATCAAAGATGGGCAAGCAAACACTCCGGGTGTTGTCGTCACTCAGGACCACACGAGCATTACTTCGACTTGCTGTGACCACTTGGGGTCACACGCCCTTCTATTATGATCGAACACTCCTGCAAGAATCATCCTCTAACGTCCGATTTCACCGTGTACCAAACTAGCAGGAAGTCCTTTTTCACCAAGAAGGATTGCGTTGCACCGACTGCCTGATCACCTTGACTTCGTGCCCCATCTACCGAATGAGGGTTATTGGCGCCATAGCCATAATTACAAGGCCAGAAGGGAGCACATCAACATATATATATATATATATATATATATATAGTGTGTGTGAAATCAATGATGTTTGTTCTTTTATCTGTAATTATAAAGAACTAGGCTTATTTCTAATATAAACTAAGAATATGTTGAAAATGCCAGGCAAGGAAGAGGAGTGTATGCCAGCAAGCAGACCATTCCACAGCTTAAGGGCAACTACAGAGAAGGGCACTTCTCGAGCGAAGGGCTCTTTGTTGTATGTGTACAGCCAGTGTAGACAGGTAAAGGGGAGTTGAAGTGTTTTATATTTTAAATGCGAGAAGGAGGACTTTAGAAGAAATTCGAAATTTAATAAGCAGCCATTGCACTTTGCGAAGCAAGGGTGTGGCACGAGAGAACTGTACTCGGCCGGCAAAGTTCTGGACAAGTTGAAGGGGACAAACTATAGTGTTGGGGACTCCCGCGAGAAGAGATTTACAGTAATCAAGGCAGTTAAAAAGGCATGGATACTGTGAGGGAATTCCACGAGGAATTTCTTGTCCAGCACGTAACTTCCATGCGCTGTAGAAGGTTCTGTTAGGCTTAAATTGCTAAGTCCTCCCCCCCTCCCCCCCCTTCACAAGCGGTAGCCTCGAACCGCGTCCGCCACGGTTCACCTTTACACGAATTAGAATATCCTCGGCAAGAAGATTCGAGGCCATTCGAGAGTAGAGCTGTTTACCACTTCCCCCCCCCCATCCCCCGCTGGGAGAGCCTCAGACATATATAGTGCTCGTTTCCCATGAGACAGACACAGAGTTAAGAAGTCTCACCCGGACCCAAGAAGATTCCCCTAGTTCCAAGTCAGGTGCTAACAACAAAGCAAAGTGACGGCTGAACTATTTGTGTATTGGGATTAGCCCCAGCCAGTGAGGTAATTCCATTAACGATCGCTACCAAGCGATTATTCCGACTTCACTCATCAGCTCCTGTCGAAACCCTCCTCGTCCGCCCTTCGTTTCGGGTGGCCGAAATACTCTCCCCTGAACCGGACGTTATCGCCCCCCCCCTCCCCTTTATGGAGAACCGTCATCACTTTAACATCCCGTTCAGAAACTCCGAGCGGCCTCGCCTCTCGTGCAGAAGACACCCGTGAAGCCTTACCCCGACGTCTCACCCGGAATCCTCCGCAAGCCAACCCCTCTCCCCCGGAATCCTCCGCAAGCCAACCCCTCTCCCCCGGAATCCTCCGCAAGCCAACCCCTCTCCCCCTTCAGTAACCTATTTGAGTTAATTACCCCCATTTGAATAGTTTCGCCCGTAATATATTAATTTTAACTTCATAGTCTGATTCTTAACTACAATTCCCCCCCTCGTTTACCGGTATAATTTTGCCTATTAATTCATCTGATGTAATTTTGCCCATTTATTCTCTGATGTAATTTTGCCCATCAATTCTCTCATTATTTTTATGTAAATAAAATTATATTTTTGTACATGCCTCTTTAAGTAACCTTGAGCTTTGCCATTGCCCATATTATATCTGACCTCGTTGCACTCTTATCTCGCCCTCCGCCCGTCGAAACTCGTGGTGTTCCGTCCCTTTGTCGGTTCGCCTTTAAGTTATTGGTCCCTCCCCCATAGATATAATATGGTATTCATGTAATGTAATGTCATACCACGACAGGTACCTATTTTAAAACTATTTCTGTCAAATTGAGACCGGATACGACTGAGGTTACGGAGAAAGCAGGGAGAACATTTGGTGATATTAACAACATGCGATTTGAATTGTGTTGGTTGTCAAATGAAACACCCTGTTTTCTAACATTGTCCGAGAACGCGATCCGGGAGCCACCTAGGTTGAGAAAGGGGGCTACATTTTATAGCGAGCGACATCTTCTGAGGTGCCCATCAAAGAACCTTAATTTTGCCATGGTTAAATTTGAGGAAGTTTCCAATAACCATTCAATAATCGTGTCATAGATAAATAAAAGCTTAGTGACGGTCACAGTGAACGAGTTTGATGAAGAGTAAATAAAATATTTGCGTCAGCATAAAAGTAGAAGAATAGGCTTAGACAACGCATAAGAAGGCCAATATGAATGAGGTAGATGTGAAATAGGAGTGGGTCAAGGACAGAGCCCTGAGGAACACCGTCGGACACAGTATCTGACTGAGATACCTCGCCCTCGATTTGAACAGAATATGTACGAGATTACAGATAAGAGCAAAAGTAGTTTACAGCAATTCCACAGACATGAGGGAAGTCAGGAAGGCGGTGAAGAAGAACAGAGTAGTCAATGTTGTCAACTGCTGTCGAGAGATCGAGAAGCACCAGAATTAAAGGCCTCTCAGCGTCGGCCTCGCGATGGAGTCAGCCAGTCGAATGCAGGAGAACCGATTCAGAACTGTGTCCTGTCTTGAAGCGGGACTAGAATGTTTCGGCGATGCTCGAGGAAGACGTGTTCAGTGATGTGGCTATCTACTACCCTCTAAAGATCCTTGGATAGGAACGGAAGTTGAGAGATATAACGATATTTTGAAAGATATTAGAGTCAAGAATTTGATTCTTTAAGATCGGACGGAAAGCTGCCACACAAATCTGGCTAATCCATACCACGAATCTCGTTGATCCATAACGCTAATCTGCTTAATTCACCACAAAACCAGTCACAATACAAACTAGAATATCATACTTATTCAATGCCCTCCAATATACCCCCCCCCCTCCTCCATTTTTACCCACAAATGCCATAACTTTAGTCTTTTCTATATTTTTATCTTATCATGCATATCATGTGAGATGTTTTAATCAACAATTCCATATCTACCTCATACTCATCCACTCACACCAGGTCATCAGCCTACACCACCAGCAAAGACGGCACCTATCCCTCGCCATTCCTTATCATCCACACACCTACTTGTACTCCTCTCACCTCTTTATAACTAAATAAATATCTAAATTAAACAGTCATAGCAACATCACGTACCTAAGCTTCACACACACACACACACACCTATATATGTATATCAAACCTTTCCCTCCGGCCATCTTGAACCATCTTTTCTCTTCATCCAATAGGTCACTGCCCATTCCGTACTCTCGTAGAACCCGCCATAAATAACACTTCCTATTGAAGCGACCTTAAACTTTCTTCAGTATACACCTTCTATCTCTTATCTCTCAACCAGTTGGATAATTGCGAATACTTGCCACACACACGCACCCATAATAAACACTCCTTACTCCCCTATCATTTTCTTTGTTATCCTTCTTACATAATTAATCATAATTTTCCCTATTCCCACGAGACAAAAAAATATTTCCTCGTAGTTCTCTGTCTTACCATAATGGACTACCACTGCATTTTTCACTCCTCGAGCATTGTTCGGTTTGCGATGCAACTACTAGCCCAACTTCATAATAAAATCATCGCTATTTTTAACATCTAGTCTACTATATCATCCATGCCTCCAGCCCCCTCCATTTTACAACCTAACACTTTCCGTTCACATCCACATTCAGATTTATTTCCATACCAAATGTCCACTTGTTGCTTTCTTACTCTGAACAATCACTCGTTTCACTGTTTTTTTTTTCGTTTCGTTGTATGTATGCATTCATCATTCATTTCATATCATCATTCTACTATTCGGTATTTCACTTCCTCTTCCAGTTATTGCAAAGTCACGCACAAACTTTGTACCTTATCGATTCATTAAAGATGGTAGGCATTTGCTATAACGCTCCACCTCTATCGCTGTTCACAATCATTTATACACTTTTGATTCAATAATCTTACAAAGTGGCATCATACGATGAGCTAGCTCTACACTCAAACTTTTCACAGCTTTCACTTATTCTTTCTCATCAAGAACATATTAATCACACCATTACGGCTTTACATTCACTCCTTTAACATTTCCATACGTACTTATGAAAATCTTTGCATTCTCTCCACATTACCCCTCGTCTCAAGTAATAATAGAACCTTTCTTTATCACCCCCACTTCAATCATTGAGCGAGTCATACACTACAACTACGTGAGTTTTACTTTTGCAGATCTCAATTTCATTCACATAATTCTCTCCTTCACACATTTATACACCTTTACGTCAACTACCACGAGTCACGCCAGCTCGAACCCCATCGAACACAATCTCTTCCTTGCCTTTCTTGTTGGTCTTACATAACACAACTCTCTCAATCTCCCTCTTTTAAACATACTCTCCACCTCTCTCTTCTTTTATTCACCGCATATACCCCTCACATTCCATACACACATACTCAGTTCGCACATTGACGCAAATTAAGCGGCCTGAGTAGCCCATTAGCACCATTCGCAAGAACCAAACCTTCGTGATTACGGCTTCCAAGACCAACAGCCCCATACCCGGGTTTAGTCGTCTCTTACGACCTTCGAACACGGTATGGGAATTCTTCCTGCCCCACCTACCCTAAACTACTCTCCGGGTGATAAAAGGTGACAAGGACCAGCAGTGTTCTGGATCTCCCCCGATGGAAAATAGAAACTCAGCAAGAAAAGGCAACTCAAGGAACAACCTCCATTGGGGACAAATGGCATCGCTATCACCGGCCATGTTGGGCCAAGCAGGTAATGGCGTTGATGTGCACCAACCCTACTCGTGAGAAAATAGTGGATAATAATGATGAAAAAAGGTTAAGCAGAAACTGGGATGAGCAACGAACGTGTTTCCCACTCGGTGACAGCACGAGCGGAGTGAGAGCGAAGAGGAGAAATTAACCTCATTCTGTGCGAACGAGCAGCACAGAAACTGTAAAGTACGAACCTTGCCCCCTCCACACACACAGAGAATCACAATCCCGGGTGGTACAGCTATGTGTATGTGTGTTCGTGTGCACCACGGCCCAAGCTTCTCAAAAACGATCATTTCCCAAATGCATTAATCATAACGATCCAGAATTTGCCTCGATCGACCAAAAAGTCTCCCATTTTAAATGCACAGCATAATTGTTTAAGGGGAGGGGGGGGGGGGCAGAACGAACCTTCATAAAATATATAATTATATAAAGTCAAGTTTAGCTTTTGCGTTTAAAAGTTATTCTACGCGATTTCGCCCCCAAGCTATACATACACATACACACACGCAACCTTATACACGGATGCAGCGAGAAGTCAATTTAATAAACCAAAACGGGATTTAATACAAATTGGCAGTTTTAGTAAATTAGCGGCTCTTATCTTGCGAGGGAAGTCATGCATCAGGGCTTTAGCCTCTAGCACATGCTTTATTTTTAACATTTATAATATATATATATATATATATATATATATATATATATATATATATATATATATATATATATATATATATATGGATTTATCCTCAATATTAAATGTAGGCTTCAAGGCCGAGCTTAATATGGATATATATATATATATATATATATATATATATATATATATATATATATATAGGATGAAAATTAATGCAATATCGCAAGAAAAGATGAGGAATTAAACCACATTCTCCGAAGACAATTTAATTCAGAACGGTTTCGGTGTATCTCACACCCTTTTTCAACTGACACTGCGTAGAAAATATAAGAGAATGCATATAAGCATAACACAAGATCCCCTCTTTTTTCCCCCAATCCTCTACTTGTGGCTAATCTGGGGGGGGGGGGTTAAGCCTAAACATATTGAAGGGCTGACATTTAACTATTTTGTTTATATGCTTTCTTATTACAGGATTAAAAGAAAATTGACCCTCAGATAGATTTAAATTAGGAACTGACGATATCAAGCTCGATTCTACGATTATTCTCTTAACATAGTTAGCCGATTTAAATACCATTTTACTTCCATTGAAATCGATCGTATGATTCTTGTCTCTAACATGGCAAAATATTCCACTGCTTTCGCTGCCCACTCTAATATCTCTTTTGTGTTCGTACAATCTCTTGTCTAGATTTCTCCCCGTTTCCCCTATATAAACTTTATGGCAATCGTTGCATGGTATTGCATATACTCCTATGTTATGATGTTCTTTGGGTTTCTTGGCCATCATCAATTGGTTTAAGGAATTATTATATTTAAAGGCTAGATTAATACCCGCTTTTCCAAATATGTCCTTTAAACTATTTAATTTATTATTAAATGGCAATGTTATACATTTGTTGAAGTCGTTAGTGCAGGAAGGCTTGTTACCATAGAATGTTTTCTTAGCTGCAAAATGGGCAGACGATATGAACCAATCAAGGTAATACAAATTAGAAAAAATGGTCCTGATAATGACAATTTCTTCATCTAAATAGGAGGGATGACATATTTTGTATGCTCTGAGGAAAAGGTTAGAAATTACCGATTACTCGAGTAAATAATGAGTTTTATAGACAAATATTTGGCCTTAGCATGGGAAATAGTTTATCTCCGATACTGGCATGTCTCTTCATGGAATATTTTGAGACTGAACTCCTTCCCACAATTTCTCCCCCTAACTTTATATGGTTAAGGTACATTGATGATGTATTTTCTGTATGGCCTTAATGGCCATGATTTTGATACTTTTTTTAATAATTTGAATAATTTGCATGTCTCCATCAAATTTAAATATGAATGGGAATATGATAATAGATTACCCTTTTTAGATGTCCTCATTAATATAGATCACCATGAATTAAAACTTGACGTGTATAGGAAACCAACCCACTCGAATGCCTATATACATTATTTTTCATTTCACGATAATACTGTTAAAAAATCGGTAATTTCTAACCTTTTCCTTAGAGCATACAAAATATGTCATCCTTCCTATTTAGATGAAGAAATTGTCAATATCAGGACCATTTTTTCTAATTTGTATTACCCCGATTGGTTCATATCGTCTGCCCATTTTGAAGCTAGGAAAACATTCTATGGTAATAAGCCTTCCCGCACTAACGACTTCAACAAATGTATAACATTGCCATTTAATAATAAATTAAATAGTTTAAAGGACATATTTGGAAAAGCGGGTATTAATCTAGCCTTTAAATATAATAATTCCTTAAACCAATTGATGATGGCCAAGAAACCCAAAGAACATCATAACATAGGAGTATATGCAATACCATGCAACGATTGCCATAAAGTTTATATAGGGGAAACGGGGAGAAATCTAGACAAGAGATTGTACGAACACAAAAGAGATATTAGAGTGGGCAGCGAAAGCAGTGGAATATTTTGCCATGTTAGAGACAAGAATCATACGATCGATTTCAATGGAAGTAAAATGTTATTTAAATCGGCTAACTATGTTAAGAGAATAATCGTAGAATCGAGCTTGATATCGTCAGTTCCTAATTTAAATCTATCTGAGGGTCAATTTTCTTTTAATCCTGTAATAAGAAAGCATATAAACAAAATAGTTAAATGTCAGCCCTTCAATATGTCTAGGCCTAACCCCCTTCTCTAGATTAGCCACAAGTAGGGGATTGGGGGAAAAAAGAGGGGATCTTGTGTTATGCTTATATGCATTCTTTTATATTTTCTACGCAGTGTCAGTTGAAAAAGGGTGTGAGATACACTGAAACTGTTCTAAATTAAATTGTCTTCGGAGAATGTGGTTTAATTCCTCATATATATATATATATATATATATATATATATATATATATATATATATATATATATATATATATATATTTTGTAGCGAGGGAGGTCTGTCCTTTCTTGTGGAATGTCCGACCAAATAAATTCGGACTTGGATGTTTCTAAACGACTTTATGAAAATCACTTTATTTCGGAATTTGAGTTTTTCACATTCCACCGACCGAGGTGGATGGAATGGATTCACAACGATGAAGACAGGGTAATGTGAACGACTGTCCTCGACTGTTTTTAATGTGGATCTGAGTTCATTGGACATTGGGCATAAAAAGTGGAGAAACTAGATAGATAGAGAAATAGTTAGTTAGTAGAAGGGTTTAGTGGTGAAAGATTTGGAAATAAGAGATAGAGAAGATAGTTAGGTCCCTAGGGAAAGGGTATCTCTGTCTGTGTCTTTTCGCTAGTGTATTTGTTCTTCTTTCATCTTCGTTATTTTAGCTTCGAAGCCTTTAAAGTTTTTCTAACATTTGTGTTAGCCTTATTTTTTTTTATATATATAATTTGATCAAATTCTATGTCTATTAGTTTGTACAAACAAATAATTTGTACCTTTGCACATTGTAGCTTTCAAGGTGTGTTTTGTGACTTTGTCGATTGTTTTGGTATCTTTGGGTTATATTGCTTATCCGGTATTTTAATGCGTAGAAGGGTCTAGGTTGTGATGCGCAGGTCTTCTGCTGCTGGGAAGCCTTTTCCAAGCCTGGTTCCGTAGTAGGTTGGGAATTCCGAATTGATTCCTGATGAAATGTGAGTCAGAGTTCCTCTCCACCTTTCGCCAAATATTGAGGGCCCTGGTACCTAGGTCTTTGTTTATCGCGCTGATCTTGGTTTCTTCGTGTAGTGTATGTTGGCGTTTCCTGTCTCTTCTCCTAGCGTTAATTATTATTAAGAGTGCTTTATTTTTGCACTCTTTACAATTTCATCATCCAAGTCTTTGGAATGGGGGCTAGTGGCATGGGCGGATACAGTATTTTTGGTTCTTCTTAGGTTTCTGAATCAATATAATGTTATGATATCCTGACTCGTACGTGCAATTATGCTGTTTATTTGGTCTCTATATCCCCTTGCATTTATTTTTAAGTCTAGCACTGTGCCTGGTCTCATCCCCTATATAAATTGGCGCTATTTTATTTCTTTTGATTGGAATGGTGGTAAACTTGTTCCTGTTAGTTGCGATTTTCCAGCGGCGTTCGTATATATTTAAGTTCTCTATTTCATTATTTCATATGCCGTCATCCTTGCCATTGTCCTTTCATTTTTATATGGGGAGACCACAATCTGTGACACGTCGTCAGCGAACTGGATGTACAAAGATTCGTCTAGCCTAGGACTAGTGAGGCATCCGGTGAATATCGAGTAGAGCAGTGGACTCAAACACCCACCTTGAGGGACGCCCTCTTCCAGTTGTAATTCTGGTCTCTGGTATTCCCCGAGCTTGATAATGGCTCTTCTGTCCGTGACTTAATCACAGGTTATTTTCTCCAATCTGGGATTGAGTCCCAGTTGGAGGATCTTAAACTGTAGTACTTGGCGCCACATTTTATCAAATGCTTTTCTAGCGTCCCTCAATACTAGATCAGCGTGCTTCTTCTCTTTTTTCTATTTGGGCTAATTTCTCTCTTATCATCGCCAGTGCTGTTTTCGTACTTCTCTGACTTCTAATTCCGTGTTGTTGAAAGTTGTGCAGATTAGTGGCGTCCAGGTAGGAATGCACTTTGTTGGCGATGATTTTTTTCGAAAATTTTCCCTCCAAATACGAGGAGAAAGATCGAGCGGTAGTCTGCTGGGGAGATTGGGGATTTCCTCGACTTAGGAATGAATATCAGTTTTGATAGTTTCCAGGCATCGGGAAAGTATCCCGTATTGAGGGCCGCGTTCAAGATATTAGTTAATCTTTGTTTTATGTTAAGTGGAGCATTACTGAAGTATGCTTTCGTTAAGCCTGAGTGTCCTGGCGCACGCTGCTTAAAAGTTTTTAGCGTTTCGTTTAACTCCTGTTGCGAGATCTTTTTCCGGAGGCCCACCAAGGGTCTTTCCGCTGAAGCGTTATTGAACGGATATGTCCGTTCTATTTCTTCGTTTAGCTGGTCTATTTTCCCGTTCCCGAACTCTATGTCGAAATTTTCTTCTTCTTCAAGGGAAATTTTAAATATGTTTGACCAGTGTTCTCTAAATTCGACTTCTATCTCTTCTGGTTCAGTGATCACTCCACCTTTCAGATTCTTGATGTTCTTTATTCTGTCTGCTGGCTTTCTTCTGTATCTCTTCACTGTTTGCCAGAACGTTCTGGGGTCCATTTCCTCATTGAGTTTTTCAATGAGTCGGTCCCAAATGTCTGCTTGCTGCTGTATGATCAGCTGGTGGAGGTGTTCTTTGGTTTCACTCCTTATCTGGTGGAGATCCCTGTTTGGTCCCCATCTGTTGATTTCGTCCACTAAGGACTCTATATTCTTCTTGAATAGCAATCATTTCCGGTATCCATTTTAGAGCTGGTAGGTTTTTATATTTTATCTTTGGGATGGTGCTCCTATCTGCCTCCAATAGTTTCGTTGTTAGGTGGCTTAATTTCTTATCAATTTCTTCTGGTGTAGCTTCCTCTAGGCTTGCTAGAACGTAGTTCTGGTAAAAGGCCTGGTAGGCCTCCCAGTCTGCTCGCGCATACGATTTCCTTTCCCTCAATGGTATTGAATTGGGCTTGTCGGCAGTGTGATGGTTAATGTTTCGTGGTCGCTGGGTATCGCGGGTCCGGGGGTGATGTGATAGTTGTAAGGGAACCTTGAGCTTGTTAAGACTATGTCGGGCTTAGTTGCACCCCTCGCTGAGTAATAGGTCGGGAACTCTGGCCTAATGCGCACCGCTACGTTTCGCCATAGTAGAAGTTCCAGATTTCGCCCCGCTGCGTTGCTGCTGGTGTACTCAGCGGCCCTGCAACTTGCGTTTAAGTCTCCAGCGAACATCACCGCTTTATTATGGGTAAACAGCCTCATGAAGTTGTAGATAGGAATGTACCACCTTGTTGGGGGTTGGTAGCCAGTAGCTATAGTTTGAAGCCTTATGGTAGTTTTGACCTCTATTGCTACGTATGACTCATCCAATGGAGGTAGAAGTTTGTACATGACGCCATTTCGGATTGCTATCGCCGCACCATCGAAAGCCTCATCTCTATGGCTTGTTGTGTAAACTTGGTATCTGAAGATTATCATGTCTTTGTTTTTCGTGTTGATCCGTGTTCGGATATTAAAACAATACCCGGGTCAATGTTCTGAACTATGTTCCCATATTCGGAACTTTTTCTTCTCCAACCATTTACATTCATGTACATTATTTTTAGGTTTCTGTTTGCAGTCTCCATTTTTGTAGTATGTGTCTTCTGTTTGTTTGTTGTTTTGTTTTACCTTGGTTTGTACCTTTTTAGTCTTCTCTTCTGTCCTGCTTTAATCCTGTGACCTGGTGAGAGGGTGTTCTACATTTACCGTTTCTCTTTTTATTGAACTCACTCTGAGAGATAATGAAAATTTCTGGTTTATACTTAATTTTTCCTTGATAAAGGGCCTTGTCGTGGTATTGTAAGGACCGAGTGGAGGTATATGTACGTAGGTTTGTTACGTACTTGAATAACTCCTTGATTACGTTTTCTCTAACAGTGCTATATTATTATATTTTACGTTATTTAATCTTTGAGGATTTCTAGTGCTAAGTGCAGCGTTTCGAGGATTGAATTAAATACTTCTAAAAAAAATATACCTTTAATTACAACATAAAAAAGGTGAAACTCAAAAAAACAAACTATACAGCTATAAATTAAACGAGTTTATGTGAGACTTACTAATTTAAACTAAATGAATATAAATTAATGGTTGACCCAAAGCTCACTTTAATATTGGATGCTAATTGACACTAAAAAATAATGGAATTTCTTTACGTTTAAAACAACCACACGTGACTCCGGCTGGAAGACTGACCTTGACCTTGAATTTTTATGTAGACGAAAAAATGTTTTTGCGGCTGGCGCGGCGACGGGCTTGAAGCAAACCGAGGATTTCGGTGAGGGCGATGGATGACGTTAAGCACGTTGTCTTAGTCAGATGATTCAAACAACGGGACTGTGAAGGTATGCTTTTTCCAATCTTCGGGTTATCTTGGAATGGTTCGCACTGACGAGCGATGAACAAACAGTGAATCCTCTGACGAATGGGGGAGGGGGGGAGTTCACTTTGGATATTCCTCACTGGCGAGGACTATCTCTGGATTTTGTTGCAAACCGGGTCTCTGACGAGAGATGTACGAGATTGGTTCTCAATACCAACAAAGCTAATTTTCGGTGTGACCACCAGGAACTGGCTCAGCATGAGCTTCTTCTCTGTTCCTTTTTTGATTGTCGGGGCACTCCCGCTGACAAGATCGTCGTGTCGATCTTTAACTCGATCTTCCTCGTTCTTCTCCAGTTATCCGCCTATATACTTCGCCAACCCACTGGGGGTAGGGGAAGGAGGGGGTGATGAGGTCTTAGGAATTAATCCTCTCTCTTCTAACGGCTCTTTTCCCAGCGTCTTTCACTTAGCCCTAAAGGCATCTTCTGACTTTTGGCCGCAGCTCCTCTAATTTCGTCTATGATGCGAAGTTAGATCTCAAATTTTAGGGAAATAGTGTCTGTTTAACCAATGTTATGCTCGCCGGGCCAGAAATCTGATGATTCGTGCATCTCGTGGTTGGTTAAGGCCTTCTTGTGGTCCGCGAGTCGAGGGGAGATAGTGGGGGTGGGGGGTTACATAATCGAGTTACGCTGCCAAGCGCCAGGACGTTGTGGTGACCGAACAGGGCCTCTGTTTTTAGGGTAGGATATCGATTTCCCTACAGGCCTCTTCAAACTGATTCTCTGGCATTTGGTCTTCGTATTGTCATTTAATTTTCTCTCTTTATGATTCCCTCGGTGATGGCCTCAGCATGGTGTTCCTTGGGATAGAGAGTGTTCCCTGTAGCGAAAAGTTTGAGATTTATCATTTTTGCATTTATTTGTTGCCTTTTTCTCGGGATAGACGTCGGGGATCTTTTCTTCTGTTGGCTGTTGGACCTTTTTTGGTCTCTGGCTGCACGTTCTGAGTTTTTTCTATTTTTTTGTTCCTGTTTCCATCTCCTCTGCATTATGATATTGTTTTTCTTGATTTTTGTTTGCTTCCGCGTTCTTTCTCGCTTTCTGTGCAGCAATTATTGGATCTCCGCAGTTGGAGGCGTTCTTTCCTGATTGAGTTGGTAGTTAGGCCTGGGTGGGTTCGACAAGTTAGTTTAACTTTCAGAACTTCTTCTGATGGAGGATTGTCGGGGAGCCACATTTGAGCCATTTCGTTATTTTTTAGCATCATATTTAGTTCCGTCTTGAATGTTCCTGGTCTTGATAGGTTCGCAATGTGGGCGTAATAAATACAGGCATTATCTTCGTTGAGTTTTCGTTTTCGACATGGAGCAAAGTACTGTCCTTAGTTGCTTCTGCCTTGGATGTTTTCGCAACCTGGGCGTACGTGTTTTTCTACTTCTTTTCTTCTTCTTGTCTTTTTCCTCTTTTTTCTTTTTAATTATGCTTTTTTTTAAGGAACATGTCATTGCGAGGGGGCAGTGGTACTCGCCGCAATTCAGGCACCTTTTTCGTTCGCTATTGCAGCTCCTCTATTTATGGTCTTCCGCACTGCCTTCAGAGCATTTTTCGGTTTCTTGTTTACATTTTCTTGTGAGGGTCATCCATGCGGTAGCAACTGAAGCAGATCTGAATCTCCTTGAACTCCTCCCTCTCTATTTGATCGGGAGTGATCCTCACATTGAAGACCAACAGTCCTGTCTCAGTGGCTTTTTGAGCCATACCTGTATATCTAAATACCACTTTAAAGATATAGGTATGATCTTTATTTGATGAATTCTTTCACTGAAGCCCAGCTGTGGTTGGTTTCAACTTCTCTTTTTAACTCTTCACTGTCATGAGATCCGACCCATGGGTCCAGACGTCTACATATAACGCTTCTATATGTTAGTATTTGGGGAGGGATTTTGGGAGCTAGACCGATATTTTTCAGAAATTCCACTGATTTTTGTGTCGTCAGGGATTCGACGTCCTTATCATTTTGGCACAGTGCTATATAGCCTTGGAGATTATCAATTAATCTAACCAAAGCAATATTGAGTTGGAACTATATTGTTGAGAATACTTTCCCTCTGTCGGGCTTTTCCCTGGTTAAGGCTTTGAGGGGGATCTTTTGGCCGCTGCAATTTAGAAGATAGTTTGTTTATTTTCTCATAACTTACCAAATATTTATTTCATTTACTTGAAATTTTCACGAAAGATAGATATTAGATATATCTAAATATGTGCATAATATATAGTCTCAAAGTTTTGTTAAACTTCTATAATAAATATTTAAATACACTTGTTCTTACTGACCCTTATATTATGGCCACTAGCGTATATAGTATGACAGCATAATTCATTTCCACGACCATACACATAAGTTTTAATATACCGGATTATTCCAGGCACAAATCTTCCGACTAACCATAAGGATTGTGCTGTCTCTCTTTGGTCAAACATCTTCCTGCCAAATCAAAACAGCCTCGATCACAAGATACTAACATTTAACCATTTCATTCTATTTATTTATCAACGCCAACCCATTAGACATAAAATATTCATAAAAGCGTTTTCACAACTACCTCTGGACGTATTAGCAATCTTTTTCTAAACAGTTATATCCCACCCCCCATATAAATTCTTTGATAATAAGTACACCTAATTTCTGCTCTCTCTCTCTCTCTCTCTCTCTCTCTCTCTCTCTCTCTCTCTCTCTCTCTTTCTCTCTTTCTTTCTTTCTCTCTCTATCTATCTCTCTTTCAAGCGATCAGACACAAATAGATACTCATTCACCTTCAGACAAAGCCCTTCCCAAAAAACCCCGATTGGTCAAACTTTCATTGAGAGACAAATATTTTTAGCCAGTCAGCCACTGCATTCACTATTCCGTCACTCACTCTAAATCACTCAGTCATTCAACTATATTCCACTCGACTAGTTTCACGCATTCAGTTTGCTTACCTTCAAATCACGTCATGGACTGATTCTTGACTCACTACGAATCTGGTACATCATTCTCGACTGTCTCAAATTAACCAATCACTCGCATAAATTAAGTTCCAAATAAAGTTGTTTTTAATATTTTTTTTAGAAATCCTGATACGATTTTATTTGGGAAACAACCTCAGAAACGAATTCTCAAGCCCAAATTTAGATTAGTACGCAGGAGAATGAATACCTTTATTCTTTTGGAACTGGAGGCCCTGCCACCCCAAAACCATCTTCTCTCGCTTGAGGCAACCACTCTACTCTTGCAGGTGAGAGAATTTCACCCTGCTACCTTCTGAGGGGTCGTCTTGTGGGTGTCTTTATATCTAAAAATGTCCAGTTTAGAATTTCTTTGGTCCATCCTTTGTCGTTTCTTCGAGTGATGTGTTCTTTACATTTCCACTTCCGGCCTTTTATTATTTTTTTTTACTATATATGTAACCCGTGTTTGTGTTCTTATGCAATTATTTAGTTAGGTCAATGTATTGAGTATTGAGGTCACTTTGTGTTATTCCTAGCATGTCTCGACTTGTTTTTTTTAGATTTCCTCAATTTGCGCGTTCCTTTGTGCTCATTGTTTAAGTTCCAACTCTTTATGTTAGGTTAGAACTGGTTTGATCAACCTTAATTGGACAATCATCTGCAAAACTATTGTTCAATCCTAATTGGGCAATCATCTGCAAAACTATGGATCAATCCTAATTGTTCAATCTTCTGCAAAACTATGGATCAATCCTAATTGGGCAATCTTATGCAAGACTATGGATCCATCATAATTGGTCAATGACCTGCAAAACTATGAATCAATCCTAATTGATCAATCTTATGCAAATCTATAGATCGATCTTAATTAGTCAATCATCTGCAAAACTTTGGATAAATCCTAATTGGTCAATTATCTGCAAAACTATGGATTAATCCTAATTGGTCAATCTTCTGCAACACTATGAACAAATCCTAATAGGTCAATCTTATGCAAAACTATGGATCAATCATTTAGGTCAATCTTCTGCAAAAATATGGATCTAATTTTTCAATATTCTGCAAAACTATAAGAAAATCCTAATTGGTAAATCTTATGTAAATCTATGGATCAATTCTAATTGGTAAATCTTATGCAAATCTATAGATCAATCTTAATTAGTCAATCATCTGCAAAACTATATATCGATGCTAATTGGTCAATCTTCTGCGAATCTATGAATCAATCCTAATTTTTCAGTCTTCTGCAAAACTATGGATTAATTGTAATTGGTCAATCTTCTGCGAAACTATGGATCAATCCTAATTGGTCAATCTTCTGCAAAACTATGTATCAATCCTAATTGGAAATCACCTGAAAAACTATTTATCAATCTTAAATGTTCAATCTTCTTCAAAACTATAGATAAATCCTAATTTGTCAATCTTCTTCACAACTATTCAGCAATCCTAACTAAGCAATTATTTGCATGGGTAATGGTCAATTCGTATAGTCAATATTCTTCCAAACTATTCATCAATACCAATTGGTCAATCTTCTGTCAAACTAAAGATCACTCCTAATTGCTCAAGATTTTGTTAAACTAAGGATAAATCTTAGTTGGTCAATCCTTTGCAAAACTATAAATCATTATTAATTATAGATCATAATTAATCAATCCTAACTGGTAAATCTTCTGCAAAACTATAGGTCAATCTTAATTGTTTAATCATCTGCAAAACTCTTCATTAATTCTAAATGGTCAAACTTCTGCAAATCTATAAATCTCTCCTAATTTGCCAATATTGAGCCAACTTATTCATTTGTCATTATTAGTCAATCTTCTGCAAAATATTCAGCAATCCTTATAGGTCAATCTTCTTCAAAACTATGGATCAATCCTAATTTGTCAATCTTCTTCACAACTATTCATTAAACCTAATTAGGCAATCTTCTAATGGTCAATATTCTTCCCAACTATTCATTAATACCAATTGTCAATCTTCTGCCAAACTAATTGGTCAATTTTCTGTAGAACTAATGATAAATCCTTATTGGTCAATCTTTTGCAAAACTATAGATTATCATTAACTATAAATCATAAATAATAATTCCTATTGGTCAATCTTCTATAAAACCATAGATGATAATTTCCGTCTTTGCACAAGTTCCTGGTCATTCCACTTCTGAAGATCGGTTGGGACCTTTTCATAGGTTGTAAGTTCTTCTTGATTTGAGGTGAATAATACTGTGATCAGATGAGCAAAGTTGATTTAAAAACAGTGCGCGGCAAAGGTATACAACAACAGATTAAAAATAATTTTATTAGCTACATTTCGAATGAATGTATAAATTTGGTATTCGGAGATAGTAATCCTAATTTAACAGTTAACCAAAAGACATATACCAAAGTTGGGAAAATACCTAATGCTTTAGATACTTCACAATAATCGAATAACAAAAAAGGAAAAGTATACAACACTTAGACCTTATTACTAAATATTACTTCAAGATCATTATCATGTTGAAATATATCCAACCTCGCTCCATCTTCAGAAGCAGCAGTCAAGTTTTTGTCTAATATTTGCCGATGCATCGCCGAATTCATCTTTCCTATACAAATTAACAAAAATCTGTCCCTATGGCCGATTTTTGCTAGGTTTGCGGCTCTTGTTCACTTCGCTTACAAAATTAAGAAAGTGTGCGAGAGAAAAGTTCTTTTTTTTATTTCACAACACATCCAATTTTGTTATGCAAGAAAAAAAAGCCTTTCACATTTATTTTTAAATGCACAGACGGACACACACATATATATATATATATATATATATATATATATATATATATATATATATATATATATATATATATATATATATATATATAGACAGACAGACAGACACACACAAACGCTAAAATCATTATAATATGTTTCATATTTCCCCAATTCCGAAAAAATAAACAGCCCCATACCATTAAATTTCCACCGTCAAACTTCACAATGGGTATGGCGTTATTTCGAGCATAGGCGTGAGTTTTCTTTTTCCTAACACGACTATTGCTGTTCCTCCCGAAAAGTTCTATTTTGGTTTCGTCATACTTTAGCCGATCCTGGACGTGCTTAGCCTTCAGTATAGAAGTTTTCTTATCCGTCCCCAAACGGATTCCTTCACGACATAATACTTCGTTGATAGTGTGTTTGCTGATGTTAGTCCCTGGTTACTGTAGGCATTTCATACGTTCGTCTCGTGTAGTTTGGAGTGTCTGAGTTACCATTCTCACCATCCTTCGGGTACCACTTTTAGATATCTTGCATGAACGGACTCTGTACGGGGGGGGAGGAACAACAGTGTTACCGCAGGATTTCCACTTGCGAGCGGCAGTGCTGACGGTGTCTATGGCTAAGCGAGATCGTTTGGCGGTGAGCCTATAACCAATTCTAAGTTCAGGGAATTCCACAACTCGCTTTCGGACATCTTGGCTAATTTCTTGGTGCTTGACCATCCTGCAACTACTCTCCGGGAATACTGTCACAACAATGATGTGTTTAAACTTCTCCAAGCAGTTGGAGCCGTTGTGAGAACTCTTTAGGAGATTCTAGAGAATTCTGAAAACAATTAAAATAATATTCCTTTCATAAATGATTATTGAATTAAACTTCAAAAGTAATTTTTAAAGTGGGCTGTATAACTTCAACACCAATTTTAGCTTTCTTCAGTATTTTTTAAAAAAAATATTTCTTTTCATTTCAATTCGATTAACTGGAAGAACGTTTAAAGTGATATAATTTTGCAGTTTGGTGCACTAGAAAGAGTCAAGCAGAAAAAAAAATCCAATGTGGGTTGTATACTTTTGCGTCTCATTGTATCTCCCGATAAATCTGATTCTTTCCTGTCCCCACTACAATGTCCTGAAAATCCCCTCAAGCATTGCTCAAAACAGTTTCAGGGGGTGAGATCCTCCATCTCACTCTTTTTATTTGTTTTTCACCAGTGACTGAGAGCCCGCTAAATGACGATGTTGCATGACTGTATACGTAAGAGAGTATGTAAATGTCGGTTCTGTTAATTTCCTCTTAAAACTGAATATCTTTTTACCAAATCAATAGCTTTTTCATAGTCTACGAATTTCATGTAAAAATGTTTTCGTATTTGTTTTTTCTCTGGAATAATTGTTCAATACGTTGAAGATGATTATAAGCATTAGAGTTACTTCTGAAACCTGCACTTGTTCCGGGGGTTGAGAGCAGTCGGGCATTTGAGTTAGTCTGTTGGCAATGACGATTGAGACTAATTTATTTTTTACTCATGAGAGACGAATTGGCCTCTAGTTCTTTCATTCTTTCCTCTCGTTTTGTTTGACAGTATAGCAGAAGCGTTGACCCACGCTATTAGAATCATACTTTCCTTAACATTACATATACAGACTAGCTAAAAGGTCAGCATGACCTTTCACCTCCAGCCTTAATATGCTCTATCGTTACCCCCAGCCTCCCCAACCTGCCTGTAAAATTTCCTCCTTCTTTACTGATAGGACTTCCTCGACATTTATTGAGAAGTTGTCGTCTGGTATATGGTGGTCATTGGGATCATATACTTCCTAATAGAATCCTTCAACTTTTTCCAGAATATTTTGATCTTTTATTTGCTTGTGATGTTGCTCGCTTGTTTGGCCTTTGGTGTTGTTACTTGTTGCTTGTTAATTGTTAGATGTTGTTTCATCTGTTTTAATAATTTTTCTTTTTAGATATTTTTCACTATATTCTATGTTCTATCCTCGGTTGTTTTGAATATGATTATCGGGTTCACCGCATTCGATCTTTTTTCTATTTTTTTTTATCCCGTCTCATTTTTAGCCTTTTGTCTAAAAGATTTGATTAAGCCTGACTTAATTTTGTGTAAAGGTTTCACAATGTGAAATAGTTTCTATATAAAATTAAGGCTTTCAAACTGATGCAACTAACTTGGGTCAATCATAATTGGTCAATCTTCTGCAAAATTATAGATCCATCCTAATTGGTCAATCTCCTCTAAAACTATATATATATATATATATATATATATATATATATATATATATATATATATATATATATATATATATATATGTATATATATATCGTATTTAAATAAGAAAATAGGAATTCGTGATATCCCCCTCCCCTGCCCGGGAGAAATGCGATGGGGGAGATGTGGGTAAGGCAGTTAGTTACATCGAATAGTGCCATGTGCCCGCTATCAATTCCACCCGCAACAAGCGGGGGTAAGACCCCTGTCATGCCAGTGGTTTCTATGGGATCCAGTCACGATTCATCCTGGAAAGAAGGCACCTAGGCCCCCCTTTACAAACCCCTCTCCAAGCACACTTATCATGGTATCATTAATGACCCCCCTCAGTCACCCTTTTCTATCTCACACAACCCACCTTTTACGAGGTCCATCTCACTCTCTTTTATTCATATTATTCTAATTGATTCTTCTTACGTGTCCAAAACACCCCAGTACACCTTCAGTTACAACCTCACTCACGCCCTTCTTCGCCCCATCAACACATCTTATCCAGTCATTCCTTAGTCTATCTACCATTCCCATGCCGTCATCCCTCTCAAGTTGTCCATCAAAGTTTTCTCTCCATATAAATTTGCCACTCCGCTCAGTTCTTACAAGTAATCTGCCATTCTCGAACTTGATAGTCACACAGCTGTTCTTTTACTGCTTTCTCACATTTTTCACCTCTTTCCAGAATAGCTTCCTGTTCCCATCGGAATCCTCATTCATCTTTTGTTCAAATGCTTCATTTGCTCCTTTCATACTCTGCTTAATCACTTCTCTTTCCATCGTCTTGTATCCATTTAACCTTATCACTCTTTCATTCTCATCCGCACTATTAATTATTGTCACGTATGTCTACTGTTTGCTTTCCATTACACCTTCACATCGTCATTCCACCTTCAGCATTTGGAATCTCTTTTCTAGTTACGGTACACCCACACACATCCCACCCATTACCTACTACCACTTCCTTAAATTTGCACTTACTTCCTCTCTTTTTACTCTCGAGCATTCTTTTCCTTTTCTCTCTGATTAAACTTCTAAATTTTCTCTTCCTTTCCACCTTTCTTACTTCTCTTCCATGTACCAAACAATTGAACCTTACACAGCACAATCATGCAGTGATCAGAGAGTCTCATACTCGTACTTCTTACTTCTTTTACATCAAATACGCCCCACAGCATTTTATTTCTTACTTGGCATAAATGAAATATTTATGCATATCTTTGTGCTGAAAAGAACTTGTGTATTTGGTACACATAAGTTTCTTTCAGCACAGAACCCTACCACCCTCTCTCCATTTTCATTCTCTCCAGGTTTATCAAAAGGTTCAGTTATCCCCTCTCTCATATTGCCATCAATTCGTCTCTTCTTGTCTCATATGACCATCATCCGATACCGATTCCCCGTTCCATCCACCACTAGTTCCAAGTCATTTCAGACCATCTCTTATTCAAATTCACTTCTACCATTACAGAGTCCATATACCACAGTCATGGCCAAAAGTTTGAGACCGCTATATTTTTTTATTTAATAAAATTAATAGAACTAATCAAACGTTGTATTTATTTTAGTATGTTTATATCATAATTAAAAGATGAAACATATACAAAAAATTAGAGCACAAACCGATTTTATTAATAAATACAGTCAATTGATGCGCTCAGTCAATATTTACAAAACTTGTGATCGTATATGACTGATATCGCTCCATTTTTGTTCAATAGACACCCGAAATTGATCATAATTGAATGGCTTTTGTATATCAAGCGACAGTTTGATTATCCTTAACAAATTCTTTATTGGGTTAAAATCTGGCGAATTCCTTGGCCAAGGTCCCAAAGTTTCGATGTTATTTTCAGCCAAGAACTTTGTTATTGCTTATGCTCTCTGGCAAGATGCGGCATCATGTTAAAAAATACAGTTATTGTTCCCAAATTGGTCCTGAACTGTTGGAAAAAGTTGCTGATGATCATACAACTCATCTTTAAAAAACACTGACACATCATCTATAATCCTACCACTCTGGCCATGCACTTGATCGCATTCTATTCACTTCATCCCAAACAAAGCTATTCGTTTCTTTTCATGTTTTTCTCGCATAAAGCAAGCATCTGCAAACTCCCTGTTTTAAAGACAATAACTACCCTTCCCTCTCCTTTTCATATCACATACACCTTCGACGTATTTTAATTTTAATTCTAAAATGTTTTGTTAGCCGATTATTTTCTTAGAGTGTCAAGGAATTATTGTTGTTGTTTTTTAATCAGGAAGTAGTTAACCATTATTCTCAACCATGGTAAAGTATCGTATCCTTGGTCACCCGAACCCCATATGGTGGATTGGATCCTGTCAGCACTGTTAAAGAGATCTAAAAATTGACCCCTAACTTGCATCGATTATTTCTTCCTTCTCCCACCAGAGAAGGATTGTATTTGTCCATAGTCCGCAGGCGATTCCCGTAGATTCACTTCCTTATATTACTGAATAACTTTGATTAATCTGAATTAACTATATCCATAATTATAATGAAAAAAGATGTTAACTGCAACTGACACCATGCTATATAATTTAAAGCTCAAAATTATTATATACATATAATAACAAAAGCTTCTTCGAATTTTTTTACATTAGAACAAGAGGAGTTTACTTTTAGGAAACTCTTTTTAAGTCTTTTATACCTCATATCGAAAACTGTATTAATCTCCGTCCTAATTATGAATGGTCAATAAAATTATCGGGCCGAAAGAGGGAAAAATATACAGCGATTAAATACTCGATTGTATTACGCTAGGAGGATAAGTTAGGTTAGGGTTCAGAATAGTATGGGTTAGATAGAGCAGGACTGGGCAAACCTTGTTGGCCTTGCGTGCCAATTTCATTAAAAAAATATTTGGTTTTGAGTGCCAAGCAACTATAATACCTAATATACATAATCTAACATCGTCAACAGACCTAAGTCGATATGCTCAAAGAACGGTAAATATTGCGTTAAAAGAAATATATTAAATTTTATCATTAGAAAATATGTAATTTTAATAAATATATTTTTTAATCTGATCATGTCCTTGCTTAGAGGAGAGGAAAAATCCTTTCACGTGCCAAGGATAGATGCCTCGCGTGCCAGGGTTTGCCGACGCCTGGGTTAGAGTAAGGTTAGAGATAGGTTGAAGTTTTTTCTAGGGAGTTTGACACCTTTCTCCCCTAGCTCTGTTTATCCGGGAGTAATAAGAAGGAACAGAGAGATAAGTGAATGAGGTGGCTATAAAGAACTGACGTTCAAACATACAAACTCCAGCTTTCCGAGACTTAAACCTCATAAAATAGGTTTAGTCGGCATTAGGGGAGGTTTAATTAAGTCTCGTTTGGAGCTGATTAGAGGGGGTCTAGTTTAAACAGAGGGCTAAATCTAGAAAGGGTGGCACAAAGTTATTTGGGCTCATTTCTTATGCAAATAAAGCTAAGGTGAACCATTCCCTTTATTTTGGGCACAAAATGGGAGTTCGGGACGGGTGGAGTGTGGTGAGGGGCGTGGAATACCGCGACTCCCAGTAAGGGTAGAGGTGTTATGACTTACCACGCTTTCTTCCCCTAATACTTCTAAAGAAAATCTCACCCTGGAGTATTCGTCTTTATCAGTGAATGTCATGCTGATCTTTATGTGAGTATCATTATTCGGTGTTTGTTAGGTTAGGTTGTATTATCTTTTATCTTACTGCGGGGGACATCACTCACAGTGAGGTCATACATAAGTCGATTTTATGGAAAATGCCCTTTGTTAAATATAGAGATTGCGTCTGCTATGGTATGTTTTCACTGTGTTTGATCCTTGCTCTTTCTTCCCAAGAAGTTCGCCCTGTGGTGGTCTCCCTCGACTGCGTTGTGCCGCTTACCACTCCGAGGTGCGCAAAGTTATGTCGGGTGATTCGTGGTTTACATGCCGTTAGTAGAGCAGGGCTATGGTGCCTCCCTACCCCGAATTTTGAAGATACGGGCATAACTATACTTCCTCTGCACGTTTTTTAACACTTCCCCGCCTTCCCTACTCTCAAGCTGAACTCACCCTAACAAATTTCCATTGTTGATGTCTCTCGTTGGCTTTGCCTTTTAACTCACTGCCCTCTTCTTCAATTATAATTGTCGTATCGGTTAGTATAATATGAATTCTAGGGTCGAGTTGTCTGTCGGCGACAGTGCTGTTATTTTTGCCCTTTTTAAGTACTTATTAATAAATAATATTAACAATGTGGATAGGTCGAGACTCCCCTAGGATGTGTTATTGGTTGTTCTTGAGCGGCCTGGCAATGGAAATGGAGTATACGCGGATACCGTGCGGTCGAGGACATCTGAAGAGTTCATCTACTCTCTATCTCTGTCGTTTTCATCTATTCACGATATCATTCGCTTTCTTACAGATCGCATGTTACAAAATTTCAGTTGGTGGAGGTCATGTTTTTTTTCGCATTTTAAAGTGATAACATTTCCTTCTTCTGGAATTCGACGTATCTTTATTTTTAGTACTTTTTTTTACTCACCATCTTCGTAACTTACAAAATTTATGCCTGGGCTGGTCGACGTTGTGATTGATAGAGCGTAAAGACTGTAGGAACGGGTATTTAGAGATGTTGATGCACCCCGACCTGTTTTGCGTTTAAAGGTGTGAGCTGTTGCGCGTAAATACATGTTTACTACCCATGATCTCGTTTCCCTGATGATAATAATAAGATAAATCTTGAAAAGTATGTACGTGTTCGCTTTATTATTTAGTGCTCTCATATAGCATTCAGGGGACGGAAATAGTTTTTTTTTTCATGCCAGAAAAATATGGCTCAAGATTATCTGCGTCGTACAATAAATTAAAACTTTAATAGAAAAACAAACATTGGCTCGTTATCTCGGGTATGTTCATGCCTGTTCAGTGTGACGGGTAGATTTAGTTACGCGATGTCTGTCTACGCCCCTTTTTATCCACCTGACTGTTTTCTGGTTTATTCCACCATATCAGCCTAAGATTCTTACATCTCTGTGTATGTGTATGTCTCGCTGATACATGGGTACATTCATATCTGTGTATTTCTCGTTTATGCGGAGGTTTATTCATACAGTGGTCTATCTTGGCGATGCTTTGATATATTCATAACCCTGTGTTCATACATATGTATATTCATGTATTTTTGTGTACAGTGGGACAAATAAGTATTCGTAACGCTCCAGAGAAAGTATAGTTTAAGAATTATTCTACCTTTCGGATTATCAGAATGCAGCAAAAACCGAAGAAAATATTGTCTGCATTAATTTCCAACGAAAAATATAATTTGAATGAACTAATGCTAAACTTTCAAATAGGAACAATTAGTCCGTAAAAGTGGTGTAAATAAGTACTCTTAACATATATGTAAGTAACATCGATCTATTTGTATTTCATAAGAGACTTCTCGCAAATTCTGTGATTCGAAAAGCTTCTAGATTATTTTAGAACAAGTAAGAGAGCTTACGATCTGCTGCCGGTGCTGCAAGCGATCATTCTGCCACAAGCAAGTGACGTGTAGGCATCTCTCCAGACCATCAGTATGCCGAAGGTAAAAAACATTCTCTTCAACCCCGAAATCAGATTGTGAAGGAGTATGAGGCAGATAGAGGATACAGGAAGATTTTTAAGCAGTTAAGTGTTCTTGTAAGTTTGGTGCAGTCAATAATCAAGAAGTGGAAGGAACAAGGTGCAGTCACCAACAAATCAAGGATGGGTGCTCTGAGAAAAATAACCCCTCGGGCGATCACTCATATGAAAAGAACTGTGAAAAAAGATCCCAGAATATCTAGGAAAAAGTTAGTATAAGAAATGGTGTCCGTTGGGGTCAACATCACACGACAGACAGTGACGAATACACTTCGAAGGGAAGACTACGCAGGTGCCGTGCGAGGAAGACCCCTCTTCAAAAGAAGAAGCACATTTGTGCTCGCAAGAAGCAGTTTGCTACAGTAATAATAAACAAAGAAGATAATTATTTCGACAAAATTTTGTGATCGGATGAGACAAAAATTGAATTATTTGGCAACAATTACAATCTTACGGTTTGGCAGGAATCGAACACCGCCTAAAAACCGGAGAACACCATACCAACGGTGAAGTTTGGTGGAGACAGAACCATGATTTGGGGTTGCTTTTCATCTGCTGGCACAGGAGATCTTCGCAACATAAAAGGAACGATGAATTCCCAGAAATACTACGAAATTTTAGAAAACAATCTTTGCAACTCCGCCAGAAAACCCAGCGTGCGAAGACGTTGGGTCTTTCAACACGACAACGACCCTAAACACACATCACGGCAATCGTCTGAGTGGCTCAACAGGCACGGTGTCACTGTCCTCGAGTGGCCTAGCCAGTCTCCCGACTTGAATCCAATAGAAAATCTTTGGAAAGAGTTGAAGATTAAAGTTGATGGGAGGCATCATTCAAATATTGGGGAGCTAGAGGAAATCTGTATGAAAGAATGGGGGAAAATCCAGAATAAGTTATGTAAGTATCTAGTTTGGTCATACAGGAGTCGTTTAGAAGTTGTTCTGGCCAGCAAAGGACAGACTACTAAATACTAAGGATAGGTTTCATGTGTCGTTACAAATACTTATTTACACCACTTTTGCAAAGGTATCGTTCCTATTTGAACATTTAGTGTTAATTCATTGAATTTATGGTATTTTTTCCGTAACAAATTAGTGCAGGTTTTTTATTTGTTTAAAGTTTTGTGGCTTTCTGATATTCCTATTTGTAGAATATTTCTTCAAATATACCTATTCTAGAGCGTTACGAATACTTATTTGACCCACTGTATATGTCTCGCCGTCGCATATATAAGTTAATCTATGACCTTTTTGTCTGAGTTTTATCCTATTTCAGAATTTGAGATTATGTGTGAGTAAAATCTGATGTTTGGCTACCGGTAGTGCATGAGAAGGTTTGCATGTTGGTGACGGTGTATGTCGACCTAGCGGGTGTAAATACTGCTTATGTGTCTCATCTTTCGCAAATGAGTAGTCTTAGTCAAATCGCGAAAGTTTGTGGATGATAATAATGGATGTATGTAACCGGCAAACCGTCTGTGTGATCGTATAAACATAAAGTCGTGTCAATTTAAATTATCGCGAGTACGCCTGTATATTTGCCCTCCTTGCTACTACTATTAGCACATGTGTATATCCGTATATACACGTGGATACATATTTTTGTATTTTTTTTCACTCCTTTGGGTGTGTGCATATCTGTGTACACGCGTTTTTGTTTGTCTATTTTGAGATTTATTTTAGCTTATCTTCCATTATTCATCTGTTATATTTGTGGCATCTATCTATCGACTATTATTTGTGTTTATACTCTATGGCGATTATTCAACTGAATATTTTGGAGGTTTAGCCCAGCAAGTTATCCATCTGTGAAATTGTGTGTAGCTGCGTGTGTATAGTATTTTTTGTTTATTAATATATTTTTTCTTATTTACTTACTATTTCCTCTCCCTGTTTTTCCTTTACCCTTTTTGTTTAGACGAAGATAAGTATTGATAGATTTTGAATAAAAGTCAGTATGAAAGAGGGGTATTTGAATAGGAAGAACTAGCTTTCGCGCCAGTTGTGAATACTAGTTCTCCCAACTCCTCTATTCTCTAGAAATAGATTTTTTGCGCTGAACAAACGTTTTTTTCTCACCTTACGATAAACTAACAATGATTTAACATGATATTAATTTTGGCCAAATACTTTTGTCCCATACATTTTTTGGTTTAGTTATTTTCTGGTTGTCAATATATTTTTGTATGTTCTGCTTAAATATTCTGTTAAATATATGTCCTCTGAACTACGTGTATTCTTTACCCCAAACAAGATGTCGAACTTTTCAAAATACATCACAAATAGAGTTGTGCAAATACTTATGTCCAGTCACTGTATGTATATATGGAGTTTTTTGAATCCAAAATACTTCCCCAGACCAACATAACCCCTATTTTATAGATGCGTTATGTTGATGACATTCTTTGTTTGTGGCCTAATGATCTTAATATCAATACTTTTCTTGAAAAATTAACACGTTAGTCCCCTTAATTAAATTTACTTTAGAAAATGAAAAAGATAACACCATCCCTTTCTTAGATTTTTGATCCACCGAACAAACCAAGGTTTCAAATAGGAAATTTATAGAAAACATACATCATTTCTATTCCGATCACCATATTAGTATCAAAACAAGTGTTTTCTCTTCCATGTTTCTCCGTGCCCTGAGAATTATTTCACCCGAATATTTGGAAAAAGAGGTTGATAGGATATATAATATAGGTTTAAATTTGTATTACCCTTTCTACGTACTTAAAAATTGTTATAATTCTGCTAAGCGTTCATTTTATCAACCTAATCGTAACATCCCTAAATTTCATGCCAAAAATGTATTAGTTTTACCTTTTAACCAAAGTTTCATTAATTTACTTAGTTTACTAAAACCTTTGAACATAAATGTTATTTTTAAATATGAAAACACAATCCATCGCCTTCTCGTCAAAATTCACCCCCTAAACCAGGCATTGTATATTTTATTGGTTGCAATAATTGTGAAAAATGCTATTATGGACAGACAGGTAAAGAATTGAATGTTAGAGTTAAACAGCACCAAACTAATGTTCGTAATTTTTGTTAACAATCTGCATTATTTTTACATATCGATAGTCAGGATCATACTATTAATTGGAATAGTGCTAAATATATTATTAAATGTACAAACTACATTTCAATAAATATTTTGGAGTGTATCTCTATTAATACTTTCCAAAATTATAATATTAGCCCTGGATTGTTTAGCCTAGATCCTATCCTATCTAATTATATTAAATCACAAATTAAAGTGTTTAAAGAATTTGTATCCCCTAGTTAGGGTTTTGATGCAAGTAGCCGTTTTAACCCCCCACTCCTTACTATTTAAGACATTGTCTGTCCTGACCTACGTTATTCCATGAAGAGGTCTTTTAGAATAAAGACGAAAGCGCTCGGAATCGTTTTTCCATTTTCCTTGTGGGTGTTATTTACCATATATATATATATATATATATATATATATATATATATATATATATATATATATATATATATATATATATATATATATATATATAAACTGGGGATTGATAAAAAAAAAGAATTTTTATAAGAATAAAATTGATATTCAAATATTGTCCCACATATACACGACAATCTTACGACTTGAAAAAGTTAGGAAGTAAAAGGTGTGTAGTTAAAGTAGAGTGGATAGTGGTTGTCGAGTAAGTTGAGAAAGGAATGAGTTGAGTTGAATTAGTAGTTGATGGGTGATCAGCCATCTCCTGGCTTCACAGTTTGGTGAGAGTGGAAGACCAGGTGTTATGTTAAAGGTCAAAAACTAAACTAATCGACAATGGATACTAGAAAGAACTGCTCAACACCCAGTTTGCGAAGCCTCCGATATATTAAGCAACCCTCAACATCGAAATATTCTAACGTATTTAAGATTTTTGCCCCCGCGTCGAACCTAGGAAAGCCCTCTTTGGTGCCTTTGGGGATCTAATCCAACTTTAGTTTCCTTATGTGTCTTTGAATGTCCCTAAATGCGTAAATAGAGAAGACAGCCCCGTCTTCTTCATCATCAGGAGAGAAGTACAGCGCTGACTTTGGCGGGATGATCTTTGAACAGTCATATTGGATACACATGCACAAGTATTGGGCAGGATTACAACACACAACCCTCCTCAAACTCCATCGATATATTAGGTTGAGGAATAAGTTCTTGCGTTTTTTTTTAATGTTCTGTTGATTTAAGTTTTGTTGACGTGATTTGTGCACATATTAAGAAACAATAATAAATAATGAGAGCAAAATTTGCAAAGCTTAGGCTACGTCTCTTAGCAGCGTAGACTATTAGGCTTTTGCTTAGGCTACGTCTTGAAGTCGAGTAATAAGTCATTGCGGTTTATTTAAAAGTTGTGTTAATTTATTTTTTGTTCTGTACCCTCAAAATAGAATGTCAAGTTGAAAGAAAGGCGCATTTTCGACATTTGTTGTTATTCATTTTCAATCGAGACGGGAACAATGCAAACGTAGCCAAAGCTCGTCGCGATATTTGTGCTGTGTACGGAGAAAATGCTTTATCAGAAAGGACAGCTCAATGGTGGTTTTCAAGTTTCAAAAACGGTCATTTCAATCTTAATGACGAAGAACGTTCTGGTCGCCCCATTAAGTTGGATGAAGATCGATTGAACGACCTTCTTCAGGAAAATCCTCGTCAATCGACTAAAGAATTGACTGTACAATTGGTGTGTGATCAGAAAACTGTAGTGAATTACCTTCATTCGATGGGGATAAGTTCAAAAACTCGGTGCATGGGTTCCGCACGCTTTGAGCGAAAGCAACAAACTTCAACGCTCCACGATTGCCGCAGGTTTGCTTGTTCCTCACAAGGCTATTCGGGGATATAAGCACAGATTTATTTACCGCATCATCACTGGCGACGAAAAGTGGTGTCTTTATGTCAACATGAACCATCGAAAACAATGGCTTAGCCCCAATAAAAAAAACACTTCTGCGATTAAAGCAAGGACTTCATCCACGAAAGACGATGCTGTGTGTGTGGTGGGATTGTGAAAGCATCATTCTTTAGGAGCTCCTTGTGAACAACGAGATTGTCAATGCAGAAACTCTACGTTCAAAGCGACCTCATCGACGTTATTGAGTCCTTCTGCAATAGACAATGCTCGTCCACACATTGCCAATATGGCAAACGACGCCATCCAAACGCTTAATTAGGAAATCTTGCCGCATCCTCTATATTTGCTAGACTTGGCTCCATCGGATTTCCATCTGTTCTGATCGCTTTCCAACAATTTGCGCAACGTTTGGTTCAATATTGATGTGGAATTAAGAACCTGGTTAGATGAATTCTTCGAGTTAAAATCCAGAGTTTTTTTTTATTGTAGAGGCATCGAAAAACTAGTTGAACGTTAGGAAGAAGTCGTAAATAACAATGGAGAATACATTATTGATTAAATTCCATATTGTTATCAATTAAAAATGTTTTTTTCTAAAATTGTTAATGGTAATGAATAAATTTGATAAAACTGCAAGAACTTATTCCTCAACTCAATACATCATTACCGGACAATGACAATGTCGTTACGTCATTGCCCCAGCCAGGTGACAAAAAGGGAGATTATGAGTTCAATTTTCGTGTCATTTCACGTACTGCCAACAATGAACAGGCATTACCGGTCAAAGCGAAATCGTTACGTAATCGCACCCCCACCATCCTACCACCATAGCTTCATCATCTATCTCTCTTCCCCTTCTCTCTCTCTCTCTCTCTCTCTCTCTCTCTCTCTCTCTCTCTCTCTCTCTCTCTCTCTCTCTCTCTCTCTTTGTGCCCCGTATTCATATTTGTAGTTGGCTTAGTAGTGCCTCGCATTTAACACTAGTTTTCATTTCGATTTTCTTTATCTCTCTGTCTCTCGTTATTCGATATTATTTTTCATTATCTCTATGTCCATCCACGCGGGTGGTTCAATCCTCTGCTAGCTGCTCTTAATGCTGTAGGTAAATGCCACGAGGGGGAGATGATAGATGCCTACGGTAGGGCCGCGGGGTATGTAATCTGGAAGATATAATAAACGGGGATAAAGGTGGGGGTGGCGATTAGTGAGGTATGGCATTAGGTGTTGGGCGTTTGTATGGTATGCTGTTATGGTGGGGAGGAGTTGGAGCAGTGTGAATGCTCCGAAGGGAAAATGATAGACACATACCTTGGTGCTGCTGAGCCAGGAATCAGAGGATAGAGTAAACGGTGAGTGATGGCTTAAGTGTAAAAGGGAGAAGGTTCAAAGAGGCGCAAGTAGGAAAGGCGCTCGCTGAGCGAAAATGGTGGTGCCCTGAGGGGAAGGCATTCAGTGACTATAATAAAAGACTGGTGAAAACTGCAACGGAGTGAATGCTCGAAGGTGCAGGGTTGCCAGTGTAAAAAAAACATGACCTCAATTGTTAAATCTGGCTTAAGCACGACCAACTTGCTTTGTTTCCCCTTCTTATAGAGGAGGATGGTGCGCCAAAGGAATGAGGTCGGACTGGGTTTTAAGTAAAGACGATGGTTTCTGATTTTATTCTCATTCGCTATGTAGTTCTCCTGCGAAGCTGCTTCTTTATTCTCCTGCGAAGCTGCTTCTTTATTCTCCTGCGAAGCTGCTTCTTTATTCTCCTGCAAAGCTGCTTCTTTATTCTCCTGCGAAGCTGCTTCTTTATTCCCCTGCAAAGCTGCTTCTTTATTCTCATGCGAAGCTGCTTCTTTATTCTCCTGCAAAGCTGCTTCTTTATTCTCCTGCGAAGCTGCTTCTTTATTCCCCTGCAAAGCTGCTTCTTTATTCTCATGCGAAGCTGCTTCTTTACTCTCCTACGTTTAGATTTGGTTAAATATGCAATGAGCTTTTCAGGACTCCATGTGGAATAACATAATAATTGACTAATTATCTTAATTTATTCCTTTTATTGGCCATTTAACAGTCTCGTAAAAGAATGCTGGATTATAATTTCTTTTATATGGGTGAAATTCGAGTCTACTAATGACTCATCGCTTTAAAATCAAACTCAGTTCATCGATTGCATTTTTTTAGTTTTCTAATAACAACCCCCGAAAATTTTGTTTAATACCACTGGAGAAAATATTCTCTTAGAGTCTTGGATTTTAGACCTTATTTGAAGTATTTTCATGCCAATGATTCAGGAAATGTCATCAGTTTTGTTCTAGTAGCACTACCTCCTGTCATTACCTGCTTTGATACCCTTCTGGAACTGTATTATGAGCTGCTCGTAAATCTAAATGCTTCTGTATAATTAAATTGTAGCTGATGTTGATGTTTTGCATGTGTATTGTACATGTCTAACATGAATTATTTCGTGTTACAGACTTTGAGGTGATTTCATAAGGAAGAAAGTGTTTAAATTATCCAGATGTTTTTGTTTTTTTTATTTGCGGAGAGCAGACGTTCATTGAACAAAGAACTATAGCTGATTTTTTTTAAAAAACGAGAGCTTATTTTGCCTCTTTTAAAGTATAACTAGGGAACAAAGATAAACCATGGGTTTCTGATATCGTGTGTAAAACGACTATGTAGTAATGGACCAACAAAAAGAGGAGGTGCATGAAATTTGGTAGATTAATGATATCGAGAGCAAAGAAAAGTCACAGTGATGATTGTTACTTTGGTTTGGTGAAGATAAAGGGCATCGATGAACGTTAACGGACTAAATAGATGTATCTTGATATAGACTCTGCTAGACAGCCGGTTGCACATTCAGATGAGATATCTTTTCCATCATTCAGCCATCATCAAGAAGATGATATGTAAATCAGATACTGACAAAGAAAGCAGATGTAGTGAAAATGACTAATTTTGAAGGACGTCATCAGTTGAAGAACGTTTTAGTCAACACGAATTGAACGACTTCATAAGGTCCTAATTAAGTTTTGCTAATAAATCATTGGAATTTTTATCTTTTGTGTTAGAATAAATTTTTTTACTTCTACCCGAAACCAAATTTTCGTTATATAGCGACAGAAGAAAGGATTTATTGCTGATGAAAATGGCCATATCAGTAATACACAACAAGCGAATGGCGGATATTCATACATAGCTCCAAACGGAGGCTAAAATATGTTCTTCTACACAATGGCAACATATACAGATCATTCCTAATTGGTCAATCAGTCAGTATTAATGAAGAGCAAGAGACAGTCGCCCTAGTCTTAGAGAAGATATCATACCACAGATAGATGATTTGTGTAGCTGTGAAGATGGTAATATTTTTCATGGGCCCTCAGAATGAGTACACCAAGTATCCGAGCTTTATATGTCTGCCTCATTAGAGCTCAAGATAAGTGGATAGGGGTCTCCGAGACTAAACATTTTGCTCAGAGTAAAAAGATATTATCAAAGAAACTTTTGTTGATAGAGAAAAGATTTTATTACTATTACTGAGCATCAAACTAGTTATAACGAAACAATTTACAGACTCTGGACAGAGATGGGACGTGTTTTGGCTACTTATGTGGAAAATATCATGCACTAAGCATGGAAAACCTGAAAGCAGGTATTTTCATGAACCTCAAATCTGGTAAATCATGAAAGACGCTCGTTTAGAAGAGTCAATGGATAACAGTGAGGTACGTTAATGACCATCGTTTATACTGGTTTGGAAGAATTTTCTTAGAACTAACGGGTGGCCAAAAAGTTATTTCACATTTAAAAAAAATGAATAATACAAAAACTAATTAAGTTATAAAAGTGGGTGATATATAAAATGGAAGAGGAGATCTTGGGATTTTATCGTGGTACAAAAGTTACTTAACATTTTTATTGTGTATCTATAATACGTATATAAAGAATATAATACACAATAATACCCCACTAATTATTAACCCAGAAGGGCAAGATACAGCAAAGAACAGCGAACAAGAATTGTGACTACTTATTTAAAACATAATGGATCAATTGTTACTGTGCAGAGGGACTTTAGAACAGCATTTAATCAACGAAACAGTCCCTCGAGGCATTACATTCTTGCAATGGTATCAAGGTTCAGAGAATCCGGGTCTACAGGTGATAAAGAACGCTCTGGTAGACCGAGATCTGTGCGAAATGCAGGTGTCATTCATCGTGTGTTAACCAGTGTTCAACAACAGCCACAAACGTCAACTAGGATACGTTCCAGTCAACTAGGAATTTCTCGAACATCATTGCAACGTATCTTAACAAAAGAATTGAAACTTCATCCATACAAAATTCAAATAACTCAACAATTAAATATTGCAAACCATCAAAAAAGAATAAACTTTGCACGCGCATTTTTGGGACTAACAAATGCTCGGACTTTTACCTCGCACCTAATCATGTCCGATGAAGCCCATTTTCACATTACTGGATACGTTAATAAACAAAATTGTAGATTCTGGTGTGCTGAAAACCCCATGATAATTCACGAGCAGCCTCTTCATGCACAGAAAGTTATGGTATGTGCGGCATAACCCGTTCGAGAATCATTAGTCCCTAGTTCTTCGAGGATGATGAAGGAAAAACAGTGACAGTAACAGGGGACACTTACAGAGAAATGATACAAGATTATTTATTGCCAGAACTGGAAGATTTGGATATGCACGATATGTGGTTTCAACAAGATGGGGCGACACCACACACAGCGAGAGAAACCATGGCAACACTAAGAGCAGCCTTCCCTGGTCGGTTAATTTCACGTTTAGGTGACGTTTCTTGGCCACCACGATCACCTGATTTTGCCTCTCCAGACTTTTTTCTTTGGGGATACCTTAAAGAAAAGGTATACGTAAATAAACCTAATAATCTTCCAGAATTGAAACAAAACATCATTGAAGAAATCGACAAAATCACTCCTGATGCTTTGGAAAATGTCATGGAAAATATGGTGCAAAGAATCCGCCTTTGTTTTAACAATAATGGAGAATAGTTGAAGGATATTATATTTAAATAAGAAAAATATTCAAGATATTCCCTTTCATTTTATATATCATCCACTTTTATAACCTAATTAGTTTTGGTGTTATTAATTTTTAAACATGTGAAGTAACTTTTGGGCCACCCGTTATAAGGCCGATAAATACAGTCAGAGAATATGGATCGTTTCTCGGATAAGCTTGGTGATCTAAGCAAGGAACAGGATGAACGATTTCACCAAGAACCAAGGATCATGGAGAAACAGTATCGTGAACGACGTGATACTCACGTGATGGCGGATTAGGGCTAGAGCATCAAACGCAAATGTCCTGGCACATTTCTTCGTGAGAAACGTAGTTTTTGTGAGATGTCTCATTGAATTTTTTTTTTTTTTGCGTGTAGCAAACTTATTTGGGTTTAATAAATAATTTAAGTATCTAATTTATGTTTGATGTTAATACACTACCTTTAGTCGTGAACGAGTCTAGTTGCAGGCGAATCTACAACTATGTCGGTCGGTCCCAGTTTTGCTTTTTTGCTTTTTTTTGTAATAACTGTAACTATTCGGTGGATTCTAACAAAATTTGAAACCCTTAAGTTGTGTTAAATTCTCTTTAGAAATATATAATTACCAAAGTCCTCCCAAGGTTAGTGCGGAAATTATTCTATTTGGCAAAAACATCATAACTATTAGACCGATTCTAACGAAATTTGAAAACCTTATATTGTTTTGCATTGTCTTTAGAATGACATAATTGCCAAAGTCCTCCCAAGTTTAGCCAGGGAATTATTATGTTTTGGGTATAAAATCATAACTATTCGGCCCATTCTTACGAAATTTGAAACCCTTATATTATGTTGTATTTTGTATCGAATGCTATAATGGTCAGAGTCCTCCCAAGTTTGACTAGGGAATTAATTTGTTTTGGCAAAAAAATCATAAATATTCGACCGATTCTAACAAACTTTGAAACCATTATATTGTTTTACATTCTCATTTGAGGGATATAATTGTCAAAGTCCTCCTAAGGTTAGCCAGGGAATTAATTTGTTTTGGCAATAACATCATAACTATTCAGCGATTCTAACAAATTTGAAACCCATATGTTGTTTTACATTCTCTTTCCAATGATATAATTACCAAAGTCATTCCAAGTTAGCCGGGGAACTATTTTGTTTTGGCAATTACATACTAGTTATTCCGCCGATTTTAACGAAGCTTGAAACCCCTATGATGTTTTACATTCTCTTCCGAATGATATCATAGAGAAAGTCATTCCAAGGTAAGCCCGGGAATTATTTTGTTTTGGTAATAACATCCTAGCTATTCGGGTGATTCTAACGAAATTCGAAACATCTATGTTGGTTTAAATTCTTTTTCCAATGATATAATTGACAAAGTCCTCCCAAGCTAAGACCGGGAATTATTTTGTTTTTGCAAAGACATCCTAACTATTCCGCCGATTCTAACGAAATTCGAAACCCCTATGTTGTTTTAAATTCTTTTTCCAATGATATAATTGACAAAGTCCTCCCAAGCTAAGACCGGGAATTATTTTGTTTTGGCAAAGACATCCTAACTATTCCGCCGATTATAACGAAATTTGAAACCCATATGTTGTTTTATATTCTCTTTCGAATGATATAATTGCCAAAGTCCTCCCAAGTTTAGCCAGGGAATTATTATGTTTTGGGTATAAAATCATAACTATTCGGACCATTCTAACGAAATTTGAAACCCTTATATTATGTTGTATTTTGTTTTGAATGCTATAATGGTCAGAGTCCTCCCAAGTTTAACTAAGGAATTAATTTGTTTTGGCAAAAAATCATAAATATTCGACCGATTCTAACAAAATTTGAAACCATTATATTGTTTTACATTCTCATTTGAGGGATATAATTGTCAAAGTCCTCCTAAGGTTAGCCAGGAAGTTAATTTGTTTTGGCAAAAACATCATAACTATTCAGACGATTCTAACAAATTTGAAACGCATATGTTGTTTTACATTCTCTTTCCAATGATATAATTGCCAAAGTCCTCCCAAGCTAACCCGGGAATTATTTTGTTTTGGCAAAGACATCCTAACTATTCCGCCGATTATAACGAAATTTGAAACCCATATGTTGTTTTATATTCTCTTTCGAATGATATAATTGCCAAAGTCATCCCAAAGTTAACTCGGGAATTATTTGGCAATAACTTCATAACTATTCAGCCAATTCTAACAAAATTTGAAACTCCTATGTTGTTTACATTCTCTTTCGAATGATATAATTGCCAAAGGCCTCCCATATAAGCCCGGGAATTATTTTGTTCAGCAATAACATCATAGCTATTTAGCCGATTCTAACAAAAGTTGAAACCCCCGATGTTGTTTTACATTTTCTTTCGAATGATATATTTGCCACAGTTCTCCCAAGTGTGATCCAAGGAATTATTTGGCAATAAGTTCATAACTATTTAGCCGATTCTAACGAAATTTGAAACCATCCTGTTGTTTTACATTCTCTTTCGAATAATATTATTTTCAGGGTCCTAACAAGGTAAGCCAGGGAATTATATTGTTTTGTGAATAACATCATAGCAATTCAGCCGATTCTAAAGAAATTTGAAACCCCTATGTTTTTTTTACACTCTCTTTCGAATGCTAAATTGTCAAAGTCCTCGCAAGGTAAGCCCGGGAATTGTTTTGTTTTATAAATAACACCATAGCTATTCGGCCGATCCCAACGAAATTTGATACCTTATGTTGTTTTAGCTTCTCTTTGGAATAATATAATTGTCAAAGTTCAACCCAAGGTAAGCCCTGGAAAAAACCTTGTTTTGGTAATAACATCATAGCTATTTGGTCGATTTTAACGATATATGAAAGCTCTAGGCAGTTGTACATTCTCTTTCGAATAATCTAATTAACAAATTTATCCCAAGGTTAGCCGGGAAATTATTTGGCAATAACTTCATAATTATCCAGTTGATTCTAACGAAATTTGAAACGAGCATATTGTTTTACATTCTCTTTCACATGATATAATTGGCAAAGTACTCCCAAGGTTAGCGTACGATTTATTTTGTCTTGGTAAAAACATCATATCTATTCCGCCGATTCTAACGAAATTTGAAACCCTATGATGTTTTACATTCTCTTTCGAATGATATAATTGCCAAAGTCGAACCCAAGGTAAGCCCTGGAAAATATTGTTTTGGCATTAAGATCATAGCTATTTGGCCGATTCGAACGAAATATGAAAACTCTATGCTGTTAAAATATTCTCTTTTGAATAATATAATTCCCAAAGTTATTCCAAGGTTCGTCGGGGAAGTATTTGGCAATAACATCATAAGTATCAGGCCGATTCTAACAAAATTTAAAACCAGTATATTGTTTTAAATTCTCTTTCGAATGATGTAATTGCCAAAGGCCTCCCATCTAAGCCAGGGAATTAATTTGTTTTGGCAATAACATCATAACTATTCAGCGATTCTAACAAATTTGAAACCCATATGTTGTTTTACATTCTCTTTCCAATGATATAATTACCAAAGTCATTCCAAGTTAGCCGGGGAACTATTTTGTTTTGGCAATTACATACTAGTTATTCCGCCGATTTTAACGAAGCTTGAAACCCCTATGATGTTTTACATTCTCTTCCGAATGATATCATAGAGAAAGTCATTCCAAGGTAAGCCCGGGAATTATTTTGTTTTGGTAATAACATCCTAGCTATTCGGGTGATTCTAACGAAATTCGAAACATCTATGTTGGTTTAAATTCTTTTTCCAATGATATAATTGACAAAGTCCTCCCAAGCTAAGACCGGGAATTATTTTGTTTTTGCAAAGACATCCTAACTATTCCGCCGATTCTAACGAAATTCGAAACCCCTATGTTGTTTTAAATTCTTTTTCCAATGATATAATTGACAAAGTCCTCCCAAGCTAAGACCGGGAATTATTTTGTTTTGGCAAAGACATCCTAACTATTCCGCCGATTATAACGAAATTTGAAACCCATATGTTGTTTTATATTCTCTTTCGAATGATATAATTGCCAAAGTCCTCCCAAGTTTAGCCAGGGAATTATTATGTTTTGGGTATAAAATCATAACTATTCGGACCATTCTAACGAAATTTGAAACCCTTATATTATGTTGTATTTTGTTTTGAATGCTATAATGGTCAGAGTCCTCCCAAGTTTAACTAAGGAATTAATTTGTTTTGGCAAAAAATCATAAATATTCGACCGATTCTAACAAAATTTGAAACCATTATATTGTTTTACATTCTCATTTGAGGGATATAATTGTCAAAGTCCTCCTAAGGTTAGCCAGGAAGTTAATTTGTTTTGGCAAAAACATCATAACTATTCAGACGATTCTAACAAATTTGAAACGCATATGTTGTTTTACATTCTCTTTCCAATGATATAATTGCCAAAGTCCTCCCAAGCTAACCCGGGAATTATTTTGTTTTGGCAAAGACATCCTAACTATTCCGCCGATTATAACGAAATTTGAAACCCATATGTTGTTTTATATTCTCTTTCGAATGATATAATTGCCAAAGTCATCCCAAAGTTAACTCGGGAATTATTTGGCAATAACTTCATAACTATTCAGCCAATTCTAACAAAATTTGAAACTCCTATGTTGTTTACATTCTCTTTCGAATGATATAATTGCCAAAGGCCTCCCATATAAGCCCGGGAATTATTTTGTTCAGCAATAACATCATAGCTATTTAGCCGATTCTAACAAAAGTTGAAACCCCCGATGTTGTTTTACATTTTCTTTCGAATGATATATTTGCCACAGTTCTCCCAAGTGTGATCCAAGGAATTATTTGGCAATAAGTTCATAACTATTTAGCCGATTCTAACGAAATTTGAAACCATCCTGTTGTTTTACATTCTCTTTCGAATAATATTATTTTCAGGGTCCTAACAAGGTAAGCCAGGGAATTATATTGTTTTGTGAATAACATCATAGCAATTCAGCCGATTCTAACGAAATTTGAAACCCCTATGTTTTTTTTACACTCTCTTTCGAATGCTAAATTGTCAAAGTCCTCGCAAGGTAAGCCCGGGAATTGTTTTGTTTTATAAATAACACCATAGCTATTCGGCCGATCCCAACGAAATTTGATACCTTATGTTGTTTTAGCTTCTCTTTGGAATAATATAATTGTCAAAGTTCAACCCAAGGTAAGCCCTGGAAAAAACCTTGTTTTGGTAATAACATCATAGCTATTTGGTCGATTTTAACGATATATGAAAGCTCTAGGCAGTTGTACATTCTCTTTCGAATAATCTAATTAACAAATTTATCCCAAGGTTAGCCGGGAAATTATTTGGCAATAACTTCATAATTATCCAGTTGATTCTAACGAAATTTGAAACGAGCATATTGTTTTACATTCTCTTTCACATGATATAATTGGCAAAGTACTCCCAAGGTTAGCGTACGATTTATTTTGTCTTGGTAAAAACATCATATCTATTCCGCCGATTCTAACGAAATTTGAAACCCTATGATGTTTTACATTCTCTTTCGAATGATATAATTGCCAAAGTCGAACCCAAGGTAAGCCCTGGAAAATATTGTTTTGGCATTAAGATCATAGCTATTTGGCCGATTCGAACGAAATATGAAAACTCTATGCTGTTAAAATATTCTCTTTTGAATAATATAATTCCCAAAGTTATTCCAAGGTTCGTCGGGGAAGTATTTGGCAATAACATCATAAGTATCAGGCCGATTCTAACAAAATTTAAAACCAGTATATTGTTTTAAATTCTCTTTCGAATGATGTAATTGCCAAAGGCCTCCCATCTAAGCCAGGGAATTAATTTGTTTTGGCAATAACATCATAACTATTCAGCGATTCTAACAAATTTGAAACCCATATGTTGTTTTACATTCTCTTTCCAATGATATAATTACCAAAGTCATTCCAAGTTAGCCGGGGAACTATTTTGTTTTGGCAATTACATACTAGTTATTCCGCCGATTTTAACGAAGCTTGAAACCCCTATGATGTTTTACATTCTCTTCCGAATGATATCATAGAGAAAGTCATTCCAAGGTAAGCCCGGGAATTATTTTGTTTTGGTAATAACATCCTAGCTATTCGGGTGATTCTAACGAAATTCGAAACATCTATGTTGGTTTAAATTCTTTTTCCAATGATATAATTGACAAAGTCCTCCCAAGCTAAGACCGGGAATTATTTTGTTTTTGCAAAGACATCCTAACTATTCCGCCGATTCTAACGAAATTCGAAACCCCTATGTTGTTTTAAATTCTTTTTCCAATGATATAATTGACAAAGTCCTCCCAAGCTAAGACCGGGAATTATTTTGTTTTGGCAAAGACATCCTAACTATTCCGCCGATTATAACGAAATTTGAAACCCATATGTTGTTTTATATTCTCTTTCGAATGATATAATTGCCAAAGTCCTCCCAAGTTTAGCCAGGGAATTATTATGTTTTGGGTATAAAATCATAACTATTCGGACCATTCTAACGAAATTTGAAACCCTTATATTATGTTGTATTTTGTTTTGAATGCTATAATGGTCAGAGTCCTCCCAAGTTTAACTAAGGAATTAATTTGTTTTGGCAAAAAATCATAAATATTCGACCGATTCTAACAAAATTTGAAACCATTATATTGTTTTACATTCTCATTTGAGGGATATAATTGTCAAAGTCCTCCTAAGGTTAGCCAGGAAGTTAATTTGTTTTGGCAAAAACATCATAACTATTCAGACGATTCTAACAAATTTGAAACGCATATGTTGTTTTACATTCTCTTTCCAATGATATAATTGCCAAAGTCCTCCCAAGCTAACCCGGGAATTATTTTGTTTTGGCAAAGACATCCTAACTATTCCGCCGATTATAACGAAATTTGAAACCCATATGTTGTTTTATATTCTCTTTCGAATGATATAATTGCCAAAGTCATCCCAAAGTTAACTCGGGAATTATTTGGCAATAACTTCATAACTATTCAGCCAATTCTAACAAAATTTGAAACTCCTATGTTGTTTACATTCTCTTTCGAATGATATAATTGCCAAAGGCCTCCCATATAAGCCCGGGAATTATTTTGTTCAGCAATAACATCATAGCTATTTAGCCGATTCTAACAAAAGTTGAAACCCCCGATGTTGTTTTACATTTTCTTTCGAATGATATATTTGCCACAGTTCTCCCAAGTGTGATCCAAGGAATTATTTGGCAATAAGTTCATAACTATTTAGCCGATTCTAACGAAATTTGAAACCATCCTGTTGTTTTACATTCTCTTTCGAATAATATTATTTTCAGGGTCCTAACAAGGTAAGCCAGGGAATTATATTGTTTTGTGAATAACATCATAGCAATTCAGCCGATTCTAACGAAATTTGAAACCCCTATGTTTTTTTTACACTCTCTTTCGAATGCTAAATTGTCAAAGTCCTCGCAAGGTAAGCCCGGGAATTGTTTTGTTTTATAAATAACACCATAGCTATTCGGCCGATCCCAACGAAATTTGATACCTTATGTTGTTTTAGCTTCTCTTTGGAATAATATAATTGTCAAAGTTCAACCCAAGGTAAGCCCTGGAAAAAACCTTGTTTTGGTAATAACATCATAGCTATTTGGTCGATTTTAACGATATATGAAAGCTCTAGGCAGTTGTACATTCTCTTTCGAATAATCTAATTAACAAATTTATCCCAAGGTTAGCCGGGAAATTATTTGGCAATAACTTCATAATTATCCAGTTGATTCTAACGAAATTTGAAACGAGCATATTGTTTTACATTCTCTTTCACATGATATAATTGGCAAAGTACTCCCAAGGTTAGCGTACGATTTATTTTGTCTTGGTAAAAACATCATATCTATTCCGCCGATTCTAACGAAATTTGAAACCCTATGATGTTTTACATTCTCTTTCGAATGATATAATTGCCAAAGTCGAACCCAAGGTAAGCCCTGGAAAATATTGTTTTGGCATTAAGATCATAGCTATTTGGCCGATTCGAACGAAATATGAAAACTCTATGCTGTTAAAATATTCTCTTTTGAATAATATAATTCCCAAAGTTATTCCAAGGTTCGTCGGGGAAGTATTTGGCAATAACATCATAAGTATCAGGCCGATTCTAACAAAATTTAAAACCAGTATATTGTTTTAAATTCTCTTTCGAATGATGTAATTGCCAAAGGCCTCCCATCTAAGCCAGGGAATTATTTTGTTTTGCAATAACATCATAGCTATTCGGCCGATTCTAACGAAATTTTAAAGCCCTATGTTGTTTTATATTTTCTTCCGAATGATATAATTGCAAAAGACCTCACAAGTTAGCCGGGGAATTATTTGTTATAAATATGATAACTATTAAGCCGATTAAAACAAATTTGAAACGCCTATGTTATTTTACATTCTCTTTCAAGTCGAACCCAAGGTAAGCCTGGAAAATCTTGCTTTGGCAATAACATCATAGCTATTCGGAAGATTCTAACAAAATATAAGGATCTACGCTGTTTTACTTCCCCTTTCGAATAATTTAATTCCCAAAGTAATCCGAAGTTTAGCCGGGAAATTATTTGGTAATAACCTCATAACTTCCAGCCGATTCTAGCGAAATTTGAAATCTATATATTGTTTTACATTTTCTTTCGAATGATATAATTGACAAAGTCCTCCCAACGTAAGCCCGGAAATTACTTAGTTTTGAATCTCCGACAAAATCGGAGAAATCAACAGCACCCAATAGTAACCCCAATTACTACCCTGGCTCAACACATTGAAAACCTTCTAGAATGCCTACTTTTAGGCAACATATCAAACCTATTCCCAAAATCAAACCAAACCAAAGTTTCATTTCTATCGGAACTATCAAGGGAGTTTATATTCACCTTTATCGCCCTCACAGAGCCCTCCCACCTAAGCGATGAAATCAATGAGGCTGAAATAAAGCTATAAAACTACACTCCTTTTAGGTCTGATAGAAGGGGAAGAAGCCATGGTGGGGTAATGAGCTATCTAAGGAACAACTTAACCCCAGAAACTGTGAACCTTCTAAGTCATTCAAATGAATCAGTTGAAACAAACATACTTTATTATAAGAAAATTATGCTGGTTTTACTAAATATTTATCGTCCCCTGAACTGCAAAACGAGCGATTGAACTGGGGCGTGATTTTGGTAGAAGCCCTGGGCCACCTGTGGGCCTACGTGGCACACTAAATACACAGATGTACAAGGAATTGCTGGGATATCTTGCTTTGCCTCATCTGCGAACCTCCGAAGTCCAACCTGTAATTTTCATGCAGGATAACGCCCCTCGTTACAGGGCTAAGTCGGTGAAGACCCTGAAAGAAAAGCAGAACGCTGCTCGTCAGCTACGGCAGATGTCAAAGCATCATTGAAAATATAGGCCTCCAGACTAAATAAGAATTAATTGTAATTTATGAAAATGTTTTCAATTGATTATTTAATATATATATATATATATATATATATATATATATATATATATATATATATATATATATATATATATATATATATATATATATATATATATATATACAAAAGTTTTGACACAACTATATTTTTTAATATAAGAAATTTAATACTGTAAAACTAATCAATCAAACGTTGCTCTTTTAAGTATGTTTGCATAATAATTTGAAGGTAATTATACAAATATTTAGAGCCGAATTTCATTTTGTTAATAAATACAGTTAATTGTTGCGCGCAGTGAATATTTACAGTGATGTCCCTTGTTCTTCAGGACTGCTTCAATTCGTTTTGTCATGCTGAGCAACTAAGGATCAAATTTGAGAAGATATTTTGGCAGATTTAGCTTCATTTTGTTCAATAAGTACGCGCAACTGCTCACAATTGGATGGTTTCTATTTATCGACCGCCAGTTTCATTATCACCCCAAAATTCTCTATCGCGTTAAAATCTAATGAATTCTTGGGCCAAGGTCCCAGAAGTTCTGGGTTATTTTCAGCCAGGTTATTGCTTTTTATTTTGACACGATGGGCTATGATGCTAAAAAAATACAGTTATCATCCACAAATTGGTCTTGAACTGTCTCGAAAAGGTCTTGATGAAGTACATCTTGGTACCATTTGAGTTCATGGGAGTGTTATTGGGAAAAATAGCTAGTGTTCAAGTTCCTTTAGATGAGAAGCACCTCTACACATGCAGACTGCCCGGATACTTCCCCGTGTGCACGATATAGGACCTGTGAAAGCGCTCCCCTTTTCTCCTCCTAACGAGGGACTTTCCAGAAGCTTCAAACGAGAGGAAGGTAACCATCAGAGAATATCACTTTGCGCCAGTCTTCAACAGTTCATTCTATATATTTCCTAAAAGAATGGAAGCTATCCATAAGGTTCTTTTCGGTTGGAGGAGGTTTCTTCCCAGCACTTCCCACTAGAGCCCTTCATCGAAAAGTCTCCGCCTCACTGTGAACGCCGAAATGTTCACACCTGCCTGATTCGAATCGTGGGCAAGCTTGGCAGGGAAGGTAACCCGTTCCTTGAGGTGGAACCTTACCAAAAGGCGATCTAGGCCGTCATTTGAAACTCTTGGGCGTCCGGAAGATTTATTCATAAGATGTTAACTAGTCTTTTAAGTCATTTAATGCAATGTCCTTAGCAACTATATCTTTGCATTTCAGGCCCCTTTGGTGGAGAGGAACATTGGTTGCATGATTTTCTTTGGAAAGAACAAATTCTGGAATTGAGAAAGATCCAAATATTTATTTTGACAAAAAATATTACGAAATAGATTAAAATTACAAATTAAAATTTGCCTTATTGATCGAAGAGCAAAACTCCAGGGAGTGAAAATGACCTACAGGAACAGGACAAGAGCATGATCTTGGATTCAGCGAATGAATGTGATATATATATATATATATATATATATATGATTGAAACTTATTTATTTCATACTTGACATAATACAAATGAGCATTTTTGCATATATTTGATGTGTCGATGTGACCTACTTTTGCTTTTATAACTGCTTTAATGCATTTTTGCATATCGTGCATTAGTGATTGGGTAATTGTCCAGAGAGGGATTATCCCAAGTCAAAATTGCAAAAGAATTGAAATAGTCGAAAACAGTGTCCAAATAATCATTAAAAGGTACAATGAAACCAATTCTTTCAAAATCGTGATGGTCAAGGGTACAACTCAGAGGGAAGAGGGGTTGCTGAAAACCACATCTCTGGCCGATAGGAAAAAAAACCCTCTTCTGATGTAACCGCTGAGTTTCGGGCAGCAGCAAACAAAAAGATATCAAGACGCACAGTGAGGAGAAGGGTATTAGAAGTTGGGCTCAAAGGATGCAAAGCTAGAAAGAAACCGGTCACCAAAATTGAAACGTAGGTTGGATCTTAAATTACAACGGCTCATCTCCAACAGTTATTGGACTAAGAACAGCCGCCCTGAAACGGTTATGAACCTCTTTTCTCAAGAACTGGATGATACCACAACTTGTGCCCTCGGATTTGGCCTGAACTTCTCCATTCCGTCCAGACCTTCCAGTGTTTCAATTGTTAATAAAGAAAAATCTAGTGACATTCCTAGCGAACATGTTTCTATTGCTAAAGGTTGTGTTTACCATTGTTTAGCCACTCCGACCCATTATAATTACCCCTTGCGTTTCCGTCAAAATAATGCTTCATTACACATTACCAAAACAGATAAATCTGGTGTAATCTTTTTCCACCTAGAAAAAATCTTATGATTCAGGTTAATAGTGATTTCCACCAAAAAAGTAGGTTCCCTTTTTAAACATTTTCCCGATTTAATTGCTAAATTTAAATCTATTAATGCCTCTCTGCCATATTCATATGGTCTTGTAAATATTCATAATCCTAATAACCCTATGCGCCCTATTATTAGTTCTGTTGGCTCACTTTCATATTATTTATCTAAATGGCTCACTCCCTTTGTTAGTACCATTTCTAATTTCTATATTAAAAATAGTTACGACCTATAAGTTTTCTTTTAATGGTAATTTTTAACTTCAAAAGTTTGGTTTGGCTATGGGAAATTACTTATACCCTGTTCTTTCCAATATATATATATGGAATCTTTTGAAACTACCTTACTGCCCACCATTATCGATTTTCTCCTTGTTTGGTTCCGATATATAGACGATATTATTTGTTTGTGGCCTTCTTCTAAGGATGTTAATGGTTTTCTTACTGAACTTAATTCTCTGGTTTCCTCTATTAAATTTACCCTTGAACTCGAACAAAATGGTGTCCTCCCGTTCTTAGATCTACTTATTCATAGGACTCCACCTGGATTTAAATTTTCCGTCTATCGTAAGCCTACCAACGCCGGTTCTTATATTCCTTTTTACTCAGGTCATAATGATAAAGTCAAACGGTCTGTATTTATTTCAATGTTTCTCCGGGGGTTGCGGGTCGCCAGCCCGGAATTCTTGGATCTTGAGATTTCCAAGATCTTTGAAATAGGTAACAAATCTTTGCTACCCTCAAAGATTTCTTGCAGGATGCCAAGATTTAGCAAAAAAAAAATCCTTTTACTGAACGGAAATTTCTCCCGCATATAATTTTAAGAACTCCCTTGTTTTACCGTTTTCTGAGTCCTTTTCCTTGCTTCCCTGCCTCTTGAATAGGTTAAATATTTATGTCATATTCAAGTATCAGTCATCCATGTACAAAATATTGATTCATAATAATAACAATAGTATAGGCTGGGGGGGAGTATTCTGTCCATTGTGCCGTTTGCCCTAAGCAATACTTTGGGCAAACCGGTAAATCATTAAGTGTACGCTTGACGCAACAAAAATACAATATTTGGAGGGATGAAAGTAATGGTGCTTTCTTTGTCCATTCATCTGAAAATAGTCAGCCTATCAATTGGAATTCGGCTAAATTTATTTACAAATCTGATGACTTTATTCAAAGAAATATTGTTAAATGCTCATTATATATATACATATATATATATATATATATATATATATATATATATATATATATATATATATATATATATATATATATATATATATATATATATATATATATATGTATCGGCCTCTTTAAACTGGACCCTGTTATTAAAAGGCTTATTTATAACGAAATTGTCCATTTTAAATCTTAGCTCTTTGATTTATTAATTTAGTTATGTTTCTCTCGTTTATTTTTATGTATTCACAATTATGTGTGTATGTGTTTATCTTAGTGACATAAATGTCTACATTCTGCACTCACAGTTGGAATTTCCGGAAGTAGACCTTATCTATTTGGTTTTATGCTTCATATCCGTCTTTGATAATATTTCTCTATTTTCTGCCCTTTCGTTGTACATGGGCGGGGCATTACTCTGCTGTCTTTCATATATATATATTCCAGCTTTGTAAAAATTTTCGTTATTTCTTGATAATGAACTGAACAAATTCGAAAGTACTTGGAATCCGCCTTTTATTTTCCTGTGATTTTTTTGCATTTATTGCTCTACTCACGCGCCACTTTGTGAGTTTCTCATATATATATATATATATATATATATATATATATATATATATATATATATATATATATATATATATATATATATATATATATATATATATATATATATATATATATATCCATATAAGAATGGAGCAGCTTTTCTTGTATTGATTGAACACCAGGGTGATATTAGCTTTGCCAAGCCTGACTTTATTTTTCTTAAATTTACGAATGCGATTCTTAATTGTGGTTTGGGAAATGGAAAATTAATTTTGGTAAATCCATTTTAGTTAGATAAACATTTGTTTATTTGACCGTGAGCTTTCGCCTTTCCTAAGGTTTCTTCATACTTGTCTAATTGTTGTTAGAGGCTGATTTGGCGTACATATTTGTCGTCTGTGTACCACTTTACCTGGCGTGGGACGTTGAGTCTGGGTGTGCGTTGAGCAGCTGCTGGGAGCTTCGACACGAAGACGAATTTGTTTTGTTCTGCGTCATAAAATATTTACAGTTTTGTCATGAAATTCCTTTCAGTTTATTGGCATAATAAAACGGCACCTGCATCTATTAACAACATATGTACAAACTTTGTGATCCAAACTGCTTGTTGACCAATTGGCAACAAGCGCGCCCTTTTTTAATATATATATATATATATATATATATATATATATATATATATATATATATATATATATATATATATATATAAGGTAACACTTATTCTAAGTGTTACCTTCTTGTGTATGTAAGAAGAGCTCCTTCCGAGGGCTTTGAGGAAGACTGTGTTTGCCAAAAATAGCCTTTTAACCGCATAATAATTGCGTTACTGCAATAATCTTTCTTAATATATATATATATATATATATATATATATATATATATATATATATATATATATATATATATATATAAACCGGACATTGCGTTAACGAGCAAAAACTTCCCCTTCAACATCAGCAATGAGCCCGGACCAGTGGTACCGAGCGATCACATCCCGATTCTCACCACGATCTCGCTTGTTCTACTACTGAAACCCGTTCCACTTAGGAAAAGTTACGCTAAAGCTAACTGGGAGCTATATAGAGAGATACTCAGTACATACCACCCAGCTGACTTGACCTCATAAAAGCCGACGAGAGATGCGTCCCTAGAATCTCCTATAAAATGCTCCCACAATCTAAGTAGACGAACGAGATGAGAGAAATCGCGCGGAAACATAGAAAAATCTAATAAGAAATCGGCAAGATCTCTCGAAGAGACTTTGAACACCATAAGGTCCTTCAAGCAGAGGAAGCCAGGCTGGTCTGGAATTACGAATAACAACCTCGTAAATGTCCCAAGGCAAATTATTCAGGATTTGGCGAACACAATGAACGCTGCCCTGAATACAGGCTACTTTCCTGAGGGGTACAAGATGGCCAAAATTATCTTTATCAGGAAGGTAAACAAGCCCTCAGACCAGGTGGCTAACTATCGCCCGATCTCTCTTCTTGAGATGCATGGAAAAATCTTCGAGAAAATTATAGCAAACAGGCTACTAGCTCAACTGAGCGAGTTAGGGGCGCATAACCCCCAACAACGTGGGTTCCGCATGAAAAGGGGCACATATACGGCGCTGGCGCTCCTAACAGAGAAAATAGCATATTCCCAGGCGAACAAGTGCTATGTAGACATTGTGCTGAGGGATGTGCAAAAGGCCTTCGATAAAGTCTGGTTAGAAGGACTTCAATACAAGATCCTGAACTTCCAGCTAGACCCAATCCTGGAAAGGATTCTTTGTGATTTCGTCATGGACAGAAGAGCATGTCTCACGGTCATGGTTGATGGGTACAGAGGACCTGAATTTGAACTTAAGGCGGGCGTTCCCCAGGGAAACTGCCTGAGCCCACTGCTTTACCTGGTATGTACGATCAATCTCCCAACCCCGGTACACAGGGACACGATGTATCTGCAATTCGCAGATGACATCACGCAAATTGTCCCATGATCGAAGAGGAAAGCAAGGGCACAGGAAGCTCGCACGATAGCGGAAATCAACAGCACCAACCAGTATCATCATAAAAGAGAGGATACACGGCTACTCCGCCGAAGGCACCGTTCTGGGCCTAAATATCACACACCACGGATACCCGAGACACCACACGGAGAAGCGGAACCTGGCAAGGAAAGAAATCTCCAAGCTATACAGGTTTAGAGATCTTAGCTCGGCCAACATCAGGAAAATATATCTGATATATGTCCGGGCTAAACTTATCTACCCCGCAGTGGTTACTCAAGCGACCAGCAAATTCCTAATGAAAAGACTCCAACGTGTCCAGAACGCTTCATCTCTACTTATAAATAAAGTCCGAAAGCGTGATCACCTTAGGCAACGAGATTTGCACTGGAGGAAACGTTTGGAGCCCATCGATGTCGTCACCCAAAAACTTGCTAAAAAGGTCTGGTCCACCCTAAAACGAGTGGTGTCATTCCGGAGCTACAGGGAACAGGCGGCAGGCTTAACATATCAGCGAGGCTATGGGCAAAAGTCTCACGCTAACGTCAGTTCCCGATCACCAAACTATGATCACAAGAAGACATTACACCAATATATACATAGACGAAACACAATACAACAAATACAACATAGAATAATCAATGAGTACAAACAACATTTCACCAATATATGCATAAACGAAACACAGCAAACAATACAACTAATACAATATATAAGAATCAATGAGTAAATAACAACATTACATTAAACTTTTAACACGAGATAAATTGTTGGCAAATAGAGCTAACAAAGGCTTGAATGCTGAATATTTACACCAAATCATAAAAAAAACAATAAGAAGAACGCTAAAGCACATGAAAATACAAAAACATAGGACAAAAGTTCAAACAAATAATAAAAGCAAAAGTAAAAATAAATAAAAGGAAAGCGATGCCCTCCTTACCCGGGCAAAATGCCCCTCCCAGCTTTAATTATTCAGCCACTATATCTACCACTATCCAAACATCTTCTAAAATTGAGTATATCTTATATATAAGTACGACGGCCGAATATTCGATTACTACGCACTGCTGACTACCCTACGGATAAAGCATGTTTACTTGCTTATTAACGGACTTTGAGCACCGCTTACATAGAAAAGAGCCTATTCTGAAAGTCTTTTGGTGAATTTCGTCTCACACTTCAAAAAGAGAGAATACCATTTTTCACCGAGGATTCATAATTCAATGAGGGTTTAAGCACCTCACTGCTCCCGTCTATCGCCCTGCGTAGGAACCTGCTCGGATGTCTGCCATTCATTGACTTCGTCTTAACTATGCCGGCCACTTGGACTGACATAATTAAGGGTTTATTTGAAAACTGGTTTGAGGACTAGCCAACTGCGGAAGCATAAGTCAGAAATTTTCTCGAAACTGGGACATAACTGCGAGTCCCGGACGGAGGAGCGATCCTCATCGCCCGGGTGACCCAGCTAGCATCATAGAGGGAAGTAACACCCGTCTCTATGTAGTTGGATGGCGTAAGTACTCGAGAGGAGGGGAAAAACTTTAGCGGCCGTTGATTCGACCGCTACTACATCAAGTCCACCATAAATCATCCCTCTTCAGGTTCCCATTCAGATCCACCCCATTATCCTGGAAGCAACCGAGCGGGGGAACAACTGGAAAATGGACAGGGAAGTTTATTCCATTTTTTGGATTCATTCACGAACCTACCCTCACTAACGGTTACCTCCTTTACCACATCATAACTTCTTTTTTCACTCCAAACTCCATAATTTACACTTTGGTTTTAGAAAAGAAGACAACACAAGATTACATAGTAGAAGGACGTGGAAGACTATGGAGACACTCACTAAGAGGGTCTTTCTAAGTACCATCCTCGGAATTAAGGCCCCGAAAAAAAGGAAACTCTGCGAGGCCCTCTACCTTGAATTAAAGGTATCACTAGTGAAGCTGATCGAAGTTTCTTCTGGGTTCATCGCCTTATGTGCCGAGACAAAGGACGTGGACCAGCTCCTATTGGAAGAGGGGGCGCAGATCCTTAGGAACACCGGACTCGAAGCAAAGATCCCTCCAAAAGTGGCAGCCAACCGAAGCGTGATCTGCCACAAAGTGAAAAGCTGGGTGGGTGAGCATACGCCAGGGGAGCTCAAGGAGGAGATCACTAAGAGCAATCCCTGGGCACAAGTTCGTGAAATAATCAAATTTTGTGAACACACCCACGTATTTAAGATCACGTTTGTTACAACCGACATAGCCAAGAAATCGACACAGAACGGAATACTGGTATTTAACATGATAATATCAGGCGATAACATCCAACAAGAAAATTCAGTAGCATTCATATGTACTTTTCATGCTACAAACTAGAACACCATATTACATCTACCTGCCCAGAGAGAAAAAAACTGTGGTGCATTGAATGCGCCACAGAGAGCCACCGTTTTGACAAATGCGAAAACACTAAAAAAGGTGACTCAATTGCAAAGGAGAGCACCGAACCATGGCCTTAAACTGCTTTAAAAGAAGAGAGATCATTAAGAGGAAAGAAGAAGAACAAAGAAGGCCAAAGATATCACTTACGCCGATGCCACCGCGAAATGATGTGAGCCTTTAAGAACATCTGCGACTCTACTAAACCTCTCGTGCGACCAAAGCGCTAAGATACTGATCTGTATTACGCACGCTAACGTCGTAATGCAGTCAAGCCAGGCTGCTACCACGAGGTTTTAAATGCCTTACTGAAGGAGAACAGTCTACCTTCGGTGAAAATGCCCGACAACCCAGAGTGCTCGAGGATTTTCAAAAAGACAGTAGCCAGGACCAACAACCAAGTGAAATATAGTCTCGAGAAGGCAATCAAAGAAACCTTTTTATCGGAGGAATCTGAGGATGAGGAGGTGAAATATGAAGAAGATGAATCAGCCTCTTCGGAAAGTGACGATGGCCCACGCACTCGCACTCGTACCACGAAGAGCAAATCAAACCCTCCCCCAAGCCCTCCACCGGAGGATGAGAGGCCGGGGCACATTAAAACCACCCCGCCAGGTCCCCAATAAGAAAAAGAAGAATAAGAAGTATAGGTAAAAACAATTCACCATCTTACGGAACGTGCTGAAGATATTTGAAATTAATACTAACGGCTGGACGACGAAAAGAACTCTTTACGGAAGTGTATTCAGAGAAATTGATGCAGACATCTTCTTAATTTCGGAACACGGGATCGACACGCGTAATGTAAAAATGAAAATCTGGAAATACGATGTGTTAATCACGAATTATATGGAGGAGCGGTTCGACGGTGCCGCTATTGCAATAAAGAAAGGGATTAAATACAAGCAAATAAGAAATCTAGAAGAATCCTACTTCGCAATTGAGGTCGAAATCGACATAGGAAAGTTGGTCATTGCTTCCGTTATCAACCGCCAAGGATAGAAGTGTTACCAATTTACACTCTCACTGACCTATTTGGAAGAAGAGCCCCCTTCTATTAATGGTGGATCTGAACGCTAGATGCCGAGAATCCGGTTACAGGATCTTCAACGGTATAGGAAGAAGCCTGGACCTATTGCTGGTCAGAAATATTGCCCGGCGAATAGGCCCCGACTTCCCCACCTTTGTCAGATGAGAAAGTGCCACAAAACCAGACATTTATCTGGCGAATCGTCAGCTACCGTTTAATTACTACATGGAACTAGTCCAGGTAGCATGTAGTAACCATATAGGGATCCTACTCACTATCAACAGGAACCCTATATAAGTTCAAGCTGTATTCAGAAAGAACTACAGAAGAGCAGAATGGACACGGTACGCGCGTCTTCTCGAGAGCTACGATCCGCCCAACTTGGACGAGGCAATTCTCGAGGAGATTGACGAGGCACTCGACAACCTCAATAACCATCTCATCAACACAAATAGGGCTTGTATCCCTAAATCCGTGAATAGAAGCATCTCTACCTACAGATAGACCAAATACATGAAGGATTTATGCCATTAGCTGAAATTATTGTATGAGATCAACATCAAAAATGCATCAGTTCACTCAACGAAGTTAATAAATCAAAGAACTCAACCAGTTTATCCTCGAACAACAACAGAGACGATGGGATGATGCGATCGATAGCCTCGATCACGAAGCAGCAACTCCCAAAGATTTTTGGAAAAAGATCATAAATCTCAAAGGATCGACTTGAAAGAAGCAGAAGATCGAGCTACAAAAGGAAGATGGAAACGTCGAAACGGGAGAAGGAAGAATTGAAGAGCTATTCCGAAGTTATTGGGAAAAAATCTTCAGTATAACTGAAGAGGAAAATGAAGACTATGTGACCTAGAGTTTGAAAGCAACATCATAGACGAGCTTAACAACCAAATACACAAGACGCACCCTCACCACCAGGTAGATAGCACGACGGAGACGCCGAGATTACCGAAGAAGAACTACTTGGCGCGCTCTGCTTATTCCGACAAAAAGCCCCAGGACAATCGGGGTTTACCAAGTTAAACTTTGAAAAAGCACCAGCCAATGTCAGCGAATTGATGAGAAGAATATTTAATGCCTGTCTGAGCACGGGATACTTTCCAGATGCTTACAAAACGGCTAAGATGATTTTCTTGCCTAAGCACGGAAAGGACCCAACGTAGAAGGAGAGCTACTGGCCACTTTTACTTCTATAATTTGGCGTGAAGCTCTTCGAGAAGATCCTCTACCGAAGACTGGTGTCTTACCTGGAGGAGAACTCCCTCTTCAACCCACATCAATTCTGGTTTAGGAGGAAGCGAAGTACGGAGATAGCGATTAATGTCAGCACGAAAAAGCTAGCCCAAGCAAAACGGGAAAGAGGTTACGTGGACATTGTTTGTTGGGGTGTATCAAAATCGTTTGATAAGGTGCGGCAACGGGGAGTGTAGTACAAGATCTTACGACTGGGTGTAAGTAAAAACTTACAAAGAACTCTCTGTGACTATGTCATGGAGAGAGGGGTGTATATCAGTTTAGGGTGCACGGACGAACCAAATTTATTGCTTACTGCGGGCCTCCCACAGGGGGAGGGGGTGCCTGTCTCCCATCTCTACTTGATTTACACTGCTGATGTCCCAGCCCATGCGGGCCCAACATTCAATTTGCCGATGATTTCACCCAGATTATTACTTGTCCATGGAGGAATGCGCCTTAGCAAGCTCGTATGACAGCAGCATAAATTGAAAACCTTAACACCTACGAAGCCCGGTGGAAAATCCGCACAACCAGGAAGAGTTCAAAGTAGTCGCCATAGGCAGGAGACTAGTATACGATGTCAGGGTTGGGGATAGACGCTATCCCTATACCACGGAGTACATTGCACTCGGAATGAAGATTACTTCACCCGGGTACAAGAAGCACGTCCATGAAAGAATCACCAAAGCCACAGCTGCAGTCAGGTCTTTATGCATGTTCAGAAATCTCCGTGAAAGCAATAAGAAAAAGATCTACAATGCACTTGTAAGATCGACGCTGCTATAACCCGCTTCAGTCCTGCCGTGTGTCTCAAAGACACAAAAGAGGAAACCACAAGTTATGCAGAACAAATGTGTGTACCTAATTACAGGTACACTCAGGCGAGAAAGAAGACGCCAGGAAGAGATCCACCGGGAGGCTGGGTTAAGTCCCATTAACGTTGTCATAGAAGAACGGACAAGGAATTTGCAAGAACTGGTTAATCGAGAACTGAACGATGATATCGTCCAAATGATTAGCCAGAAAAAAGAGGTATAAGTCGCGCTAGATTTTCGAGCTCCGCTGGGCTTTTAGCTGGCGGAACAGAAGTGCCGTTCTACGTATGAGAATAAGAATGTTTCTACCCAAACCAAGAAAACCGACCAAGCAAAGAAAACCTAATTACGAAACCTCACTAATTTCTACAATAATTCATTGAATATCGACAGCTAATTCAACGATGAAGACCCAACTATAACAAAGAAGACATCAAAGAAAAAACAAAAGTCACGATTTACACTCACTATAAGATATACAAAAAGCAAAGACACTAAGCATAATACTAAAGTGATTAAAGTAATTTATTACTAAAAGAGCAAATGCGCATAACATATCGAAGAACATTAATTTTTTGAAGACAAATGGCTTGAACGCCATAATAATATAAACTATCCCAAAGACAAGAAAGGAACCACAAAAGATAAAATATTTAAAAGCAATACGCTTGATCACCAGGCACTTAGCATCTCTTTGCACCCGACCACACTTCTTTCTCTTTTTACCACTTGTCTATTTTCAGCTATCTTTCCCCACACCATTTCTTTATCCCCTACCCACACCTACCCACTTAAATCGCTTATAGTTCATAGCTCTAAGTACGACAAACACACCACGGCCACCTGCCCGAACAAACAACTTATACTGTGTTCTATCTACGCCAGCCGCGATCATTTTTGGCGCGATTGCAAAAGCAGCACTCCAAAATGCGTTAATTGCGAGGGAAATCACCAGACTATGTCTATGGCATGTCCGGTTAAAAAAAAAGAATTACAAAAACTGACTCAAAAAAGCGCCAGAACGAGGAGAATAAGGCCAATACGGCTTATACCAAAGTTGCCAAAGACGCTATCGCCGAAAGTAATAGCCAACGAACATACCTACACATAGAAAACGAACAGTCTACAAATATAATGTGTTGCATTTATTATGCACAGATTACAAACGTTACACGTCCTGGTACATTCGCCACGGAAGTCAACCGCATTCTGGTTAAAAACGGCTTACAAGAGATGTGGTTCCCGGAAAACCCACCATCAGAAGAGGATATGCGCATCAGTGTAGCCCCTCAGGACGAAAATTCGTGTAAAAAACTTCCCACGCCCCAAACACAGCCAATGCACGCGGCCCGCGTCTAAATAGACAAATAAACTCACAGACACCAGAACAAGCGCCCGAAACATCCGAGAATGAGACCGCCAAAATAAAAGACACACACACACACACACGCAGCCAAAAAGGAAGCAGTGCGACCCAAGGAGGCCTGGTCTCCACGATCAAGGAAAACCCCCAAAACCCGCCGCTCATGGTCAACCTCCTCCTTATGGCGATGGCGAGGTAGAGAGCATCAGCTCAAATACCACGCGAGGGGATACAACCACAAAATATTTGCCCCGAAATCAACTCCCTTCCCACAGGAGCTCGATTCCCGCGAAGTAGCCGGTCTTAGGACCGGAAGGTACAAGTGGGAATGTTCAGATGAGGTTCCCGAGCGGCAGATTGAATATGCCCTCACTCAAAACATGGTTAAACTGACTGACCCCGGACTGCTTCCAAACGATCACGGACACAGAATATAGAAAAAAAAGAAACGGCAGGGAGCGTACCTCGCCCAGTACACCGCACAGGGCTAAAGTAGAACGCGAATAAACGTCTACTTTAATCTCGCACACTAAAAAAACAACACTACACAAAATGGCAGACAGACTTACGATTATACATATGAATGTCAGTGGGTGTGACGGAAAAGGTTCTATCTATTGTAATATTATGAAACAGGGTGACCCTGACCGCGCAAAAACATTTGAAAAACTTTCAATACGATGTTATTAGCAAAAGTCACAGTCAGGAACAGTATGACGTCTGCGCAATAGCCGTCAAAAAAGGACTAAAATACAGGATCCTGGCGGACTTAGATGAATCATACATTGCCATTGAATTCGGTATTGTCCTAGGGGGACTGGTAGTTGCCACGAGGTACCAACCCCTAAGACGTGGCTATGTGCCCATGCACAACCTCTTGCAGGTATTTAGCCAGCGAAAAAACGTTATCTTCGCCGGAGATTTACCCGTAAGATACGCAGCGGCAGGATATACTTCATACAAAAATGCAGGTAGTAACATCGAACTACTACTCGACAGACAATACATGACAAGGATCGAACCAGAGTTTCCGACGTACATATATGGGGCAGCAGCCACGAAACTCGATATAAAGAGTGCTCCATTAAGACGGATCGAAGTTAGCAGTAAATAAAAGTGTTATCGGTGAAAATTTATTAATTTCACTATTGGATCATGTTATTTGAGTCATGGCAATTATGTGTGAAAAATAATATCGCCTAAATGTCTGCCAAGGCTTCGGCGGCACACCTCCACTCGATGGTCAAAATTTTTGATGACGTCTCTGCATAGTGCTCCTCGATCTCACCAATATGCCCTATTATCTCATCCTTCAGGTGTTGAATTGTTGGCATAGACCTTACTTTTGAGATGACCCCAAAGGAAGAAATCTAAAGGCGTCAAGTCACACGATCGTGGTGGCCAATTGACCTCGCTGTTTTGAGAGATGATGCGACCTTGGAACTTCTCATTCAATAAGGCCATTGTTGCATTGGCTGTGTGGCATGTGGCGCCATCCTGTTGAAACCACAAATCTTCGACATCCATAGAATTCAATTCAGGCCATAAAAAGTTGGTTATCATGGCACGGTATCGCTCGCCTGTCACCGTAACAGAATTCCCGGCATCATTTTCGAAGAAATACGGCCCAATGATTCCGCTAGCAAAAAATGCACACCAAACAGTGACCTTGTGTGGATGCAGTGACTTTTAAACAATCTTCCTGGGATTTTCATCAGCCAAAATGTGACAATTCTGCTTATTAACGAATAAAACCAAGAGGAAAATGGGCTTCATCACTAAAGATGATTTTTTTGCGAAAAATCATCATCAACTTGTCTTTGCTTGTGCACCCAATTGACGAATGTACGGCGCTTCAAATGGTCAACAGTCTTCAGTTCTTGTGTCAATTGAATTTTGTAAGCGTGTAGAGACAATTTTTTTTTCAAAATTCGATGTAACGTTGTTGTGGAGAGGTTCAATTCCTGCGCGCGATGACGAATAGAAGTGTCTGGATCTTCGGCCACATTCTCGCGCACTGCAGCAATGTTTTCAGCTGAACGGCGTTAACGAGCACGCAATAGCGTTTTCCTATCTGCCACCGACCCCGTTTGTTTGAATTTACGAACAATTTTCCCAATTGCACTCTCGGTTGGTCGATTATGTTGACAAAAAAAAATCGCGAAGTGCCCGAAATGCATTTCTGTTTGAACGTCCATTTTTGTAATTGACTTCGATGACTTTAACACGTCGTTTGATTGTTAATCTTTCCATGGTTGAAATTGCCAAAGACTGAAGTTGTTAAATCTGAAACAAAAAGAAAAAAATCATTAGACGCTTAAACTTAACTCGCATTTAAAATCGGTCCAAGTTATTGGAACACCCTTTAGTCCTATCTAGTATCAGGTTTCCTTACAATTACTACATCAAACCGGGCCCCATCATTCCGAGCGACCACCAGGCTGTCAAAATTACAGTAGGAGTAAATCCCTTTCAAATTGAGATAACAGAACGCAAAAGCTACAAGCAAACGAACTGGGAAAATTATAGAAATTACCCCTTAGATTATATCCCCGACCCCTTATTTGATGATAATTTAGAAGAAATAGATGAGGAGCTAGATAAAATTCCTATTGCCTCATTAAAGCCGATTAAAATAGTATTTCCTGTATCAATTATAAAACCCTTCCAGTTACCCCCTGTACCCCTCCCATGATATCCATGGCCCAAGAATATAGGGACCTGTCCAATGTAGTAGCGCTGATAGGCCCCAACCACAATGCCTACAGAAGACTAAAGACAAATTAAGGACGAACTCCAGACACTAATTATGGACCAACAAATGCTACTATGGGACAGACTAATAGACAGACTCGACATAGAAAAAGACTCACACAAGTTCTGGCAGACGGTTAAACGTCTTAAAGGAAACCCTCCACAAACAAAAATGACAATTACTCACAACGACAAAAAAAATTAATGAGACTGAAGAGATTGAAGAAAAGTTTAAAATTTTCTGGTATTCAATCTTCAAAATTACCCCGGAAGAAAATTACAATTACGACCTCGAATTTGAAACTGACGTAATACAACAGTTAAACACACAAATACACAAAACCTCTCCTCACCACTGTGTGTCGCGGGAAAGATTGATGAAGGGCTATGGCAGTAAAATAACTGCCCTAGAACTCTCCCTTACTCTAAAATCCTTTCACCAAAGAGCCCCGGTTACTACCGGGCTGACCCGCGAGAATTTCATCCAGGGCCCGCCTAACGTTTGGAGTGTCCTTCTCAACATCATGAACGCCGCTCTGAACAAGGGCTATTTTTCCGACCAGTGGAAAGTCACCAAGATGATTTCCATCCCTAAAGCGGGAAGTCCCCGTACTGCCCTGCTAGCTTTCGATCGATATCTCTCTTAGAATTTGCTGGCAAAGTCTTCGAGCAGATATTGGCTAACAGGGTCAACTCTTTTCTCGATGAAGCCAACTTGCATAATGAGCAGCAACACGGCTTCAGAAGGAAAAGAGCGACTGACATGGCACTAGCCATCTTGACCGAAAAGCTTGCGAAAATCAAAGCAGACAAAAGGCATGCCGTCATGGTGTTCCGCGATGTTAAAAATAGCTTTTGACAAGGTTTGAAACAGAGGACTACAATTTAAGATCCTTCAAATAGGCCTTAACCACATTCTTGAGAGGATTTTGTGCGACTACATAATGGAGTGGAGAGCATACATACAAACCAGAGAACATAAAGACCCCGAATTCGAATTCAAAGCAGGGATCCCTCAAAGGGGCTCTCTCAGTCCCCTTAAATACAAGATTTATACACGTACTGTTGTTATATATAAAGAAAATCGTTATGTGTATTTTTTTAGTTAAATATGTGTTTTCTACTTTTCCTGTTAGCTTAATAACCTAACGAAAGCCCAAATATTTCAGAAATATGAAATATATTCGTATATATACTTATATATATATATATATATATATATATATATATATATATATATATATATAATATGTAGATTAAAGATAAAGCCAGGAACGAGACCGCCAACAGTTCTCATTTAATCGTTAAGGACGTTTCGCGTATACTAACTATATTCTGACTCTATACAATAGTTAGTAGAATTATAAACAAATACCAGCTATGATCACCAAAATGCATAATTGTAATCAAAGTTATGAACAAATAAAATGAATTGTAAAAAAATAGGGTGGGCTCACACTGAACAAATTCAATACAACGAAAACAATAATTAGGTTATTGAAGTGATCTTGGAAATTAAATATTGCTTAGACACATAAACACTGCTAACCCTTTGCGAAGAGCGAAGTCGGAGAACTGATGAATTTATTTTTGTATGTGACATCATAAGATCGGTAGAGTGTAAACTTTGAAATTGTGCGACTAGGAGGGGAAAAGCGGTAGAATCAGTATTGAGACTGGTATAATTTCTTATGAAGAGTGATTCCAGGATTCGAAGGGAGATAGAGTCATTGGAATGCCCTAAAATTCCAAAGTTTAGTTGGGAAATATCTATCTTACATTGAAGAGAGTGATCACGGATGAGGATTTCTCTTTAAAGCGAAATCTGAGCCAGTGCGCGGACTTTTGCCTAGGTGGGAACAAACTCTAACCTTCAACGATGGACGGTGATTCCAAAGACTTTTCAAAAAACAAACTTGGCAACCAACAGTCTGTAGTGTATCTTATTTCATGCAACATTTGCAATAAATCTTATTTAGTGGAAACAGGGGGCTTTACTAAACGCATATATGCACATAGGATGGGGGGATATAAAAAGAGGAAGCCTATCTTCTAGTTTGTTCAACTACACAAGTAATGGTAACCACAAAATTGATTTTAATAATGCCAAACTAGTCTATAAGTCCGATAATTATTTCAAAAGACGTATCATTATATTGATTCAATTATAATTGAATCATTATTGATTAAACGAATTCTTAGTTACAATATGTATGAGGGCTCTTTTAAATTTAATAAAGTCATTCAAAGTTCTTTCAGCCCAAAACCTGCTACGAAAAGCGTTTCAAATTTACCCGTTCTGTAGCCTATGTCTTCCTTTGTTCCTTTCCCTCCCTTCTTTGTGACCCTTTCCCCATCTGCTCCTATGTAGAAAGCATTTGTGTCAAATCTTTTCATTGTACATTTGAAGATGGTAGTAGATACCGAAACTAGATTTGTAATGTAATAAACTGTTTATACTAAAGTGTGTTTTTTATATCTTGAAATAAATTCACGTTATTGTGAAGTTGTGCATATATATAGGCCATGTTGTATGCAGGTACTATTGAAGTCCACAGCTGTGGCAGCGTTATTAATTTTAACTTGTATTTTCTTAATATTTATAACAAGTTTTTTTAACGGGGTTTTCGAGGGGAGAAAAAACATCTGCGAATGACATTCTTTATTCCTAGACGTCTTTTGACCGTGTTAGGTCATTTTCAGGGAATGAACAGAAATGGAATTATTCACAAATTGCTACATCATATATAGTATTTCTACACGAAAATAAGCATTACTGAGCACTACAAGAAACATATAAAATTGGAAGGCTCAGATTGATTTCACTGGAACGACTTGACCTGCATTGGTAAAGGAGAAAAAGCTACAAAGAAGTCGTACTACAATTGCCTTCTGTTTTCAACGTTACGAATAGTAAGTAAGGAGGAGACCAGGAATTCCTCATCTACGCTTGGATCCAGTTACTATCGACTGGACTATCCTCGTGGATCGTTAATCACGCGCGCGCGTGAGCCCAAGAGAGGAATCGAAGACGTAGAACTCGACCAGAAAACTTCTATTCTTACAACAGCACATCCCTGGTTCAAACAACCTTTCTGCCATTGGAAGGTCTTTAGTTCTACCTCTCTCTGGCGTGTCCAAACCCGGGAAGGAAGCCTTACAGGGAGCGCGAAGAAGGGGGCCTCGCTCTGGAGCAGAGTGGTCAGGACAGGAAGGAAGACCCTGACAGACAAATTATTTAGGTAGGGCAGATAAGGATGAATCAGGGAAGATCTAGGAACATGCCCCCTCGATAAGGGCTTGCTAGGTACGTGAAAAGGAGTCATCGCGTTTGAAGCCGTCATGGACGACCCCAGCGGCGACAAACGTGTCCCGCTCCGGGTAAAAGAGCATTGCCAAAAGCCAGCGCGAGAGAAGGTCTTTAAAATTTTCTACTCCAAATTAGGAATTGCGCTCTGTAGGCTAAAGGAACAGGCATATGGCTACCTGGCATTCTGTGACAATCAAAATATAGACAACATATTGAGCGAAAAATAAAAAAAACCTGGAGGAAATTGGTCTTATCCCGAAAATACCACCGCATGTTGCTTCTAAGAGATCGATCATATGTCAAAGAATTGATCCCTACGTTGGATTACACTCAGTGGAGGAAATCAAAGGGAAAATCAAACTCAAGCAGGAATGTGCAAAAATAGACGAGACACATAAATTCAAAAGCCACGAAGGCGAAGAATATGGCTGCGAAAGCAACTGAAAAAGGATTGGTCATGTTTAACACTAAAGTGTCTGTTATGCTCTTGTGAAACATTCCACCAAAGAATGTAAACTTGAGGGCAGAGTTTGCTCGGAGTGTGCTGATCCTGGTTACACATGGGAGGAGTGCACCAACCCTAATAAGGCCAATACCACGTATGCGCAGGCGGTGAAAAGATCCAATCAGGAAAAGACGATTATTCAAATTGACCAGAACATGGGACCAGATTTAATGATGTGCATTGTCCATGCCCTCTTCGCTAACGTTATAAAGCCGGGCAGCTACTCAACCGAACTCAACAAAATGCTAGTCCACAACGGCTTTAAACCGATTTGGTTCCCGGAAAACCCACACTCTGGCGAGTTGTTCCAGGCGCAAATTAAGAAAATGTCTGAAGCCGTACCAAGGACGCGCTCCGCCTCTCGAGACCCACGATTAAACAAACCAAAAACGGCAGAACAAACGGATTCGCAAATAAATGTATGTCACACCCCAGCAAGCAGCGGGCCCGTATCAGTGCAACCGTCAACGTCATATACACCAAGCCTCACAACCAAAGAACTATGAATGAGGATATACGGATCTCCATAAGCACCAATTTCGAAATTATCTAAAACGGATTATATCAAAGGGAAATATAAATTGGATTTTGACGCTGATATGAGAGAAGAGGAATTCTCCAGGCAATTAGTCAAGGGCTAGTTGAGATTTTCCCAGAATCATGCCACAACCTAAGTCTAGATCAATTCAAAAAGAAAAGATCGGGAAGGGTGAGATCTCCAGCAAGAGAAAAAGGAGAAAAAAGTAAACAACTTAATAAGAACTAAACATGGAGACCGACGTCAGATACATTAAAAACCTGAAAATATTCTCCCTTAACGTTAATGGATGGAGAAAAAAAGGCGGTATATACAACGAGATTATAAGATCAGTATCTCCAGACATCATATTAATATCTGAACATGGTTTGGACGGAGAGAGTGAACAAATAAAGATCTATAACTATGTGGTGCTAATGACAAGCCACTCAAGGAAAGATATGACGGAGTTGCCATTGCGATTAGGGAAGGTATCAGATTCAAAGAAATCCAAGATTTGAAGGAATCCTACTTAGCCATTAAAATTAAAATGACCTACAATTATATAATTGTGGCAGTGGGATACCAGCCACCAAGACGTCCATATTTACCAATCCCTAACTTTATCCGACTGTTTAGAAGAGAGGCATCAATCATTTTAATAGGAGATCTAAACACATGATGCAGATAAGCTGGATACAACACCGCGTTCAATGGTGCTGGGATTTCGCTAAGTGGATTAATTAGCAGGGATATCGTACAAAGAGAAGGCCCCGATTTTGCTACATTTCACACAGGAAGGTCTTCAACTACACCTGATATAGTGCTGACGAACCCCAACTTCTCTCTCGATCAAGTTACAACTCCAGGTCCATATATCCCGTCCGATCATGTTAGCATGATAACAACTGTCTGAACATCTCCAATACTGGTAAAAATCCCAAAACGCAGATGTCTGGCCAAAGCCAACTGGGCCGCATACAAGGAGTATCTCAAGAACATACCGATAGATCAGATGGAAAGAGCCACACCCGAATGTATCGAAAGACAGCTGAATCACATAATAACAAAGCTCGTGAAAGCTGATCGCTTAGCTGTCAAAATACAAAGTACTACCAGCTTCAAGGTGGGAAGCAAATATATTAAACAAAATGAAACAAATGGAAGCTCCCATCAACCAGATAAATACTTATGGTAACACTGCACATCATTACAGAGAGCTAAGAGATACAAGAATTGTAATCAAGCAACTCATCAGGGAGAAGTTGCGAGAAAAGTAGAATAACATCATAGCTAAAGTTGATGCGGAAAGGGACCCCATAAAATTTTGGAGCCAATTGAAAAGACTGAGATACCCCCCCTCCCTCTTAAAAATAGAATAACAATCAAAATTAACGGTAATGAAATCTCAGAAATTGACCGCTACTTCAGAGATTATTGGAGAAGCCGTTTTACAGTAAATGAGGACGAAAACAGAAAATTCCCTGAAAGACATGAGGAAACCATCCTCGAAAGGATTAGGGAACTAGGTGAGGAGCTCAGTCCGCACTATAGGGTTGATGGTACTCGTCTCGCACATTAAGAGGGGAGGCCCTTCACCCATGAGGAATATGAGGTTGCCCTTAAGGACTTTAAGCCAAAAGCTCCAGGAATAACCGGCATCACAAAGAAACATCGAATAAACGCTCCCCGAAACATAAACGAGGCCCTATTGGAGATATTTAATGCCTGTCTCAATGTCGTTTTTTTCCAACCCAATTCAAAAAGGCCAAAATAATATTCTTGCTTAAATCAGGAAAACTTAAAAAGGATATAGGCAGCTATATTCCTATTTCACTCTTGGAGTTCTTGGGCAAACTCCTGAAAAAACTCCTAAATAACAGATTGCGAAACTACCTGGATGCCACAGATCTATATAATAATCAACAACATGGGTTCAGAAGAAAAGTTGACACTGAAACAGCACTCGCATTGATTACTGAACGAATTGCTATTACCAAGGCCAAAGACTACAGCGTAGACCTGGTGCTCTGTGAAGTGTCCTCAGCATTTGACCTGATATGGCTTCCGGCACTTAAATTAAAAATAAAAGATCTTGGAATGGAACAAAATATAGCACGTATACTTTGCGACTACTTGGATCGCCGCCAGGCAATCTTAAATATCAATGATAATGAAGGAGAGCCTTTCGAACTGGAAACAGGGGTGCCACAAGGAGCTTGCCTCAGTCCTACCCTGTATGCAATTTACACGGGCGACCAACCCCGCCCTAATCAAAAATCAGCACAATATATACAAATTGCAGACGACATAACACAGGTCGTCACCAGCAACTATCGCAACTTCAGAGATAAAGCAAATAGGACAAGAGGAGAAATTGAGAACATCACTAGATATGAGAGAGAGAACAAAATAAAAACAAACATCAAGTTTAGAATGATCCCGATGGGTGACGTAAAACTGCAGATGTTCAAATACAAGGTAAACTCTACCCATACTCCAGAAATGGCAGAGTACTTGGCCTCAAATTAACATCATCCGGGTATGTTGAGCACTTTGAAGAAAAAAATAATGCGGCCAGGATGACGCTAGAATCACTGTTTCGTTTTCAAATGCTATCACCGAGAAACAAAAGGAAACTATATATGTTACTAGTGAGACCATTACTGCTGTGTCCCGCTATTTTCCTTCATGTCTCTAGCGAGACAATGATGAGGAAAGCTCAAGCGGTACAAAATAAGGCCACAAGATTTATGACCAGCGTTACACTTCAAGACCGGATGCCATCGACTATACTTCACGAAATTGTAGACATCGAACCAATAAATATGACTGCACCAACGCGCAAAAGATATTTGGCAAAAGATTAACCAATACCTCCTAGAAGAAATGGCCGGCAAATATAACTCGAAGGGGAAGAATTAACGAATCTACGTTTCAAACAAATCTTTAAAAGTAGCCAGCTGCAGATGCGGCAGGCAATTTACCCGATTTATAGATAACAATGATAATAATGAAGTAAAATAAAGAAAATAATACATAAAAACAATCATAAAAAAGATCGGTAGTGGACAATTAATTAATAAGTATAAAGTTAAAAATGATTATAGTAAAAAGATCCGAAATAGACAAAAGATTAAAAATTTAAAGATCCGTAGTGGACAAAAAAAAAAATACAAAAATAAAAAATTATGCAGCGATAAGCTCAATGAATTCACCAAAGATAATTTTCATCGAATAAAAAGGCTTGAAAGATTGACTCAGTTTATGAGAATCAATGTAGAGATATAATGAAGAAAAGAGGCAAATAAACTAAGACTACCAGACAACCTGGTACAAACCCTCTCACTCTATAAACACATTTTCCTCTCTTTACTTCTACTCCATACATAATTTCCTCTCTTAGATCGTCGTTGATCGTCTGACTATTTGTCGCTCCGATCTAGTTCTCTGACAAAGGAGGCAAATAATTAGTCACCTGGGAAGGGAGCCTACCTAATAGCTGCGATTCGACGCGGCATTGATTGAATACTGTTCTGGATGTAGGAGCATCATTGGTCAGCGATTCTTGCATCAAAGACTTGTGTAATCCGGCTAGATTGCATAGATGTTGCCCCTGACGTTTGATACTTTGTTCGAGGTAGTCCCAAAGAAATTCGATAAGGGTAAGATCCGGTGATTTTGCGGGCCAATCCAGATGTTTGAATCATCGTGAGAGTCAGTCACAGTTCTAGGCCGTTGAACGCTGGAGTTGTCATTTTTAAAGACCAGGATTGAAATGTTACGTTATGCGTTAAGATGAAAGGTAAACCGCAAAACGTGATCGTCTAGCAGCTCGATGTCGGCATTCAGGTCCAAATTATTTTCACCTAACCCAATGTACCCATTTCTGCATAATTAAAACATCCAGTGTATCTCAGAGTCTCCTCTCGCTTTCCAGCTCTAACCACACCTTTCACGCAGTCTTCCTCCAACGCCTCATGAGGTCTACTATGAACAGGACGCCGGGCATCATCCACATACAAGCCGAAATGTGAGTCTTCTGACCGGATAACCAATGTTACAATGGAAGAAACAATCGGAATAATTATAAAGTGCATCTAAAAAAACCCAAATGTGTCTCACCCAAGAATGGAAACATAAATATTAAAACAACTTTTAAGAATATGTACAACTGAACTCCATTCCGAAGCCTAGACGAAAAACTTTATCGTCAAGTTGACGGAGTAGCGATGAGGTCGCCATTAGACCCTACTTTTGCGAACTTCTACATGGTAAACCTAGAGGAAATGCTCTTTAAAAAAATGACGAACACACCAAAAAATTGGCAACAAATTTGTTGATGACATATACTTTACAACTAACGACAAACTTCTATTAATACAACTCCAAAGGACCTTAGAATCTCATTCTATTCTCAAATTCACATACGAGTTGAGTGTAAGCGGCCGTATTTCCTTCCTGGATGTAAACATAAAACAGAAGTGATGTAAAATATACCACCAGCGTCTATCGAAAGAAAGGGAACAGACTTCGGTCGATGCCGTAACGCCAAAAGTGAGTACATCGAGAACTATAAAAAATCGTTAATGAGCTCATACATAAGAAGATCTATTAAGAACTGCTCAACGTGGACCGCAATCGATGAAGAATTTTCACAATCCGAAAAGATTCTAATCAACAATAGTTACCCCAACAGAGAATCTGACAAACTTAAAGAAGAAACTTCTCCACTCAAAGTTTGAGGTACAAGAGGAAAAAGAAAAGGAAAAGATAATACCACTCTACTACAAGGACCAAATGAGGGATGCATAGAAAAAAAATGAAAGAATACTACAAAATATAATAAAAAAGCAACAGTATCCAAGAAAATGGCATAAAAGTCCACAATCTATTAAGAAGAAACAAACTGGAAAAAAAAACAATCCATCCTAATAGCTACAAATGTGGTGTACAAATTCGAATGCCCCCATGAGGACTACAAACCCCATATAAACAATCAATATATAGATACTAGCCTCAGCCGGCGCCTAACGATGCACTTGCATTGAATAAGAAATCAAAGCACACTACAACGAATAGCACAACAAACAAATTATAGGAGCAATTCTGGTTGGAAACACTACCTTCTTCAGAAGAAAGTCGAATCTTCGCCGCCTGAAGTTTATGGAGGCTCTTCTCATCAAAGAGAGGGGCCCAAACCTTAACACCCAGCGCACCAGCTCGGAGCGAGTACTGCACCTTTCTGCTTAAAGTGAACCGTACTCTTACTCCGACCTATAAAAGCACCGAAGAACGAAAACAAAAAATATTAGTTAGTCTAATAAGGAAGGAGAAGAAAAAAATCAGGAAAATTTCGCATTCATCGATATATTCGAAATAACAAACAAAGGCATCTCCAAGAAAAATCGAGGCTCACGCACGAATACTTACAAAGAATTAAAGTGTTATACAGTATATTTAGGTCTAAAGGAGCGGGAGGATTTAAATAAAAAAGAAATATAGTTATAAATATGAAGAGAGAGAAATGTATGCGTCTCCTCATTAGGGTACTGCAGATACCAAAAACTGCTTTCGCCAGTTAGAACGTTAAAAAAAATTGGGTAAAGTCAAAATACAACCTGGTCATTAACAAAACATATATAGAGGGGGAAGCTACTCCCATTATACAACGATATATATTTAGACTAGACTGCGTCCAATCAACCACGACGCTGGCGTATACTGAATACCATGCCATAATTGCAATTCGGCATAAGTCGGAGAGTCGGGTACCTTTAATAAAAGGATAAAAGAGCATCAAGCCGATATAAGAAGAGGTACAAGTTCTTCAAATCTCTTTACGCACATGCAAAATTACACCAGTAGAATCGATTTCAACTAGGCAAAAATCCTTTATAAATCAAGCAATTATATTGAGAGGAGGATTGCAAAATCACTCATCATTAACAAAGTCGATAATTTCAATTCATCCGAAGGGCAATAAAAATTCAACAAATATATATAGAATAAAGTCACCAATCGTATTTATTAACCCCAGGAAGAAATTGCTCTCGGAGATTAGTAACTTCCTTTGAGTCCACCCAAATACTTATTTTTCGAGCTTGTTGCCTGCGTTTTGATTTTGTTTAGTATTTTGTTCGCCTTATATATACTGGGCTCCTTGCTTGGCTTTTTTCATTACTTAGATGAAAATGGAAATTATCAATTGGCGGAAAATAGTTGTTACTATAAATAAATCTTGATTCAAATATTGTGGTTTACTATTATCTTCTCTCTCTCATACACACACACACACACACACACACACATATATATATATATATATATATATATATATATATATATATATATATATATATATATATATATATATATATATATATATATATATATAATGAAAATTAATGCAATATCGCAAGAAAAGATGAGGAATTAAACCACATTCTCCGAAGACAATTTAATTCAGAACAGTTTCGGTGTATCTCACACCCTTTTTCAACTGACACTGAATAAAAAATATTAGAAAAGTGCTTACAAACATAACACGGGGTCAGGTCGTGAAAGATCCCCTCTTTTTCCCCCAATTCCCTACTTGTGGCTAATCAGAAGGGGGGGGGGGGGACTAAACATATTGAAGGGCTGGCATTTTACTATTTTGTTTATTTGCTTTCTAATATTTTCTATCCAGTTTCAATTGAAAAAGGGTGTGAGATACACCGAAACTGTTCTGAATTAAATTGTCTTCGGAGAATGTGGTTTAATTCCTCATATATATATATATATATATATATATATATATATATATATATATATGACCAATCGCCTTCTGTACCCCTAGTAAAACACCCTACGATTCAAGTTAATAGCGGTTTCCATAAAAAAGCTCGTTCTCACTTTAAATATTTTCACGATTGTTAAAACTCATAAGCCAAATAATCCCATGCGCTCTATTATTAGTTAGGTAAGCACAGTTTCTTCTTATTCTTAATCTAAATGACTTATTTTATACCTCAATCCACTAGTTGGTACCCTTTCTCAATTTCATATTAAAAATAGCTACGACCTTATTGATAAACTTAACTCCATTCCTTACTCTAATAACACAGGCCTGCGTTTGAAAAAAGATTTCTGTTCCTGCGGTTTTCTTTAGTGATTCCTAACAAAATTGTTCTCCTAAATTGAAATGTGACATTCATTTTGCTCAATCAGGTCTGGTTTTTGAGATACAGCGCACTACTGTTTTTAGAAAAGGGCCATTTTTGAAAAAATCCCTTATTTATATAAAAGTTATTTAATAAATTACAATTACTTGTAATAAAAAAAATACAGACTCAATTCGACTTTCTTTTAATTAATTTTAAACTTACAGACTACTTATGAGCTTACCCAGGAGTGCAAAGAAACTATTTTCCAAGAAAAGAAGTCCTTGATGACTTCCGTTTGTGAAGCGATGTTGGTTCGTCGCGTTTAAGACACCAGTAATAGTCAGCTAACATGTTGATATCCCAACGTCCTTGATATCTTGTCTCCATCGTCTCTATGTCTTGGTGAAATCTTTCTCCTTGTTCCTCGCTATAATATCCACAGTTTGCCGGAAAATAGTCAAGATGTGACTGGATAAAATGCATTTTTATCGACATGCGAGCTCCCATTTTTTCGAAGCTTTTCATAAGCTCATTTACATGTGAGATATATTCTGAGCTTCTTTTATTTCCCAGAAAACCGTCGATTACTTTACTAAACGCTCGCCATGCTTCTTGTTCACTGGCTTCCATATTGGTGTAAAAATGCTTGTCCTTTAACAGAGTTCTAATTTGGGGACCATCAAATATGCCTGCATGGAGCTTGGCATCACTGATCTGTGGGAATTTTTGCAGTAGATACTTAAAAGCTTGGCCTTCTTTATTCAGTGCTTTGACAAAGTTCTTCATCAGGCCAAGCTTTATATGAAGAGGAGGCAGTAAAACATTTTTGGGAGGGACTTGAAGTTGAGCTACCACATTGTGGCAGCCAATTTGGAATGCCTCTCGAGATGGCCAGTCTTTTTGCTTATAGTGAAGACTATCCACCCGGCTATCCCATAAGCACATAAAGCATGGATATTTTGTGTAGCCTCCTTGCATCCCAAGAAGAAGGCACACAACCTGAAAGAAAACATATTGATGCATATTGATGTACATGGTTTCTAAGAACTTCTATTTTTTGCATAGGCAATTTTCACTAAGTTTATTAGGGGTAGGGAGAAACTAATATATGTATAATATCCTTCTGTCATTGGTATTTAGAAACAAACATTCATTGAAATATTTAACAAGTTCAATAAAGTAAAATATATCTTACCTTGAGATCACCACATATTAACCAGTTCTGGTTAGAGTACTTGATTGTATTAATCAATACTTTCATATTTTCGTAGCTTTCTGTTAACTGAACTGAATGGCCAATAGGTACAGATGTCATTTTATTGCCAATATTTAAGAGTACTGCCTTCAAACTTCTTCTAGAAGAATCAGTAAAGAGCCTCCATTCACTTGGTTAGGAAGGAACGCCAAGTGCCTCAATAAACCTTTTACATCATTGCAATATACCAAAGAGCTGCAAGAATCAACTGCAAAGAACTTTCGAAACTCTTCGTCTCTATTTCTGAACCAAAAGTATGTAGTTTCTTGAGAGAGGAGGTTGCTCTCACTAAGACGGGATGCAAGAAGTTGTGTGTTCTCTTTAGAAAGACCAAGATCTCTAGTCAAGTCATTTAATTGACCTTAAGTGAGTGGTCTTGGCAAAGTCATTGTAGACGTAGGCTGATATGTCACTGAAGTGTCAGTGTCATCCACTTCTATATCTTCTATATTGTCTTGTAGCTCAGTATTTTTAGGTGGAGAAAGAACTGGAACTCCTGGATCATGTGGTTGTGTTTTAATGGCAGAAGGAACATCAGGATAGACTACAGTGTGTTTGTTCTTCTTATTGACACCTGAAAAAAAGTTTCGCATACTTGATTTACATACTTTTAATTCACTGGACCCTAGTTTCCACATTTTTATACACATTTTTCATACCAGGTAAATTTACAATTTTTAAATACAATCAATTTTTATATACAATTTAACCACAATTTTTCTACCAGCATAATACACTATTTTTATACACAATTACAATTTTAATAGGCTACCAAAAGATTTGTATAAACATTTCTAGATTTGTCAAGGACTATATTGTTAAAGTAATTATCTCACCTTTAAGATTTGTCATGCAAAAATAGCAGTCTGTAATGTGGTCCTTGCCTTCTCTCCACACCATAGGTACACCAAATGAAAAAGAGTTCGTTTTGCCCTCACTCCAGCGTCTTAAGGCTATGACACAGGCTTTGCAGCACATATGTGGAGCACAGTTTTTGTCTTGATCACCTAGCTTTATTCCAAAATATGCATTGTAAAGGAACTTTACTAACGGCGTTATAGTGCATTGCTGGTCACTAAAAGTTACCTTTCCACAAACAAAACAAAATCTATCAGGACTGTTTTTACACTTTCTATTCATTTTTATGAAATATAAGGAGTTTTGCTAATGTATTTGCCTGCAAAAAAATTCACAAAGATAAATAAAGTTTTAGAAATACACTTTAAACACTGTTCATAGATGAGAAAAGTCATGGATTAAAAAACAACACTTAGTTGGAGAGTGAGCAAGCAACACACAACCACTCGCGCTCGCGGTCAGCTAGAGACTGAACTCTCTAACGCCATCTAGGGAGCTTGGTCTGTATCTTAAAAACTAGACCTGATTGAGCAATATGAATGCTTGATTTGGATTTAGGAGACAAATTTTATTAAGAATCACCTATGAAACCCTCAGGAACAGTGTAATTTATCCCTCGTTAGTTTCGATATATGTTGTCTTTTTACTAAAGTGCCGGTTAACGATCTTGTTCCCTTCCTTAGTGATAAATTACGTAACGCTGATATTCCTTTGCCTGTTAATTCTTTTAGTGACCTCATCTCCATTGCACCAAAAATTGTAAGTTTTCTTTTAATGGCAACTTTTACCTTCAAAAGTTTGGTTTAGCTATGGGGAATTGTTTATCTCCTGTCCTCTCTAATTTATATATGGAGTTTTTTAAAACTGCTTTACTCCCCCACTATTATCAATGGCCCCAGTGTTTGGTTGAGATATATAGACGATATCATTTGTTTGTGGCCTACTTTTAAGGATGTAATTGGTTTTCTCACTCAACTTAATTCTTTTGTTCCCTCAATTAAATTTATCCTAGAACTTGATCAAAATGGTGTCCTCCCATTTTTAGATCTACTAATTCGCAGGACTACTTCTGGCGTTAAATTTTCCGTCTATCGGAAGCCTACCAACGCTAGTTCCTACATTCATTTTTATTCGAGTCATAGTGATAAAGTCAAACGTTCGGTACTTACCTCAATGTTTCTCCGAGGTTTGCGGGTCACCAGCCCAGAATTCTTGGATATTGATATTTCAAAGATCTTTGAAATAAGTACCAAACCTCTGCTACCCTCACAACTTTCTTGCAAGGTGCTTAGATTCGACAAAAATGACCTTTTACAGAATTCAAATCCCTCTCGCATTCAATTTTAAGAATTCCCTTGTTTTACCGTTTTCTGAGGCCTTTTCCTTTCTTTCCAGTCTCATGAAATGTTTAAATATTTCAGTCATACTTAAGTATGAGTATACTATGCATAAAATGTTAGTTCATAATAATAGCAAGATTATAGGGGTGGAGTTTATTCTGCCGATCGTGCAGTTTGCCCTAAGCGATACTTTGGGCAAACTGTAAATTCATTAAATGTTTATTTGTCCCAACACAAGTACAATATTAGAAGAGGTGAAAGCAATATGTAGTGCTTTCTTTGTTCACTTATCTGAACATGGTCATCATAACATAACATAACATAATTTCACGGATGACAAAAGCCACAAGGGCCTATCAAAGGTCATCCGCATCTGTCAAAACCCACCCACAAAATGCATCCATAGGATTGTGTCAGATCATGCATCTACAATATACAATTTAAACAATCCATAGGATTATGTCAGATCATGCATCTACAGTATACAATTTAAACCATACACAAGAATGTGTCAAAAACAAAAAGCATCATCATCAAGACTCGTCAAAATCCAAATCAATCGTAATATACAATAATAAAAAAACTGCATTCACAGGAATGACTCCAAAATACCCCCCCTCCCCCCCAAAGTTATCTCTCCCTCCCCATAAAGTTTGGACTGTCTACCGTCTCAGATGGCAAACTATTCCAGTAATCTACCACTCTATTGGTGAAAAAATATTTTCTAACATCCAACCTACCCCTCTGTTTTTTTAAATTTTTAAGTGGTGATCCCTAGTCCTATTACTACCTTTCAACTCAAATAACTTGCTAAAATCCAACTTATCCATCCCAGAACAGATTTTAAAAAGCTCAATCATATCTCCCCTCAGATATCTTCTCTCAAATGAGAACATATTTAGTACCCTCAGTCTATCTTCATATTCAAGGTGCTTCAGGAAAGGTACTATTTTTGTTGACCTCCTTTGTACTGACTCCAGCATGTTGATGTCATGTCTAAAATGTGGTGACCATGCTTGTATACAATACTCTAAATGTGGCCTAACATACGAGTTATAGAGTTTAAGGATAACCTCTTTACTCTTGTAGCTATCATTCCTCTTAATGTATCCTAGCACCCTATTTGCTCTATTTTTTGCCTCAATACACTGCTTTGAAAACTTCAGTGACCTATCTACTACTACGCCTAAGTCCTTCTCATCCTCAACTGAATTCAGCCAATGCCCATCCATTTCATAGCTAAATTCCCTATTATCCCTTTCCATGTTAAGAACTTTGCATTTTTTAAGGTTAAAAGTCATTTGCTACTTATGAGCCCAAGCTAATAACTTATTTAAGTCACTCTGCACTTTAAAGCTACCCTCCACTTCTTTGACTCCAGCTGCCAATTTAGGTTCATCAGCAAAAATTGACACTTTTCTATTTACAGCCTCTCCAAGATCATTTATATAAACTTTGAATAATAAAGGGCCTAGAACGGATCCCTGAGGTACGCCACTGATAACGTCCCTCCACTGTGACCTCACCCATTCAGCACAACTCTCTATTTCCTGTCTCTCAGCCATTCAGTTATCCAATTCAAAACTTTACCACATATCCCATGCATTTTTAATTTGTGAACTAGTCTCCTATGTGGAAGGTTATCAAAAGCTTTCCTAAAATCTAAGTGTTTAGTAACAAAATCCATAAAATCCAGTAAATTTGTTAAACACGATCTACCTCTTCTAAACCCATGCTGAGTATCATTTATTAACCTACCACACTCTAGATGGTCAGAAATCCCCTTCTTAACCATCTTTTCAAGGATTTTACAAACGATAGAAGTCAACTTACCGGCTTAAAGTTATTCGGGTCCTCTTTACTTCCCTTTTAAAAAATTGGCACTACATTCGCTAATTTCTAATCATTAGTTATTTCTCCAAACTCTAGAAATCTAGTATATAACTTCTCAAGAGCTACTGCAATACTATCTACACCTTCTTTGAGCAACCTAGAATGAATGTTGTCTGGGCCAGATAACATACTAGTATTTAACTCCAATATAAGCCCTTTAATTATTTCCCTGTTCACATTAACGGTATTCAACACTACTTCCCTTGACCTAGAATTATCATCAATTAATCTATCTCGATTCTCATGTGTAAATACTGAAGAAAAATGATCATTAAGAACCTCTACTATTTTCTCATCCGATTCTTTAAAACCCCTTCATACGAGTATCTAATAGGCCCTATTTTATCACTGTTAGATTTGTTATTAATTTCATAATAGCTAAAGAATTTTCTTGGATTATTATTATTATTATTATTTTGAGCTAAATTAATTTCTGCCGCCCTTTTACTCTTCTTAATAATCTTATTTAGCTCATTTCGGGTTGACCGATAATGATTTAAATTCTTAAAAGTACTTTCTCTCTGTAATCTCTGGTATGCCCTTTTCTTCTCAGAAATTTTCCTAGCTATCTCGTGATTCTTCACAACGGCTTCCTACATTTCTTCCTAATAGCCTTCATTGGAATACACTGCTCATGGACTATGTTTAGTATAGTCTTAAAAGTGTCCCACATCTCATAAGTATTCTTTCCTCTGAATTCTATATCCCACCTAATCTGATTTAGCAAGTTTCGTAATTTATCGTAATCTCCCCGATAAAAATTTGGAGTTTTTATGGAGTTTGTTGATGTTCTACCTTTCACTATTCCCAAGTTAAAACGAGCCATCTGATGATCACTATTTCCCAATGCTTCGCCGACAGTCAATTCCTGAACCAGGTGATCATCATTTGAAAGAACCAGATCTAAGATATTGGCACCCCTTGTTAGCTTATTAACAAATTGAGTCAAAAAATTATCCTCAAAGCATTCTATAAACTTACAACTTGCTCTATCCCTTCTTATTATATTTTCCCAGTCCACAGAATTTAAATTAAAGTCACCAAGAATAACTGTATCTACTTCACATCCTTTCCTTATTCCCTAATCATTAGCTCATTAATACAGTCAGTCTGACCCTAATATCTATCCACAGTGACTCAACTTCTTCTTGCGTTATAGAATTATATAGATTTGAAGAAATACTATTTCTGATATAAATAATCAACCCATCACCTGTCCTATCTCTCCTTTGACTAATGTACATATCATAACCCTGTAGTTCAAATTCCCTCACGTTATCATTAAATTTATTTTTATTAACCCATGATTCTATTACACATATTATATCTATATCTTCATCGATAATATAACTAAATAACTCATCTTTCTTATTTCTAAGACTACGAGCATTGGTATAAAGACAACTCAGCCCGACTATCCCTGAAGCACCTCTTTTAGAATGTATATAGTCGACCCCCCATATTCGCGGGGGATAGGGACCACGAACCCCCGCGAGTATTAAAAAGCCGCCGATAGTTGACGCTACCCCCAAAACACCCCCAACCCTTCCCAAACATCATAATA